>OY998183.1:30712760-31912760 GCA_963921935.1 Galeruca laticollis | reverse complement strand
AGTAAAAGTTATAATTTTAAATCTAAATCAATAAAAAAATTCATGATATTAATGTCGATTAACCCCTGTGAAAAAGTGAAACGTGCCGAACGAGTATTTCTTGGGTAAGGAATACCTAAGAAAAGAGACGAGATGTTGCAGGTCCACCACGCCGAGAATGGAATATAAGGTCTGTGTTATTTGAGTTTTTTTAATTTGGAATTCCAAACAAACAAAGAAAAGTGAACTTTTGAAATTAATTTGAACATTTAAAATTGAATAATCTAAAATTGGCCAAAGAAACTTTAAAATAATCAATACCAAATTTTATCCATGGATAATTAAAGAACTCTAATTTTCTGCAACAATAATTTTAGATATTAAATATGTACTTACTTGTAAAAAGTTTTTCGTTTGTAAAATAATCAAAGTTCACACTACTCATAAATGCTTTTCCAATCTTAATTTCCGCTTTGCATGCTAACTTATTCTTATAACTATCAAACACACACTTAATTCACAACTTGAATTATATATGTAACTGTTTAATATAAGTTTTCAACCATATGATTATAAATGAACTAAATTGATGCACATTGAACTGTGAAACGTTTGAATCCTCCATGTTAACTGCATACTATAATTTTGTGACGACGAGAAACGTTGTACCGGAAGAGTTGCTCCGTTGCGCCGAAGCAGCTACTATAAGCGTTCAGTGCGCATGACGATCAAAGAATACAGAGGAGGTTCAGGAATATTTGTGTGTGTAAAATTTTGAAGATTTCATCAACAATTTATTAAAATATTTTTATTTAAGTGTTGGTATTTTTTTTATTCCAGTCAATGTCCATAACACTTTTCACGAACATGGTTTAAATCATTCATTCGATTGTCCTATCACAAAATCATAATAAGTAAATGTTCATATATGTAAAAATTTTTTCTAATAGGTGTCCAGGACTCAAAGAGAGAAGTCTCATGCTTCCGACTACAGTATAAAATTTAAACAATTAAAAATTTTCATATAATTATATAGGGCTAGCCGAAGGTAAAAACGGGTAAATAAAGTTAAATCATATAAGTATAAATATTAAAATATAAACATATCCACTATAAATTGTCGGCCCAACGTTGGGGCAAATATAAATAATTAAATTTTTTTAATTAATAACAAACAAAGAAATCATGGATAAGAAAATGGTATTGAGAGATGGAAAGCAGGTTGGAAATGATAGCGGATCAGAAGAGGAGAGAGAAGAAAGGAGCCATGGTATGGGAGATTTCCAGGTCCAATATTTGATACAGGGACAGCAATCAGAAGGAGATGCTCCTGAAGAAAGTACGACAGAAGACGAAGAAGATGTGGAACAAGAGGATAGAAGACAAGAAAGAAAAAAAACACAGGCAGGAACAAGTACAAGTAGGGATGATTCAATGATGGTCATGATGCAACAATTATTTGCTGATATGAGGGGAGATTTAAATGGGAAGATTGACACCATAAATGGAAATATGAACAATATGGAGAAAAATATGAGGGGAGACATGAATAGTATGAAGGAAGAAATTAGGGGAGACATTCACAACATTCATACAAACATGCACCGATTGGAAAAGAAAATAGATGAAGTCAAATTGGAAAATTGTAAGGAGATTAAGGAACTCAAGGAGAACCAGGAAGAATTTAAGAAGAACATTAACGAGGTAAAAGAAGACATGGAGAATAAAAATAAAAATTTGAGACAAGAAATACAAGAAAATGGTATGAAAATTCGTGAAAACATAGAAAAACTGATAGTAGAAGAAGTATTAGAATTTAGAAGAGATCTAGAAGAATATTTACCAGAGAATATCAAAGTAGAGGTCTCAAAACAAAATAAACAAATAACAAAGGAAGTGGAACAGATGAAAGATAACGTAAATAGAAAATTTAAGGATTTGGATGGCCGGATTGAAGAGAGAACGGGGATGAGTTTAGCAATAACTGAAGATATAAATCAACAAGTAAATCAAGAAATAGAAGAAATGAATAGGAAATTAAAGAATACGGTAGAGGAAATGGAAGAGAATTTGAGAAGAAGTGGAGGAGTCAATGTATGTCCAGGAAATTTCCATAGCAATTTAGAAATCGGAGTGAAATTTGATGGGAATATTAACAATATACATCCCAAAGTATTCCTCAAAATAATTAGAAACAAAATTAAAGGAATCAGAGATATTGTTGAGATCAAGCTTATTATAAGGAGCATATTACAGGGCCATGCTTTATTGTGGTTTTGTAATAAGGAAGAACTAATACAAAGCCTAGAAGAGTTCGAGCAACAATTCTTAGCCTATTTCTGGGGAGAATTGCAACAAGCAACATTCAGAGAGCGGTTATACTTCGGGAAATTTGATTATAAGAAAAGCAAAAACCTGAATAATTATGCGATGCAATTATATAATATAGCCCAGTACTTAGATCCGGGAATGAAGGAGGAGGAATTAGTGCTATACATTGGCAGACATTTCTATTCAGAAGTAGCTGAAACAATAGCACTTCATAATATTAAAGCCATGGATAGTTTATCAAGATATCTACAAAGAGTGGAACGGAGCTATACAAATCATAACGATACAAGAGACAATCGATTAAATGAAAATGGGAATGGACAGAATAGAAGAGAAAATGAAAGGAGAAATGATCAGAGAAATTATGAAAATCGGAATTACGAGAGAAGAAGACCAGGACGGGATGATAGAAATCCGAGATATGATAATTACAGAAACGGAAATGGAAACTATCGTAATGGGTATCAGAATGGTAATAATGGGAATCGGAATAATGGATATAATGGAGGAAATTACCAAAATTATGGAAGACGGAATGATAACGACAATCGTAATCGGAACTGGCAACAATACAGAAGAGAGGGGAGAAATAATGAAGAGGACAGAAGAAATGAAAACAGAGACAGGAATTATGATCAAAGAGATAGTCGAGGAGGTGAAGATAGAAGACAGGTGAACATGATACAAAACCAGGAAGAGATAAGAAGGGGTAGTGATCAGGGCCCGAGTTCTGATCCAAATTTCGAGTAAGTTGCTCTTATGTGCATAATATTGTCTATTCTTCTAAATATCAACATCCTAGAGAATTTATATTAGAAGAAGAACCAACAAACCCAGAATTAAATAGATTAGTATTTATAGAGGGAAATTTAGATAACATTAAATGTAGAGTTTTATTAGATACGGGTTCCGAAGTTTCCATTATAAATCAAAATATAGTAGACAATTTAAAACAGGACAATATTATGGTGATAAATACAAATAAAATATCATTAATAGGGGCAAATGAAAGAAAATTATATGAAACTACTAAAACCATTATGACAAACCTAGAATTAAATGGTGAGGTTTTATCAGTACAATTGTTGATTGTGAAAAATTTAAAATATGACATAATCATGGGTACAGATGAATTAAGTAAACATAGAATTATAATAAATTATAAAATGCAAAACATAATATATAATAATCATACAATACCGTTTATAACAAATTATCAAACAGATATAGGAAAAAACGAATGTGCAATTGGACAAATAAATCACATTGCTGAAGAAGAACAAAACATGAGGGAGGAATTATGTCCGGAGGAATACAAACAGAGAGTCTATGAATTACTTGATTCTCACGAAAAGCTGTTCAATGAGGAAGTATGCGTTGCGACTAGATATGTTCACAAAATTGAAGTCATACCAGAAATAAAAAATTTTAAGATCAAAACTTATCCTATACCTTATAAATTAAAACAAGAGGTATATCAGGAAATTAATAAAATGTTACAAGACGGTATTATTGAAAGATCTAATTCACAATACATAAGTGCAATAACCTGTGTAAAGAAGAAATCGGGGGATATTAGAATATGTTTGGATGCTAGGAATATAAATACATTTACTAAAAAACAATACGAAAGTCCATTAAATATTGAAGGTATATTTGGAAGAATTACAAAGGCTAATATATTTTCAAAATTAGATCTAAAGCATAGCTTTTGGTTAATTCCATTGGATCATCGTTGTAGACAATACACTGCATTTATGGTAGATGGAGTGGTGTATCAATTTTGTGTAGTGCCATTTGGACTCCAAAGTTCTTGTGCAGCCTTAGTACGAACGTTGCATACAATCTTGAATCCGTATGAAGATTTCACTCTCCACTACATAGATGACATTTTGATTTTTTCTGAAACAGAAACGAAGCATCATAAACATCTGGAAATAATATTAAAGGAATTAGAAAATGCCGGACTTAAATTAAACTTGAGAAATGTCAGTTTTATAAAAGAGAAGTGGATTATTTAGGATATGTTTTAAGTGACACTGGTATAACAATGAATCCTGAGAGAATTAAAGCAATCCTAGAGTATAAAACACCACATAACTTAAGAACTTTACGAGGGTTTCTAGGTATCATCAATTATTTCAAGAAGTTAGTTCCTGATCTAAGTAAGAGAGAAATTCCTCTTATAGAATTATTAAAGAAGGATATTAGATGGAAATGGGACGAGAGAAGAGAAAAGGCATTTCAGGAGTTAAAGGAAATTTTTCTAAACAGCCTAAAAGTATTTCATCCACAATATGACAAACCTTTTATCTTGAGAACGGATGCTTCAATAGAAAGATTGGCAGGGGTATTAATTCAAGTACAAGATGGAGAAGAAGTACCTATTAGTTTTATATCCAGAGTGACTAAGCCAGCAGAAAAGAAATATTCAATAACAGAATTAGAAATGGCAAGTGTTGTATTTTGCATTAGCAAACTAAGATTCTATCTATTAGGAGCTAAGTTTATTTTAGAAACTGACCACTCAGCACTTACAGCTATGTTAAAAAACCGCTATGCCAATAATCGTGTACACCGATGGATCTTGTTGTTACAAGAATATGAATTTGAAATCAAATATATTCCAGGGAAATCAAACGTGGTAGCAGATGCATTGAGTAGAGTAGATGAAGTAGGGAACAATCAAACCAAATTTCAAATTGGAATAAACCAATTGTACCAAACAGAGGGGATATTTACATTGGAAAAGGTTAAAGAAGATCAGAGACATTTTGATAACAAGAAAGTTAAAGGTGCCTATAAAATTGATGAAGTGTGGTATAAGAAATTGGAGGACAGAGAAGTATTTGTAATAAGTAAGGAGTTTGCACAGGAAATTATTCGTCATCTACATAAAGAGAATGGACACATAGGAACAAGAAAACTATGGACTTTGTTTCGAGAAAATTATGTGGCAAAGAAGGATTTGAGTATAGTGAAAGAAATATGTAAATATTGTCAAATATGTCAACTGGCCAAAGAAAAAAATTACCACAATAGCATGACAGCAAAATCGATAATTAAAAATAAACCATTACAGATTGTGGCAATGGATTTTATAGGAAACTTAATTAGGAGTGAATCGGGTAATAAGGATTTACTAGTAATAGTTGATATTTATACCAAATTTGTTAAAACTTTTCCATGTAAGAGATCAACGGCTAAGGTGGTAATAGAATGTTTGGAAAAATATATAGAAGAAGTAGGAAGACCTGAGAGAATTATACTTGACCATGCTACATACTTTGAAAGTAAAAAATTAAAGCAGTATTGTGATAAAGAACAAATAAAACTACAATTTATTAGTATTAGAAGACCTAGCTCCAATCCAGCTGAGAGATATATAAAGGAAATCTTAAAATATTTAAGAATTCTTTGTCAAAAGACACATATTAGGTGGGATGGTGGGAAGAGCTGGTCCAAGAACAGTACCAGAGAATACGCGGGAAGATAGGAACAGGGCGGAACCAAGGTTCCAAAACAACAATAATCAAATTGGCCGTTCCTGGAACTACTTCCAGCATGAACAACGAAGAAGTAATTGGAACCTTGATCAACATCAGAGAACAAAATTAAACAAAGGAGAATTGGTTATAATCAGAGCATTAAAGACATCTAATAAAGCAGAAGACCAATGTATTAAATTGCAATTGCCATTCGAGGGACCTTATGAAATAATAAATGATAATGCACAAAATAGTTATAAATTGGCATACCCAGGAACAAACATGATTAGGGGTATTTTTAATATAGAATCAATTTATAAGTATAATTCACCATAAAAGAGTGATAAGAGGAATAGATAATATTATGTTACTTACATGTAAATAGATAGTAGTATAGGTAGATGTAAGGTTTTTTTTTTTCGATTTTACTTCATAAGATGTATTCTCATATACAACGTGAAGATAATGACCAAGCTAAACATAAGATTTTCAATTTTCATAGGTAGTGTACTAGTAGGCAGCATACAGTATCCGTGGTTAATATAATCTAAAAAATTGAAACATAAAGAAATATAATGTATTAATGATAAATGAATAATATCAAAGAAAGATGGCAAGTTAAGCTTTAGTATAATAGTAAATTTTTATGAGAATTTCTTAGATAAAGGACATAATAAAATTAAATAAACTCTCATTAATAAGGACAGGTAGGAAATAGGAAGGATAAGATAGGAAATATTTAAATAAACAGTAAAAGAGATGAGAAGGAAAGAAAGTTTTCAAATCAAGATATAAGTAGGAAATATTCATGTCAAGAAAAATTTTATAGGAATTAGGGAGAAAAGTATAGTGAAATAATGGAAAGAAATATTTATAAAGTATATGATATGATTAATTATTATGAGATAGGGAGATATGATGAGAAAATTATGATATAATGAATATAGTTATGAAATAAAGTTGATGAATTATGATTAAGAAATATGAAAATAAATATAAATATGGATAGAAAGTAAAGAGTTAAAGGTTCGACTATAAGAATAGATAAATTGACATGAATATAGGTTGAAAATTGATATGAAATTATAGGAAATCATTGAAATAATTAAAAATTATGTTATTAGTATAAAAGATGAAATAGAAAAAATAGAAGAGTAGATAGGTAAAGGAGGAAGTATAAATATTGAGATTTGAATAAGAAACGGTGGAAAAGAGTAAGGAATATAAGATATGAATAATTTAATAAGAATAAGAATTATGAGAATAAAATGTAAGAATCATTATTGTTATGTCCCTAATGAGAAATTATTTTGGAATGAGTTTGATATGGTTAAATTATAAGAATATCATAAAAATTTTAATAATAAGAATAAAAATAAAAATGTTATCAGAAATGTAAGTACTGAGCTGAAATCTATAGATCGATTAGCATGGATTACAGATTGAAAATTGAAATTTTAAGAAGTTATCTAAATAGACACCTTTTAAAATTTAAATTTGAGGGGAGTTAAGCCAGTCCTCTAGTATAGATAAATATTCATATATTAGATTGAATTAAAAAGGAATTTTTTTTGTATATACGTATGGTGTATCATTAGACACTACCTAATTAAGAACAAAATTTAACATAAAACGAATGAATGACTTAAGCAAATGTATTATAAAATATTGAGTACATCAATTTAAGAAATGGATTAAGGATAAAGAATAGAATGGTAATGATAATATAGAAATTAATTCTTAAGAAAATGTTACCTTCACAAATAAATCCTAAGGTCAAGTCAATGTCAACAATTTTCATTAAAATCAATCTGAAGGCTGCTATGTCCACACTTGAATCAGGAAAAGGATGTTAATTTGTTCAAAACCTAAAATAATAAGAATTAATAATCAATTCACTAATTTATTAACGATATGCAAATACAATAAAAAGTTACAATTTGAAAAAAATAATTTATAAAAGTAAAACTGTATGAAATATGACATTCGGAATAAGAGCCATATTGTATGTCATAGAAATCTAGTAATCAAATCGAAATCAATGAAGGAAGTGATTGAATCTAGTTATAATATTGCCAACCTAAATTCAATGAGTTGGAAGTTAATATAAAACAGAGAATGTAAATTTGAAATTAAGTTAGAGTTTATATAAAGCGAAATTAGTGCTAATTAAAGAATTAAAAAATAAACAGTTCCATATATATAAATCATAAATTTAGATTGTAGAAATTGTATATTAATTGTAAACAAATTTACTAAAAAAAAAAGGAATTACAAGGATTGAAACCATTGTAATACATGTGAAAGACTATTTATATATTCTATAAGATATTGTTAAACCATTTATACAAGTGATTTCACTCTCCAAGACTATTTTAATTGAAGAAT
This sequence comes from Galeruca laticollis, assembly GCA_963921935.1. Taxonomy (NCBI): domain Eukaryota; kingdom Metazoa; phylum Arthropoda; class Insecta; order Coleoptera; family Chrysomelidae; genus Galeruca; species Galeruca laticollis. The sequence goes on along the minus strand of OY998183.1, from coordinate 31,904,574 downwards.
TCAGTATTTCCATAAAAAAAACATTATCATTGACAATTGTTGAATAAAATAACAGATTAGGAGGCTGTGTTTTAGAGATTGTAAAAATGTTGTTGATTTTTAAAAAAAATGAGAGTCGAGAGTTAGTTGGGGAATGAGGAACTGGGATGTAATTTTCTCAGAAGGTTTTTGTAAAAACTTTAAAGTAAAAGTTATAATTTTAAATCTAAATCAATAAAAAAATTCATGATATTAATGTCGATTAACCCCTGTGAAAAAGTGAAACGTGCCGAACGAGTATTTCTTGGGTAAGGAATACCTAAGAAAAGAGACGAGATGTTGCAGGTCCACCACGCCGAGAATGGAATATAAGGTCTGTGTTATTTGAGTTTTTTTAATTTGGAATTCCAAACAAACAAAGAAAAGTGAACTTTTGAAATTAATTTGAACATTTAAAATTGAATAATCTAAAATTGGCCAAAGAAACTTTAAAATAATCAATACCAAATTTTATCCATGGATAATTAAAGAACTCTAATTTTCTGCAACAATAATTTTAGATATTAAATATGTACTTACTTGTAAAAAGTTTTTCGTTTGTAAAATAATCAAAGTTCACACTACTCATAAATGCTTTTCCAATCTTAATTTCCGCTTTGCATGCTAACCTATTCTTATAACTATCAAACACACACTTAATTCACAACTTGAATTATATATGTAACTGTTTAATATAAGTTTTCAACCATATGATTATAAATGCACTAAATTGATGCACATTGAACTGTGAAACGTTTGAATCCTCCATGTTAACTGCATACTATAATTTTGTGACGACGAGAAACGTTGTACCGGAAGAGTTGCTCCGTTGCGCCGAAGCAGCTACTATAAGCGTTCAGTGCGCATGACGATCAAAGAATACAGAGGAGGTTCAGGAATATTTGTGTGTGTAAAATTTTGAAGATTTCATCAACAATTTATTAAAATATTTTTATTTAAGTGTTGGTATTTTTTTTATTCCAGTCAATGTCCATAACACTTTTCACGAACATGGTTTAAATCATTCATTCGATTGTCCTATCACAAAATCATAATAAGTAAATGTTCATATATGTAAAAATTTTTTCTAATAGGTGTCCAGGACTCAAAGAGAGAAGTCTCATGCTTCCGACTACAGTATAAAATTTAAACAATTAAAAATTTTCATATAATTATATAGGGCTAGCCGAAGGTAAAAACGGGTAAATAAAGTTAAATCATATAAGTATAAATATTAAAATATAAACATATCCACTATAATATATATATATATATATATATATATATATATATATATATATATATATATATATATATATATATATATATATAACATACAATCCTTCGTACACTAATTTAATGAATGTAATATCAATTTACCATCTAATACTTGCACGATAATGGTTTCTTCATTATTTTTTTGTTTCAAACAGTGTACCATTGTCTATAGTATCTGTGTTTTCAATATCAATATTCGTATTGAGTAAATCATCAATTTCAGAGGGTGGAGTTGGCACAAATGGACCTCCTCCTGTCCCCATTCTCTGTCTTTTCAGTGGCTAGCTCCCCTTTTCTACGCCCTTTCATATTCTCCTAACATTTTTTCAGTTGTTCAGGTGTTCTCTATAAAAAATATACATTATATTACTTAAAACATAATCTTGCTATTTAGAAGAAATTATAAAATGAAATTCAGCTTTATTCCAAATAGCATTAATTTATTAAAACATAATCTTTACTACTTACGAAACAATGTTCTCCACTTGAGTTAAACTCGTGGGCCAGTGACACCCAAGCCTTCTTCTTTTCGGCCACGCTGACACAATCAGTTTTTTTTGTTTTCAACTTGATTATATTTACGAATTAGCTCAATTAATGCAAGTTTTTCACTAGACGAAAAGAACTGTCGCTTGTTTTCCATTTTCCTAAAAAATAATGAACTTTGAGACTTAACATGAAATAATATTATGAAGATATTAAAAATAAAGTAACTTAATGAACTAATTATGATCTAATAAACTATAAAAATTAGAAATACGAATCTATAACTATCTATTAAATAACTAGGTTAAAAAATAAACATACTCAGCTGATAAGAAATATATATGTATATATAATCCGTAGAGAACTAAAAAATTCAAGAATTGCACAAATATCTATAAAATACACGAACTGAACACAAATTCGAATATGAATAAAATGAACGTTAACGAATTGACATCGGACGGATCACAATTGATACCAACCGTAACCAAAAGTTCCTAATAATTGCATTGATGCCAAGCTTTCTTCACTCAAGTTGAAGTACGACTTGAGTAGGAACTGTGGATACGAAAACTCGCCTCAACTTAAACTCAAACTAAGTTGAGTTTGAGTATGAGTGACCCTCAAGTGTCGATTATGAATTTCACCCTAAAGCTCGGAAAAAATGCAACCGAAAAAGCCAAAAATATGCACATTTAAATGCATCATAAATTGAGAAGAAATGCAAGGATTTTAGAAAGAAAATGCAAGGAATGAAGAAAAAAATGCAAGAAATGCTATTATAATGTTGAATAATACTATTATTTCATTATTTTACTATGGTAGGGAGGGGGGGGCGGGTTTTAATAATTAAAAAATTTATATTAAGTATCAGATTTTATTAATAATAATAATAATAATACATAGGTACTCTTAAAATTATTATGGTAACAATAAAACAAAATAACAATATTTAAACAGACATAAGTCACGTCTTACAATTATTGTAAAAACTATTAATAATTATGTGTTTTTCAAAGTTTTCTAGGAGGAAACTTTGTCTCTTGTCAGAAAACATGTGTTTAAAAATAGAAAAACTTCGTTCAACATCAACTGATGTAATGGGAGCATATTTATATTTACAAATGATGTTTAATTCTAAATTTGGTATATTTACATCGTTTTCGCCCATAAAAATTTTCGACATATTTTTCAAAATTAGAAAGCCTATATTATTTTGAGCCACAGAATTGAATTTATTTAGAACGACGGTCCCAATTTGGCCACCGACTTTCTTACATTTTGACTCAAACTGGCTAATTAGAGCTACTGATTCCGTTAATGGAATACAAGATTTTTCTAAATTTTTAATAGTTGTAGATACAAACATATAATTGGTTTTTATAAATATTAAATTATTCTTTATTAATGAATTTTTAAAAAGATTTTTTGAGTTTAAAAGAGATGTAGATGAAGAGTCACTAAGATCGTCAATCACATGTTTAATGGAGTGGTAATTGTCAGCATAAAATATAGCTGCATCCAACCAGGTATCCCAACGAGTTATTACAGGTTGTGGAGGTAAGGTAAGATTTGGAAATTTTTCTTTATAAAATTGAACGCGTGTCGGAGCTTTTAAAAATACTTTTTTTACATTGCTAATTAGGTCATTGACCAAAGGAAACTGCTCTCTTATACATTCTGCCACTCTATTAATTCCATAAGCTAGACAGGTTACATGTTGCAGATTCGAATAAAATATTTTTAAATTTTGTCCAGCTTTAATCATATGAGGTGCTGCATCAGATGAAAATAAAATACATTTTTCTGTGGGAACAATTTGGGGCAAGAATAAATTGTTCAATTAATCTTGGACAAATCGTGCAATTGTTAAATTATTAGCTTATCAAGTTTTTTTGAAGCAAAAAGATAGGATCTGCTTGGATTTGTTTCCCCTAAAACACCTATTAATGCATGTGCGATATATCTACCGCACGAATCGGTGGTTTCGTCTACTACAATATAGAAATAATTTGAATTGACTTTCTTTTTGATACAAGTTAATGTCTGTTTATAAATTGAGTCGACACTTGCTTTACGTAGGTCGACTCGTCAGGAATATTTAGTTTACAATATTTTCCTAAAAATTCCTTCGGGTTGGGATTATTTAACTTGCTCAACGGTATGTTACTGGCACTCATTGCCTTGTACAAATCCTCAATAAACTCTTTTTGGTCGTCTTTTTTTGGCTTCTGTTGTTGGAGGCAACCTCTTAAGATTTGTTGCGATGATAATTTCTGCATATTGGAAATATGCTTTGCAGATTTCGCGTGTTGATCCACAATTAATTTTTTCTCGGCGTGGATCTATAATGGGAACGGAAAACTACTCATTATTTTTACAAGACAAATATACGCAAAAAAAACAAATATCTAAGTGCGAAATAATTCGACACCCTGTATGTTTTTAGAAGGACAATTTTTTTACTTGGTAGGCACAAAGAACGTGTCAATCACATCCGACCATATCATTCATCCTTTTGTTTTATAATTATCTCTTAAAATAGGTCATCAAGTGAGACCGTCCCCAACTAGGAGTGGGTTTCTTAGCTTGGGGGGCGTGTTCTTGGGTTTCCGAACTAAGTCATCTGAGACCGACAAATTAACAAAAAAATATGCCATCAAGGTCGTCTCGGTAACTATTTCTAGTTCCGAGGTAGCGTATAACGGATGCACTAAGTTTATGGTGAAGTTGAATAGAGGGTTTCACATAAAGGGGTTGTTTTCGGGATTTTGGAACTATGCCGTTAACCCCGTATCGCTTTTTTCTTTCTCGGAATATCTAATGTGACTGCACTATTTAATAAGTTAGGGGAAAACGCATTTTCTATGGAACGGCAAGAGCGACAAGATCCATTATTAAGCAACAAAATAGTAACAAATTATGAGCCCTCTAACTTAATATACGTCTAGCTGGACGTATTCTTACCAGATTTTCTTTTACATGGTTAAAATAATGTGTGAGATTTAGTCAAATTACATAATCATTTTACTTTCAATAATTAATTAGAACTACAATATCAATGTTAGTTTGCAAAAGTTTTCATAAAAGATAATTTAAATAATTATGTACTGCGGGATTTGTTATGGTATTATCATCATGAGATAAACGAAAAAGAAGTGAAACCAATACAAAGAATAGCAGAAAAAAATAGCTCAGAAATCTATTTGACGAAGAATCTGTTACTTCTTTAATAAGAAATTATGAAATTGATATAACCGCCAATATTAATCAGTTTATGAGGTACTTCCCGTTAAATAAAAACTTTACCATCTGGCTTAATTGACGTCTCAATTATAAAGATTAACTTCGTTTTTAAACTAGTTCCATAAAGCAATTATTGATAATGAATGAGATCATTTCACGAAGTTGTTAATCAAGTAAAATATTATACTACTACCAATTAATGGATATTGGGCTCTGTAATTATTAAATATACTTATTGTTTTACTAAAATATATTTTACAAACCAACTAATTTATATTTACTATTTACCTCAACATCTATATGCCTATTTCACTTCGTGTTTATTACACTAGTTTACAAAAAAATTAGGAAAAAGCTATGTTACATTGATAAAATACCTGCACTTTTCTGTCACGCCACATTTCGGACAACTTACAATATCACAATGACTGACCTAAAATGTTTTTTCTCCACAACTATATAACAATGCACAAATTATTTTTACATATTTAGCTAAATAATGATATATATATTCTTCACACTAGTGAAGAATGAAGAAGAATTCACTCTCGCTAGCCAATCACATTCTATGATTATCAGAAATCACGCTAAAAATTATAAATCAAATCGTCTCTTTTAAAACGTCAATACCCAACTACGCAAATCGCTACTGACAGCGCGTCGTTTGAAACGTCAAAATAATTATATAATCATAATTTTATGTATATATAAAGAATAAAATGGACAACAGTAGCGATAGTGAAGATTTAATATGTACGCCTCCCGAAATTAAACAAATTGCTCAATCATCCGCACTGAATTTGCTACCGGAGAGATCAAAGCAAGACTATAATAAGATTTATGAATCATTTATAGCATGGAGACATTCCAATAAAGTAAGTTCCTTTTCGGAAAACGTTCTCCTAGCATATTTCACAAAACTTTCCGAAAAATATAAATCTTCAACTTTATGGAAAATATACTCTATACTAAGAAGTACATTGTGGGTGCTTGTCGTAATAACGAAATGTATTTAATGAAAGTGGAAGACATTCAAGACCTTAATTCAGCTCTTTTAATAACCATACCTAACACTAAAACAAAGATTGTTAGAAAATTTACAGTGACAGGTGTATTTTATGAAATATGCAAAAAGTATATAGCACTATGCCCAACTAATGTAACAAATACTTGTTTATTCTTGAACTACCAACGCGGCAAATGTACTGTTCAGAGAATTGGCGTCAACAAATTTGCATCAATGGGCCGACAAATAGCAGCCTACTTAAACTTACCAAATGTAAATCTGTACACCGGACATAGTTTTTGTAGATCTTCTGCCACACTATTAATTGATGCGGGGGGAGATATTACAGCTCTCAAACGACACGGTGGCTGGAAAAGTACATCCGTAGCTGAGAGCTACCTGGATGACTCAATGACAAATAAAATGAACACTGTGAACAAAATAATGCAGTCGATAAATCAAACCGGAATCACCCAACTACATACAGCACAGACTAGCAGTACTAGCACTACTAATTTTAATCATAATTCAGTACCAACCTCATGAAATATTAGCAATTGTAATAACTTTACCATAAATTTTGCAAAAGAATGAATCCAAATTAAGTACCTATATTTATGTTATCTCTATTATTATTCCTAATATGTAATGTTATAATTTCATTTAAAAATGTAAAGGTTTCTATTAAAAATTTGAGTTACCTTATCTATGTTCTTTATATTTTCATAAATAAATGTGGTTGATAGCTCAGTGGTAGAGAGATATTTGACTCTTACACGCGGGAGATCGAGGTTAGATTCCCAATAGAAGAATTTTTTATGCATAGTCGTGGAGAAAGTATAGTCTTTTATTTGTGTAGAATGGCTATTATTCACTTGGATGATTCCAAAACTCACTCGCTGCGCTCGCTCGTTTTGGAAACTTCATCCGCGTGAATAATAGTCATCATTCTACACTCGTTGAAGAATGTACTATTAGTTGACTTCTTCCTATACTTTCGAACCTCAGATTAACAAATAAAATAGATATGCTTGTTTTGATCTTTTCTTGCCCCAAACTTTGAGTCACATTCTAAGCTCACTTGCGGACACTTCCTCTGCTTTGCCATATTTACTAAGTCTCTTTAATTGCAGGAAAAATGGAATTAGAAGTTTAATTGAAAATGTGTTAAAAAGTTATGCAAATAAAAAAAAGTCATACTAATTTATGCATTTTAGTCGCTATTTTTAAAATTAATTAATAATACTTGAATTTTATTTAATAAAGGCATATTCTTATATAAATTCTAAACAAGTATTTGTTGTATCCTCAGATACCTTTATAGTTATAACTAAAAGTGGCAACATTACTCAAAATTTCAGTACCCGTTTAATGTGCCAATAGTAATCTATTTAGTAGTTTTGTCCTTGTTTAATTACCATATAAAGAGACTGTGATCGACGATCATTTCGAATGGTCGTAGTATTGTAGTAAATAATGTCAAACGTGCTGTATGACTCTGTGCACTATCGTATTCTAGCTGTCGTTTTCTATCAGAAAGCGATAATCGAATTTGATAGCACTCTGTGTTGCAATCGCCCTCTCTTCGGGTATTTCCGGAATTGATAGGGTAATTTGTTGTTTTAAATGTGACCACACTGGTTTATTTAGTTAATAAACGTCAATCTCATATCTTATGGGTGTCATTTGTATTTTTATGATTTTTTTGATTGATCTGATTTAAATTGCAACTAAAGGCGAGTTTAAACGACTTTTATTTTGCAAAGTAAAAGCGGTGAGATAATTATGTTTCCTATAAACAGTTTGAATTTGGTTGTTGCTGAAGAGGAATAAAGGTTACAAAACATACGAGTGGAAAACATCGAGCGAAGAAATATGCGTGTTGAGGCCGACTATTTTACAATTGAAGATGTTCGCTTCAAGGAATTATTTCGCCTAACCAATGATATGGCACAGTTTCTACTTAACGCTATTATACCTCTTTCTACTTAACGGTATTATACCTCTTTTAATCCAGGGAAATAACCCAGTAGCTATAGCACCAACAACACATTTTTTTGCCGCATTGCATTTTTATGCTACTGGAACTTACCAGAGGGTAATTGGCCAAAGCTATAATATCTCAATAACACAACAAAGTGTTTATAGGGCCATTGAAGAAGTAACTGAAACAGTAATTAATAACTCCCGAAAGAAAAAATACCATTAGGCATAGGTTTATGGAGGCCAAACATTTTCCAGGAGTAATAAGCGTTATGGATGGCACTCATGTTGAAATTATCAGACCTACAATTGAAGAACATGCACTTTTAAGCCGTAAGGGTTATCACTTTAAAAATGTACAAATTATTTGTGATTTTGACTTCGAATTCTAAATATTAACGCTCGACATACTGGGGCCAGTCACGACAGCCACATTTGGAGAACTTCGTATGTAAGGCAACTAATGGAAAGAGCACATGCTAATGGCTGCTAGGCCATTCTGGATACCCTCAGGAACCATGGCTTATGACTTATTAGATACTCCCCCAAATACTCCAGAATTACGCTATACGCATTGTCATATACAAGCCAGGAACTGTGTGGAAAGATGTATAGGGGTTCTAAAATCATGATTTTTATGCATTTCAAACATATTGAGGTATTTTTCCATAAAATTAGGAAATATTTGCAATGCATGTGCTATATTGCATAACATTTGCACTGAAGGAAGGTTAAATTATGACTTTGAAATACCTCCACCTCCAGCAGAGAGACGGGATGATATGAACATTTCATACGTTGTCCATATTGCTAGGGAGGGAATCCAAGCAAGACAAGGAATTATAAATCAATACTTCCAGTAATTGTACCTACTTAAATAAATATAATTATAATATACGTTTGAGTTTGTATTTGAAGCACTAGATATAGTCAAATTCAGTCCATTGCACCTATTGGTTATTAATTGTGTGTTTTCTTCACATAAATCCAGCAATAATTGCCAATGTTCTTTACGAACTCGCATATTTATAATTTTAATAATTATTTACTACTTCACTAATAAAAATACACAAAATAATGACAGAACATCTACACTGTTGACAGGTTAATTTGCTTCCAAAATAGAATACGAGACGACTATACACCTCGCCAGAAGTCGATCGCTTTCGTGATAAGAAAGCTATTTTACGCGCGTGCAGAGTGACAATGATATAGAAATTAGTCGATTTATAGGATTCTATAGGACAGAGTCCTGGCCGTGGTTTGTTTATACGAGCGCCATTACGACTAGAGGGTAAACATTTAGTTCTTTCGTTTTGATGTGTCGCAAAACTTTTAGTGACAAAATATAATTTTAAGTTAATTAATTTAATGTTTTTGGATTATCATGGTTCGTCGGTGCCAAGTTTGTCAGAAAAACAGCCGAAATTACCAAGGCCATGTAGCTACAATACAATCCTCACTTTTTGTAATACATTCATTATTTCATTACTGGCGCTTAGAATTGTTGGCTGCAAAAATAAACGTGCTTATGAATGAATAGCCCTCTCTATGTTTATTATTACTCTAAGTTTCGAACATAGATATACGCGGTATTAGTGGTGACGTCATAATCTTAGGTTATGTCAATTTTGTATCCAAACAAACATAACTAGCCATTTAGATACCATTGGTGTGATTTTGGACCAGAGATTATTCCCTTGCATTTTGAATATACCTGCTGATTTATGGATTTAGATATACACTAAGACTTTTACAAAGAGATATATTCGATTTCAGCCAAAATAGGTACGTATAACAATATAATTTTAATAAAAGAGTTATCTAACCTAAACATGCTATTATAAACTTATGAAATACAATTGTTTTAATTCTTTTTCTATCTGTATTATCTAATTCTAGGTTTCTTCACATAAAGAATAATGGTACTGTGCTGGCCACCAGGCTGTAAGCATTATAATGTGAGACAGAACTGTAAGTTTTATAGATTTCCAAAGGATGATTTTTTTTAAACGTTTGCTATATTAAATTGAAATTCCACATTGTACCTTACTTTCCTCTTTCTAGTAACTGTAAACCATTGTATTACAAGTAAATATTTCTCTGTGTAATAACGAAATTTGGAAACGTTTTTGTTTATATTATTTGTTTTTAGATAAAATTGAATATGTTTACACATGTAGTTGAAAAAAGAGCCAACAGATCAAATAAAATTTGAAAGCAACCAACAAAAACTCTGAACCTTGTACAAATATGATTTGATTGAGTTTGCAGACTAAATGGCATATTTTCAATCATGTAAATTTGCAGCGTTTCCTCAATTTAAATTTCTTAGCACAAAACAAATCAAAATTTATAATCATGAAAATATTTTATTATGTTAATATAAATGGTACAAATTTGTTAAGGTAGAATGTTATTAAAACATGTAAATTTTTCTTCCATTCTTGATGTCTAGCAATTCCCACAATAATGTCACTTGATATCCATAATATTAAATAGCACATGTCCTCTCATGCAATATGTAGTGCACCTTGTATCTGGTGGTAATAGTTATATTTTTCAATTATCACTAATATATTTTCATCAAAATTAATTATGTAATTCATGTCTCTTGAGAGTGGTTTTAATTTTTCGTCATTCGGATACTTGAAAGGACACTTCACTTCAATTAAGCATTTTTCACTAACAAGCTCATATTATTATTAAAAAAGGTTTCAAGAGAATGTTGAAACATGTTTTGATGACACTAGAACAAACAATCACTATTATTTATCCTATATTCTCACGTTAATCAAATAATCCAGTAAACATAACCTCAAATATAGCTTTTAAAATCAAAAATACGGACTGTGGGATAACATACATTATCAAAACTATTATTTTTTATATTGAGTAGGCACGATTACTTACTTTTCAACAATTTATTCCTTTCAAAAACACGTATGAAACGCTTAAATAATCCAAAATTTACACTCAAATGGAAATTCCTATGGCAACAAGTTTTGTTTGGATACAGTTTCAAATTGTGACGTCACACTAATCTCGCGTATTTTGAGATCTAATAGGAATCTTCTAGCATACTACAGCTCCATTACCCTTGGTAAGGTTTTTCCATGTTGAGAATATCTTGGTGAAAGCGCCCTCCATAGAGAAAGTAATAAGAGAGTGTTCGCTCCCGTATAAACAGCTGGCATCGCGTCGATTTGAGCGGGGTGCAGAACTAATTCTTACAGGCGGGATATTTAAATTTGGTAGTTTGGATTATGGGTAGGTAAATTTTACAGTTTGTCTTAAAATTGTTTATTATATACTTATTTCATTCCAAAAAATAAAATTATGTTTCATTTTTTGTAATGAAATAATTATAATAAACAATTTTGAGACAAATAATTTAGATAAAAAAATTATTAATCACAATTACATATTTCTGCTAAAATGACATTACATTATATTTAAGAAAATTGATCCAATATCACATCAAATTGCACATTAAGTTATTTTAAAATTTAAAATTTTAAACCAACAAACATTTTAATAAAAAGAAGTTAAAAACTATATTCTCCATCTTATCGGTGTTCTCCATATTCATGAAGACAGGAACAGGTCTGAAACAAAAAATAAATTAAAGTAGTACGTTTCAAGTTACAAAAAATTTTTTTTGTTTGTTAGTCCTCTTACCATCATTATATTTTTTAATTAATAAGGGAACACAAACTTTTATGAATTGAGAAAATATGTATGATTTATGTTCTAGACAGGTGAATCAATCAAAATTTATATGACATTTTGCAAAGTGTTCCTTTTTTTCAGTAATATTCTCTACATGAACTAAAAGTGGTAAAATATGATAACAAAGTCATGCAGTATTGAAAGAAATTTAACGACTGTACATCATTTTCTTTGAAGGAAGTGGAACTATGGTAAACATCTAAAATATCTGTCTGCAAATTAGCCTTACATTCTTCGCAGTTAAAAGTTGTTGTACGAAACCAGAAACATAGCTTATTGTTTGAGTGTCAACATTTGAATAATTATCTAAAAACGGGAATTTAATTTTTTCCAATTCATTAATAGTTTTAGAAGTGAATGGTTTTGGTTAATTATGAAAATTTTAAAAAGACTTTAAGTTATCTAATATATTACATCATCTGCTTCACAATTTGTGATGTAGTTCTCGACTAACAATGTCACAAAAAATAAGGTTTCTTTTGACAGAAAATACTATACTTTAAAAAGCTTGGATATTATTACCATGTGGTGGTGCATGATGTATAGATTGAAAAGATAAAGCAAATTTAAGTCTTTTGCGACATGTATTTGTAAGTGGATCATCATCAAAATTATCTTCACCCAACATTTGATCATTAGATGTATAAGGAAGTTCTAAAATGTTGTACCACTGTTCTCTTTGATTAATGTTTTGTTCTTAAAGCCAAATTGCGAAGTGGTCAAAAATATTTACTATTAACAATTTTTTGCAATACAACTATGACGAATTATACCTGGTAATGATATTTTAAAGGTTCAGGTTCACTTACTTTTATTTACTTTATTAGAACGGAAAACCTAAATAAATAAAAAAACTACACTAATTTTACTCATCCTTGGAACTTGCAACCATAACCATATTTTTCGTAATTTTTATTTTTGACACTTAACTTTGACAAATACAAGCCGTATTCACACAAACCAATGTAAGATTGATTTTGTATATTTTCATTTTTAATGACTTAAAAGTTAATATACTAGGATATTTTATAATATTTATCCACATTAAAGGCAATATGTTGAAATTTATGGTCATTTATAATATTTTAAATTGTTTTATTCTATTTTGTATATGTAAAACAGTCTTGTAGTTCGCGACTGCAGAGACTCCATGCGCGGGCGGCGGCGCAGAAACGTTGAGCCACTTACCGCCTATGCATCAAACCTATGGAGGGTAGAAGTAAGGAGGACCGTCTTGTATAGGGGACAAGTTGAAAATTGTCCAGCTGTAAGCAGCAAATTACAGTTCAATAACCGACCACAATAACATGAAATTAGCAGTTGTAAACGGAGTGAAGTGCGCTGAGTTGGAAAATTTAATGTCTCTGATGACTAGTGTAGTTGAGCATATTGCAGTTTATAAAACGTCAACTATTTACGTAGTCAAGTGTTGATTAGTAAATAGAACCTATAAAACTGCTGAACTAACGTGGATAGTGATTCGATTTTTATAAACTTTAGTATATACATTTTTTATTATTATTATTATTACGAATTTGTTGTTGTAAATTAAAAGAGGAAAAAAAATAGAAACAATGGGAAAGCTTTGTTCAGTGAACAGTTGTCCAAGTGGGCGAAAATTACTCTACTCTATTTATGGCGCTGTTGTTAAAATCTTTCCACCTGCTACTATGGCGCCACATTAATTTGCTCTCTGTCAGCGAACACTTTTTCATACACTGAGTTGGTCCTCCTTACTTTCTACCCTCCATAATCAAACCGTCTCTTATATTATTTGTCTATGGCGCCTTCCATGCTAACTGATAGTACTAAGGGAAATGTTAAGGTGTGAGACAAAAAATGAATTTCCAATATGTTACACTGGAGTTCTCTATAGAGGATCTAGATGTATTTATAGTTTTCTGTGTTATGTCCCAAAATATTAAGACGAATATCTTTAAAATCACATTTTTCTTTTTGATTTAACTTTGAATCGATGTTCGACTCCCTTATATCGACTATCGAATCTCTTTTGTGGAGATTTTCTTTGAGATTCTTAAATCCAAGACCATTGTACGTATGTGCACGTACATTGATAATTATACTCCGTTTTTAAAAGGCATGGAGTAATAAATCACTCATTTTGGCCGGAACCATAGGCGTACCACATTTAGTCATTTAAAAAAAGTTAAGGCTTCTAAAATTATCTCATTTCCGAAAATAACCGTTTTGTAATATTATTTAAAATGAAATTTCAAATTATCAATTATATAATAAACTGTGGATTATATCACTGACATCAATTTTCCAGAAAATTTATTATTATGTATAAAAGGGCGTAGACGAGTCCCTCCACTAAGCTCCAGGTAGTTTTAATCCTACATACAATAAATAATAAAATAAATGTTAACAATTTTATACAAATACATATATATATATATATATATATATATATATATATATATATATATCCAAACCAACCCCATTTGCCGATTATTTCACCCAATTAGCAGGTAATTGAAGAAACTTGACAAACAGGTAGCTCAAAAATGGTTTTATTATTGTGAAATATAGTCTTTTCAGTTCTAAGAAAATGCCCCAATAATACAATGTACTTACTAGAACTTTTCAACTATAAAAGTAGCGGAAAGGTTGAATATTTTCAATTTACAGTTCATCTGTTCTGGAGAAACTGCTGTGTTGATTGATTTCCCCATTATTACTGTTATTTGTTATTATTTTTTACCGTTATTGTTAACTGGTGTTTATTTTTGTTCATCTATACAAGTTCTCTTCTCATCACACGAGACAAACACCTAACTACACCTTCCAACTATATAGTGTTCCAACCAAATTCGACCAGATATGGAGGATTTATCACCATCTAAGCGACCTAAAGTTGGCCCATTGTCGCTGAACGAAAAAAATCTGATATTAAATTGCTATTCCTCGTTGAAGAACGAAGAAATTAGAAGAAAAATCATCTATTTGACAGGAACAATGATGGGTGTTTCAAAAACAACAATTTATAATTTAATGAAGGAGAAAAAAATGGAAACATCACAGCCCCAGCAAAGTCCCCAGGCCGACCCAAACTTGAAATGGATGTCGACTTGAAGAATGGAATAAGGCGTAAGGTGCATGCTTTTTTCTTTAGAAAAGAGATCCCAACTCTCTCCAAAATTATGGCTTCGGTTCAAGAAGATTCAGATTTTCTGAAAATATCTCGAAGTACATTATTGAAAATTTTGAAGGAACTTGGATTTGAATATAAAAAAAATTATCGGAACGCAATGTTGATTGATAGAGACGATATTATCATTTGGAGGAGGAGTTATTTGCGCAATATTCGGAAAGCAAGACTAGATCAAAAACGAATTTATTATTTGGATGAGACTTGGTTAAATGAAGGTCATACTGTTTCAATGTTTTGGCAAGACACGAATGTCAAAAGGGTGGTCAACAGGCCTCAATCCACCAGCAGGAAAAGGACGTCGACTCATCATTACTCATATCGGAAGTGCCGAAGGTTTTGTTAAAGGTGGATTGTTGTGCTTTGAGTCGAAGCAAACCGGAGATTATCATGAAGATATGAATGCAGACGTTTTCGAAGAATATTTCTTACAAATGTTAGATCTAATTCCAATGGGCTCAGTCATTGTTATGGATAACGCAAGTTATCACTTCAGGTTAGTGGAGAAATTACCTTCAACTGCATGGCGTAAACAAGATATTCACGATTGGCTAACCTCGAAAAATATTGAATGCCCAGATAACCCGCTGAAAAATGAGCTCTTGTAACTGGCCAATTCACATAAACACAAATATAGTAGATACGTTGTAGATCAAATGGCATCAGCGCGTGGTATAACGGTACTGAGGCTTCCTCCTTATCACTGTCAACTCAATCCCATAGAATTAATATGGGCCCAAGTGAAAGGGGAAGTTTCAAGAAAGAATACGACATTCAAAATGAGTGACGTAAAAGTTTTATTCGAAGACGCGTTAGGTAACGTAACCAAAGAAAACTGGAAGAAATGTGTTGAACACGTGATACAAGAAGAACTAAATATGTGGGAAATGGATCATATAAGTGAACACATGATTGAACCATTTATAATCAATGTTAATAATGGAAGCTCAACAGAATCGTCTGATTCTGATATATAGACTAGTTTTTGTTTTAGTTATTACTATTATCTGTTAGACTTTTTTTTATAAATATTACATTAACTCGTACTTTATTCCTGCATTTTTTTTCCTCTCCTATTGTAAACGGTATATTAGTAGTAAAGTTGATACCTACTGCAAAAAAATTTGCTATTTTTTATATAATATTTATGTTTATTGTTTATTCATAGGAACACAAAAAATGTGTTTTTATTGAATCGATATTGTGAACTCTTTTGAATAGTTTTCGTAATTATAATTTAATAGTGTCTTCATATTCATATACCAAGTTTGTTTTGTCCTGATTGCACGCCTCTGAGGATTAAATTGTTTATTTGTTCATTCAAATACAATAGAGCGACCCTTTCAATACAATAGGCGACCCAACCGAATACAGAGTTACGGGGTGTCTACCTGAAATTCGTAACAAATGAGAAATTTTAGTACAAAATTAGATAAACTTCGGAGATATTTTATTATACACCCTGTATCGGTTTTGCATACCTAATGAGCTTTTATTACTCCACGTCTTTTAAAAACGGACTATAGTGCACTGTTATTCCAATTATTATTGTTTGTAGTTAAATAAAGATCAAATCCGGACACTATTACCATATTCACACAGAATTATTACACTATTTACACTTATTATTAATTGTACAATGTTTCTTTACGGTTACAAAAATTTGCTACTTAATAATCAGTCGCAATATTCTTCAGAATGTGAAGATCAAATAGAGAAACTTACGAGATATGGAGAAAATTAGAAGCGTAAGAATAATAAAATAAGTTACAAGAGTTACTTCAGTAGACTACTGATATACAACTTGAGCTTAACTCATGCTGGCGCTGAACCGATCCACTTGAAGAAACATTCACGACTGAGGGTTAGAATAGAGATTTTCTTGCAAGAAAGATCGTATGCTATCAATAAATCACGTGCAAATCTTACAACACGCAGAGATATTTTGTTTTCTAGGTAAAGTTATATTACATCAATAAACAGAATAACTATCTTTACAAATTGTAGACTCTTTTATGGGAGGTAATGCGTCAGAGTTTTTGAAATACAAAAAGGGGGTTGTGAATTCTGTCGCAAGATAAACGAGATGTAACTTTTCGCATTTTAAACACTAGTGTTTAAAGAGTCGTTTTGTGCATGTGAAACCCGTGTTCAAAATGTGGTTTTAGTAACGGAAGTAGAAAAAATATATTTATGACTACATATGATATGAAAAAATAGAATTTCTGTAGACATGTTTTTATAGCTTTAATTTTTAGTTTTCTTTTGAATATTTTCTAATTTACATTTTTCAATATTTTCATTCCAGGTTTATTCGATATTGTTTATGATCATATAGTAAATTTGTTTTTTTATTATATTACAATTAATTCTGAATAAATTTGTGTAATAATCATTACCTTTTTATAAATTATCATTTTTAATTTTAGAATAATAGATTCTATATCAAAGTTAGTATGAAAAAAATAATCGATTTTTTTAAATTCTAACCGAGACTATATTTTCTCCACGACCAGAAAGTATGAATCAAAATTCAATTAAGTTTGAACAAAACAAGTTATTTATTGAAATATTTGTATTACATTGTATTATTTAATTAAAAATTGGTGTATTGGAAACATTTTCTATAATATTTTTCAAAATAGATTGATTTGTAGTCGTGTAACAGGAAGAATTGGAGGTTGGAGGTTCGGTTGTTGACGAATTAGATCGCTGAGGCAATTTGTTTAGGCACATTGCCCGGTTTATTTATCCCAATTACTTGTGTACATTTATTTTTTTGAAAATGAATAAAAAAATTATAAGAAGGAATGTTACATAGTCTCAGCGCCAAGTATTTATTTAAAATATTATAAAAATCTCCCATTACTGTAAACTCGTATAGTTTTATTAGTTTTTGTATTAACCCTCCAGTAGTGGCGCTTGGTGAAATCACATTATTGGTGGTGCGGCGTCTAAGAGACGTTTTAGGCGTATTTCGTCGATTTTCATGTTTTTTTTCATGCTGGATGAATATGATTTCATAATGAAAACTTGACAGTTAAAAAAATCATTCGTAAAATATTGTAAAAATACATAGGTATATCGGAATTATTACATTAACTAATGGTCGTGGAGAAAAACTTTTTAAAACGAATGTGGCCCCTAAAATTTAAAGAAAATAAATTTGTTTCTTACCACAGTCATGTAGGATTTCTGGTATTGTGTTAATGGGTCTCTCTTCTATCAAGGGATTTAGCGTAAATGCGATTTATCTAGTTTTATTGGGCAGCAGTAGTTTTAAAATTCTTGAGTGTCTGGCCTACGCATTTTTTAGATTTAGAGTATTTAGTAGAGTTGTTAGGTGAACATTTATCAATTATCAAACTGATTATTTTGGATCTTGACAGAAATGATATAATAAGTTGTATTGACGTAATTTATACGCATATCAGAAAAGTCAACCAATTGTTCATAAAATAATGTCAAAATAAATTAACGAATGTACTACTTGATCGTACGATGAAGTTCAGTATCATCTATGACCTTTAAAGTATCAAAATATAAAAAAATAGGTGAAAATGTAAAGTTACTGTCTTTGATTATATAATTTCTTTATGTTTGCATATAAATCGCAAGCTATAGCCATTATTCTAACTCTTAATTTTGTAATAGAATTCAGTTTCTAACAAGTACATCTATGATGGTATTTATTAGTAAAGTTGATTCATAAATGCATCGAAGTAATAAATCTTTGCGACCCTCGCAAAACTAATTCAGGATGAACGATTCAAGTAATATTGAAATATTATCGTGAACATATTTTTTTTTCTATTTCTGTGTCGGGCAGGTAGCTTCACCCCGTATCAGGACGAGTTTATGGTCTTTTCTATTGTCAATAGATTAAAAATTACAGTAGTCACTTACGTGGATTGAGATGCCGAATTTTGATTTTAATATGAAATATAAAAAAATCCCAATGGCACTGGACCAATTGGACAGGCTTATTTCAGTAACATGTTTGCATACAAACCAAAATAAAAAAATTAGATAGAAAAGTGATAGAATGTTTTGAGATGTATAAAAAACCAAAGTAACATTCTGGCATCAAATCAAAAACAAAAAAATAACAAAAAATTCTGGTAAATTTCTGAATTTTCTTAAATAAATGTTTTAATGTACGATTTATAGAAAAAATGTTAAATACAAAAGTTGTAGAACGTGTTAAGGTATATAAAAAAGCTTAGTAACTTTTTTGCGTCAAATGAAAAACAAAGGAAATACGATTTTTTTTCAACTTTGACAGGACGCCATTTTGTTTTTACAGGGCCGATTTGGCTCATTAACGAACTTGTCCAATATATTGGCCTAACCGATTTTTGTAGCGAGTTTGGTTTCGATCCGTCAAAAAATACGCCCTCTATCGTGCTTACAAATTCCGTTATGATTTGTGAATTTTCTTAAATAAATGCTTTAATGTACGATTTAGAGAAAAATGTTAAATACAAAAGTTGTAGAACGTGTTAAGATCTAGGAAAAAGCTCAGTAACTTTTTTGCGTAAAATAAAAAACAAAGGAAATACGATTTTTTTTTAACTTTGACAGGCCGCCATTTTGTTTTTAATTGGCCGATTTGGCTCATTAACGAACTCGTCCAAGATTTTGGCCTAAACGATTTTTGTAGCGAGTGTGGTTTCGATCCGTCAAAAAATACGCCCTCTATCGTGCTTGCAAATTCCGTTATAACACATATATATATATATATATATATATATATATATATATATATATATATATATATATATATATATATATTGAACCAGATATCATAGATAGTAAGAGAATTAGTTCTATAAAAATATGTTGCTAGTATGAAAATAATATAATTTAAGAAAACAAGTAAAAAGGAAACACTTTTCTTAATTTAAACAACATATCAAGTAAAGATATATTAAATAATTGTCTATAACAATATAATAGATAAAGAAATTACCTCAATAATAACATAAAATATAGAGATTGCCTAACCAATGTAATGATGTAAATAAAGTTGCCTAAGACGAAGATTATTTTCCATAACATAATCAGCTGTTCATCTGAAATGAAAACAAATATTATTATAGTTAATTCATTATAATCATTAATTTAAGAATAAAAACAAATACAAATATTGAATAGAATATAATTCAATAGATTTTCATAGATAAACAAATAATGACATATATATACAAATGATACATGGTAAATAAAATAAACGTTGAATCAATAAATAATAATTTGTTAAAGTTTATTATAAATAATATAATGCAAAGAGTATAGACAAATAACATAAAAGAATTTATATTTATAAATAATATGAGTGTAACAGTGATAGACTGTCAATAACAATATTGGATGTTGTACCATTTAAATGTATCTATGTATAACCAACTTTAATTTATTTGTATGATAAAAAAACTCATAGGAACTCTATAAATGAACTAATAATGTTAAAGAGTGTATGTATGAAATTTTTCTAATAAGTGAAAGAAGTTTCAATTAATTTGATTGCAAAGGACAATATTGGATTGGTTATAAAATATGACAGAACAAATTGTGAATCAACAAATAAACTTTGAAATAGTGACCTAAAGAAAAACAAAAGACTGTTTTGTTGAAAAAAGTGGAGAATCGAGGGGACGCTAAAAGAATGGGGAAGCTGGTGTCAAGAAGCGAGGAGTGTGTGTGATAATGTTCCAGAAATTTCAAGAAATTCCCAGTTTAACATAATAAAAACTATAAAGTACTACAAAAAACAATCTTATTAATACTCACAGTTAATTATATCAAGTTTTTCGACCAGAATCTTCGAAATTTCTCATCATTATTGGTTTTTGGAGCTTCAGAGGAGTATTCCTGGGGTCCAGAGACATTCATCCCAATTCAAGAACAACAGGTCAGTGTGTTTAAAATATTATTGGCCAATAATCAGAGTAAAAACTCAAAATACTCAAATAAGTGCTTGATTTCATAAATTAATAAACATTTGTGAATATGATCGATCTGAAAAAGAAAGAGAACAGTCTTTATATAGTTAATTAATTGCATAAATCGTTAATATTAATAAAAAGGCCGAATTTAAATAAATTAAAATATGTTGTAATCGCATAAATATGGTGCTTGAAATTTTATTAATGTAATAACTATGTCCATCTGTAAATAATTCCTATATTTCTATCTATGTATATAACTATTTTCTTTCCACAGCAATTTGTATCATATATATGTATGATATATATATATATATATATATATATATATATATATATATATATATATATATATATAAATTCTTTTATGTGTTTGAGCCATTCACTTGTATGCATCGTCAACAAACTATGTTGGTGCATGTATAGATGCTTCTTTCGTGTAAGAATTGTTCGTTGTATGCTAAAGCGCATGACTAGTTTTTTTCACGCACGCGCACTGAAGAAATTATCAAAATAAATAAGTAGGTATAATATATCCATAGGCGTCTCATATTATTATTATCAAATAAAATTATTTCTTTAAAAAAAATCAAATCTATTGAAAAATAAAGTGTTTTCTTTTTATTTAAACAAATACAACATTATAAAAGCCAGGACTCAAAGAGTAAAAAGAGTTTCATGCTCCCGAATTAATAAATATATAATAAATATAACAACTATATAAAAAACAATAACTGAGCTAGCCAAACTAAACAAAAATTCTAAATAATAAACATCTACATTTAAATTTCATAATAAAAGTAAGTAAATTATCAATTAGTTTAATATATATATATATATATATATATATATATATATATATATATATATATATATATATATATATAACCTTTGGATCGGAGGGTGATTTTGGCATCTAGGAACACCAAAACGAAAAACTGCATTGACATTTTTCCGAAGTCGCGTCATGCTACTCTCTACAATAGCCCTATTTCATTCTGAAATAAGCCTAAAATTTAAACTTATATTGAGCCACAAATAAACTGAAATGTAAATGAAGCACGCATTTTTAAAAACAATGTATGAATGGAGCATTGATTTAGTATAATAGTACAAAGAATGCTTAAAACTAAGTAAAGTTTAAAAAGGATTTTGGTGTAAGGCAAGTAGGGGAGATGTGGGTATAGCAGCCACCCTAAGGTTCAAAAATCTTCTGATTTCAAATAAAGAGTAATATGATGATGACATCAAGTACCCAATACAGTTCAACTATTATTATAGTCATAATAAAGTTACAGCCTTAATTTAATATTTTTTTTATTTACAAATTATTTTGCAAAATATGTGCAAATGGCCACTTCACCCCACACAGCGGAGCAAAGCGGCCACCCATATTTTGGGGCATAGTGACCACGATAAAATGTATTGTAAAACAACATCACATGTGGTTCAACAGTACTTTAGCATTTATTAGTTTATTACACATAAATATTCAGCTTAAGAACATAGTTCACATGTAAACACATCGTCGTCTTCATCGCAGCCACCACATTTTTCATGGTCCCATCTTATGCATCTTGAGCAGCATATCCAACCCTCCCCTTTTTTGGATTTTGAGAAGAGGCTTGAGCAGTAGAGACATCTTCTTGCGCATCATCATCGCTGCTACTTGTGTCATCTTTAACAGGAATTCTTGATTTCTTTCTCGCAACCTTGCTTTTAGCTTCTTACTACCAAAAACTTCTTTCTTAGCTGCTGCTGGTTTTTGAGATTCCTTTGCTATTTCTAGCTCATTTTTATAAGGACTGTCTGTGATGATTGCACTTGAACCTTATTTTCTACCATTTCTCCGAGTTTCCGTTTTACATTTTGGAATCGGAACGATCTCTTTTGGACTGAGGAATAAACTCGAGCAGCCTGGTCCACTATTTTGTATATTAATTATGCTTTCATCAACAGGTTGTTTGTTAGTTTGAGAAGTTGAAGGAACTGGATCTGCTACATCATTCGCTTTGTTGCCTACAATATTGAAATTTTCGTTTTCCGCCCTAACTGCAACATCTCTATCAGTAACTTCAGCCGCAGCAAAATCTGCATCAATGAACAGATGTGGATTATACAGAACAATTCCACTATGTGTGAACCCATTAATAGCTGCTGTAGGCACTGCTGCTCGAAGATATGCAGCACCAAACAATTTGTAAACTTGAAAATGTGATACGGTTCTTCTTGGGTTATTCTTAAGATATTTTTTAATCTCTTGAACATAAAACGTATTCAAGGGCCCCATAAATGCCACATCAAGCGGCTGTAATTTGTGACTGCAATGGGGCGGTAGACACAAGACAGTCACGAAATTATCACGTGCCATATTGATGAAATCTAGGTTTTTTGTATGCGTAACATGCCAATCTAGCATTAACAAGCAAGAGTCTTCGGCTGTAGGCTTCGCATGCTTCAGAAAATGTTCAAACCATTTAGTGAAAATTTCCAGCTGCATCCATCCTGATTTATGACCGGCAAATCCAGTCCCAGGTGGAGTCCCGTCCATTAACTCTTCCTTCATTCTCACTCTAGGAAAAATTATCATTGGGGGAATGAATGAACCATCAGCAGACATGCAAACGACAATTATTGATAAAACTCCTCTTTCAGCAGATGTGATGCTACCTACTTGTTTCCGAACTTTTCGTGCAAAAATTTTACTTGATTTAGACTGCACAGTTGTAAGCCCCGTCTTATCTACATTAAAAATTCTCCTGGCATTGTATGGGAACCGATTAAGGCAATTGTTTAAGAGACCAAAAAACTTGTCAATGCTGGGCTTATTGAAGGCTCTAGCTCGGGCCGCACTAGTGTCTTCAGGTGTGCGAAGGCTAATTTCCGGATGTCTGTCATGAAACCCCTTTAACAAGTCTTCCCCAGCAAGCTCGGTTTGTCTGTATGCTTCAAGCCGTTTTTTTTCAGCTAATTGATATGCAAGGGATCTAACGTCTTTTTTAGTGAGACCATAAAAACGAGTTTCCAGTTCCTGGATATGTTGGGCAATTCCTACTTCTTAGTCCAAAGTAAAAACTAGGCGGATAGCGCCTAAGACTTTAATATCCCCTTTAGCATCTCTATTTCTATTTAGAACTCTTCTTTGAGAGTATTTCGCGGAACATTAAAAGTTTTACTGGCTGTTTGGAATGGCATATGCTGTTCCTTTACGACTTTGATTGCTTGTGCTATGATCATGATCCTTGGTGTGACGTTCTTGTGTACTTCCTTGGAATTTTCTGAAAATAAATTTTCAAGTTTACACTCAATACAAAATGGGATGGCCACTCCAAAATTTACACGGGGTATAGTAGACACTTGGTGGCCACTTTACCCCATCTTGCACCTCATGAGGAATGTGACAACCTACAAAATGTAGTTCGCATATTCATCAATTATATTACATGAATACATACCTTATACCATATGTTAAGGCTCTGCAAAAACGTAGCACTCTCACACTTATCAATTTTGTTGTACAGCTAATTGAATTCAACCTCAACACTACATCAACCTCGTGGAAAAACACAATTATGCAGGTGCCATCTGATCTGTAGATCTTATGGTTCCGTATTTGTATTACAGTTTACTGTAATGACGCCCATGACAGTTCAGCGCTTTACCGCACATGTGACGCTGGTAGGACAAAGAAAAATTACTTGTGGCCACTTTACGTCGGGTTCCCACATCTCCCCTAGTAATGGCGATGAGCAACAACAAAATTAACAATAAAAATAGTTGCTTACGTAATATTATCTTAATATGGTGCCGAATGGGTTAATCTGCGTCAGACTCGGAGGAAAAACAATTATTGACGTTAATAACAACTGGTTCAATTAGTTCATCACAAATATTGTCAATCTTCCACAACGTAGGCGATTCTTCTCTGATGACATGTTCGATGCATTTCTTGCAGTTGTCGCATTTCACGTCACATACGGCACGTTCAAATAATAGTTTTACGTCATTTGGTTTAAACGCGCCACTGCCCCTTTTATTTGCGCCCATATTAATTTAATGAGATTTAGTTCACAATGGTACGGGGGCAGTCGAAGCACCGATATGCCACGTTAAGTTGCTATTTCATCCACAATATACACTTTAAATATGTCTTTGTACATTTTCGAAATTGAATAAAGTTCCGGTTTTAGTGCGTTATTAGGAAATGCTATATTTTTTGAATTAAGCCAATCATAATGTTCTGATTTACGCCAACTACTTGTCGGCAAAGGTTCTTTTAACCTTGAATGGTAACTTGCGTTATCAATTACAATAATGGAACCTTTAGGAATAAGATCTAACATTTTGCTCAAACCATTACTCAGAAACATCACCGGTCATTTCCTCGTGGTGGTACGTTTTGAAACAAAAGTCAGTAGTCCACAGTCAACAAAACCTTGAGCTTTCCAATGTGCAAAATGATTAGTCTTTGCCCTTTACCTGATCGTGGATTTGGACCTGTAGGTAAACCATCTAAGAACACTTGTGTACCGCTCTTAACTTTATGATCTTGCCAATATTTTGAAACCGTGTATCCCGCATTTATCATGTTTCATCTAAATAGAATATGTGTCTATTTTCTCTTCTGGCTTGCCTCCTCCTGCTTATTTAATCATTTCCACAATGTCGTTCTGCCAAGTTGTAGATAATCTTTGTCTTCTTGAACGAGATTTTTTTTAAATAAAAAGCGTGAACTTTACGTCTTCGTCTAATTTTCAGTTCAATTGGCGACCTGACCTGAAAAAGTTTTAGGTGGTTGAAGAGTTCCATTTTTTTCCTTTCATAAAATTTGTAGACTGTCGATTTCGCAACACTCAGCATATTAGCAGTTAATTCAACTACATCATCCACACTTGTACAAGTATTCTTGATTTTGAATAACAGTTCAGTTTTATAGTTTTTTTCATTTATTAATAATTGTCCAACTCTTGGCCGTTTACTCGGTCCTTGCCCGTACTCCATTATTACCAACACAATACGCGAGATTAGTGTGATGTCACAATTTGAAACTGTATCCAAACAAAACTTGTTACCATAGTAAATTCCATTTGAGTGTAAATTTTGGATTATTTAAGCGTTTCATACGTGTTTTTGAAAGGAATAAATTGTTGAAAAGTAAGTAATCGTGCCTACTCAATATAAAAAATAATACTTTTGATAATGTATCTTATCCAGCAGTCCGTATTTTTGATTTTAAAGGCTATATTTGAGGTTATACTTACTGAATTATTTTATTAATGTGAAAATATAAGATAAATAATAGTGATTGTTTGTTCTAGTGTCATCAAAACATGTTTCAACATTCTCTTGAAACCTTTTTTAATAATAATATGAGCTTTTTAGTGAAAAATGCTTAATTGAAGTGAAGTGTCCTTTCAAGTATCCGAATGACGAAAAATTAAAACCACTCTCAAGATACATGAATTACATAATTCATTTTGATGAAAATATATTAGTGATAATTGGAAAATATAACTATTATCACCAGATACAAGGTGCATTACATATTGCATGAGAGGACATGTGCTATTTAATATTATGGATATCAAGTGACATTATTGTGGGAATTGCTAGACATCAAGAATGGAAGAAAAATTTACATGTGTTAATAACATTCTACCTTTACAAATTTGTACCATTTATATTAACATAATAAAATGTTTTCATAATTATAAATTTTGATTTGTTTTGAGCTAAGAAATTTAAATTGAGGAAACGCTGCAAATTTACATGATTGAAAATATGCCATTTGGTCTGAAAACTCAGAACATCATGTCACAACTTTGCCTCAATCAAATCATATTTGTACGAGGTTCAGAGTTTTTGTTGGTTGCTGTCAAATTTTATTTGATCTGTAGGCTATTTTTTCAACTACATGTGTAAACATATTCAATTTTATCTAAAAACAAATAATATTAACAAAAACGTTTCCAAATGTCTTTATTACACAGAGAAATATTTACTTGTAATACAATGGTTTACAGTTACTAGAAAGAGGAAAGTAAGGTACAATGTGGAATTTCAATTTAATATAGCAAACGTTTAAAAAATCATCCTTTGGAAATCTATAAAACTGACAGTTCTCTCTCACATTATAATGCTTACAGCCTGGTGGCCAGCACAGTACCATTATTCTTTATGTGAAGAAACCTAAAATTAGATAATACAGATAGAAAAAGAATTAAAACAATTGTATTTCATAAGTTTATAATAACATGTTTAGGTTAGATAACTCTTTTATTAAAATTATATTGTTATACATACCTATTTTCACTGGAATCGAATATATATCTCTTTGTAAAAGTCTTAGTGTATATCTAAATGCATAAATCAGCAGGTATATTCAAAATATAAGGGAATAATCTCTGGTCCAAAATCACACCAATGGTATCTAAATGGCTAGTTATGTTTGTTTGCATACAAAATTGACATAACCTAAGATTATGACGTCACCATTAATACCGCGTATACTTGTCACTATCACAGAGGTTCTACGCAGAAAGTATAGGGTATAATTGGCGCAAAATATATAGTGTAGCAATATAATCGTATATCCCCTTTAAGTTATATTGCGGACCTCTAGACTCTGAAAGATATTAATATTTTGTTTACTTTTACCAATGCCTATATTGTATTTGATGTTACGTAATTGCTGAAAGGGCGTTCGGTTTAATCGGGATACCAAACGTGAACTGAGCCCTTTTTGTATCTTTTTCGATTTTTTATGGACATAACAAAATTCTATGAATAAATAATAATAAAAAAGAAATTTTATAACAATGAATAAAACAATTCTTTAAAAATAAATATTATGTCTAATTCCTGTTTGTCACTACTATATAAGAAACATGAAAAATATATTAAACTTAATTAATTTTATTTTTCGGGCCTTCTCCCATATCATTTGCTTCACTATCACTATCGTCTTGTAAATTAATAATAAATTTAGTTCCTCCATTAATATGGACTTGCCCAATATTCTTATACTCATCTTCAATTTTGATTACTTCTTTAATCTCTGTTTGAATTGTGCCCAAATTAACTCGATGGGATTGAAAATACAAAAATAAGGAGGACGTCTCACTATAGAGTGTCCATGTTGTTCAGCAATACTCTCTAGGGCGTATAATTTCTTAAATGTCTTGGTCCGTAAAAATTCAACCAGCTGTTTGGTATAGGAATTTTCAAAGTACAAATTATTATACATTAAAAAAATTTGTAGTTCGGTCTTCTTGTATCTTTTATTTGGTATTTTATTGAGGTTTGAATGATAAGAAGCGTTGTCAAGAACTACAACACTATTTGGCTCTAAGTTTCTTCTTATGCTAGTCAACGTTGCAATCTTCCATATTTTTCCACATATTTTTAAGGCATTTGGAACACATCCTTCATTTCCACCGCAATGCACAATAATAAGTCTGGATCCTTTGTTTTGCAGGCATTTTTGGCATACATATTTTTGACCCATCAGTGCATCCTTTCTTAACCGTGTCGTGATTATCATACCAAGTTTCGTCCAAATAGACAATTGGCCGGTTTTCTGCTCTAGACTTAGTTACTTGTTCCAAGTATGTATTCCGCATATAAAAGAGATTGACCATGCCGTGCGCGTTAATTTTTTCCGCCAAGGTTTAAGATTATTTACAAGAATTAATTACAGAAATCTTCTTATTATGTCTGACGAGGCTACTTTCCACCTAAATGGTCAAGTAAATAGACACAACTGTCGCATTTGGGGTTCAGAGAACCCCCACAGAACTACTGAATATGTAAGAGATTCACCCAAAGTAACTGTATGGTGTGTCATGAGTTCTACGAAAATGTATGGCCCATTTTTCTTTAGTAAACCTATCGTTACCGCAGTAAATTATGTAGATATGCTACAACTGTACTTTTTTCCGCAACTTCAGCAAGATAATTTATTACAAACATGTTACTTTCAGCAGGATGGTGCAAGTCCACACTATGCAATGATCACTAGTGGACTTTTAAATAAAACATTTGGTGAAAGGTGGATTGGAAGAAGAGGTCCAGTGAGGTAGCCACCGCGATCACCTGATTTAACGGTACCGGATTTTTTCTTTTGGGGTTACATCAAAGATCGATGTTACAACCCACCCCCTACAACCTTGGAAGAATTAAAGACAAACTTAATAAATGTGATTGAAACTAGTCCTAGAGAGATGTTGATAGCTAGTTTTCGAAACTTAATTAAAAGATGGCGAATGTGTGTAAACGTCCGAGGACATCATTTTGAAAATTTGTTGCAATAATTATTTTTGTTAAATGTCTTTACGTCCAACATTGTTAATTTTGTTGACATTTTTAAAAAATTGCCTTAGAAAATGCTTAACGTTGTTTAACTTAAATTTTAGGCCATAATTTCCAGAAAAAGTAGCACAAACTATATATATATATATATATATATATATATATATATATATATATATATATATATATATATTATTATAGAGTGAAACACCCTGTATATCAAACAATAAAGAATTAAGATTGTACATTGTAATCTAGAAGAATTTTTTTTAAGTCAAATTTTTTAAACATTTGAATGGAGACAATCTGTACGATCCACTATTCGATAGAGAAGGCATACAGAAAGGACAGACTGTATAATGTAGGGATAATTGCGAATAGGTGTGATAAACAATTTATGTGAAATAAATTAACCAAACTTTTATTAAAAAAAATCAAGTATCAGAATTTGTTCATGATGAGAAACTAATAATGCTTTATTCTGTAAAGTCAAGCTAATCTCATAATATTTGTTGATTAAAAACATTAAAGTAAGTTAGTGTAGCTGTTTAGACATAACAGAGCAGAAAAGTATATAATAATGTGAATTTCAGAGAACATGAATCATAAAAAAGAAACGAATTTTCATTTTGCATATATATTTAAAGGTAACAGCTGTCATCTATTAAAACATTATGAATATTCATTTGACATACATACTTAGAGGTTAGGAAATGTCATTTTAACAATACTAGGAAATATTATTGAATGAAAATAATATAGGAAGTCTAAGCAATTAAAAACCTTAGAATACAATATCCTGATATAATGGATGAACATTTCACTAGTTGAAATGAAGAATTTGAGTGATAAAATAAATAGTCAAATCTGATTGGTAAATAAACATTTAAAAAGGATCATATCGGCGACAATTATGTTGCTAACGAAAAAAAAATCGAAATAAAAAAGGTTGTTGATTATGGGGTCTATTCACTAAGAGGTGCTTTTTGGGGAAGAAAAATTTGTAAGTAGAAAAACTTTTTGGTAAAGAAAATCATTTTGAAATTATTTGGAAGATAAAAATTTAACTATAGAATTCAAGAACAAATACATTATACTTACAAGATATACATCAATGTAAGTAGATAAGTTTATATTAATAATTAAAAAGGGAATTTTCGAATGTTGTACAGTACTAACCATGATTTTTATTTTATAATATGGTGTCTTGTATCTTGTGGAAGTAAAATAGCCACAATAGCTTTTGAAAAACACTGAATAGTGGAATTTGTGTGAGCTGCTTGGACTTTGAATGAAGGGCGGCATCGATTCCTGTTCTGGTAGAAACGGAATGCCAGCATGGAGTTTTTCCAGGAGGAGAATCTGAAACAAATTAAAGAAACGGATTATTGAGGTGAACAATCAAAACAGTGAAGTGAATAAGGTAGTAAAAGTTATTTTATTAATATATTAAAAAGTCAAGCGTACTTACCCATTTATGCAAAGAACTAAAATTTTGTGACGCATAGACGTTTTTAGGAATATATTTCGCCATTTTCTAAAAAACCATATGTTTATGAAGTTGTATAATTATATTTCACTCTTATAATAATATCTCACCAGAGTGCGTGTGTGTTGTATGAAAGAGTCATCCTTTTAGATAGTTAAATTTTTTCAAGAACACTTGTAAAAGTGTAATGTATTTATTTTCATTAAATTAAATATCGTTTTCCTTTGAAGAACGTTTTAAACTATTTTTTGAGTTACTCATTTCATCTGGTGACTTGCGCACCATCTACTTACCATAGGCAGAAGCTCTGAATGACATCTATTGAATTATGCAGATTTGTTTTTAAGCAGGACAGGACCGCATTTGGTTTGGAATCATTGAACAAGTAACATATTCTGATTAACAAATTTATTTTTGAAATATAAAGCAGTTATTAACTTTGGCGCTAATATATATATATATATATATATAATTCTAAAATCATTTTATCCTAAATACTTGAACTCTACCCTGAGATGAGAAGTTTTCATGTTAGTAGTATAAACTGTTTATCATATATATAAAATCATCAATATACCGGGCAAACAATAAACTTAAAGTAAATTTAAACTAAAATAAAATAAGTGTAACATTCTTATTACACCATAGCCAATTCATAATAATATGTCGGCCCAACGTAGGGCAAATTAAATTCCCATAAAATAAACTATAATAATATATATATATATATATATATATATATATGTTTAGAAAGCTTAAAGATTGAGCTTTGTGTTAGACTAAAAATATACAGGGCGTTCTATTTAAAATAACAAAGTTGCCCTATCCCTAAAAATCGCCGTGTTTATTTCCGGTCAAACCGGCATTACGATAAAATATCTCATTATTGAGAAAAAACTTTTATATATTTCAATAAAACTGGCAAAAACCGCATGTTTCTATTCCTAAAACTGTTTGAGTAATAAGCGATCAAAACCCCGAAAAGTTAAGTGGGACACCCGGTATTTAATTTTTAACAAAAAATATAATTGCTATATAATAAATATGTATACTTACACAAATTCCTCAGAAAAACGCTACACTCTTTCTTGATGTCAGCCTACCAACTAAAGAGTGAGTGTGGGTTATCTGTGGTGAACACCTGTTGTGTTCGAAAAAATTACCATCTCAAAATATACTTATAGTTTAGTAAAATATGGGAAAAATAATAAGTTA
Organism: Galeruca laticollis; assembly: GCA_963921935.1. Taxonomy (NCBI): domain Eukaryota; kingdom Metazoa; phylum Arthropoda; class Insecta; order Coleoptera; family Chrysomelidae; genus Galeruca; species Galeruca laticollis. The sequence goes on along the minus strand of OY998183.1, from coordinate 31,872,691 downwards.
TTTGAAATTTATATTCCTAATTCTTCTTAATGAAACGAGATATAAGGTAGTGTTAATTGTCTGGTGTTATGTTTAAGAAGTTTTTAAATATAAATATGTTAATATTGTTTAAAGGAATGCATTTTGTGCTATACATTAAACGCTAAGTATCTTAAAAAGTAGGATGGCACTCCATAATTGCGAGTTAAGAATAATCGTTAGACAGTCTATAAATGTATTTAATAATTATAACAAAATTATTAAATACATTTTAACGATTATTAGTGGAAATTATAATATTACATGAATATATCGTCAATTAAGCATTTTAAATTATAATATTGACTGGACTATCACGGTATTCAAGACAAACGATAAGCCGAAACCGTAAAGTTCGCACTATATCTCTTACGCCTACTATACCTACCTACTACAAGCGTTATCCCAAATTTAATAGAACTTTTTGGGATTAATTCAAGCTCAGACATCTGCAGTATTGCTATATCATAAAGGGTACACAGGGTAGAGTATAACAACGGACACTATAGTTTAAGAAACATTCACAATTTTTGTGTATTCAAAAACGCAAGGTATTTTTAAATGTTACTCTAGGTTAGAGGATTTAATGTTTCTTTGAGCAAAACACGCAATTTGAAATTTCATTCCGACGTCACTAAATTATAAAGAACACATTTTAAATCGGAACGTAAACTCATATTAAGTACGCTGATGGAATTTGGCTAATTGAGTGATGCCGCATTTATGAATAAACAGTTTGTATGTTTACTTCCTATCCGAGGTCTACTGTTGTTTATTTTACATTGAAAATGCCTTGATGAACCCCTAGGCGAGAAGAGTGTGTATTTGTTATTCTTTGTTGTAATAAAAAAAGAAAAAAATATTTATATATGTTGGGATTGGCTGAATGACCAAAAAAATCAGCTGACTTTTCGTAACAAGATACAAACGAACAAGTTTGGTTTAATAGTTTAGTGAAAGGGAAACGTATAGCTATGAAACTACTGAATTTATTCAATTTAGCTGCTCCACACTGTATTGTATGGTATTATGAATATATATATATATATATATATATATATATATATATATATATATATATATATATATATATAATAAAACTAGTGAATATTGGGGGATTGCAGCAAAAAATGGAAAAGATATACTCTTAGCGGAAAATGTCCAAGCTTTCGAGGATGTTTGTCCTCATCATCAGGGAGACTAAAATGAAAAACAACAGTTAAATACTGTGGTCAATAAAGAATAATTAGAAATGAAGTTCACAACCACGTGTGTACTTACCTCCGAAGTGAGGCTAGACTCCATAAAGTTGTAAATTCGTAAACTACAGATCGTAAATTGTGAAATGTTTAACAGGAATTTAGTTAACGGACGGGCAAACCAACCACATCACAGCAACAAATGAAAATGTCGCAACATTTTATAAAATAAAATAAATAATTTCATCTTCATGCGTAACCATGTTGAACGCCGGCAAGGAAATGATATAGTTTGCCTCCAAATGGGATGTAACAAGAGACAACCAGTGCTACCAACAGTCAAATCAGTGAACTGTGGGACAATGCCACCATTTTAGTAATGGACTCTGCTGTAGGGCCAACAATTGGTTTAATAAGAAGATGTAATATTTTCGAATAGAGGAAGAGGGAGAAAGAGTGTGAGACAGAGAGAGGGGGAACGCTCTCATTTTTGTAATTTGAACGTGTAGAGAACATCACCTCAATATGACTGACACAAAGGAAGAAAAGGGAAAGAAAACAGTACAATAACTGTATTAATATGTAGTAATATTATAATATTATATAGTATAGTAATTATATAATATTATAATATTACTACATATTAATACAGTTATTGTACTGTTTTCTTTCTCTTTTCTTCCTTTGTGTCAGTCATATTGAGGTGATGTTCTCTACACGTTCAAATTACAAAAATGAGAGCGTTCCCCCTCTCTCTGTCTCACAATCTTTCTCCCTCTTCCTCTATTCGAAAATATTACAACTTCTTATTAACTGGTTGTCTCTTGTTACATCCCATTTGGAGGCAAACTATTTCATTTCCTTGCCGGCGTTCAACATGGTTACGCATGAAGATGAAATTATTTTATTTTATAAAATGTTGCGACATTTTCATTTGTTGCTGTGATGCGGTTGGTTTGCCCGTCCGTTAACTCAATTCCTGTTAAACATTTCACAATTTACGATCTGTAGTTTACGAATTTACAACTTTATGGAGTCTAACCTCACTTCGGAGGTAAGTACACACGTGGTTGTGAACTTCATTTCTAATTATTCTTTATTGACCACAGTATTTAACTGTTGTTTTTCATTTTAGTCTCCCTGATGATGAGGACAAACATCCTCGAAAGCTTGGACATTTTCCGCTAAGAGTATATCTTTTCCATTTTTTGCTGCAATCCCCCAATATTCACTAGTTTTATTCCTAACTAGTCAGCAAAGATTATCCTTCTTCTATATATATATATATATATATATATATATATATACAGGGTGATTCATAAGTAACGGGCCAAATTGTAACTACAGGCTCAGAAGACAAACATAATAATATTTTCATGCACAACAATGGGTCTAAGTCTGATCCTTAGTGAGATAGACGATGTTAAATTTTTACTTATGTTAGAAAAAGAATGAATCAGTTTACCTAACAATAAAATGTTTCTAACTGTTCAATAAACGTCAACGTGTTACTACACACGTTGTGCCTGTCGTCAACATTCAATGGCTTGCGTGTGTACTAAGACATTAATGCTATTTATTATGTATCAACTACTATAGTATATTGTACAATGAGCATGAAATGACATACATTTCCCACGAGTAAGTATATACCTACAAGTTGGAAATGGGTCATTTTATGCAAATTGTACACTATACTTTTTCTACGACCATCTGAATCATAAACAAATCTATAATATTTTTCATAACAATTTTTATTATTAACTTTACTGCCGTCATTGTTGCATGGCTTAGAGAATTTTTTTCTCTGATATTATGTAGTCGGGCTCTTAGCCCCTTGAAAGACTCATATATTTTTTTCTTTTTGTACATGTAGCTACCTACGTCGTGAAACAAATAACGTTCAAAATTTTCATAACTCGGAAATAAAAAACTTTACGCAGAATAGTATATTAAAGTATAAGTGGATAAAGAGGTCTTTCAAACACGCGCGATTTTTCGATCACGACGGCGCAGCCGGAGTGCTTGAAATAGAGCAAGTGTTTGAAAGACCAGTTATCCACGAATACTTTACGCCACTTTTTTTATTGGTGCACTTTGAAATCATAAAATATTATTATTATTATGTTATTACTACAAAAAAATGGAAGTCCGTCCTCGATGCCCAGCCAAGTTTCGTGTAAGTCAAATAGTATTTATTTTCATTTGACATTACGAGGTACTGCTGTCAGATCAATAATCAAAAAGTTTCTTTATTTATATTTAAAAGGATACAATGTATATATTAATATATAAATAAATTTTGCAGAAAAAACCAAATAAGACATTGGTTCCCAATGAAAATATACAATTTAAAAACTAATAAAAAAAGTTGTCATTGATATAGTCCGGGAAAGTAAGGAAATAAAAGTCAAAAGTTTCCCATAATTGTTTTTTCATTTTTAAATGAAAATATATTGACCCAGTATCACTCTCCTACATTGTCTACTAATTTCCGCTGGAACTTGCGACGCAGCTTGAAGCACAGCTCAGACCACCTAAAATTCAAGTGATTTATGCTTGTGTCATTTCTGGGTGTGTTCTTACAAAAAAATCGTAGAGATGAAAATTGAAGCAAATCTTATGCTCTTGAAGGTGGCGTAAATAGTTTTTACAAAAAAAAATTTCCGATCTTAAATTTTCCAAAAATTGAAAAAATTTACGAAAATTATATTTTTGGTTGGTAATTATAAATAAAATATTAATATCGAGGTCAAAACATAGATAAACATAGAGGGTAAACTTCTAAAAATTTACATTTTTTCAGATTGGGATAATTCAAAATGGGGGCTGCGCAAATTGGAAACAATTTTTTTTTTCAATCGCGTCTAAATTTATGAACATTAACGATATTGAGAAACGGTTTGTTGCAATCGACAGAGTTAAAGTTATATTTTTATAAATAACATAAACAAAATTTTTAAAAATTTTTTTACATAATTTTTTAGAACATTTACCGAAAATCAAAATTTTTCCATCTAGTTTTTTCTCATTTTGGCGTTGAAAAATTTGTTTAAAATATGTTTTCACGTTATAAATGTGTGTCTTTGAAAGACGAGAATTTAAAAAAAAATTTTTTAGATGCGACTTTTACAAGTTGAGATAAACAAATTCAAAATCTGTTAGATTCTGAGATAATATTGATTAAAATTTCCAAATTTTGATCACTTCGCTAGGTTGTCGAATCCCAACTCAACTTAAACACAAATTTTCATTTTTCTACCGTCAATTGGTCCATTCAAAAGAGAATATCTATAAATCAATTTATTATATATATTATACATAATTCGAAACGTAGATACTAAGAATAATATTTATTTACAAAGTTACATCTATTTTCTACAAATTCTCGCCCTTTTTGGTCTCTGAGGAAATGGCTCTGTACAATTTCCTCGTCATAATCATTAGCAAACAAATCCTCATCGATATTATTGCTACTATCAATTGCGAATTCATAATAAACTAATTGAGTCATATCAAAATTTAGCTCATCACTCAGAGATTCATTATCATCCTCGTCATTGTCAAATACCGTACTTACAATTTCGATGTTACAACAATTTTAGCCTTCGCAATTTTTACATAATATCGTACAATGTATGCCAACTTTTTTACAACCACACCTGGTAGTAGCACCCTGTGGTATAAGAACACGAAATAATGTTCAATAATTCGTCGGGTACAAGTACGTCGTCAATCATGTTAGTAAGGGTCTTTTGGGCGTTCGAAGAGAATGAGCGCTGACCCCCCACCAGAACGCCAAGCAGCTGCCGCCGCACCGTTTGGCCGAGCGAGCTAGGATTACTGTTCTCTTTTGAATGGACCAATTAACGGTAGAAAAATGAAAAATTGTGTTTAAGTTGAGTTGGGATTCAACAACCTAACGAAGTGATCAAAATTTGAAAATTTCAATTAATATTATGACAGTATCTAGCAGATTTTGAATTTGTTTATCTCAGCTTGTGAAAGTCGCATCTGAAAAATTTTTTTTTCAAAATACTCGTCTTTCAAAAACAAACATATTTATAACGTAAAAAGATATTTCTAAGAAATGTTTCAACGCCAAAATGAGAAAAAACTAGATGTAAAAATTTTTATTTTCGGTAAATGTTCTAAAAAATTATGTATAAATTTTTTAAAAATTTTGTTTATGTTATTTATAAAAATATAACTTTCACTCTGTCGATTGCAACAAACCGTTTCTCAATATCGTTAATGTTCATAAATTTAGACGTGATTGAAAAAAAAATTGTTTCCAATTTGCGCAGCCGCCATTTTGAATTTTCCAAATCTGAAAAAATGTAAATTTTTAGAAGTTTGCCCTCTATGTTTATCTATGTTCTGACCTCGATATTAATATTTTATTTATAATTACCAACCAAAAATATAATTTTCGTAAATTTTTTCAATTTTTGGAATATTTAAGATCGGAAATTTTTTTTTTGAAAAAACTATTTACGTCACCTTCAAGAGCATAAGATTTGCTTCAATTTTCATCTCTACGATTTTTTTGTAAGAACACATCCAGAAATGACACGAGCATAAATCACTTGAATTTTAGGTGGTCTGAGCTGTGCTTGCAAGCTGCGTCGCAAGCTCCAGTGGAAATTATTAGACAATCTAGGAGAGTGATGCTGGGTCAATATATTTTCATTCAAAAATGAAAAATCAGTTATGGGAAAGTTTTGATAGTTAACAGATTTTTCGACCTTACTTTCCCGGACTAATACGTTTCTCAAGTTGTTGTTGTTACCATAGGGACTTTAAAAAACGCGCGTGTTTGAAAGTTCGATTTAAACACTCTGAGGCGTGCTTTAAAAAGGTAATATGAGGCATCAATAAAAAAAATATCGTTATACTTAATTCACGTGCGGAAAAAGTTATCAACGATCGTGTCTCTTTAAAGAAATAATATCACCTCCTGCATCTTCCAGGATAGTGAGCGATGTCCTTCTAAAGCAATGGCTAGTTTACATATCGGGATCAGCATGTCAATGTCAAAGCATCCTCACTATCGCTACCCATTTTCGATTATTAATTTTTTTTGCAATTCCGAGACTAAAGTGGTCACTTTACTCTCACATGCTAGAAATTAAAGTGTCACTCTTATATCCAAAGGATATAAAGTGAGAGTTAAAATCCCAAGGGATTTAAAGTACGAATAAAACCGTAGATCCTCGATGCATATCCAAGCATTTTAGAAGTCCGTCCTCGATGCCCAGCCAAGTTTCGTAAAAGTTGTTTAAAATCCCTTTTAAACTTAGTGATTCTCTTTCTACAAATCTAACGATTCATATATTTTCAATATCGGCTGTTACAAACGATCCCGAAACGAATAGGAAAAAACGCTAATTTTTTGCTAGCCCTAGCCGGCTGACGTTCATTTCACATTTTATATTCTCTTCTTCCTTGAACCGTCTAACAGTAAACATGTAGTTCGCCACCATAATTAGTTAAAGTAGTGTTTAGTGCATTAAGGAACCAAGCAAGTAAGATTAGATTTTCTTCAGTTGTATTAACTCGCATAAAATTGATGGCAATTGAACATTCAACAATATTTTTATATAATTAAATTAGTTACATTTTACATCGTTGCCGGCTCTCTTCCATCAGTGTTTCTAGATTTGTGTGTTTGTAATAACTTTATATTTAATTATTGATAGATTTGGAGGGAAAATATTTCAGTAAATTGTTTACTAAGTGAAGTGATATAAACATCCGGTCACTTCTGGTTTTTGTATACCTTTTCCTGAATCCTAGTCAATTGACTAATAAATCGTAATATAAGGTATATTTATATTATGTCTCGTTTTCATTAGTTTCCTATTACTCCCGTTTGACTTTTAAACCGTCTCTAACGGTCAATTTAGAGTGGTCCTTCGAGAACAAAATGCATTTAGCTATCGCATCGCTCAAGGATATGTAGGAACGGAAAAATATGATGTTAAATGTTTTCTCATACCATCGAACCAGCGCAGAATAAATCGGAAGTTTTTATTCCCTTCCTCTACAAAAGTCCCTCCTCGTTGCCCAGCCAAGTTAAGTAAAAGTCCATCCTAAGTAGTATTTATTTTTATTAAAAATGTATGTAGAATTACCAGAATTACAAAAAATATTGTATAGACCTGTCGACTAAAGTGACAGTAATTCCTAAGGTGGATTAAATGGGTCACTTTAGTCGCTTGGTGTATAATATACTATTATTTTAAAACAATATAATTTTTTTCATTGGTAGGAAGCATTACATACACAATTACTTTTCCGCCTAACCTATCTAATATGCGAGAAAAGTATTGGTTTACCCCTAAAAAGTTGAAATTTAAAAAAAAAATTGAGTTATTTTCACGTTTTTCATCAAGAACAACACGAAAAAACGGTTATTAGAAAAAAAATCCTGTGCGTATGTCGTTGTTGTCGTCGGCAACATTTCGATACATGCCTTGTTAGCACGATTCAGCCCCCGGAGTGCAACAAGTTACCAATTTTATGATTGAATATTGTTTAGGACATCTTACAGATGAACCCTATTGATTTTCAGTTTACCAGAGCCAGTACAACGGGTGCTATTGTACTTGAAGTACGACATTTTTATAATTTATTGAGAAATTTCAGTTTGTTAGCACGATACAGACTCCGGAGTCCAAGAAGTCACCAATTTTATAATTGAATATTATTAAGGACATCTACTGATGAACCCTATTGATTTTCAGCTCACCAGAGCCAGAACAATAGGTATTATAGTACGACATTTTTGTCAGTTTTGGTGAAATTTCAGTTTGTTAGCACTATACAGCCTCCGGAGTATATACAAGTCACCAATTTTATGATGGGATATTATTCTGGGCGTCTCAAAGATGAACCCTATTGATATTCAGCACACTAAAGTCAGTACAACGGCTACTATGGTACTTAAAGTACCCAATTTTTCTCATTTTTGGAGAATTTTCAGTTTGTTAGCACAATAGTATTGTTCAGGGCATCTAATAGATGAACCTCATTGATGTTTAGCTCACCAGATCTAATGTACACATTTTTGGTCCTTTTTAGAGAAATTTCGGGTTGTTAACATGATACAACCCCCGGAGTGTATACATGTGAACAAGTTTATAATTGGATATTTTTCAAGGCGTCTCACAGATGTACCCTATTGATTTTCAGCTGACTATATCGAGTACAGCGGGTCCTATAAATCCAGATATACTACATTTTTGGTTATTTTCGGAGATATTTCGGTTTGTTAGTCCGATTCATCCCCCGAAGTGTATACAAGTGACACTTTTATGATGAAATATTTTTCAGGGCATCTCACAGATTCGGAAAAGTTAGTTTTAATCTTTAAAACCGTTTATTTTTACATTTAGTCGTCATAGGGGATTATTAATATAAATTTTCTGAATGTTTTTTTTTATAAATTTCATCAATTAGGGGAATATCACAGGCAACGGGGTTGCCGAGTGACGCAAGTACACTTCCACAAAAACCACCACACCTAACAAGCCCAAAACAAACTGTCTACGGCATGTAAATCAAACCATGAAGTGACTTCATATGTATACAATACAATTCACACAAAATTTCAATTTTCAAATTGCCGAAAAACGCTTTCACGGATCACAATGGAATTCTGTCAGTTGACTTGGGGCCCTGAGGTGAAGCTACTGTACTGCACTAACTGCACTCAAAGCTGAGATACAGGTACCTCGTTTTAGGTAGTTTGTCGGTATATATATTTGTGGCAACTTTGTAAAGGCTATAACGATTTCGATGAAACTTTACAGGATGATAGAGCTCGAAAAGTTATTACGGTCGCATCATACCACGATCCCTGAAAAAATCCTTAAGGGATCGTAATGTCCACTATATATAATAATTAAGATACTTGGTGTACCCTAGTACCGCTATAGCCAAAATAGTAGTCCGCCCTTTGATTTTTTTTCGTTTCTTCAAGTTTTTTCCAATTTATACGGTTTTTGACCACGGAGAGAAAGAAGAAAGAGAGAGAATTTTGTTCGTTTCATGGACAAAATGTGAGAAAAATTGATTTTTTATGTAAATATTAAAATTTCACTTCATTTCAGTTGTTTAAGGGACAAGATGTGAGAAAAATCGATTTTTTGTGAAAATATCAAAAATCCGTTTGGTTTTGTTCGTTTCATGTACAAAATTGATTTTTTATGTAAATATCAAAATGTCGCTTAATTTCATTCGTTTCATGGACGATATGACAGAAAAATCGATTTTTTGTGAAATTATCAAAATGCCAAAAAAATGTTTCGTTTCATGGACAAATTGTAAGTAAAATAGGTTTTTTGGCTTGCAAAAGAAATAAAACGAAAATGCTAAAACATGAGGATAAAAAATAAAATTGTGTACCCAGACACCTTTTGCAGAATATACAAAAATAAGTGGAATTTCTTTATTTACCCAAAAAGCGAAAATCAATTGAGAGGACGAAAATAAGTGATTTTATTTCAAATGAAAAAAATATGGTGGCTTGAATATCGATATTGTAAAAAAATCTCTGATTATTCAATTCCACTTAAGATAGCGTAAGCATAAAAATACATTATAAAACAAAATAAATGGAAATTATGCGATGCATAAAAAAGTGTAATGTCTAATGTCTTTGATAGGACACCCGTCAACTATTTTCCAACGAAAATAATGATTCAGTTGCATTCGAAATTTGAATACTACAAATTCATAAAAGAAAGTAGCAGCAGCATCGTTAAAAAGCAAAATTAATTTCTATTCAGAAGTATATAAACGTTGTTAATACAGTACTAGGATACGTAAAACCTATTGAACGGTTTACATTATAATGCGCGGCGAATTAACATACGCATACACATTACACAGTCTTTGGGCGAATAAAAACGATGGACCTAGCTTCCTAACACATAATACACGAGGAATAATGAAGCCATCCTAACGACGGTTTTTTATAGTTTTCCCGCAACCGTAAGGATATTGACATAAATGAGATATTCGAAAACAGTTTAGTTGAGTCCAGTATAACTTTATCGGTCTATAAAAAAATATAAGTTATTCTCTTTTCGGTTACATTTTACTCTCTATACATGAATAAGTGAATTTTCATTTACTTAAGTAAGAATTGTACTACTTCATTCAAAAAGTGGTATCAATAGCACTTAGGACTATTGAATACCTACTAATTTAAATTAACAATCACATATTCATGTTTAGAGACTAAACTTATTAATCGTAAAATCATTGAACTTACTTACTCATTAAAGCGTATTCAATGTTTATTGACAGATGAAACGTTTAGAGATAATTTAATTACGTATCTATAAACAAATGTAAATACTTCATACATTATAAAGATTGACGTCTATCAATCTTTATAATGTATGAAGTTTAGTAGGTGTTCTTTGGGCTTTAATTTTAAATTCACTATTAGTGATTGTGTGATTTTTTTTCCGTTTTTTCAAGTGTTTTCAATTTATACGGTTTTTGACCCCAGATAAAAATTTGTTTACGTAAAAATCATACGATGTATAGGGTGACACAAGTACTATATCTACTTATAATCTTATTTAAAATACATACATACTCACACTTTATTCATTTGAATGTTTAAATATTGTTAGTGTTTGCTTGAAGCTGACTTTTTCTATGAAAATTTCTGTATAAATTTTTAGTCGTAGGTGTAAATTCGGATCCATTCAGTTCATACTATCAAAAATATAATACAAAGAAAGGCTCCATCCGATTTATAGGTATTATGAATTGTCATTTTCGTTGTCACTATCGTAGAAATCACTGCTGTGTAGAATTTCAAACATTTCTTATTCGGTTAGTGGTCTTTTATTATGGGCTGAAATAAAAATTAATAATAGCAACATTTACTTTATTAAATCCTGATGTCCATTGTGCTGGACAACTTAAAAAATCATATTATAGAACATTAAATTATAATTGCACCTCGAAACTTTACTTGAGATTAAAGAAAATACTGTTTACAAAAAAACTGAAAATTTTTTACTAATATTACATATTTTTTCCAAAACTTATCCAAATTTGGACGAGACATCTTTCTAACCTCACTTTCAACAGATTTCATCACTCTGTAATGTGTGTTGCGGAAATTAAGGAACCGTACTGCCTACAGTAGTAAATGAATGTGTAGCCGACTGAACTGTGAGACTATATGGATACTATTTGACCTTGATTATAGTAGAACGTATTTTAGAATACTGTCCAGCCGGCTGGACTCGTGGACCGAAGACGTTATAATAAAACTAAAATAATATTAAAAGTGTCCTTGTAAAGTTTTTTAAATGTTTCTTTAAAGCAAAAAGGATTTATTGCTTAGTAAGATTCAATTAAATAGAAGAGCAAATGTTAAGGGCTGTAGGAATGTTACAAGGTACGACTCAAAATGTCATTAGTCGACTCGGGCAAAGATATCGTGACACAGGTAGTGTATGTGGACGACATTTGCACCCTCAACATAGACGGGGAGATGGTGACACAAAATATTCGGTCATTTGTACCTAGTATGGCGATCCTACAGGGGTCTAATTACGTAATGACGAAAAGGAAAATGATGGTCATAGCGCTGGTACCGGCGGCCCAATCGCGTGGGCGTTAATCGAACGTGTTGGGTAAATTACGAGTGTCGAAAGATTTGTTCTAGAAAAATTCTTGTATTTTCCGATAGTAGATGAAAAAAGAAGTAGGCGGTAGTGTAATGCCATACTTCTCCGGTGTGACATACAGCCCGCCATACCGACGAGAAAATATTAATAAAAAAAACAATTGAACCAGGCTAATTTTTGCACAGCTAACCATCGTCGAATTTTTTGGAAAACGATTTGTACCAGTATTGCATTTGGATTTTTGGAAAGTATATTATATAATGTGTCCGTTATTATATTTGCCACACTCCTAGTAGGGGAAAAAGTGGTGCCATACTTGAAAAACTTATTTAATCGACACGTTTGCAAAATACGACTGTACAATACGTAAAATCATTTTTTACAACATGGCATCATTGTACTCTGTTCGTTTGGATACAATTGTACAAAAAATGATCCCATATTGTAACCATGGGGCGGAAGACTGTCACACTTGAGCCAAAATGTAAGAAAAAATATTTTTTTACGAGTTGTACCAGTATGGCATTCACATTCTTGGAAAATATATGATACAATGTGACCATTAGATTTGCTATACTTCTAGTAGGGGGAAAAGGTGCTGCTATACTTGAAATACTTGATTTATTGCTATGCAGTTGTGGGTCGCCTGACCAGCAACTGCCGTATACCTGCGTTGCCATACATCGTACCTTACAACACGATGAGCCGAGATCTCCACAACTCGAGGAATCGTTCGAGCGGTGGTAGCCGTAGAATATTGTGGAACATAACATATGGTTATAATACAATATTGCCGCCACATACGTGCTTAAATTTCGTGTTTGTGTTCTTTTAACCTCAAACTTACAGGAAAAAAATAGTGCCATACTGGTACAAATACTTTTGGAATACGTATAAAATCTTCGCCACCTTCCGCAGGTATGGCATTATCAGACTTCAATGTATGAGCATACAAAGAACTGGTAAAAAATGTATAAGGTGGTACAAATAGTTTTGCAAAAGAATTAATCCTTTGCGGCGGTATGGCGGCCATCTAGAACCGGCGGAAAAGTATGACATGGTGATTTTCGTGAATGGCCATTCTACGATGATTAGCTGTGTAAAAATTAGCCTTGTATTGTATTTTTTAATTTACGTATTCTCGTCGGTATGGCCACACCGGAGAAGTATGGTATTACGCTACCGCCTACCTACTTCTTTTTTCATCGATTATCGGAAATTATAAAAAAAATTATATAACAAATTGTTCGACACTCGTAATTTACCCGACACGTTTGATTAACGCCCATGCGAATGGGTCGCCGGTGCCAGCGCTATAATAATCATTTTGCTTTTCGTCGTTACGTCATACTTGGTACAAAAGACCGGAAATTTTGTGTCACCATCTCTCGGTCTAACGATTAACAACCCGAAATAAAGACCGTTTTTTACCGATACGTGCGCGAACAAATGTAACTGTGACATCTTCTCAGTTGGTTTCTAATCCCCAGGGTGTTCATAACATTTTAATAAGTGCCCAAACTGTAAGAAGATGTTTGCAAGAAGCCAATTTAGATGACAGAAGACCTCTAAGAGTTCCACCTTTATCACGTGGTAATCGCGCAACAAGATTAGATTGGACTCGAGATCACGAAAACTGGACTAGAGATCAATGGTCAAGGGTATTGTTTACTGACGAATCCACGTCTGCAAACAGCTCAGGAGGTGCACATTTATCGAAGTGGTACAGTGATGGTATGGGAAGGAATCAGCACAGGTCGAAGAACTGATCTCGTTTCCTTACAAGAGTTTCTAAGAGCAATTGTGGTTCCATATGCTGCAGCAATTGGGATTCAATTTATATTATTACAAGACAATGCCCGCCCTCATGTTGCCAGAATAATTCAAATATTTTTTAGAATCAGCCAATTAACGCACTGGATGCAGACCTTATTCCGCTTGAAAATGTTTGGGACATGCTACAAAGGAGGGTTACGCATCAAAATCCTTTTTTTTAATAACCATCAGGAGCTTATTAACAGTCTTTGGAGAGAATGAGGAGCTCCTGATCAAATTGAAATCGATATCCTAATTTTTAGAATGGGAAGAAGATGTCATTAACGCTAGAGGAGGTTATACAACATATTAAACGGCCTAATCCAGCTTTTTGTTAGTTAATTATTAGATACCTACTGATACTACTTTTTTGGAGTGGTAATTTTATATTGTTTTGGACATTAAACATGTTTAGACGATGATTTTATGCCGACAGTAATTTTACAATTTGACATTTGAGGGTTATGTTTTTATTTGTTGAATATTTTTAATTTTGAATATTTTAAGACATTTACGTAGTTTATAAGCGACTGTTGTGTGTTTTATTTTATCTAAAACCGTATTTTCTAAAAAAAACTGGTTGGTATAAAAGCAAAAATTATCATAGTCATTGCACTAAAATTTGGAGAACTGCAAAGGATTCGGGATATCATTTACAATTTCAACATCCTGGAGAAAAGGGCTCCTGCTTTAAAATGTAAGTTTGATAAAATTAAATACTAAAGATACTAAAATTAATTACAAGAAACATAGGTCAGTTTACTTCTAGCACGAGTTTATAAACTAGATGTACTTTTAATAGTGTTTACTATAAGTAGAACTTCTTTGTTGCGGCTGCTAAAAAGTAGTAGTAAACAGTTTTAGGTAAATAGCTAGTTTTTATTAGTTATTGAAGATGCAAGTGTTCAAGTGAAAATTATTTGGTGAATGGGGAAAAATGTTGAACGAGTGGAACAAATTCATGATCAGAACAAAAACTAAGATAAAACTACTATAGGCAACATAGCGATAAAACTATAAACACACCACCAATCTTCAAAAGAACTGTCATATCATGATAAATAAATTATTATTAATAATATTCTAATTTTGTGTTATCCTACAAAATGTGAAATCCTCACACTACTGATTTTCAGTTTTACAATATGGCGGAGGTTTTGACAAGCTGACGCATACGACTGCAACTTCAAGTTGCTTCAACTTTCGTGAAACGAACTCTATTGTGTAACCGAATTTAATGTAATACTTGATTAAACATCATATAAACATTTATTAAAGAAAAACTAGTCAAAAATTGTGCTATTACAATTTGTTCCTAAAAAACCTTGTGTATTTACCGACAGGCATTAAATTACATTTACTCAAAGGACGTGATAGAAAGCGTATCAACATCGGCAGAATTAGCATATCCAATAAATCTAAATAAACCGTTTTATTTAAATTATTATATATGAAACGTGCCGTTCAGTATCACTTAAACATGAAAAATCTCGAATCTTGGTACTGTTTCCACTTAATTGCGAGATTTTACTCGCGTGAGATGCAAAACCCATGAAATAATTTCATAGTGGTTACTATGGTTACTTTTTGATAATTGTTGTTGAAAACGAAGTATTACAGTAATATTTCTATTTTATATGTAAAATAATTCACAATGAACGTGTGAACTAAAATTTAAGGAAAAATGGTAATGAACATTCTGTTTCGAATAATAAAACAGAATATTCAACAAGACAAACATGTCAAAGATATTAATACAATTTGAGAGCGAGAAGCCACCAACTCTGAAAGCTCCATAATCACGGATTAGATAAGTTTGAACGAAAATTACCAGTGTAAATTAATATAATGAATTATCAAATGTCCATAATGTCCTACCGTCATTGTGGATTTCGACCAATCTTAGTGAATTCGATGCGGTACACTTTCTATGTTATCATGGAAGGCTTTTTTCATTTCACGAATTTTAATATTAAATTTTAAAATATCTTTGTGAGCTAGTTTAGAAATTGCTTAAAGTATTGTGTATACCAATTCTATTATTTTTTTATTCACTATTTTCTTTACTTCGGCGATGTTAAGTTCAGGTGAACACTGATGGCACCCAATTTGGAGAAAGAGATGGGCAATAAGCAAACGCACGTATTTTTAATTAAGCCAATTCAACGACAGACATGATATGTAAAATTTTCAGCGATTCCTCACATGAAATTCCATTTGCATCGTAAACTTACCCATTGTAATAATTTTGCAAGACACACAGTTGACGTTCATACTCATTTGTGCCAACTTAGCGACAAAAACAGTACGACTTGAAAACATATTTGACGTTTCGTATTTTAATTTGATTTCAAAATGAATTAATCTAAAATAATAAAATATATTTATTTATAAAAACAATGGATATGAAAATATGTCGCACAATTATTCGCATTAAATATAATCAAATTTTAAACCAATAAAATCCTATAGGAAGACAATCATAATACTACTAATCAGGAAAACAACCATTCTTGATAAATATATGAAAAATTATTGAAAGTAAATTGAATTTAATGAAAGGATAAAGGAACTCCCATATATTTCAAAATATTGCTTCAAAAGTCGGCCAACATTGTAAATATCTGCCCAAACAAAAAATTCTTCGACTTTCAAGTAAAGACAGGTAAATGTAAATATTGACAACTTCGTTTTATTTCTATCTCTTTAAGTGATATAGGGCACATGCTAGTTTACTGTTTATTTTTATTTCACAAACATAACACTACTCCGTTGATTGGGGAAGTAAATTTAACAGGATGCTACGTTTTAAACAATTTTACTTGATAGTAAGGTAATTTTACATTTAAGGAAAAAATTTGAAAGGAGCAAAATGGGAAGAGGGTTAAACGATTTTCTGCGATTAACCGTTGTGCTCAAAATAATTTCCTACAAATTCCACGCAAGCTTCACAACGTTGTAGAGTACTTGCTTCGGCAGTACATATACCAAAAATTGAAACGATATATAGAAGATTAGCATGGCCCCTGAACAATGATGACACGCAAAATCGTGAAGCCTTCCCAAAAACATTGAACTAAAGAATATACGAACCGAGTCATTCACAAATCCATATAAAAGGCGACCATTCGTTAGGTTTGGGGAGAAGTCATTTTAAATTGCTTTTGCAACATTGCACTAGGCTCTACCTGAATATTTCGTCGCTCGCTCGGCGATAACTTCGTAGCGTCTCTAAACAGAATTGGCAACACGGTCGGAAATAATGAATGAGAGCAGCATACGGCTTGTTTATTAGAGTATTGCAGGGTTGTCATGTTGACGATAGTTTTTTCGAGAAGAATCTATAAATTACATTCATTTTTTACTAGCATATAATAATATATGCATTTAGTAGAAGGCGGCTTCAGAAATAACATATCTTCTTGCGTCGTGAACCATTTTCACATGTATAAAACTTTACCTGCTTGTGTTAATGGAAACAATAATGAGACGAGGAAAATTATAATATGAGAATATTAAATTAAAATTTAATTAGCATGGGTGTCATATTTGTAGTAGTTCAACTCTCAAATTCCCTTAAGGATACAGTAAATATCTTTAGGAAAATCCTTGTCTCTCGAAATCACCTGAAAAATAAATAAATCTTTATATTCAACCATGGGCGTACCCAACTTTTCATATAGCGGGGGGGCAAGTAGGGAAATGAAAATAAAAAATTTAAATATTTTATTATACACATTATAGATGTTTAAGGAGAACTTTAAATATTTATTTCAAAAGCAATATTCTTGGATCTTCTGCAAATCGACTTAAAACATCTTCTGTGAAAGAATCGCCCAAGCGAGTTATTAGCTTTTTATACACACAGCAAAGAAGCACAATTGAGCCTATGCTCAATCATTGTTGACCTCAGCCAGGTTTTCACGCGTCTGAGGGTATTAAAGGACGTTTCAATGGTAGTTGTAGAATATGGTATTGCTAGTAAAATATGTAAGGCTATTTTTAACCTTTGGATTAAAGTTTTCCGCGTTCTGAATCAGGTCTGTTATCTCCAAAGTTTCGAGATTCTCATTATTTGTCCAAAAATCTGCCACAGCTCAGCTTCAGATTCAATGCCTTCTAATTCGTAAAATTTGGAGACTTCTTTCATACGAAGCTGTCATTTTTGTTATCTGAGCAGGATATAACAAAGATAGGCAAACGCCGGCGATTGGTCTTGACTGAACCTCGCTTCTAATGAGGATAATAATGGGTCCAAATAGGGCACATACAGAGTACGGCGAAACTATTCGCTTAATGAAGTAGCTGGATGATTCGCCCTATAGATTTGGTGTCCTGAAATCCGTGGAAGAAGAAGCTATGTGTTCAGATCTTTAGCGATTTCCCTGGCCGACTTTAAGACTTCCTCACCGCCTTCTTCGAGAGAATGTCTAAGCTCTGCAACTGCAGTTGATATTGCTTTGATGTGCTGTGTGCACTTGATAACGTCGAGGATTTTAGACTGCAATATGTTCGCGACTCGTTTCAACAAGGAATTATATTTATCTATAGTACATAAAGACAATATAAATGACGTTTGTTTAACTGCAAATAACAGTTGAAAAGCCGCTATTCTTGTCGCGGAATTCCCTTATTGAGAAAGCTGTTCTAAACCTTAAATAATTTCAATAAAATGCTACTTAAATAGGGAAATGCTTTTATATTCATGAGACCACCTTGTTTCACACAGCAATGAGATTTTTTGTGCATATTATCGTCGCAGAACTGTTTTCTAAAAAAAATTATTGTACCTTTGGTAGTTCCATTGCAATTGCGGATCTCAGGAACTTTGTTTATATCGTTAACAACGAGGTTTAGTTTGTGGGAGGCGCAGTGAAAATATACACCCTTGCTTGTTACATATTTCTTTCAATATTTTTTGGGCACCACCATCTTTTCCAGTCATCGCAGCACATCTGACATGACCTTGTCCCACGCACTTGTTATTATCAATATTTAATTTACCGATGAATTTATTAATTTCACCAGCTGTAGTCTCAACATCCATTTTTTCTAATTCGACGAACCCCATAAATTATTCCATTACATTTTATTTCTGGTGGTCGTAAAATCTTATTTTTATTGATAATTGCTCCTTTCCGGATATATCAGCTTAGAAGACTACGAGTAGGAGACCAGCCAAAATATAGAATACAGTCCACTAATGTCCGACTAGTAAAATAGTCAAACTGACTGAAGTCTCCTCCAATTACGCACATAGTCGTTATGACCTCCTCGACGTTCCAAGAACATGTTGACAGGCCTGTGCATTGAAACAATCAAGCAATTGATAGTTTTCTGTGGAATATTGTTCCATTGCTCTAACGCCGCTGCGGCTAACTCATCTGCAGTCTGAGGTGGGTAGAAACGATTGTGAATGGCTCTAGTAATGAAATCTAACATGTTTTCAATTGGATTCAAATCAGCAGAGTTGACTAGCCAATTCAATCTCCTGATACGTCCTGCTTCCAGTGCGTCTTGAAACCTTCATGCGCGATGTGGTCGGGCGTTGTCGTCCATAAACACAAAATTTTCTTCTAAATCGTTACGTATGGGGTAAATAATGGGTGTAATAACTTGTTCGATGTAAATTTTTATTATTTTGTGGTAAGCGAATTAATGGGGTGCGGCGGTTGAACATTATTGCTCCTCAGAACATTACGGTACGCCTTGATAGGGAGCAGCTTTATGGGTAAAATTAAGTCGATGTTGACCACCTGGTTCTCTCCAGAGATTGTTTGTCGATAGTCATCACTAATCAGTCCAATTCTGGTTTCATCTGTAAATAACACCCATCTCCATTGTGGCAAAAGCTAACCTCTATGCTGTCGCGCCCATTGGAAACGGACAGCACGATGTCTAGGAAGTAGGGTGAAAACCCGTAATGGCCTTCTAGTCGTCTTCGAGCTGTAGGTGTCGATATAACACGGCGAAACGTACCCTGAAAGTGAGCCATTAGAGATGAAGGTGATGCCGTTCGTTGTCTGCGGGCATATTACACCAGATAACGATCCTCACTTGTGCTCGACACTCGAGGACGTCCACTACGCCATCTGTTTTCCACTGTACCAAGTTCTTGATGTCTGTGAATTATTCGCACAATAGATGATCTAGTAATGCCCAAGATTTCCGATATCTTATGGGTGGAATGTTGGCATCGTGTAAAACAGTAATTATTGCTCGATTGAATGTAGAAATTTCACCACCTGACATTACAACGCAAAAAATGATAAGAGTACAATTGTCACTTTGCTGAAAATATCAATATTTGTAGAAACATTGATACTAAGACAAGGACTCTTTATCAACATCAATTTATTTTATTTTTTGTTTCCTAAAAACATTCTTTTTTACAACAATAAGTAAAAGTACTAGGTTTAATGAAACATTCTATATACAGGGGGTCCAAGTCTTTTGACGTATATATTTGTCTATTATTTAGTTGAATGTTTTTGAGCGTTCCACATTTTTAGGGTACACCAACGTAAATGCACACATTACCAAACAAATACAAATGCGAAGATTGCAATGGACATGCAAATGAACCCCTCATTGGCAAACATAGCAACTTCACAACACTAAACAAAATAATCATATACAAACAAATCATTAAACCCATATTAACCTATGCAGCCCCCGTATATTACAAAGGAACAAAACACAACTTTCACTCTCTACAAGTGATACAAAACAAGTGTTTACGAATACCGATTATTCATTCCTGCTATCCTAAACTTCCCACAACCTCATGGTTGCATGACAAAGCCGGTATACCCACTATCAAAGACTTCATAACTAAAATATCAACAAACTTTTATATATTATTGTCTGCCAAATATCTTCGAAATAAACTCAAAACCGCTAGCCGCCTGGAAAATATCCACGATTGTGGGTGTAGGGTGTAGGCTTCTACATAGATCGTTAATCGTATGGCTTGGTTGTTAAATTCCAAACTCACAGTCTTCAAACTAGGAGTAAATTCAGCCCAGTCCAACAAAGTGTACTGAACTACTTCAGACATACGAATTAATTAATTGAAATAAAACCAACGTCAGCAATGTTGTCTTCTCCAAAACTAACACCCCAATTGACTTTTGAGACCACGTTTTCAGCTGTTTTTCAGGTTTTTCACTTGTCACAGCAGAAGATTCTGGGAGCTAAAATTATATACCGGAGACAACGTAATAAGGTAAACCAAAACTCATGTATAATGCTAAAATTAGCAAGAAGCTATATCTACTACCGGGGAAGAAGGTATTTCTTTATAATTTTGGTAAATAGGGAACGATGAAAATCCAATAAATGAAAAACAAACGTCTTAAAAGCACCCTTGTACATGCAGCGTAAATTAAAGCTGGTGTAATATTGACGTACTCCACGAATGCATTGTTTAAGGTCTTCCACAGATGTCCAAGCTATTGGTCCGTATTATACCAATCCATCTATTTAAAAATAAGCGATTTATATATTCAGTTGAAATGCGTTCATTATGAGGTGGAACACCATCTTGTTTCCATATCATTGTATTCCGTTCTGTCAAAAGAATGTCTTCCAAAACTTCAGGTAACGTATTTTCAAGAAAATCGAAGTACCTTTGTCCATTCAATGTACTTTTACCCAATTAAATAAGCCACGCCACACGTTGATACTCCAAACTGTTTGAACACGTGTTTGTCGAACAAAGTGTGGATTTTCGTTCAACCAGTAATGGGTGTTATATTTATTCACTACACCTTTGTTATGGAAGCGACTTTCATCAGTCCAGCATATTTGATAGAAGCAATTATCGTGAACCGTTAAGTCCGTTAGAGATATCGGTTCTATCCTCCGATCGAAATCAGTAGGCCTCACAGCTTCCACTAAGTACAATTTAAATGGATGATGCTTGTGTTGTTTTGCTTCAAAATTCTCTGTACAATACTTTTAGTTAATCCCACCGCAGCAGCTAATTTTATAATAGAAGTATTGGGATTTATATTAACATAATGCAAGTACATTAATCAAATTATCTTTAATTTAGGAAATACCATATGTGATTATTCTTGAGGACGTTCGTGATATAAACGAGATGCTTTTCGATAATTTTTCATATATTCTCCATAAACTATATGTTGTGAGATGACATGCTGTATATATATCACGATGACAAATCAATCGTCAGAAATTTCACATTACTGTGAATTCTCGGACAAGTTTGAATGTCTATTGTAACGTCAGACCCTTATTATTCACTTTAATGGTCGCAAACGACCATTAATAAAATAAAGTTTAGCTTTAAGTGTCTGCTCAACAAAAGTCTTTTTAATAAAATAGAGATTATGGAACTTTCCAAAACTATTAAAATGTTACTACAAATAACTTTGAGTGATCTACGATCCTTCAATTAGCACTGTGAACAATATTTCAATCCCTTTCACAAATGAATAGGGAATAATTAAGTATTCGAAATGAATGTTTTATGGATTGACATAAATTAACTAACAGGACACTATTTATCGCTTCACGGTAAAGTGGGTAATTAACTTTATGTCAAAAAATATCACCATTCAACTGACAGTTATGAAAGAGAATGTTCTACTCCCAAAAAAACTTATATCTACAGAAATTAACCAATTTACAAAGAGTCAGTATCTCAACATCACGCAGTACAGAACTAAATCCACTCTGGATCTGTCGACATAAAAAAGTGACAATTCCTCGCGTTCGATACATACAGTGTGCGTAAACTATATCTAGATCAACCTGAAGTGTTAAAATATCTCTCGCGTGACGACGCAATATAAAAACGTGCAAATTTCTGTGACTTCGTTCGAGAATTAGCGGAAAAGAATACATATCTGCCACACGAGCATTTAGTATCTTTAAGAAAACTGTATCCAACTATCAACTCGCTGTGGATATTCTTGTTGCTCTATCTCGTTACTATTTTGTTGTAAAGTGATTTACGTGTTTAAAATTGTCGTATTTAAGTGTTTTATTAAACGTTACTTAAAATTACGACTGGTCCTTCTTTCCACAACCTTATCGAAGAAAAACAAACAACACATCTACTTAGGTGCAGTAGTGAACGACAAACTCAACATTCCACTCCACTAATCTAGTTCATTACAAACCCTAAGACTATATTATATGTAAACTGTACATTCAATAGCATCGTCAATGACTCCTGATTTAATTCGTGGAAACTTTTTCGGGGAGCGTCTAAATACTTATTTAAATATCACCACACAATTTCACCTATCAATTGATATTTTTACCGCTTAGATATATTGTAATCTGTAATAGACTAGCCGTGTAGCCATATTTATTATTATTAAGGCACGCGGCGTAATTATGACGTGTTAATCCATACTATGCCACGGGATGGGCACTGCGAGCATTGCTACCTACTCAGATGTGTTTTTTTTAACTATATTATACAGTGAGCACGTAAAGGTTGAAATAAATTCGTTAAAAACTTGATTTGGCTATTGGGGGAAAGAAGTTCAGACACATCGATTTTATTTTTCAGTTGCGCATTTTTTGGTGATGTCATCACTATTTGAGTTATGATGTCATCATCAATTTTTTTAAATGGGAATATCCTATTTTGATAGGATCAACAAAATGAACGCATTTTTCTGTGTACGGATGTCATTAGTGGCGTAGCAGAGGCCTCCGCAGACTCGGCGGCACTAAAGGGGCCCCCAAGCCAAACGAAAAAGCAGTAAATGGGCCCCCGATAATTGTATTCTGTTGTACTTGCCGATTCACGATATTTTCTGATAATATAATGAACAAAACATATAAATTCAAAAGTAACCAATGAAGGTACAATTATACCATAGAAAATATTTTAATTCGACAACTGAACGATAGATTTCTGGGAATGAAAACTATAATAGTACGTTTTTCGTATCTTAGTTCCTACAACTTGCTTCATTTGAGTGATAATGATTTGATGGAGAAAGCCGAGGTTTTACCATCAAGACTGGCTACAGGACAATTCACTATTGTACCAGCAAGATGGAACTCACCGCATTACGCACGACATGTACGTGAATAACTAGATAATATTTTCCCGATAGATAGATTTTTTTCGTGGGGATACCTTAAGTGAAAAGTTAACAGACCTAATAATATTGATGAAATAGAAGAGAGAATTAAGATCGAAATTAATTTAATTTATGCTGATACCCTTAACAGTGTTTTGCAAGAGTTTCAACATTGCCTTGCATATTGTAAAGAAACAAATTGTTTGCCATTTGAGCATTTAACTTGACACTTACATATGTTTAATTAGTACTCTTTACATTTTTATGAATGAAATATTTTATTTTTCTAACATACGCTTATGTGACAAAAAATATGGCACCCAGACACAGCAAAATGCGTTCTTTTTGATGGCACTATCAAAATAAGGTATTTTCAGTTAAAAAAAATCCCAATGGCACAGGACCAATTGGACAGGCTTATTTCAGTAACAGTTTTGCATAAAACCCAAAATAAAAAAAATTCTGGTAAATTTGTGAATTTTCTTAAATAAATGTTTTAATGTACGATTTCGTGAAAAATGTTAATTACAAAAATTGTAGAACGTGTTAAGGTCTATGAAAAAGCACAGTAACTTTTTTGCGACAAATGAAAAACAAAGGAAATACGATTTTTTTTCAACTTTGACCGGTCGCCATTTTGTTTTTACTGGGTCGATTTGGCTCATTAACGAACTCGTCCAAGATTTTGGCCTAACTGTAGCGAGTTTGGTTTGGATCCGTCAAAAAATACGCCCTCTATCGTGCTTATAAATTCCGTTATAACAAACACACGCACACACACACACACACACACATATATATATATATATATATATATATATATATATATATATATATATATATATATATATATATATATAACCTTTGGAACGGGGGGTGATTTTGGCATTGAAATTTTTCCAAAGTCGCTTCATGCTACTCTCTACTATAGCCCTATTTCATTCTGAAATAAGCCTAAAATGATAAGGGCGTCATAACTCGAACAGTGATGATGTCATCAGAAACATGAGTACACAAAAAATGCGCATCTGAAAAATAAAATCGACATGGCTAAGCTTTTTTTCCCAATGGCCAAATCAAGCTTTTAACGAATTTGTTCCAACCTTTACCTGCTCACTTACAGCAGTGTGTGAAATGAATTTTTTTCGGTATATAAAGAAAAATCGAAAAAGTTTATTAATCGAGAAAAACGAGATAGTGTTATGACGAAGTAAGTGTTTACAAAAACTTCGCGAATATAGACGTGTTGGCCGTAACAAGAGTTGTAAGTGGTATATTACGTGCGAGTGGAAAAATTACGCACGAAGCCGAAAAACGGCTAGTACGTAATATACTTACAACTCGTGTTAAGTACCATACTTTACCTACGCCTCAATGAAAATAACAAATTTTTTTAAATATAAATTCTAAACATTGACATTTAAATAATAATTAACGATTTTAATTAATGAAATTGACTGTCTCGACCCTTACTTCGTGGAATATGCTCATATTAGTGTTTTTAAATGAAACTCACGGTCTCTAGTTAATTCCACAATATACTACAAGTTATTGAAAATTCTAAAAAATTGACAATTGTTTCGATAAATCAATATCATCGTCACGATGATATTGATTTATCGAAACAATTGTCAATTTTTTAGAATTTTCAATAACTTGTATTATATTGTGGAATTAACTAGAGACCGTGAGTTTCATTTAAAAACACTGATTTTAATTAATTTCATATTACCTAATGACAGATTTAAAAGTGTTATAATATATGTTGACTAAATCGATTCTTTTTTTATTATTATTATTTATTAATACCAACCACTAAAATATGTTTAAAGTGCCACAATCATTATTAAATAGCAATAACTGTCCATTAGGTATAATTTATTGAACACTAAATTCAAATAATTCAAACATTTACATATGCATACAAACATTACACACATTAATGCATTATAATAGTAATTATTTATAGTATTAGAACAGTTGTTGTATTATTATTTAATTATTAACAGACGGACATTTTTGTTAATCAAAACGCAAGTCACTAAATGCAGCGCAAAGAAAGTGCGCATCGATTGCTCACTCTATCATTACAGCAACTCGACCTGCTTCATTTATTTCTCCTCTGCTACTTGGAGTTGCATCTTTCTTATATAAAAAGTATGACTGCAGTAATCTTATTGATGTTCTTTCATCGTTAGGCTTTTAAGGAACTTCTTATACAAAATCACCTATCCGGTGAAAATATATATCTTTATATATGAGCATATTCCACGAAGTAAGGGTCGAGACAGTCAATTTCATATATATCTTTTCTGATGGAGGAGTAATTACAATGTAAAATATGACTGTCAACGCAAATAAATCGATGAAAAAGTACGAATCTATATTGACAACTCAATTACATATTTTGCTATCTGTCATCAACTAACTACGTTCAAAACTGTCACATACAAAGTGAATAAAGATAACAAAATAAAGTATTCCAAAGTATAAATTACAACATTCTCCCACCTTGAGTCATCGAACCATTTATGATTGACTCGATAACTGAATTTCTTTGGTGGATTAATTTTCCTTCCATATCTGGTAACAATAGACTGGGACACTTCTTAAGGCTCTGCCTCTTCTTCGTCTTCATAAACTGACTGGGTCGTTGGAGTAGGCAAACGTGTTTTTGCATTTCCAACAAGTTTTATTATTGCATTTGGATCCTCAGCGTCGACTTCTAGTGAGAAAATTCGCTGGATAGGCCTTATCAAATGACCTGTTTTAGTTCTTAAACGAACAAGTCGAACCTTTCCATCCTTTCCTGGCAGTAATTCTTCTATCATTGCTAAAGGCCAATCAATTCGTTTAGTATTGTCATTTCCAATGAGCACAATACTGCGAACTTTCATAGAATTGGTACTAGTTTGGCTTTTGGAATGAAGAATCAGTTCTCTCAAATATTCTCGTCGAAATTTTTGTCGCAATTTCTCTCGCAGCTTTTGTCGATATCTGACATGTCTATTCAGATCAGATGATTCAATGGTACCGACATCTGGTAGTTCACACGTTAACCCTGATTTAGGTCCCATATCTCTCACAAACATATTCGGTGTCAGGGGGATCAAATCGGATGTGTTTTCAGAAACATACGTGATCGGCCTGGAATTCAGCACTGACTCGCAATCACATAAAACTGTTGACAACTCTTCATTCGTTGATATTGTTGAAACCAACTCTAGATGGAGGGCTCTGTATACACCACAAGTGAAGATGCATATCCAGACCTTATCTCCCTTACGAATATGAAGTGGTCCAGCTAGGTCTACACCTGTAACTTCGAATGCAACAGCATCCCTTACACGATCATGGGGTAAAGTAACAGGTGAGGTTTCTGATTTATTCGAATCATACCTTCTGCACGTTACACATTTGTGTATAACGGATCCAATAGTTTTTCTGCCACGAATAATCCAAAATCGTTCTCTCAAAATGCTCAGAAGACCCTGTATGCCAACATGTCAATATTTCAAATGATTGTCATAAATCAGTTTTATCACTACAGGATATTTAGCAAGTAAAACGACTGGACTACAGAGGAATCGGAGGATTCAGAAATCTTTGTCCTCACTCTGATGATGCCATCTTCATCTAGGAATGGACAGAAGGAAGATAATCTGTTATCAGCAACACCATCAAAACTCTCAAGTTGTATAAATTTGATGAGCTGTGTTTCAGATTCAGAAAATTCCTCTAGGGCAAGATATGTATCATCCATTAGCAGTTCAACACCACTAAGTACGATCTGGGACAAAGTGAAACGTATTAAATGTAATAAAACAGACCATGGAATCTCACGGATTGAATATCAGGGAAAATCAACTTCCAGTTGTACCGAAATTTCTCAAATTTTCTCAGACATCTATGAAAAGAATTCTAACAGTGCAAACTACACACCCGAATTTCTGAACTACAAAAATAATGAAGAATCTGAAGGGATTGATGTTTCCCAAGATTAAATGAACCCTTTGAATGTACCTATATCCTATGAAGAATTCCTCGAAGCTCTGGTTTCTTTCAAAAACTCCAGCCCAGGACCTGATGATATCCCGTTCATTTTCCTACAAAACATGCCAGATACAGCTAAGCATATTCTCCTGAAAATATTTAATAAGATATGGACAGAAGGGGTCTTTCCTGAGAAGTGGTCAGAGGCAACCATAGTTCCGTTAATAAAACATGGTAAACCAAAGACAGATCCTCAATCATACAGACCAATATCCTTAACTTGTACAATGTGCAAGCTGATGGAAAAAACTGTTAACAATCGACTCACTTGGTTCCTGGAGAAAAACCACCTGCTCACACCAAAACAAAGTGGTTTTAGGAAATGTAAATCAACATCAGACAATCTAATTAACTTAGAATCATATATTCATGAAGGGTATGCTAACAAACAAAACACCATAGCAATCTTCTTCGATATTAGTAAAGCTTATGACGTGGCCTGGAGATATAACATTCTTAGAAAACTGAGCTCCTGGGGTATACATGGCAATCTTCTAAAATTTGCTGAAAACTTCGTGGGAGAAAGATTCTTCAGAGTTAAAGTTAATGGAACACTTTCCGGGAAAAGAGTGCAACAGAATGGTACCCCTCAAGGTTCGGTTTTGAGCGTCACCCTCTTTCTAATTGCGATAAATGAAGCTGTGAAGAATATCAAACAACCTGTAGAAGCTAGCCTTTATGCTGACGATCTTGTGGTATACTCGCGAGGAAAAAATCTTACCACAATCCAAAATAACTTGCAGGAGGCAGTGATTTCGATTGAGAGTTGGCTGAAATGCACTGGTTTCAAAATGTGCCCAGAAAAAACTAAGTGCATGTTTTTTACTAAAAAAAGAGATCTAGCACTGCCTAATCTGAAACTATGTGGCCGGAATATCCAAGTGGTGGAACAGATGCGTTACCTAGGAATGTTTTTCGACAGAAAGTTAAACTGGAATGCCCATCTTAACCATCTCAGAACATCATGTCAGAGCGGCATCAATCTACTGAGAATTCTGTCAAACCAAAATTGGGGTTCCGACAGACAAACGCTCTTACTTCTCTATCGAGCTCTAGTAAGATCCAAAATCGATTATGGCTCTATAATATATGCCTCAGCAAGTAAATCAGTTCTGAAAATTGTTAACACGGTACACAATACAGCAATACGGCTGGCCCTTGGAGCATACAGGACAACTCCCGCTGAGAGTCTCTACAGTGAAGCTGGGGAGCCATCATTGCAGCTGCGACGACAGCAGCTGAGCTTAGCGTATGCATCTTTAGTCTCTACTGATAGTCAGCATCCAGTATATCATAACACCTTTTCAAACCGTTTTCGCGATATGTATGAAAACCGAAGAAGACTAACATACCCTTTCTATCAGAGGATCAACAAGTTCAGTTCCGAATTGAATGTGACTTTCCCAGTTACCCTTCCCAACAACAACTCAGACACGCCACCTTGGCTTATTGCCTTGCCACCATGCAACCTATACCTCTCCAAATTCAACAAATCTGAAATTATTCCTAGTCTGCTTCACAATCATTTCCTCTCATCAATAAATGAATATTGTGATTATACTCACATCTACACAGACGCGTCCAAGTCAAACCAAGGAGTAGCATCAGCTTTTTTAAGCCCGAATACATCCAGTGGATTCAAACTACCTCCACAATGCAGCATTTATAGTGGTGAACTTTTTGCAATCCTTCAAGCAATCAAATACGCCGCTCATGAAGATATCCACAATACTTTAATTCTTACAGATTCGTTAAGCTCGTTACAAGGTATACAACTCATTTATTCAGATCATCCCCTGACAAGGCTCATCAAAGAGTATGTTCACACAATTAGGGAAAAATCCAGACGATTGGTCTTCATGTGGGTCCCGTCACATGTTGGGATCTCTGGCAATGAGCGGGTTGATAAAATTGCACGTGAAACCATGAATGAACCAATATTTCAAAAGCAAGAGGGAGTACCGTATACTGATCTGAAAAAATATATGAAATATGTGGTCTCTAACTACTGGTCATCTGTCTGGGCAGAATCTGGAATGAAACTTAAAGAAATTAAAGATGATATCAAACCATGGAGAAACATCCCTAGCCAAAGAAGACACCAAATAATAATCACCCGTTTGCGCACTGGACATACAAAGTATACCCATGAACACTTGCTGAAAGGAGAAGAAGACAAAATCTGTGATATGTGTCAGGTGCCAATGTCAGTTAAACATTTCATGGTCGAGTGTCCGAGGTTCGCGGAACAACGCCGGACGTACAGTATAAGTGCAGATTTAAAATCAACTCTTGGTGTGTACTGTAATTTTGAAAACACAATCGGATTCCTCTCTGAAATAGGTTTAGTCAACAAAATGTAAATTACTAAGCTCGTTACCATGTTGCTTATTACTGATTCCTATCTTTGATATGATGCTATTCAAATATTATTGTATGTTATAGTGACGTTACCAGCCTAAATGTTATTTCATGTTACTGTTATGCTATGTTGCTAATAACCCTAGTGGTGGATGCAACTATTATTTTCTAAATAAAAAAAAAATTCCTCTAGAGAAAGTACTCCCGTTCTCTTCTGGTTCCTATTTCTGCAATTGTGAATGAATCGACGAATGTATCCAATCATTTTGACAATCCTATCAAATTTAGAAAAATATATGTAAAAGCAATCGAAAGTAGGTTTGTTTTCTGAATTCAGGAGAGGTGAAATCATATTTTCTTTCTCTGAATATAGTACCTCTTTATCGCACTGATATCTTGGTATTGGCCATTCTTCCAGGTTTTTTTTCAACCAGAGTGGTCCCTCCCACCATTTCAACTCCATCAACTTCTTCGGAGTACAACCTCGGGAAGGTAAATCAGCCGGATTACTATCTCCGGGAACATGGTACCACGAATTCTTGTCTGTTAATCTAAAATTTCTTGGACCCTGTTCCTCACAAATTGCTTCCATATATCTTCTGTCTTTATCCAGGATAACACAGTGGTTGAATCTGTCCACCAATACATTTTGACACCTTGTATATTTTCTGATACCGACACAGACAATCTGGCTCCAATTGTTGCTGCCATCAATTCTAACCTCGGTATGCTGAGTTTTTTAACAGGCGTCGAGATTTGGCTTGAACCAGGTTGATTCTAACTATATTTTACATCTCCAATCTCAAAAATATAACCACTGCATATGCACCCTGGCTTGCATAGCAAAAAACATGCAAACTTGCCATCGTCGTCTGGGGTTGATACCCAAACCATCTTGGTAAAGTCAAATCTTTCAAGATCGATAATTCATTTAACCAACGAAGGAAGTGGATTTTAATTTCACCATCTATTTCTGTGTCCCATCCAATCTTAGTTTGCTATAATTTTTGGAGTAACATTTTTGGAAACAGTGAAACTGGACATGTGAAGCCGATTGGGTCAAACATACGATGCGAAGATGATAAAATAGTTCTTTTCGTAACGACTTCCTTACCAATATCCTTAAAACATTCTCTGCGGAGCATCAATATGTCCTGATTTTTGTCCCACAGAAGACCTAATACGGGAGTGAGTATGCTGTTCGGTGTGTTGACTTGGTCTAGTGGACGATTCAGGATGGTATGTTCCCATCCTCGCAAATCAAATTTTCCCTCTAGCATAATATTACTCGCTTCTTCAATAAAGATGTGGAGTTCATCAAGAGTGTCGACGCTGGTGACGCAATTGTCGACGTAAAAACTCCTCATCAGTTTCGAAATCACCCAATTCGACGATGATGCATTGTCAGTCGAAGCCTGTGCAAGAAACTTCTGAAGATGGAAATTGATGACACTACTAAGCAGAAAAGGGCTGCAGATCACGCCAAAAACAACCCTACAATGTCTGTAATATTTTATTCGATTATCAGCATCGTACCACAGGAATCTCAAGAAATCTCGATCACCAGGTGTGAGACTAATCTGCAAATATGTCTTTCTAATGTCTGAAACTACGCCAATCTGGTGCAATCTGAATCTTATAAGAAGTGATGGTATCAACTCGATCAGATTAACACCTTTTACCAGACATTGGTTCAAGGAAGGATAATTTTTCAGTTTCGCCGAAGCATCGAAAACTGGGCGAATTTTCGTGATACTGCTATTTCTTTTCACGACATGTCGGTGAGGTAGATAGACAGCTGTTCTACTAATGTCTTTTTCGGGAACCTCTTCTATTATACCCTCCTCTATCCACTCGCATAGCACCTGGTGATAAGCATCAAAATATCCTTCATTCTTGAGTTTTGCAGTGAATGTATCAAGACGCTTTTTGGCCACATCTAAATAACTCGGCAACGAAGAGTGTCCTTCGATCCACGGCATCGTAACTTCATATCTTCCTTCGTCATTAACAATGACATTTTGAAGAAAATGGCCTCATCTTTTTTGGATTGCTGTTCATAAGGATCACTTATTCCTAGAACATCTAATTACCAATAATCAGAAATTGAAAAGTTACTGGAAAATAAGGATATAACCAACATCGAGGAGTTCTGACGGTTATGAGATGGAAAATGTGGAATCTTTCCCATCAGTGTCCAACCTAGAGAGGTTTCAACAGCAACTAACCCACAATTCAAAGAACATTTTTTGCCAGTCAATAATTTTCCAGCGACATCGGCACCTATCAAAATTTTTATAGGTCCTGTATATCTATCACTGATTATAATGTTCAACTTTTCGAGTTCATGCATCCACGGCCCCTGTATAATACATCCAAGATTATTACAAATGACAGGCTGATCCAAAACGTCAAAGTCACATTTGTTGTCATTCAAATTACCGATTTTGACGTGGCAACATACATGTTTTATGCGCTCTGATTCCTACCAAAAAGGGAGTGTGCCAAATATTCTTCTCTAACAGGTTCATAGTCAATTTCACGTGATAGAGTCTTTGTTATATATGAACGCTGTGATCCAGTGTCTATAATGGCACGAGCAAAACGAGTGTTTTTTTCACCAATAAATGTGCCTTCCATTACAATTTGGGCATTTTACTCGTGAGCGACATTTTCTGTCCGTATGTCCAAATCTCAAGCATACGAAACAACAGCCTTTTTCTTTGAGAATGCGTGAATTCTCTTGGTAAGTGTGTTTTTTGCTATCACACTCAGACGAGAGGTGCTTTTCATTGCAAAAGACACATTTAACAACAGACTTTTGATTCAGCAGACCTGCCGCAGTAGCTATCGTACCTTCATGTTGAGAAACACACTTATTTTTAGGGGGTTTTATAGAGGTTTTGTTGATATCAAATCCGGTAACAGCAAGAGATATTCTTTCTTCATTCTCTACTTCGTCTTTTAAGAAATCCATTAGCTTTTTTAGACGATATTTCAATGAGAGTTTGTTAGAACAGGAGCTACTACGTTGCCAAACTCTCAATGTCTCTTCTGGCAAACACGATTCTGCCATAGGATAAAGCATGGCCGCACAAGTTTCAGAGATTACGCCTAGTGTCTCAAGAGCTCTCAGTTGCGACTCAATTTTGTCATACAAATCGCAAAGTTTGATCTTTTCGTGCAAGGTGTTCAAAACTAACGATAAAAATTCTCGCACATATACCTCTACTAGGAGATCATTACGTCCAAATCTCGATTTCAAACTATCTATAGCTTTCGGATAGTTGTCTCCAGTGGGCGGGTCACTATCAATTAATTGCCGAGCACTTGAATTTGGAACTGTCGCTTGAATGAGATATTGGAACTTATCCTCATTCTCAATGGATTGATCATCGTGTATTCGTTGAAATTGACTCCAAAAGGATAACCAGGTCTTTATTTCACCACTGAATTTGCAAAATTCTATTGTGGGAAGTTTCAGTTTTCTTCGAGTCGATACGGAAATGTTACTAACAGAAGAACTTTCGGCTGTTTCTTTTCTGAGAAGCCTCTCTACTCGTATTCGTACTCAGTTATATTTACCCACGTATTCGTCCACACCAGCAATCTCTAAATCAAGTTCATCAGCAGTACAATCAGCTTCCAGGAGAGTATCGTATATTTCCGTGTTCAATTCGTTTAGACGTTCGAATTTCTGATCTAGGATCCTCAGATTTCCTTCTAATTCAACTAAATCTGGCGTCTTATCCGCTATCATATCCATCATGGCATTGTAAATCTTTGTGAAAGCTGTTCTCTGCGCAGATCGAGCTTCCTTCGTTTTCTCCATCATAGATGTTAGTCCTGTCACGGTCGCCACAATTTTAAGGGACTTCTTATACAAAATCACCTACCCGGTGAAAATATATATCTTTTCTGATGGATGAGTAATTACAATGTAAAATATGACTGTCAACGCAAATAAATCGATGAAAAAGTACGAATCTATATTGACAACTCAATTACATATTTCGCTATCTGTCAGCAACTAACTACGTTCAAAACTGTCACATACAAAGTGAATCAAGAACACAAAATAAAGTATTCCAAATTATCATTTTTATAATTCACGTATAAAAGGGACTTCATTATAACATTGTTTACAGTGTCACAATGAAACTCTTTGAACACTGTTATAGTAATTTTTAGTGTACAGTTGGTTATTGAATTTAGTTATATTTTTATTTGGCAATTGACTTAAACCTTGACACACATTATAAATAAAATGGTCTAGCGTTGTTCTAACTAGCAAATTATTATACTAAAGGTAAATTAGAATGATTTATATATTAAAAATATTATTGAATAAAGTACGTTAACGTTTATTTATCAATGATTTGTCAATTGGTTATTTTTATATTGTATAGGATCAATATATAGGTATACAAAACGTTCGATTTTTGGGATAAATTACCAGATATCTATGTGAAGATGTATTACAGAAATAATTCTGTTCATGATATAATAAAAATAGTTCGCAAGAGCATATACGAAGAAGCTCTTTTTTAAACAAATAATTATCCTCTTTTTGCTTAAATGAAAGTTTGTTTACTATTTACACAATTATTCGGTTATAATATGTAAAAGTCAGAAGTGCTGAATAAAACCATCTGTGATCTGACCAATTAGGGATCTACAGAATTGCCAACTTAAATTCAAACCACTCCCCCTAGTTTAAAAACAGGGATTATATGAAATTCTATTTTATTTAAATAATTAAATAAATGCGAATTACTCAGAACGTAATTGAAATCTTGCATTCACAAAGAGAAAATTAATGTAATATTCAGTTGATTTTTGGTTCCGCCCTCTTTGTATTATGGGCTAGAACAGTTGACAGTGCTTGCTAATGATTTGTCAATGTAGAAGTGTCAAAGCCATCAAATCAGAGAAAGTTTTGGAGAAATTTAAAATGAAGATAACTTCCTTACTAATATGTTCAATTATGAATGCTAATTGTAATTGTTCATTGTGAATGTACCTTTAGGGTTTCGTTGACATTAAAACTAAGATTGAAAACATTGTTTTACATAATATGGACAAATTCGATGGCGGTTATTCTACACCGGAGGGGATTAAGCAAAAAGCAATAAGGCTACACCTCAGATTAACAAATAAAATAGATATGTTTGTTTTGGTTTTTTCTAGCCTCAAACATCGAGTCACATTCTAAGCTCACTTGCGGACACTTCCACTGCTTTATCATATTTACAAAGTCTCTTTAGTTGCAGGAAAAATGAAATTAGAAGTTTAATTGAAAATGTGTTAAAAAGTACAGCGAAAATGTTATTTTCAACAAATCATTTGCCATTTTTTATGACTCGTTCATCTCATAACATGAACGGTATAGTCAAAAAAGTTCTCACCTTTCTTTTTGTCATTTTAGAATCGAATAATTTTATGTGTAGGATAAGAACTATTGTGTGTTCCACGTCGCGAAAGTGGTTTTCGTGCCTAAGTACACAAGTAGCTATACTTAACAATAGATTATCTATTTGAAAAATTGATGAAACATTTTCCAATGAGACTAATTTCTTCAAGTGTCTAGAATACACGATAATTTTTTCAAATTTTTAAATTAATATTTTATATTAATTTTTAAGTTGTACTATCTCTCTTGCAGTAGCGGTCGCGCGGAACTCTATTTTCAACATTAAATATAAATTACTTTTATTAACCTTGAGTTCCGGGAGTTGAACATTTTTTAGGAAATTTCCTCCTCTTTGATCTTTCTTCAAACTATCTTATCACTTATAGTTTTTGAGTTACTAACAAAAACCTGAGGCCTCTAGTTTTGTTTATGTTTTTTTAATAATTAATTGAAATTTTCATCTCCAGAAAAAAATACTGCTTTCTTAAATTTGATTCCGCGTCGAATGACCTATCGCTCATATTTTTGGTACAATTCTAACGATTTTACGCAAGAAACTCACTTCTCGACTTGACTGTAATTAGAAATGGCATTTTTGTATAACAAAATGAATGAAACAATAATTTACGGTGGAGAGTTCGGCCCGGACCGAATACAGAGAATCTGTGTTTAATGTGGGCTCTGATTATTTCCTAAGTTGCTAAGTGTTAACAAAATAATAATTGTGAATTTTGTGTAGGGATACTTTTACAACAGTAAGTGCATTTACTGGTATCTTCAAAACTAAATTATTGACAACAAAGTGTACGATATCTGTGTATTAAAAAATTTCAGTTTCATATATTTTATATTGTTATTGATAAGAAACCGGTCTCATTAACTGGATAATTACTATCGCAGGCCCATGCACCTGTTTTATCAGGTGACAGGGCCGTATTATTTTTCGGACAGTTCATCATAAACCCCTACCAAAATGTTTCGACTCTTCCACATTCTCAGTCTAGATCAGATATTTCCCGAACCTATTCATCAGCAGCTTCAATTCCCTTCAAAAGAACAAGCAATCGTCTTTAGTGCAATAGAAAACACTCGTCTCCAAGATTACCTAATTCCTCTGGGTAGTATAATCCAGCCAAAAAACATAATCTTTTCATCCCGGTTATCAAACAACCGAATATGCATGTATTTATCCAATAAACATCTAGTTTCATGAATGACTACGGACAAATAGAAGTTAACGGAATGGTAGTCAGTGTTAGAAAACTAATATCACCAGCAGAAACAATAGTTCTCTCAAATGTGTGCCCATCTATACCTCATAATATACTGATTAATGAATTACAAAAAATTGGTTTAGCCCCTGTTTCACCCATGACATTCCTGAGAATTGGTGCATCTCTACCGGAATATACTCACATATTGAGTTTCAGAAGTCAAGTATTCGTCAGCCCACACAACTTACAGCTTCCAGATTCATTTATACTTGATTTCGGCAATACTTCCCACATAATATTCATTTCTCAAGACAATATAGTTTGCTACAATTACAAAAAACAAGGCCACATGGCATCTCAATGTTCTGAACCTATAATACAACCTACAGTACTTCCACATGTATCAAATGAAATTCCTTCAGCACCGTCTCAAACAAATACAGTAACGCAACCCACAAATAGAAAAGCTGTCTCTGATAACCCACAAATACTTATAACTATGGAAACTGTCGATACAAGCCAGCCAAAACGAAATTTTGACGAAATCGTTTCACCTGAAGTGAGTCCACCTATCACACAGTGCAATGAATTCCCTGTACCAAAAAATAAGTCAAAAGCAAAGAAGCCAAAGCTCAACTCTAACTCAAAAAATGAAGATAGCAATTTAAACTTAATACAATCACTTGAACCGGCCAAAACATTTATCGAAAACCAGTCTCCTCCATTTGTGCTCAATTTCGATCAACTAATTATTTTGCTAAGCAGTCTAAGCGGATCTTCAGATCCCATTAGTATTATAAAAGAGTACACTACAGATATTTTAGCACTGACTAGTATGCTACGTCTAATATATCCCCACGTAAAAGACACATCAACGAAGCGCAAACTAACTATACTTAAAAAGAAAATTTTCGCTCAGCTCGGTGGTAATTTCTCAGATGACGAAAGCGACGCCTCTCAGTTAAGCCAGAACTAACGTATACAAATGAATTCCTTGAATTCACATCAATACTACAATGGAATATTGATGGATTTTTCCATCGCATTGCTATGCTTCAACTCCTTATTGCTGAACAAACTACGGACATAATATGTCTGCTAGAAACCAACTTAAACCCTCAAAAAATATACAACTCTGTATCATTCAAATGCTTTCGAAAAGATAGAGTCGCA
Source organism: Galeruca laticollis (assembly GCA_963921935.1). NCBI lineage: Eukaryota > Metazoa > Arthropoda > Insecta > Coleoptera > Chrysomelidae > Galeruca > Galeruca laticollis. The sequence goes on along the minus strand of OY998183.1, from coordinate 31,834,708 downwards.
ACCAACAATATATCGAGTGGTGGCGTAGCAACATTAGATAAAGATACATTAGAAGCAAGTTTATTTCCCGTAACAACTAACTTGGAAGCCATAGTTGTTAAAATGAAGTCAGACAATGTTTATTTTATTTGTAATCTCTATCTACCGTCAAGCACTCCTACAACTTACAATGAACTAAAAGATTTGTTTAGTCAGATACCGGCTCCTCGCATTATAGTAGGAGATTTTAATAGTCACATTATATGGGGCTCGCTTCATACTAATGCTAGAGGGAATATTGTAGAACAAATCATATCGGACCTTCAGCTTAACTTTCTTAACGATGGCTCTCCAACATGATTTAACGTCAACACTGGGAACTCATCAGTAATTGATTTAAGTTTGTGCGACCCCCAACTTACTCCTCGCCTTTTTTGGGAAGCCCTTCAGTACACATCCGGCAGTGATCACCATCCTATCCTTATCAAGAACTCAGCAGCCTTGACTCCTGAAAAATTTGTTGCGAAATGGAAAATAGGATCTGCAAACTGGACAGAATTTGAATCCCACATCAACCACGAAATGCTGGAATGTACGATGACCGACGACGTTGATGAATCCTTAAATAATTTCAACAGCATTATTCTAAGAAGTGCAGAACTCTTCATAGGAAAAACTATGAGAACAAACAAAAAACGCACCCCTGTACCATGGTGGAATACGGAATGTCATACGTCTATTCTGGCCGCCAAAACAGCACTTAATAAGTACAAGAGGCACAAGACAATCGAAAATAAAATAGATTTCAAAAGGCGAAGGCACAACTTGTCATCAAAACAGCTAAGAAAACATCATGGTAAAAAATGTTTCCGAAATAAACAGCGCCACTCCCATCAGTGAAGTATGGAAAAGAATAAGAAAAGTTTCAGGACTAAAGTACACACCAATATTATCTCGACTAAAGATTAATTATGTAGTCACAACCTCTCCTCAGCTAATGGCCGACACGTTAGCCAATCACTTTAAAAGTTTGCCTTCAAACCGCAATTATGATAATACCTTCTTTGAAAACAGATTAGTGGTGGAAAATTCAGAGCTACTTCAAGAGGAAGACGAAAACTCTCCACTAAACATAACCTTCTCTATGGAGGAACTTGAAAATGCACTTTATAGCATGAAATATGCTAGTCCTGGACCAGATGATATCCCAGTCACATTCTTAAAACACCTTCCTGAATCTGCGAAAACACTCCTTCTCCAACTATTCAAGTGTGTCTGGAAACATAATCAATTTCCTTCAACATGGTCAACAGCGTACATTCTACCTTTCCTGAAAAACCAAAAGTCAAGTCTGGAACCTGACTCGTATCGACCTATAAGTTTAACCTGTTCAATGTGCAAGTTAATGGAGAAAATGGTTAGTGACAGATTAATGTGGACCTTGGAAACATCAAAATGTTTGATATCCGAACAAAATGGATCCGGCATCGATAATATTCTTGAACTGGAAAGTGATATCCATGAAGCAATGTCGATTAAACAATCATGTATATCTATATTTTTTTATTTTAAAAGAGCATTTAACACATGCTGGAGATTTAACATAATAAAAGAACTCCACTCATGGAATATTCGTGGTAATTGCCTCAGATTTATTAGTAACTTCCTTAAAGACAGATCATTTCAAGTAAGCGTCCATAATTCATATTCCGAAAGTCAAGCTGAAGAAAACGGAACTCCTCAAGGCTCCGTACTTAGCCCAACACTGTTTCTAATAGCCATAAATAAGATTATCAAAGATATACCAACGCCTCTTAAGGCTCGCTTATACGCAGATGACCTGGTAGTTTATTGTAAAGGCAAAAATACCACTCTAATGACAAATATATTTCAAACCTTTCTCACACAATTAGAACAATGGTCTCACCACACCGGCTTCAAATTCTCAGTTTCAAAAACAAAAGGAGTACTATTTTCTAAAAGGACTCCAGAATCTTATCCAAAACTCACTCTATACGATGAAGTTGTTTCATTTAAGCCATCTGTTAAATTTCTCTATATGTGGTTGGACCAAAAACTTTCTTGGAAAGAACATATAAAGCAAACCATATTATCATGTCATAAAAGGCTAAACATAATGAAGACATTAAGTAACAAACACTGGGGATATGTTTATAATATGCTGCTAACTATTTACAAAAGTTTAATAAGATCTAAAATGGATCAATTGCTTACGCCTCTGCATCTAAAACAACATTAAAATTACTTGATACTGTTCATAACCATGGGCTTATAATTGCTCTTGGAGCTTTTAGAACAACTCCTGTTGATAGTATTCATAGTGAAACGGGTGAACCTCCTCTACATTATCGAAGAATGTATCTAACATTGTCACATCCTACTTCAATTGCATCGAATAAAAATAAGCCCCTTTATAATAACACCTTCACCAATAAATATCACTTCAGCAATAAGCCCCAAACACCTAAATCTTACTACGAAAGGATAAGAATATTCCTAAATAATTTGGACATTCAATTTCCTCCTGTATTTCCTGTAGACTTGGATCATCCTCCACCCTGAACCATCAAAACCCCTAGTGTTAGTACAACACTAAGTATATTTAACAAATACGAAGTAAACTCAGCAATATTAAGGGATAAATTTATTTTAATTTTGGAACAACAATACAGTGATTGCAATAAAATATACACTGATGCATCAAAATGTGAAACAGGGGTAGGGGCTGCCATTGTAAATTCGGGGAATATTTCCCAACACAGACTTCCTTCCAGCCTCAGTATCTTCTCTGCTGTCACTTTTATGAGAGTATATTATATCCTGATAGATGTGCTTTAGCGGAACACGTGTTTTATGAAGGCCATTCTATGGATTATCAATCTGCCAAAGTTTTAGCAATAGAAAGTAATTATAGAAAATGCCTTTTTTTGGAAACAACATATATTGCAGAACAAAGTTATGTAATAAATAAAAAAACAGATTTAAATAACCTTACTGTTATCTATGCATATCTTTTAGATTATGAAAAAAGAACAAAAGATTCATAACAATCTTTAATTTTATGATAAAACAATAAAAATTGTAGTAGTTCAAGATCAAATATTTTGTTTATTGTCATATTGTTTTTTGAGTTTTTCATTGATTTATGTTTAAACGAATTTATTATAAAAATTTACAACTTTTCCAAAATTCGCTATAGATTTTATGTAAGTATTTATTATTTCATTTAATTATTATTAATGATAACATTGACCAATTATTTATAGCCCTTGATAATGAATGAAAATCATTCGAAAGCTCGGGACGAGTTCGTTAATGAGCCAAATCGGCCCAGTAAAAACAAAATGGCGGCCTGTCAAAGTTGAAAAAAAATCGTATTACCTTTGTTTTTCATTTGACGCAAAAAAAGTTACTGAGCTTTTTCATAGACCTTAACACGTTCTACAACTTTTGTATTTAACATTTTTCTCTAAATCGTACATTAAAACATTTATTTAAGAAAATTCACAAATTTACCAGATTTTTTTTTTTGGATTTGATGCCAGAATGTTACTTTGGTTTTTTGTACATCTCAAAACACTCTATTACTTTTGTATCTAATTTTTTAATATGGGTTTTATACAAACATGTTACTGAAATAAGCCTGTCCAATTGGTCCTGTGCCATTGGGATTTTTATAATTAACTTGCAAAACTGTTTTTAATAAAAATAAAATTGCTATTAGGGATTTTTGTACTTATTTATTTATGTTGGTAACCCTCACATATACAAGTGACAGTTGACAGAAATTTTAAATTTGAATGTTCATTAAGTTACTAATACATAAGGGAATTTATGAATATGGAAGTAAACAGCGAATTATCATGCACGGCACCAGAACTTCGCAATATTGCAGATAATGCAGTTAATGATTTATTCACTACCTGAAAAATCTAAACAAAAATTTCACAAGGAATATGAACGGGTTTAAAAGTGGTTTGTACAAAACAATGTAAAAAATTACACAGAAACTGTTCAAGTCAGCTATAAATGTCTGTCTGTCAGCCATAAGTTGAACAGTGCATCCCACTGTATGAAATGTTACCAAAAATGATGCTGAAATGGTTATTTTGTGAAACTGTTTTAGATGTCACAATAGTTATATGTAAAACAAGTGTCACAATGACTCGTTTTGTAGTAGTAGTGAAGTTTGCACAACGAACCGCGAAGCGGTGAGTTGTGCAAATCACGAGTACTACAGAAAGTCATTGTGGCACAAGTTTTACACAATATTTTTTATAATTCGCATCTAATTAATTTTTTAAATAAAATAGAATTACATATAATCCCTGATTTTTAAACTAGGAGGAGTGGTTTGAATTTAAGATTCCTAATTGGTCAGATCACAGATGGTTTTATTCAGCACTTCTCACTTTTGACATATTATAATCGAATAATTGTGTAAATTGTAAACAAACTTTCATTTAAGCAAACCGAGGATGATTATTTGTTTAAAAAAGAGCTTCTTCCTATATGTTCTTACGATCTTTTTATATTATATCATGAACAGAATTATTTCTGTAATAAATACATCTTCACATAGGTATCTGGTAATTTATCCCAAAATTCGAAAACGTTATGTATACCTATCTATTGATTCTATACAATATAAAAATAAACAATTGAAAAATCATTGATAAATAAACTTTAGTGTGCTTTATTCATTATTACTATTTTAATATATAAATCATTCTAATTTACCTTTAAAACATTTAATATAATAATTTGCTAGCTAGAACTACGCTAGACCATTTTATTTATAATTTGTGTCAAGGTTAAAGTCAAATGTCAAATAAAAATATAACTAAATACAATTACCAATTGTACACTAAAAATTACTAAAACAGTGTTCAAAGAGCTTCATTGTGACACTGTAAACAATGTTATAATGAAGTCTCTTTTATACGCGAATTATAAAATAGTATTGTGCAACAAGTGGGGAAAGATGAACTTTTCTCGAGTGTGGAAGTTTGTGGCACGAGCCTGAAGGGCCGCAAACACACGAGTGAGAAAAGTACTTTTCCCACATGTTGCACAATATACTTTTACTACAAAGCCACAAAGTTAAAGGAATACAAGTAAATAGTTGTGTAGAAAAAGTCTAGGCATCGAGGAACCCCTACTGTATAAATATATGTAGTATGGGCAAGTGCCGTGTGAAATAATATTTCTCACGTATGAACCGTATACGGTTTTGAAATTAAGCTATGAGAAATACGGTATTTTTAATAACAGGTGTGAAACAATAGTTTTCCTACGACCACATTGGAAAGTAACACATATCGCACTCTCTACTCGCATGGAAAGTGACCTTTATTCTCAAGCGTGCGGAAAGTTACTTTCCGCCCTAGGGCGGAAAGTAACTTTCCGCACGGCTCTCAATAAGCCGTCAAACCTGTGAATCCTGTAAGATTTACAGATGTAATTATTAATTGCTGTTCCTTATTACTATTATTCACATAAAAACAGGACTAAAAACTAATTATTTATAAAAAATAAAGAAATTAAAAAAAATTGTCGACGCGGAGAATCAAAACCATCAAACCAGATACTCTTCCAGCTGAGCTAATTCAAATTTGAATTATGGTTATCAGATCTCGTAAGTCGATTTACATTAATCTAATTATGATATTTTCATTTTATTAAAACAAACTTTAGCTATTTTCAAAGTTCAATTAATTAATCTTACGGTTTAGTTTAATTTATCTATGGTTTAAATAAGTAATGATAAGAGAAATAAAAATATATGTCAGTGTGTCGTTGAAGAATTAAAATGTTGTTGTTCTAGAAAAATGTATTATTATTAAAGTAAATTAAGAGTTTATTACTCACGTTTCATAAATAAATGTAACAATTAAAGGATAGCAACGAAATTCTGAAACTGTTAATTTATTATTGTAACAATAATCAATTCACTTTTAATTTTTATGGTCCCAAATAATTCAATTTGTTCCCCAGTTGTATCTAATAAGTACGTACTTATTGTAATTTTTTCAAATGAACATTAATTATAGTTATTTCTTTATTTCACTATAAAAGTAATTGTAAATTCATGAACACTTTTTACAGAAACAATACTTAAACATATACACAAATAAAACGTAAAATTAATGAGGCAACTCAATATACAGGATCTGATATTTACATATATTGTTTAATAAATTGGGTGGTCGTAGGAAAAATATTGTACATTACTTGTGCGAAAGTGACTTTTCACTCACGTGGGATTGCCGCACTCGGCTCACGCCTCGTGCTACAATATTTCCCACTCGTGTGAAAAGTGTCACTTTTCGCACTCGTAATGTAATATACTATATTTATGCAACAAGTGCAAAAAACACGTTTTGCACGAGTTGCATACAATATTTTTTCTACATTCATGCAAAAACTGGAAAATTAGAATATAATATGTCACTCAGAATGTATTTTAACCGTTCTTCTTTTTTTGTATCTTTATGGCCTCCACCTTGTCAGTACTTAATCATAGCTGGTTTTCGCTTTGACCATTTCAAAGATTTTTGCAATAATTGTAACTCGTAGAGACGGAATAGTAAGATATACATATATTATTGCTGTATTAGAGCAGGATCAGACACTTGCTCTGGATTTTTATTTTATTTAAATATTTATGTTTGTCATAAATCATCACAAAACTGACTAGAATGACAGATAAGTGCAACGAAAATTTTGTTGCACTAGTGCAAAAAAGAACCACTTTTTCCATTAAATGTGTTCCACAAAAGTGTTGTTTTTGGCATGAATGTAGAAAAAGTAAATTTTATATATGTAATTATAAAATAAGTTTCAGAAGGCATCATTTTATCGCACGCGTCCAAGTTTAGAGCCGAAGGCGAGTTTTCTAAAGGGCAAGTGCGGTGGAGAGCCTAATAAAACTAGTTTTTTATACTACTTTGCGTATTTTGTATGCAAAAAATATCTAAATTTAATATATTTATATATATAATTAAATCCATGTACGAAATTTTGTATTCATGACTTAGTGGTTGGTAATGCTCACAGTAGCGTCAACTTGAAACATTTGAAAATCGAGTAATTGTGTCAATTTTCAATAAGTATTTGCTTTTTTACTTTGTTTAATCGTCTACCTGCGTGAAAAATAATGCAAAATTATGAAAGTTGCGCCCCACCTGAACTGTTTGTTGTATTATTTATTGTTCAATCATGCACTATGTTATGATTAAAGCATTGAACTGTAAACTAACGTAACTGGAAAGGGGGCGCCCGTGAAAATCGGAGAGGTGAAATTGAAATGTATGCATGTATTTCTATCTCTTTCTAGCTTCAAGGCGCTAATGCAGTTCTTAATGAATAACCGATTATAATTTAAATTTAATCATCATTTTTAAAAAATATAAAATTCTAGATAAATGCAAGCGCTTCATGAATTCAATAATTTTAAGTTGTCTACAAAAGAGAAATATTAAGAGCTAGATGTTGGTATGTACAATGGATTTTACCAATAATGATAAAAAATATTCCGAGCTATTTAATTCATTCTATCATATGAAAAAATGGAATCAACTTTTGTAAAGAATATATTTACCTATAATAATACAAAATTGTGACTAATACTACTACTTTAAATTAACAATTGTTAAATAAAATTAACCTCAAGATTTTTTGCCGTATGCTAGAAGATTTGCCGTGTAAATTTAACGTTACAAGCTTTGCATGATGATGCATTCTATACTTTAGAAAAATGTCAACAACAGTTCTAATTATTTGCATTTCTTGCAAATTCCTCTGTGAAAGGATGTTTTGGATTGGAACAACTCTAAAGGCGAGTTTTCTAAAGGTAAAGTACAATGGAAGGCCTTATGAAACACGTTCTTTAAACTATTTTTCTACGTTGCGTGTTTTGTGTCCAAAAAGTACCTAACAAAATTCAAAAAATAGGATAATTAAATCGATTTAGCGAATTTTGTAATCATGACGTAGCGGTTGGTAATGCTGACATTAGCGTTAACTTGCAACATTTGAAAATCGAATAATTGTGTCAATTTGCAATAAGTGTGTGCTTTTTACTTTGTTTAATCGTTACCTGCGAGAAAAATCATACAAAATTATGAAAGGTGTACCCCGCCTGAACTGTTTGTTATAGAATTTATTGTTCAATGATGCTTACGATTACAGCGTTCCTTCCGTTGGGTTTTGTTAGTTTTATGCTTGATTGTTTAGACGAAGAACGTTGACGTTTCGTTGTTAGTGTTACCAACCTTGATTAATAGAATATTGCGTTTCGAAAAGTGCCCTCTTTTGAAACTCAACGGGGTTTCATAAAGTAATAATTTTTTTTTCGGAGGTGAAAAAATGCATCATGCACGCAGCTCTTTGCTGCGACTTGGACTTCAACCAAGTAAAACAACACCTCCTCCAAGGGAGTCTGCTTTGGAACCGCTTGTTAGCATTACATCAAGGCAGCCCCGGTCTCATTTTCTTATACCTGCTCTGCAGCTCTCTTTTATCTCCCATATTCATCCTTTTATTTTTGGCTCATAATATCGCATCATTTTATTTATAGATTTCCATTTTTGCCTGGTCTCTAACATCTGAGGTACAAATGTGTCCACTGTTAAATTGATGCCCACTTCAAGAGACGTCGTTGTTCTATGTCGGTTCCATCTTTCGCAATGGAATATTGTGTGTTCCACCGTATCCAAGCTGTTACAGTTTTGGCACATGTCGCAGTTGTCGTGACCAAAACGTTTAGCGTATGTCCTGAAACATCCGTGTGCCGTTAAAACTTGAGTTAAAAAGTAACCTGTTTCACGGTGTTTACAGCTAACCCAAGCTCCAATATCGGGTATTACTCTTTTTGTCCACTACGCTTTTGTGGCTTCATTTTTCCACCTATGCTGCCAAATGGATAGGGCTTCGGCTCTGGCAGTTGTCTGTTTTCCAGCCTGAACTTCGTGTCTATTGTTGTATAGATATGTCCTTTCCCAGACCATATGGTCTATAGGTAATGTAGCTGTTACTACTTGCAGCGCAACACATGAAACCGTCCTGTATGCCGATGCTACCCGCAATAGCATCTTTCTTTGGGCTTTTTCCATTCGCTTTCTGTATTTTTTAATTTTAGAGCCCTATTCCACACAGGAGCACCATATAGTAATATGTTGTTCATTGCACTACACAACACAGCCCGTCGGCTACTTCTTCGTCCTCCAACATTAGTCATGAGCCTTATTAGTCTAGAGACCTTTTCTTCAGTCTTTTGTGCCGTAACTTCAATGTGTTTGCCAAAGCGCATCTTCTCATCGATAGTTATCCCTAAGTATTTGATTGTTTTTTCCGGGGTGATATTTATTCCTTGAAAATTATAAACTATTTCTTCCCTGTCTCATTTACCTCTAAGTATCACTGCTTCCGTTTTATCTGGCACTAGTGTTAATTTATGTCTTTGCATCCAAGTGATAATATCTTGTAGACACTTATTCGCATTTCGTACTAAGATATGATAAAGTAATAATTAGAATCACAAACTAGAAAAAAAGTTTAATATTTTGGACCACAGTGGCAATACAGAATTTTTAAAGAATATCAGGTAGATAATTAGAAATAATATTTTTTTTAGTATTAATACATTGAAAACTAGGTATGATATGTCGCTGTATTAAAAATAAAGTGTCAAATGATTCTAGATGAAAATATATAGGGGGTGCCGTTTGATAAAAAACAGTTGGCGTTAGTTTTCAAAGAATGGTGAAAGTAATTGATGTCATTTGAAGGATACTGAAATAACAATAAAAACAGTTTTTAATATGTTTATTCTCTTTTCAAATAAGCGGATTGGAAGTTAACGATAACTTGGATCACCATTTATGTGCTTAAAGCTCGTCAACCTATTGTGTCAGAAATAAATCGCTGTGTATGTCCCAAAGGCGATGTTAAGAAATTCCATTAATACGGTAAATTGCAAATATTTTGCGGAAACTTTACTCGTATCATTACGTAATTGTCAGAAAAAAATAATAGGCTTAATTAGTGATAATGAACGTGCGACTATGATTCCCATAGAATAAATTACAAATTCCAAAATATTTCATCATCAGTTGAAAATAATATAATCTCGATTTTTTATTAATTAACGATAAATCCCATACATATTAGATTGTTATATAAATGTTGAAAAACATGTGCTTGGGAATCAGCTTTCTATGTGTTTATTCTGAAAGTTGTTGCGACCATCTTGTAACGCTCAAGTGATTAAAATGAGGATACAAAATCCGTTGGGGAAATAAAATATATTGTTTATTATTTTAATTCAAGAACAATTTCTTAAAATAAATATAAGTGAACATTATTAATTGAATTATGAACTGTTTATTATTTTAAATGTCCTTCATACCGTTGTTACGTATGAGGTATATCTAAAATTTGATTAATTTCTAATGTTAATGCAATTATTATTGTAATGTTTTTCTTATTTATTGAAACGTTTTCATTACGACGGGTGGGATAAATTTATACACACGTATGTCTATTCACTTAATTTATTTATTCACTAAACTATTCATGTTTGTTGTTTAGAAGTTCAAATTATTAGTATTTCACGTAACGTAACTTTATTATACAATGACTTTTTATATTGACAGTTTTTTAATTAATAATGACATAAGAATAATAAACGTAATAAAAAAAGAAATATATGTGTGACTTTACTGCCGCTTCCTCATGACATTACACAGTACCGAACATACCGCCCCCCTTGAAAGCCTCCAGGCTTTTAAAAAACTTGATTAGGTAGGATAGCAACCTTAGTCACAGGACGCTTGAATGTTCCTGTAACGGTTTTGATGGATACAGTGCGGATGATGCCATCGTGCCCAGGATGTATCTGAATTACTCTGCCTGTTCTCCATTTCAAAGGTGGAAGGCCATCTTCCTTGATGATAACCAGTACTCCTGGCTTCAATAATTGTGCATGGTGTTGTTTCCATTTTGTGCGGGTCTGTAGTTCTGTAATGTATTCTTTGTTCCAACGTGACCAAAAGTGTTGTATCATTTGCTGCCTATGCTGCAATTTGGATAGTCGATTTTCTGCTACTCCCAGTAAATTTGCCTGCGGGATCGTAGTAAGTGGTGCTCCGATTAGGAAGTGCGCTGGTGTGAGAGAGTTTGGATCATTTGGATTGCCAGACAGAGGACATAGGGGTCTGGAATTTAAACAAGCCTCTATTTGATGAAGAACTGTGACAAACTCCTCGAATGTTGAGGTTGAATTACCGATAACACGTTTCAAATGGTACTTAACCGAGTTTACACTAGACTCCCAGAGTCCTCCAAAGTGAGGTGCGCGAGGCGGTATAAAATTCCACTGTATACCCCGACCTGTTAGGTCATTCGAAATGGCAGCTGAATTATGTTCAAAGAAAGTCTTAAGGTCGTTATTCGCGCCAACGAAAGTTGTACCTTGATCTGAATGTATTTGTAAGCATTTGCCTCTTCGGGACATGAATCTGTACAAAGCAGCCAGAAACGTTTCACTCGCTAGGTCACTTACAACCTCCAAGTGTAAAGCCTTCGTGGCAAAACAAATAAACAAAGCTATATAAGCCTTGGAAGTTTTAAAATTACGCCCCTTACGGTCTCTAAGGAGAAAAGGGCCAGCGTAATCGACTCCTGATATGGAGAAAGGTCGGGAAGGTGTTATTCGATCCTTAGGTAGATTGCCCATAATGTATTGTGTGGATTTCGCATTAAAACGAAAACAAGTTATGCAATTGTGATAGACACGCTTTACCAAATTTCTTCCGCTGATTGGCCAGAAACGCTCACGTAGTGAAGCGAGAGTTAATTGTGGACCTGAGTGGAGCAGTTTTATGTGTTCATGTTGGGCAATCAGAAGTGTAAGTCGATGGTTGGGAGGTAATACAATCGGATGTTTCTTTTGAAAATCATTGTCAGAATATTGAAGACGACCGCCAACTCGTATGACATTGTGAGTGTGATCGAAAAAGGGATTTAACGTCAAAAGTTTTGATTTGTTGGGGATCTTATTACCATCGCGTAGGGCAATGTATTCTTCAGAAAATGTGTCTGCTTGTACCAGGCTTATAAGTTTATTTAGAGAATCTGAAAGTTCTTGAGCGGAGATCTCATTTGAAGTTTTGTAAGATTTTGATTTTTTATTTAAAATGTTTTTAAAACGAAGTACATAAGCGAAAATGCGACATAGTTTATTCAGATTTGAGTGTTTAGATATATGATTCAAAATATCATTAGATTGATGTTTGTCTAAAGAAACGAGAACAAGAGGCACGTTTCGTAGCTCAGAAACATCAGTGTTTGAGTGATCGAAAGTGTGATTTGGCCATTGATCTTTAATTAACCAACAAGGTCCATGAAACCATAAGTCGGAATCAATTAAGTTAAGAGGTGGCATGCCTCTGGTGTGTAAGTCTGCTGGATTGTCGGTAGTTTTGATGTATTTCCATTCATTAGAAGTAGTCATAGATTGAATCTGCGAAATTCTATTCGCAACGAATGTTTTTAGAAGATGAGGAGATGATTTGATCCAGGCTAATACTATGGTAGAGTCACACCAATAGTATTTGTTGTTAAATTCGACTGATATAGCGGATAAAACTGTTTTCATTAAATTTGCCAGAAGTAGGGCAGCACAAAGTTCTCGACGAGGTATTGTAACTTGCTTGAGGGGAGAAACTCGCGTTTTTGCGCATAGAAGATTACAACATGTGTTACCAAAAGAATCAGTGGAGCGTATGTAAACGCTAGCCCCATAAGCGGGTTCCGCGGCGTCAAAGAATCCGTGTAGTTGAATCTGAGTAGGATTACCACATAGTGTAAGACGGGGTATGTTGAGTTTATTTAATTCTACAAGTTGGGTTCTGTAAACAGACCAAGTTGTGAATAAATTCATTGGTATTGACTCGTCCCAGGCTATTTTAAGTCTCCAAAGTTGTTGTAATATTATTTTTGCGGTAATCGTTACAGGAGAGAGGAGACCAAGTGGGTCAAAAATTTGGGCAATTGAGGCTAGGATTGTACGTTTTGTAATTCGTTTATTCAATTCGTGAGCAGCTATGCTGTACTCAAGTGTGTCAGAAGCATGATTCCATAATAACCCTAAAGTTTTGGAAGGGTTGTTAGAATCAAATGATCGAGAACCTACAGAAGAATCACAAGTAAGTGATGCTTCATTCGAAGCCCACTTTCTAAGTGGAAAACCATATTTTAGTAAGATGCTATGAATCCTTTCTTTTATCTGCTTAACATCTTCAATGTTCTGGCCTCCTGTGAGTAAATCATCCACGTAGAAATCTGTTTCTATAATGTTTGAAATCTTGGGATCGTCATTGATTTTTAACTTGCTTACCTCCTGTAATGCTCTTGTAGCGAGAAATGCTGCAGATGCCGTGCCATATGTGACGGTGGACAAATCATATACCTTGACTTCATCATTGTTATTAGGTCGCCAGAGAATGCGTTGTAAGTTGCGTTGATCCTCTGCCAAATATACTTGACGATACATTTTTTCGATGTCGCCGCTTAATACAATAGGATGCATGCGATATCGTAATAAAATGGAAAAGAGGCTACTTTGAACATTAGGTCCAATCATAAGTAAGTCATTTAGAGAAAATCCTGAATTAGTTTTGCAGGAAGCGTCAAAAACGACGCGAAGTTGGGTAGTGCTTGAACTCATTTTCAGCACGCAATGATGGGGTAGAAAATAGCCTGAATTGTCTGATTGATTTTTAGATAAAGACATGTGACCAAGTGATTCATATTCTGAGATAAAGTTCTGGTATGTTTGCTTAAGATCCGGATTTTTATCCAGTTTCCGTTCTAGAGTCAAGAAGCGGTTAAAGGCGATTGTCTTTGAGTCTCCAAGTAATTCGATAGGTTTTTTGAGTGGGAGTCGTACTATAAACCTACCGTCGGCAGCCCTAGTCGTGTGTTGTGAAAAATGTTCTTCACAGGAGGTTTCTTCTGGTGATAGAAGTTTTACTTCGGAATATTCTTCCAATTCCCAGAATTTGTTTAATTGATCATGTAATGTGTGAGAAAGGAAACATTGTGAATTAGAAGGAGTAGTCGAATCCAATTGAATACTCATAGGTCCAGAAATCACCCATCCAAACTGTGTTTTTTGAAGAATGGGAAGTCCTCGTCCGAGCTTGACTTGTCCAATGTTGATTAATTCCCAAAAAATGTCAGCTCCAATAAGCAGGTCGATTGGTTTGGAAGAATTGAAGTATGGATCAGCTAAAACAATATTCTTCGGAATTTGTAGTGAGGTGGTGTCAAAGGATGCAGCCGGAATATTACCTGTGATGTTGGGAAGCACCAAGCAAGATAGTTGTGCTTGGAAGTTAGAAGTGTTTGACTGAATTTTAGCGACAACTCTAGAATTTATAGTTTCAATTTTCTGACTAATACCGGTTACCGAATATTTTATTCTTTCTATAGGTAATTTTAATATATTGCATAGTCTTTCAGAAATGAAGTTCGACTGACTTCCGCTATCCAGTAAAACTCTACATGAATGAGACTTACCTGTGGCGTCAAAGACCTTTATCCATGCAGTGGATAGCAAAACGAGGTTTGTTGTAGAGCGCTCATTAACAAGAAAACTGCAAGGTGACTGTATGCCCGTTTGTATCGATAAAGCGGTAGAAGGCTGATTTGGTAAAGAATTGTTTTCGGAACTATCTACAGATGTGTTGGGTTCAACTGGGTGTGGCTTGGAATTAGAAGCATCAGTGTTATTGAAATGTAAAAGTGTGTGATGAATTCGCCCACACTTCCTGCAGCCGGATGAACGGCATTGTTTTGTGGAGTGATTTGGAGCAAGACAATTAATGCATAATCGATTTTGTTTAGCAGCGTTCAATCTATCAATGGTAGTAAGTTGAAGAAATTTGGGACAAGTGTACACAAGATGATCCCTTTTACAGAAAGAACATTGTTTGTTGTCAGTTGTCAAAAAGGAATGAGTTCCTTTAGTATGAAACGTGTTTGGTTGCATAAATTGTTTAGTAAATTTAGAAGAATTGTACTCAACAGATTCTAAAATACGACATCTCTCCTTTAGAAAGTCAATTAGTTTCTTATAAGTAGGTAGGTTGTCTGATAGTGCGGATTCCCAAGCGCGTCTGGTAACATTGTCATATTTTGACGTAACAATGTGGCAAATTAAAACATCCCAGTGTTCCGTGGGCATTTTTAAAACCTTCAAAGCACCAATGTGTTTCTGAGTGCCATCAAGTAGCTCTCTGAGACCTTTGCAAGATTCACGCGACAAAGAAGGCAAATTAAAAATGGCACTAACATGATTGTTAACTAGAATTCGTTTGTTTTCAAATCTCTCATTCAGAATTTTCCATGCGACGTCGTAATTCGCGTCGGATATTTCTAAGGATGATATTGTCTCAGCAGCTATGTTCTTTAGAGAAAGGCGCAAGTAATGAAATTTTTTAATAGCCGTGAGTTGTTTATTTTCGTGTATTAATGAACCAAATGTATCCCTAAAAAATAGCCAATGATCGTATGATCCGTCAAATGTGGGTAAATTAATCGCAGGTAATTTAATGTTGTCTAACACATCCTCATTTGAATGATTAGAAAGTGTACTGACCGTATTATTACACACATTTGGCGTTGATTTAGGCATTTTATCTAATAAGAATTTACGAGCCTCAGAAGTGATTGAATAAAACTTATTTTCAAAGCTTTCCCTTTCTAAGGTGTGCTCAGCAGGATTTGTTTCCGAAATTAAGTCTGATACTTCAATAATTGACTGAGCACTGTCAAAATCATCTAAATATGTATTAATTCTTTGTAGGCGCATTTCTAATTCTAATAAATCTGTGTGTGATAATGATTTGCTCACTTTAAGGGCCTTAAAGTAATTATCAAATCGTGTAAGTGCAGCCTTTAGGGCCGTTCGTTTGTTTTTAGCTATATCTGCCATGTCGAACAACAAAACAAATCAAATGTACGATAAGAATCAATAGAGTGTGAACAATGTTAAAAGTGCATGTAATATTAGTATTCGCGTGTGAAACTATCTTAATATATGATAAAGCACATCTAAATTATTCAGAAAAAGTGTAATACCTACTTGTCTTAGCAAAACGTAGTGATCAGAATGTGAAACTAATATGAAATGTAATAAAAAACAGTACAGTTTTGCAATAGAGAAGTGTAATAATCGTGTGCGCAAAACAGTGAAATCAAAGTTAGTAAAGTACCACGAAATAAAACGTTTGGGTTAATTGAAATACCGTATTGTGAATTAATAAACCAAAATATGTCAAATAGATGCTTGTAAATACGACGAAAGGTTGTAATAAGGAACGCACTGACCTGGTTGTAGAAAATAGATCTGGTGTTTGGTAGCTGCCGTAGTGGAGTATGTCCAAGTGTTTCAGTCCAGAATTGCAGCGGCAAAGCTCAAAGTAGCGGCAGTAACGTTCGTTGCCGGTCACGTTGGAAATCTTGTATTTTCGTTAGTTTATTAACTTGTAAAGTGGATGTATCCGTCGAAGAAGGGCCAATATGTTTGTTGTTTAGAAGTTCAAATTATTAGTATTTCACGTAACGTAACTTTATTATACAATGACTTTTTATATTGACAGTTTTTTAATTAATAATGACATAAGAATAATAAACGTAATAAAAAAAGAAATATATGTGTGACTTGACTGCCGCTTCATCATGACATTACACAGTACCGAACAATTCACTAATTCACTATATTTATTCACTTAAACTTAATTTTTATATTTACTTGTACAATGTTTATCTCACGAATTCAAATTATAAACTAACTCCGTTGGTAGGTAGCCTCTCTTATATATTATTATATATTATTATATCCCTTTTTTCTGGATCCTTCTAGATTGCGGCTCACAAAAACAATGGACCTTACTGCAAATGTCTAGATAAGAATAGTCAAAAAATAATGGTAACAGCTCTGAGAAATCCCTGCGTGTTCGCCAAAATTTTAACTTTCATACATAGCTTAGGCGGAGTCGGATTCAGGGACTACCCCAGTGTGCGATTTCGTAACATTACCCCCTCCTTAAAAGGAACTTCTGTGTAGCCGGGACTGGATGTTTAAATCGGCAACTGGACCCATGTCTGCATTTTCCGGTCGTATGGAAATAACAGGGCACCGTCTTCAACGGGTATAGTACGCGCAAAACATATAGTGCAGAAATGTAATGGCATATCCCCTTTAAATAATGTTGCAGAGCTAGACTCTGAAAGGTATTAATATTTTGTTTATTTTTACCAATATCACTTATACACTATACTCTATATTGATGCTAGCACACCAACTAAATAGTGAGCCGTCCTTATCGCTTGTAGACACGTGCGTGTTTTGAAAAAACTGCTATCTCAAAATAAGCTTATAGTGAAAATAATATGTTATTTAAAAATTATATTACTAATTCTTGTTAATAAAACGAGATATAAGGTAGTATTAATTGTCTGGTGTTATGTTTAAGATGTATTTAATAACTATAAAATTATTAAATACATTTTAACGATTGTTAGTTGAAGTTATATTAAATGAATATATCGTCTAATAAGCATTATAACATTGACTGGACTATGACAGTATTCAAATCAAAGGATAAGCCGAAACTTTAAATTTCGCACTATATCTCTTACGTGAACCATACCGATAACGAGAGGTATAGCTGCAAATTAATATGTGGACACCGGTATCTTGCAAGATCACCTCTATCATGTTCCTGATAACTCGCCAATCCAACTGGTTGCCTTCTATCCTGGGCATTACTAGTTTCTCCGCGTGGGATTCCAGCACATGATCTCGAAGGCTTCGTAGCGCTTCCCACACATCCCGGTAGGTAGATCGATCTGGAAATTCGTTTCTAGTTACCAGATATAAGACGTACCGCGAATTGTGTTTGAGTCTCAGTGTCTTGCCAGGGGCTGGCAAATGATCTTAAAGTTTATTTAATTCTCCAAACTTCTTTCGAAAGACAGTTGCCAACCCTCGTTCGTGTTTGTAACTGGCGGAGATGTTACGTGCCAGTGAGTACTCTTCCGGGAGCGTGAACAAATCTTGTCTTTGTTCTGTAGTGACTCCGTATCTAGCTTTCCCGGTACATCCGTATGCGCCCATAAATTCTTCTAAGGCTGGGTCAGACTCTTGTTGTAGATGGTTAACCCCTTCCTTTTTGTCATGGTCTCCTTCGAATGGCGCTACTTGGTTTTGGTGAACTACTCTCGGTTTTCCATTGGGATCCTGCTAACGGGATAGATGATGACGTTGATCCTCTTCTTGATTAAGTGTGGACCTTCCCATGATTTCTGTAATTTTGGAGAATATCCTTTTCTCCTTGTCGGGTTGTGTAACCATATAATTTGTCCCCTTCGTTGAAACTGCCATCTGTGGCATGCGTATCGTACCGTCTTTTCATTCTGTCACATGCAACTTGAAGATTCGTTCGAACCAATTCGTGCAAATCGTTCATCCTTCTTCTGAATTGGATCACGTAATCTTCTCCTACTAGATCGTCCCCAGGCCGACAGCCAAACTCCAGGTCACAAGGGAAACTTCAGTTCACGTCCAAATAGAATTTTCGCAGGTGTTTCACCCGTGGACTCATTTATGGTCGATCGAAAAGCCAACGCAAATAGGGAAAGGTACTGGTCCCAATCTCTCTGGTGGCTGGAAATTACTTTGGACAGGTATTTTCCAATGGTCCTGCTCATTCTCTCGACCATTCCATCTGACTGTCTATGCAACGCTGTTGTTCTGGTCTTCTTCATTCCCACCGTGCCAAAAATTTCCTGGAATACCTGTCTCTCGAAATTTCTTCCTTGATCGCTGCGGACTTCCAAGGGTACTCCATATCGGCTGATACATTTCTTCATCAGTACATCCGTGTTCTTGATTCGGGATCGCGTAAATTTCCAACCACTTTGTTAAATAATCCGTTACTACCAGGATGTATTTACCGCCATTTTCTGTCGTCGGAAATGGTCCAGCGATGTCTAAAGCAATCAAATTAACTGTCTCGACCCTTACTTCGTGGAATATGCTCATATTAGTGTTTTTAAATGAAACTCAGGGTCTCTAGTTAATTCCACAATATAATAAAAGTTATTGAAAATTCTAAAAAATTGACAATTGTTTCGATGATATTGATTTATCGAAACAATTGTCAATTTTTTAGAATTGTCAATAACTTTTATTATATTGTGGAATTAACTAGAGACCGTGAGTTTCATTTAAAAACACTAATCTAAAGCAATCCTTTCGAAAGGGCTTCCAACATTATATTGTTTCATGGGTGCCTTTCTTTTGCGTTGTGGTCCATTACTCGTAGCACAAGTACACCAGTCATTCACATTATGTTAATGTTATACACTAAATATTCTCTCCTACTCAAAAATGTTGTTTTCTAAATATTTATTTGAGTTTTCAATTTTTTTTATATAACATTCAAATAAATCTACACGTTAACAAATTTAATGTGAAAGTGAAACATCATTTTCTCTATATTTTCTTGTTTAAAAAGTTTTTCAATAAATCCTCTAGGTACGGCCCAATGTTAAAGCTATTCTTATTACCTTTTTAGTTGCGGAATTACTGATATCAAAATGCCTTCACACCGTGACATTGCAAATACTACGTTTGAAAGCGGCACTGTACCTACTTAGTTTTGAGGCTCTTTCTTTTAATGGCGTACAAACATATAAGAAACACTGAAACTTTGATTCATCTACTTTTTACGTGTTTTTCCCATTCTAGTAGATTTTCTTACACCATTTCATCACGCTATAACAAAAATAGTAACTCTTCATACCATTACAAAACCATTTTATTTTTTATAAGTACTTCATAATAGATTTGACGATATTAACTGTCTCGACCCTTACTTCGTGGAATATGCTCATATTAGTGTTTTTAAATGAACTCTACTTAATTCCACAATATAATAAAAATTATTGAAAATTCTAAAAAATTGACAATTGTTTCGATAAATCAATATCTGACGATGATATTGATTTATCGAAACAATTGTCGATTTTTTAGAATTTTCAATAACTTTTATTATATTGTGGAATTACTAGAGACCGTGAGTTTCATTTAAAAACACTAGATTTGACGATGCTTGTTTCTGATTAACTGAAACAACGCTTCTTCGAATTCTCTAGTAAATGGCATCATACTATGATGATAGAAGGTGTAGGACATTTTTAAATACCTTATTGAATAAAATCTCGGGTATTAATTATTAAAACAAAATTTCTCACAATAATAGAGTATCAGAAAAGAAAATAAACGGTTTTAAACATTAAAACTAACTTTTTCGCATCTGTGAAATGCCCTGAACAATATTCCATCATAAAATTGTCACTTGTATACACTTTGGGGGAAGTATCGTGCTAACAAACCGAATTTTCTCCAAGAATTAGACGGAGAGCTATCTACATAAAAGCGGCTCGAAACGGTTCCCAAGATCAGAGCCTGAAAGTTGCAAGTAAATCCTTAGTACATCATTAAATGGCTACTCTGCCGGTGTGAAACGTTTGCGTATAAAATGCCAGCCGGTTTTTCACGATGTAAAACTTGCGAGAAAAATAGAAACGGTTTCCACGTAATGATTGTTTAGAAATGTTCTTAAGGTCTCAACTAACAGTGGTAAAGCAGTGGCAGAGGTTTAGTCGTAATAAAAACCCGTGGCAGAGGCGATTGAAGTGTGTCGGAAAACCCCCCGGAAAAACCGATACGGTTCCCGCGCCCAACTTTTTTCCTCACATTATTTAGCCATTAACTAAGAACTGTGCGTAATGGCAGAAGTTTTGGATGACAATAAACCCTCAGCAGAGATTATTTAGTAGGAAAATGTCAACAAATTTGTTAATAAACGATTGTTCGTTAAGTTTGCAAGTTGAGGCTAATTTTATGTATGTCATTAAAATTATTTTCAAATTCTACCCCAATTTAAAAAAAATATCACGATATGGTTAAACTCGCTGAGATACTCGAATTTTTTATCGCGTGTTCAATTTGAAGCCCCTCTCTCGCTTTTCGTGAGCCAGGATACAGAGAGAGAGAGAGAGAGAGAGAGAGAGAGAGAGAGAGAGAGAGAGAGAGAGAGAGAGTGACGCAACAGCGCCTCCCACAGCGTACGCTGCCGATCGCCTATTATGATCTTGTATTAGCCCATATTAACCTTTATAATAAATATTGTTTTTTATTGGCAAATGATCAAAGTACATTTCCCTTTCCTCCTGATTATACCTTATTTACGTTATATAGATTATATTACTTTTTATTTTAGTATCGATAATACAACCAATATTAAAACAATAAATTTTGGGCATAGTGTTTCAATAATGCACACTACGAAATAATATAAAAATAATAAATGATCGATGAATATATAATAAATGAGCCAATGAATTACACAATAAAAAATAAATATTATAAAAATAATATATGGTTAGAGCAGTAGCTTTTTCAAAACGAATGAAGGTATTATGTAAAAATGTCTTAATATATACAGTGCATAAATACAGAATTCTATTAACCGTATATTAACTGTATATATTAAGACATTTTTGCATTATACCTTCATTCGTTTTGAAAAAGCTACTGTGTTAGTGAAACGCGTCAACAAGTTTAAATTGAATATTAGTTCAAATAAATGAAGATTTAATCAAATATATTGTTTTATTTCATCGTTCAGTATCTTCATCAAGTAAAAGCCTCATCTATTCAATTATTGATTAAAATTTTATTTTTCGTGATATGGTTCAATAGTTGTTCATAAACAGCAATTTCCAATAGTTTTTCTATAGGAGGTAAAGTATTGATCGGCCGAAATTCTTCAGCTTGATTGGTACTAACTACTTTTTGTATTGGAGTGATATTACTTATTTTTAATGCCTTAGGAATCTTACTTTTAGAGAGAGATGTATTAATAAAATTTAGCACAGCATGTCCAATTGTTTCAAAAACTTCTTTCATCATTCTGCAGTTTAATGTTTCATGGATTGAGAATTTATTATCTAAACTGCATACCATTTTTCGCAGGTCCTGCATGAACAACATTTCAAAATTTTCAAATTTTAAATATTAGTTATTATTTACATTAGACCACGTTACAGTATTCTCAATACTTTGAACAATACTTTCTACAAAATATTCATTAAAACTGCTTGCTATTTCTAGACTGTTTGTTAACAATTTCCACCCTGCTGTAGTTTCAAAGACTACAGAGTTTGCATTATCTCGGCTATTATAATTAATAATTTTTTTAAAGGTTTCCACATTTGTTTTGGATTATTTCTCTACATATCTATTTTATTAAAGTAATACTGCTCTTTCTTAATCTTTAACATATTCACTACCACATTCCTATGTTGCTTAAAAACTTGCCATTACCAATAACCAAAAATGTACTATCCCTGGATTTGTAGGACCCGCTGTACTCTCTTTAGTCAGCTGAAAATCAATACTGTAGATCTGTGAGACACCTTGAAAAATATCCACTTGTATACACTACGGAGGCTGTTTCGTGCTAACAAACAGAAATTTCTCCAAAAATTACAAAAATGTCGTACTTAAAGTACTATAGCACCTGTTGTACTGGCTCTGGTTAGCTGACAATCAATAGGATTCATCTGTGAGATGTCCTGAAAAGTGGCCGACGACAACGACGACGACATACACACAGGATTTTTTTTCTAAAAACCGTTTTTTCATGTTGTTCTTGATGAAAAACGTAAAAATAACTGAAACATTTTTTTCAAAATTTCTACTTTTTTTGGGGTAAACCAATACTTTTCTCGCATATTAGATAGGTTGGGCGGAAAAGTAAAATATAGGTGGGTTGCTATTTAAACCATCCCGTGTGGGTAACTAATAGAATACATTTTTAACTGAAACTTGTATTTCATTTGTACTGTAATGTTATTGAGAATCGAATCATTAAGCCGTTACGTTACTTTTTGAATTTACTGTATTGATAAAATAATCGTAATGAAATTTCCTCGTGTTGAATTAAAAAAAATATATTATAAACGTGAGGGACGTATTTAGTTTAATGGCAAATAATAAGGCTAATTAAAATGAATGAGATATTTGAAATGAAAGTACACTAGTAAGTATTTTTTATCCTTCGGAGATTTTGTAGTGAAAGCAAATAGAAAAATACTCCATACGATTATTTTAAATAATATTCGTAATTAAATTTAAATAGCGAATCGCCCACAGCAATATTTCAGATTACTTTGGAAACACCCTGTATAGAAGATTCTATACAAAATTAAGTTTCAATAGCAAATGAAATGCTACCATATTCAGCAGCGGCGCAAGTTAACTGCAGACGGGGTTTATGACATGGATTAAAAGATGGTCAATTGCAGACGAAGGAAAAGGGTCAAGTCTGTTTATCTGTTAAATGAGTTAACTGCATACCGCGGTCTCTACCTATTATATATAACGTTTTGTTCATCAATAAAATAAAAAACGAGAGTATTTTAAATATATATTATATAAACTAAATATTCGTCTACATGTACCTACATTTAACTACATAAAATAATTTTATACTGCACATTTCTACGAAACACACTTAACAAAGTCAATGCTTGCAATTTTATTTTTCCTGTAATCAATAATTTTATTTGAAATAATTTTTTGTCTTTCCAATACATCCTTTCGAGTGTAACGTTGCTGATTTAATCGTGAAGAATAAATTTTTAAGTACGTATCAGTCTGAATATCTATTAACACATCCAAAAACTGAATTATATTCGGATGCGGAGATGAATTCAAATTATTAAATTTTGAGTGGAATGATTCGCAACAATTTGTAGTTCGTATGAGTGACGCTGCATTTTCTGCCCAGATATGCGGAGGGAATAAAGAAGTTTCTTCAATATAGGTGTCCACAAAATAATCCACGAAATCATTCAACCTGTTATCACTTGGTTGTACCGATATAAAGTCGAAGACAAATGAATCGCACACTTCTGAAGGATCCAAAAAAGACAGGCCAAATAAGTAATGCAGCCATCTTCCTGTCTCGGATTGTGGATTTTTATATTCTGTAGCTAACCCAAGATTCTGAATTTTCCTCCACCTAAACACAAATATATTTTTCCTTTATTATTGTACACACAAATTATTTTACACATTATTTTACATCACAAAATATGAGTAAATTCTTACCATGATCGTGCAAGATGAAATCTGCAGCCGATTATTGAAACGTCGGGAAATGTTTCTTTCACGCTGCAATGGATGGAAACTTCAAAATCCACGGTGATGAAATTTGGGTTTAAATTAAGTCCTTGACTGATGCACTTGGATTTCAACACATTACACATTTTCAGTGCACGAAAATGCTCCATCCATATATATTGTTGAACTAGAACACATTACACATTTTCAGTGCACGAAAATTCTATAATATTTTTAATCCTGTCGTTTATTATCAAAAATTCTTCTTCTTTAACGGTCATAACTTGAACAGATTACAAAAAATCGTGCACATCGGAAACGCTTTGAGGCAATTTTGGAAATGATTTATTTTTGTGTCTGTAAATATTGCGTTTAATATATTGTATATCTTTTTCTGCCAAAGTTAACAAATCATTAGAATTTAATTTAAGTTTCAGGGATCATATCGTCTGCTTTTCTTTTTAATTTATTACTTAATGTTTGTCTGTTGATTGCACTGTCACTTTCCTGTTCATGATTATGTGTATTTAATATTTTAGACATGGCTTTTTCAACGCCCATTGTATATATTTTAGCTTTACATGTCCTTTTCACACAGCACCAATAAGTCTCACCAGTTTTTAATTCACGATGTTTATAAAATTTAAAATTTTCAATAACAATTAGACTATTTCCACGTTCACTTATCATATCTTTCACTTCCATCTTCAGTTTTTTGTATATCGTACTTAACAAATGTGTCGTCACTGTTGAAATACATTTTAAACTGATAGCCATAATAATATTCTTGCGTACATTTTGTTATTCTAAGAGGTGGAAATTGCAATTGACCAATAGAATTACCTGAATGCAGCGATCACGTACCTTTTCTTCATGATCCGCAGCGCCGACCCCTGACCGCCAGTCTGCAGTTCACCCACAGGATTAGGTACTCTCATAAAATCCTTTTTAGATCATAAACCTCGTCTGCAACTAATATGCGCCCTTCAGCAGAACCTACGGAATTGCGGTGTAAACTTAAACAATTGCAACAACTGCCTCATTGAACACCCAGAAATAGAAGCTACGATAACTAATAGCACTTAATCTGGCATAAATTGTACTCACTGTAAAATCGGCACTTTTCAATTTGAATGTAGTACATTATAAATTATTATAGTTTCAATAATAGTTAATTATTATTATGTATTGAAATGTACTCGTATTCAATTCATAAGTTCACAAATAAGTTCCTAACATATGACAAACTGTTCAACGCCAAAGTATTTTTCGTTCTAGAACATTAAAGTATTTCTAAGCTGAATGGCAAAAAAGAGCCACTTTTAACGAAAATATCAACATTTGATGACAGTTTTCGAAACATGTAATTTAAATGCTTTCCAACTGAATCAATGTGTAGAAAAGTTTGTTAAAAATGACAATAACTTATTCATGCTAAAGCTACATAATATCATAATTGAACATAGCTTCCATTCAAAATAAAGGTTTTGGATCATGCAAAACTTGTCCCTGGTCGTAAAAAAGTTTTCCATATGATACCAATTTTACTTACATCTTAATGCTCCATATTATAAAAAATAACGTTTTGACTGTTTAGTGGAAAGATTCGGAAGCTGTAAAGCCATCCACTCACGTTCCGGTAGACCTGTGCAGGGGAAAGTGTGCAGGTATACCGGAGACCTGAAAAGTCCACACACGCTAAGGTGAAATTCTAGATTTTATTTAGTTTGACTATGGCATCGAAAGATGACGACGCATTGGCAGTTCTGGGCCTCTTATTAGTTATAAATAAACGTGCGAAACCCAAAAAAAAACGGGAAAAATGGTGCAAAGATTGGTTAGTAAAGCGAAAAAGTTACAGTCATATTAATTTATTGAACGAGTTGAAATTTGAACCCAAGGATTTCCAAAACTATTTACGAATGGACAAGGAAACTTACTTAAAATTACTTTCTATGGCTGGTCCTTTTATTACAAAGAAGGATACAGTAATGAGAAATTGCATTTCACCTCATCAGAGATTAAGTGTAACTTTAAGATTCCTAGCCACAGGAAGAAGTTATGAAGACATGAAATACTCTGCAATTATTTCCCCTCAAGCTCTTGGAAAAATAATTCCTGAAACATGTGCTGCTTTGTACAAAGCTCTTTGTGCAAGATACTTAAAGGTAAGCTAATAAGACAAAAAAGTATCATTCAGCAATACGTATTTATTCATAATCATAGTTGTAATAATATTAAATGTTTGTAAGATAAGTAGCAGCATCTCCTGTGCTAGACTCCAAAAGCACTACATTTTCAGACTCCAAAAGCACTACATTTTCAGAAGGTTGTTGGTTTTCTTGAAATCGAGAACCATGTTGTGGGAGACTGGTCGGAGAGAACTGCTGTGATTGAGAATGCTGAAACGTGTATTGTGGGTTAGGCTGAAGTTGTGCTATTTCTGATTGGTTGTACTGCATATAATTTGCACTTGGACTTGGAGCAGGGGTCATAATAATGCTAGAACTGGAGGAATGTGATGAGGGACACGAAACTGGGTGGCGTGAAAACATAGCTGGCTGATATTGCTGCATATTACGAATTATTGCGTCAGATCTTTCCTGCATGTTAAGGCATGTATGTTGTAGTGTAAGGTTACCAAGTTCGGCCTCGAATATAACATCGTTTATTAATTTTTCTGCAATTAGGCTTTGTCTTTTGTCTACTTCCCTAAGTTTTCCAAAAGTATCAAAATGGTCGTCTTGTATATGTGGACGCTTGAAGTGTTCTTGCACAGTCGTCAAAACATCATTGATCAAAGAATATTGGTTTTGTTTGCCTGGACTGGCTTTCGAAGTACCAGTGGTACTTTTTTGTGAGGAACATAGAATATTTTCATTTTCTGTTAACGGGCCGGCGTTGTCTGTTGTAGACGGTCCTTGGCGGGATGGAGAATCCGGGGAATCGGCAACATGCGAATTTTGAGTTTCTTGTATTGACCCAATCTGAAACAATGAAACTTGAAATGGGTTGTTAAAAATTATTAATTCATTGTTATTTTTTTTCAGTTTCCCAACAGCCAAGACGAATGGAAAGTAATAGCACAACAATTTGAAGAACTATGGAACTTTCCACACTGTTTGGACGCAATCGACGGTAAACACATTGATATTATTCCACCAGCTGGTAGTGGATCTGAATTTTTCAATTATAAAGGCCGGCACAGTATGGTTCTTTTGGGAATTGGAAATGCCAAATATCAATTTATTTTAGCGGATTTTGGAACCAATGGAAGAATTTCAGACGGTGGTGTCCTCCAAAACACAAAATGTTTTGAAGTGTTAAATAGAGGTGAATTAAATATTCCAAGCGCAGAACAGGTCAACGAAAGCGGTAGAAATATTCCGTGTGTTTTTGTCGCAGACGACGCTTTTGCTTTACGCACTGATATGATGAAACCCTTTCGACAAGCAGACTTGAATTCACAAGAAAAAAAATATTTAACTACAGACTGTCTCAAGCAGACTTAAATTTACAAGAAAAAAAATATTTAACTACAGATTATCTCGTGCAAGGCGTATAGTCGATAATGCGTTTGGAATATTGGCTTCGAGATTTCGTATATTTCATACTCAAATTAATGTAGAGCCTGTGAATATTATTAAAATAGTAATGGCAGCAGTTGTGTTACACAATTTTCTCATCCAACATTCACCAAAATCTTATGCTCCACAAAGATGCGTTCACCAAGAAAATACTGTTGAAGAAACCGTCATCACCGATGGATACGATTCACAAAACTCTAACATGGAAAATTTAGAGCAACGAAACCCGGCAAACATCAATGCTACCGCAAAAAACGTTAGAGAAAATTTTATGCACTACTTTAGTGGCGAGGGCAAAGTACCACGGCAAAATGATTTTATTAATTGAATTGTTTATTGTTTTGGTAATATATACCCTAATAATAATTTACTAAATAAAGTAAACATGTGCCAAAATATATAGTAAATACATAAAAACTGCTACATCTTTTATTAGAAATGTCTGTGGATATGGTGTACACACTAGATGTAAATTGAGTGAATGAAAACGACGAATACTCAGTGTGTATTAGTTTATTACTTTCCAGCTAAGCGCTTTCGGCCATTAAGCCATTATCAAAGCCGTCCTATGAAAAATTACAAAGCTTGTGAAATTTTGAAAAAACAATTTAAAAAAGGTTGAACTTACGTCATTTAAAAAAGTAGGTGTCAAAGCCATCAAGTTGATTAAAAACAATGCTCAAGATAGAATCATTGTTATGATTGAGTCATTGGAATAAAAACATTAAAATACCCTATTGGAAGGGTGTAAAATTATAATTCACATGATGTAAATTCACTCAAAATTAAAAAACTGAATGAAAACAGATGACAAGTTTGACGTTAAAATTACGGTGGCTAATAAGCCAGCGCGCCGTAAAAACAAGTGCATGACAATACAACATATTTACACGACGAACACTGAATCAAAAGCATGATTGAAAACATGGAAAAATTCATATAGTGAACTGAAAATTGTAGGGAACCCCGAATATTACATTTATTTTTAAATTTGAAAATGATGTTAAAGATGTGAATAAAACAAAAAAATTGAAAAACTATTCAAATTCAATTCCCAACATTCATCGAATTTAGATGAATAGCAAAATCCCCCTCATCCCTCAGCTGCATACTGAAACTGAATTAAGAGGTTGGATCCATTCCCCAGCCAGTCAGGAACAAGCGTAGTAACCTAAACGTGTGAAATGCTAGATAACATAAATCAAATATTTAGTTGTAAATGCATCCATGGAGGAGCTTATATAATCTATTGACTAAGGTGGAAGAAATACGCTGGCAAGGTGAACCCAACAACCGACGGTCTCACATATGAATTAGATGTAATGGCATAGTGATTGTGACCTAATGACCCAAACTATGTCCCATACATATCCCGACGTCAAGAACACAATGTGATTATGAATTTAAGTCAGTTGTTACAAACCTAGACCCATACTAGGCATGTACAAGAAGAGAAGAAATCATAGGAGTATGTTAAGAGTGAAAGGGGTAGGACAGAATGTGATAAGAGCTGCAAGATAAAGAAGTTGATGAACCCAACTATGACCCATACATAGCTAGGTTACACGGGAACAATGAGGTTAAGAAATTTTGGTAAGTATGACAAACCTAGATCCATACTAGGCATGTACAGGAAGAAACGGGGTGGGGTGTAAGGCGTGTAGTTATAACAAACCTAGATCCATACTAGGCATGTATACAAGAGAAGAAACAAAGTTTATAAAGAGAAGAAAGGATAGCAGCCATGCCATGGCTGTGACAAACCTAGATCCATACTAAGACCGTCAAGAACCAGGCATGCGCAAGATAATAAGAAAATAAGGGAAAGTGAAAAGGAGGATGATTTGCTCAAGTTATTACGTAGCTTATATGCTTAACCAAACTATGACCCATACATAGCCTGGTGTCTAAAAATGTGAGAAGTGAATAAGGTTGAGCAAACTTAAAATAGAAGAAATAGAGGTAAAGAATGAATAGAAGATAGGAAAGACTCTTTCATTCGCCTTTTACGAATCAGCAGAGTGCTGGGCGAAATATTCTTGGACCGGATCGCCACGGTGAGAATGTGAGTCGAACGCCGTAGAGGACCACAAGGTCTTGAACAGAGGTTGAAATTTACAATTAAGATGTACCTGTGTGTTGAGGCAGTTTTCTGAGTTAACATTCATTTCTCTGAGTATTTCTAGATCCTCAAGCAAGTCCATCTTTCTAAAGTTGTTCCTGGGAATGTTATGTAGGATTTTTGAGTTATGTGATGGAGAAAAGTTATGGTTATTGAACTTAATGTGGAAGCCGAAATTCGATGAAGTGGGTTTATTAAGATGTTCCTTAATTCTAGTACCTAAAGAACGAGTAGTCCTACCCACATAAGTAGATGGACAGGAGTCACAAGTCAATTTGTAGATACCACTTCTATTGAGTTTATCAATAGGATCTTTGTTCTTAGAGAAAATTGTGGAAATGGAACATTTAGATTTAAAGGAGATTTTAACATCTTCAAGATTGTTGGTAATAATCTTTGAAATTTCATCTGAAACTACACCACAATAAGTCAACGCACGATACTGAGTTTGAACGTTGTTGTGAACCTCAGGATAGGCCAAATTTCTTCTCAACCTCCTTGTTGTCTTAGAGACCATACTATCAACAATTTGAGGAGAATAACCATTGTTCAATGCCAACTGTTTCAAGATATGAAGTTCTACGTTGAAATTATGTTGAGAAAGAGGAACCCTAAGTAACCTATATACATAACAAGATATGGCGGACATTCTATGTTGAATGGGGTGGTTAGAGTGTATTGGAATAAGATGATCAGTCTGTGTGGGTTTTCTGTATATGGAAAATTCAATTTCAAAATCTTTCCTTGATAAGGTCAAATCCAAAAAATTTATTGATCCATTGTTTTCAATTTCCAAAGTAAACTGTATGGAAGGGTGTATATCGTTAAGTTTACTGAGGATACTATATGCATCCTCCACATCCCCATTAATAAAAGCTAAAACGTCATCAACATATCTGAACCATTTAATGACTTTACTAAAATGTGAATTATTATTGAAGATAACCGTTGACTCCAGGTGATCAAGGAACAAATCCGCTAACAATGGTGAGAGTGGATTACCCATGGCTAATCCATCTGGTTGTCTGTATACTCTGTCATTAAAGGAAAAAAAGTCCTGTGATAGACAAAATTTAAGTAGAGATATAACGTGAGATGTTGTAACTGGGTCAATGTTCTTAGATTGGAGTAGGTTGTTAACGATAGGGATTGTCTCCATTTTGGGAACGTTGGTAAAGAGATTAGAAACATCAAAAGAAACCATTAAAAAATTAGACTGGAAGTTACAATCTTTAATTCTATCAGAAAAGTCCAAGGTGTTCTTAACAGTGTACACTGGTTTATAATTTAGAGTTGTAGAAAGGAAGTTATTGACAAATTTAGATAGAAGTTCCAAAGGTGTGTTGGAAAAGCTAACCACTGGTCTCATTGGAGAGTTCTCTATATGTATCTTAGGAAGTCCATAAAGTCTAGGTATGTAAGGGTTAGTAGGAGTGAGATGTCTAGTATTGATGCCATGTGCGGAGAAGAAAGTCTTATGTTCATTCAATATGTCTTTTAACTCAATTGTTAATCTTTTAGTGGGATTATTATTCATGATTAAGAAGTTATTATTTTGTAGAAAATCTTCAGTTTTATTTATGTAATCACATCTGTACATTATGATTAAACAATTACCCTTATCAGCTTTTGTAAAAATTAAACTATTATCTTTCACCTTGTCAGCAATACCCCTTACCAACCTTTGTTGTTTAAAGAATTTTGACTTCAACTTAGCCTTGTTGTTATGAAATTTAGTGAAGTTTATTTGTAAAGATAAATAGCAGCTACTCTTTATGTTATTTTTAATATTATCATCTAGATTCAAACTTTCCGTAACACATCTACATCGATAGCTAGTTCTTCTAAAACTCTTGAATTTAAATTATTTAAAGTAGAAAATTTGAGACCATTATTCAAAAACTCAGTCTCCTCATTATTGAATGTAGTATTTGTAAGGTTAATAATGCGGTCATGAAATTTGAAGTCAGAAAACTTACCTGAGTTCGAAGACGTCTGCCCATGACTAGCTGGAGACAAGACCCTATCCCTAATAAGCTGTTGGAGCTTTTTATTAACCCTATTAAATTTATTGGTACGTATTAACCCCAATTCCTCCTCATGTTCACCAAATCTCTGCTGAAAACCCCCGTAAGGAACCAGTTCAACTATGTTGTCATAAAGTATCTTTGATTCAATGTTCAATCTATCTAACTTAGCATAATGTAAACAAATTTCTTTTCTTAAAAGTCGCTTTTCCATCGATCGTAGAAATCAAAGCTTCCAAGAACGTACCCCTCGGATTTCTACGATCGATGGAAAAGCGACTTTTAAGAAAAGAAATTTGTTTACATTATGCTAAGTTAGATAGATTGAACATTGAATCAAAGATACTTTATGACAACATAGTTGAACTGGTTCCTTACGGGGTTTTTCAGCAGAGATTTGGTGAACATGAGGAGGAATTGGGGTTAATACGTACCAATAAATTTAATAGGGTTAATTAATAAAAAGCTCCAGCTAGTCATGGGCAGACGTCTTCGAACTCAGGTAAGTTTTCTGACTTCAAATTTCATGACCGCATTATTAACCTTACAAATACTACATTCAATAATGAGGAGACTGAGTTTTTGAATAATGGTCTCAAATTTTCTACTTTAAATAATTTAAATTCAAGAGTTTTAGAAGAACTCGCTATCGATGTAGATGTGTTACTGGAAAGTTTGAATCTAGATGATAATATTAAAAATAACATAAAGAGTAGCTGCTATTTATCTTTACAAAGAAACTTCACTAAATTTCATAACAACAAGGCTAAGTTGAAGTCAAAATTCTTTAAACAACAAAGGTTGGTAAGGGGTATTGCTGACAAGGTGAAAGATAATAGTTTAATTTTTACAAAAGCTGATAAGGGTAATTGTTTAATCATAATGTACAGATGTGATTACATAAATAAAACTGAAGATTTTCTACAAAATAATAACTTCTTAATCATGAATAATAATCCCACTAAACGATTAACAATTGAGTTAAAAGACATATTGAATGAACATAAGACTTTCTTCTCCGCACATGGCATCAATACTAGACATCTCACTCCTACTAACCCTTACATACCTAGACTTTATGGACTTCCTAAGATACATAAAGAGAACTCTCCAATGAGACCAGTGGTTAGCTTTTCCAACACACCTTTGGAACTTCTATCTAAATTTGTCAATAACTTCCTTTCTACAACTCTAAATTATAAACCAGTGTACACTGTTAAGAACACCTTGGACTTATCTGATAGAATTAAAGATTGTAACTTCCAGTCTAATTTTTTAATGGTTTCTTTTGATGTTTCTAATCTCTTTACCAACGTTCTCAAAATGGAGACAATCCCTATCGTTAACAACCTACTCCAATCTAAGAACATTGACCCAGTTACAACATCTCACGTTATAGCTCTACTTAAATTTTGTCTATCACAGGACTTCTTTTCCTTTAATGACAGAGTATACAGACAACCAGATGGATTAGCCATGGGTAATCCACTCTCACCATTGTTAGCGGATTTTTTCCTTGATCACCTGGAGTCAACGGTTATCTTCAATAATAATTCACATTTTAGTAAAGTCATTACATGGTTCAGATATGTTCATGACGTTTTAGCTTTTATTAATGGGGATGTGGAGGATGCATATAGTATCCTCAGTAAACTTAACGATATACACCCTTCCATACAGTTTACTTTGGAAATTGAAAACAATGGATCAATAAATTTTTTGGATTTGACCTTATCAAGGAAAGATTTTGAAATTGAATTTTCCATATACAGAAAACCCACACAGACTGATCATCTTATTCCAATACACTCTAACCACCCCATTCAACATAGAATGTCCGCCATATCTTGTTATGTATATAGGTTACTTAGGGTTCCTCTTTCTCAACATAATTTCAACGTAGAACTTAATATCTTGAAACAGTTGGCATTGAACAATGGTTATTCTCCTCAAATTGTTGATAGTATGGTCTCTAAGACAACAAGGAGTTGAGAAGAAATTTGGCCTATCCTGAGGTTCACAACAACGTTCAAACTCAGTATCGTGCGTTGACTTATTTTGGTGTAGTTTCAGATGAAATTTCAAAGATTATTACCAACAATCTTGAAGATGTTAAAATCTCCTTTAAATCTAAATGTTCCATTTCCACAATTTTCTCTAAGAACAAAGATCCTATTGATAAACTCAATAGAAGTGGTATCTACAAATTGACTCGTGACTCCTGTCCATCTACTTATGTGGGTAGGACTACTCGTTCTTTAGGTACTAGAATTAAGGAACATCTTAATAAACCCACTTCATCGAATTTCGGCTTCCACATTAAGTTCAATAACCATAACTTTTCTCCATCACGTAACTCAAAAATCCTACATAACATTCCCAGGAACAACTTTAGAAAGATGGACTTGCTTGAGGATCTAGAAATACTCAGAGAAATGAATGTTAACTCAGAAAACTGCCTCAACACACAGGTACATCTTAATTGTAAATTTCAACCTCTGTTCAAGACCTTGTGGTCCTCTACGGCGTTCGACTTGCATTCTCACCGTGGCGATCCGGTCCAAGAATATTTCGCCCAGCACTCTGCTGATTCGTAAAAGGCGAATGAAAGAGTCTTTCCTATCTTCTATTCATTCTTTACCTCTATTTCTTCTATTTTAAGTTTGCTCAACCTTATTCACTTCTCACATTTTTAGACACCAGGCTATGTATGGGTCATAGTTTGGTTAAGCATATAAGCTACGTAATAACTTGAGCAAATCATCCTTCTTTTCACTTTCCCTTATTTTCTTATTATCTTGCGCATGCCTGGTTCTTGACGGTCTTAGTATGGATCTAGGTTTGTCACAGCCATGGCATGGCTGCTATCCTTTCTTCTCTTTATAAACTTTGTTTCTTCTTTTCTATACATGCCTAGTATGGATCTAGGTTTGTTATAACTACACGCCTTACACCCCACCCCGTTTCTTCCTGTACATGCCTAGTATGGATCTAGGTTTGTCATACTTACCAAAATTTCTTAACCTCATTGTTCCCGTGTAACCTAGCTATGTATGGGTCATAGTTGGGTTCATCAACTTCTTTATCTTGCAGCTCTTATCACATTCTGTCCTACCCCTTTCACTCTTAACATACTCCTATGATTTCTTCTCTTCTTGTACATGCCTAGTATGGGTCTAGGTTTGTAACAACTGACTTAAATTCATAATCACATTGTGTTCTTGACGTCGGGCTATGTATGGGACATAGTTTGGGTCATTAGGTCACAATCACTATGCCATTACATCTAATTCATATGTGAGACCGTCGGTTGTTTGGGTTCACCTTAGTCAATAGATTATATAAGCTCCTCCATGGATGCATTTACAACTAAATATTTGATTTATGTTATCTAGCATTTCACACGTTTAGGTTACTACGCTTGTTCCTGACTGGATGGGGAATGGATCCAACCTCTTAATTCAGTTTCAGTATGCACCTGAGGGATGAGGGGGATTTTGCTATTCATCTAAATTGGATGAATGTTGGGAATTGAATTTGAATAAAGTTTTTCAATTTTTTTGCTTTATTCACATCTTTAACTTCATTTTCAAATTTAAAAATAAATGTAATATTCGGGGTTCCCTACAATTTTCAGTTCACTATATGAATTTTTTCATGTTTTCAATCATGCTTTTGATTCAGTGTTCGTCGTGTAAATATGTTGTATTGTCATGCACTTGTTTTTACGGCGCGCTGGCTTATTAGCCACCGTAATTTTAACGTCAAACTTGTCATCTGTTTTCATTCAGTTTTTTAATTTTGAGTGAATTTACATCATGTGAATTATAATTTTACACCCTTCCAATAGGGTATTTTAATGTTTTTATTCCAATGACTCAATCATAACAATGATTCTATCTTGAGCATTGTTTTTAATCAACTTGATGGCTTTGACACCTACTTTTTTAAATGACGTAAGTTCAACCTTTTTTAAATTGTTTTTTCAAAATTTCACAAGCTTTGTAATTTTTCATAGGACGGCTTTGATAATGGCTTAATGGCCGAAAGCGCTTAGCTGGAAAGTAATAAACTAATACACACTGAGTATTCGTCGTTTTCATTCACTCAATTTACATCTTTTATTAACTTACCTCTGAGAAATCTTCCTCATCTGGATCCAAGTTCGATACGGAAGTTCTTGGCGTTTCTTGGTCAGTCACTTCGTCAGCCGATGCTCCAGACTTAATAGAATCGTCATACTTCTTCTTTTCTTTTCTAACGTTGCTTCGTAAATTATTAATTTTTTTAACGACTGCATCTTTATTGGCTGTATGGTCTATTTCTTTCAGCTTTTTTAGCAATTTTTTATAAGCAGCCTCCCTTTTTCCACGATCTTGGTATTCTTTGCTCTTAATTCGCCATAGACAGGGCTCATATTTATAAAGTTCTATAAACTCGGCTATTACTCTACGTTGCTCTTCAGTACTTAACGCTATTTTATAACAGAATCTATGTACAAACACGTGCATGCAGCACAAAATTTGATAGAGAACTGATACCTGTACAGGCCTGTCGGCACACACATTCCGGTCCAACGTACGACAGCAGTCTGGCGCAGGTCGACCTAATCGATTTTCAATACTGCTCCGGTCGCCTGCACAGGTCCTTTGAACCGCACAGGTTTGCTCACACACACGTTGCGATATACCTGCAGAGGTGTACCTGTACAGGTTTACCTCACAGGTCTACCGGAACGTGAGTGGCCGGCTTTAAAGTAAGGGAATTAGTCGAACTCGAAACATTATTGATTGCGTAACTAACTACATTTTCTTTATGGGTTTAAAAAACTATGTTTCCGAGATTTTTTGCCAAATTTGGAGTTTATAGAATTACATTATTTTTTTTATTCATTATTTTTTTTGTTACAGGGAACTGAAGCTCATTGCAGGTAATTATTTTATAAAAATTTTATATATTTTTAAAAACTCGTTAGAAACTTGCAAATATTAATTTTGCAGACACAGCCTAGGCAGTAAAGTAAGGACTTGATGACATGATTAGTCTCTATGGTAATAAAACATTGACATTCTTTGACAAAAAAACATTTATTATTTATTTATTAACAATTACAAATTTTTAACAAGGATTCAAAAATCATTTCAGTTGTTATTTACGTTAATAGTAAAATTACTACTAAATAAATAGCTATCGTTCATTTTACATTCACTATATTACTAGTTCGATTTGCCTCATAAGTAGTCCTACATTTGTCAAAAATGTTTCACAAAATATTGGTTTTACTTGCCATTGAATCCTCAATGTACCCTTCGGCTATGGTTGAGGACTTCCACCCGCCATGTCTTTTTAACATTATTATGTCACCTCCTGAATTTACAAGTAAAGTGGCAGATGTTCTGCGGAGGCAGTGTCCCGTATAATCTTTATCATTCAGCAACTTTAAATAGACAGCTATTTCTTGAGGTATACATGCTGTATACTACCAAATTTCTGGATACCAACAAATTGCTTTGCGGATTTACCTTTTGCGCTTTTAAAAAAGAGCTTGAGTTCACTAATTCAGCAGGCGGAAGAGATATATTTTCTAACACCTAAATATTCGGCTAGACTTCACTTTAAGGAAAAGGTCGGAGTGACTCAATGGAGATGTCAATCGATCACACACGACGAACAGAGTTCAAAAATACCGTTTTCAACTGCCGAAACCGCCACAGACAAAAGATACGCCCACTTGAAATATCAATGTTATCTCTATAGAGAAAAGACTTGCGTCAGTTGAAGTGTTATCAATTCACTAGAGATCGGACTCGTGAAGATATTCCAAGAGTTGCAGATGAGCATCGATGTTATACATAGACGAAATTTGGTATATGTGTAGAAGTTCAATAGGTTAGGTTGGGGTAGGTTATATATAGGTTATATATATATATATATATATATATATATATATATATATATATATATATATAATATATATATATATAGACGAAATTTGGTATATGTGTAGAAGTTTAATAGGTTAGGCTGGGGTAGGTTAGGTTTAGTTAGATTGGTTTAGGTTAGGTTTTTAGGTCCGTAGTATTTAAAAAAATAAAAATTCAAAAAACAAAAAAGATCAGATAAGAGGCGGGATTCGAACTTTTGTACTAGTCGTCTCCGGCAGTTGAAACTGGTCTCATTCTATTCAGCTCGTCATTTGCTGTCGATTGATCCCACTTTTACCCACTAGGGAGCGTTACCTTAATGTGCAGGGTCGTCAAATATTCCATTACGAAAGTCCTTGAATTCTTCGTCGTGTTAAGTAAGGATACCAATAGCTTATTGTTCATATCTTCAATATTTTCTAATTTTAAATTCAATAGTTCCTCGCAGCGACATGCACCCGCAATTCCTAAAATCAATACAATCTAAACGAATGGATTTTCACTTTATCGTATAAATATATTATTTAAAACTTCTTTTGCTAATAAATAGTCATCATCTGAAGCATCCAGTATAAAGTTTGTAATATCTTGTTTTTCGAAAACTCTGGACTTCGGATGCCCGTTTTAAGTAGAACTCTTCATTGTTTTAGATAATTCAGCAAAATAAGCAATAAATAGTCCTCGCACTTTTCTTCATACAATAATCCATAAATCGTTTATAAGTTCCTTCATATTTCATCGAGACTTCTCCGGCAGCAAATTTAGTTTTTGCCACTTCTCTTATTTCTGGAGGAGTATTTTTCACTGTTCATAATATAAATTTATCGATATTTTCCCACGAACCTGGCAGAACTTTTATAAGTTGTCAAACTATAATTATTAGGATTTCCATAACAACCAACCATTCCAAGAATTGCGATTTTTTTTAATTTTTCCTGTCCTTATTGTTTAGTTTTGTATTTCCCTTTTTTTCCTCTTTTGCAGCGTGCTGTCACCTGTGCCGTAGGGCACAATAGAGCCGTAAATCCCCTGTGGAAGAACCTCGGGGGAGGGTGGTTTCCTGGCTCGAGCGGAAGGGTGCTAAGTTGCATAATTCGTCTGTCTTTTTTATGATAATCAAAACATCTATGTTTTTTTGATTTCGACTTATTTGCGTATTGTTTTTTTCGTAATTTTTTGATTAACTTTTTCTAGCTCTGTTAGCGAAACTAGGTCGTTTTATTTTTTTATATTAAATTCAACTTATATTTGATTTAATGAAAATTATATCTATATAGGGTGTTCCTAAATTCCCTTGCCATATTTGTGCTTATTACAATTATAAAAAACAACATTAAAATTATTGTTATAATGAAAAATGAAGAGTTCATATTTTGTTGTTGTAAAGTTGAATGTATTTTAATAGTTTGATAACAGCAATGATTTTTATGTGGATCATGCAAGATGATTTGAAGATCATTGTCGATATTTAGTTGCTGTCTTCTCGTAGTATACTGATGGCATTCGGTGAGGATCTGTGTGACTGTCAAAATGGATTGTCACAATTGACATGTTGATTTAGCACTTGATGCCATTGGGTAACCGTGCGTTAGTTTTGAATAGCCAGTTCTTATAGACCGAAAAAGTGTGACGTCTGAACATGGCCGCTGACAGTTACTGAGGGAAAACAAATCAATTATTTAATTTATGTCTTGTCCTGACCGTCGTAATATTTTAGAAGTTTATTCGTTTTTTCATTTGTAAAGTGATTGCAGAGACTATCAAGTAATTGTGCCTTATTGCTTCGTTCCTAAACTTCCATGATACTCGTATCTGTACGACATATCCACTGCTTAAACTGTCTCCCCATTTCTTTAACACTTTAATTTTATTACAAAATTGCTTCGCAATGCTCGACAAATTAACAATAGCCATGTTTAAGCATATTACAATTGTAAAATGAACATAAATAAATATTTGTTTTCCCTCAGTAACTGTCAGCGGCTATGTTCGTTGTTTCTTGATGTTGAATTTTTCACATTAGATACTACTCTGAATAATAAGTCATTTGAAATGTAGTTGCAGCGCAAGGTTCGGTTATAACCACGGGTACATTATTTTCCTATATCCGTGGTTATAACCTGATTAAATATTTCATGTTCAAAAATTTGAATTTGTGTTTTTGCCCATGGGCGACAGTTTATTTGATTTTGTATTAATGTAAATTTTACGTGCATTCCATGACATGCTTCCGACTAGAACAGGTGGTTTGTGAAACTTGATTTGAAGCTTTGGCAGTTTTGAAAATTAACTTCCACCCCTCTTTATGGGGGATATTGGTCAATTAGACACCCCCTAAGTGATGTTTGGTAGAGCTGGTTTTGTTGGGAACCAAACTACCGATGGTGTAACAAGGAATATTAAGTACGCAAATGTGGCAAGATCCGTTATTTTGGGTGGTTGAGAACCGAAGATTTTGGTATTGTGGAGTAGTATAGGCCATACGTACCTAAAGAAGATTACCGTAGTTTGGAGTGGTATAGGCCATACTCATCTAAAGGAGGTAAACCCTGGTGATGGAGACCCTTCAGGGTATTTTTTATATGGCTTTTTTGGCTGCTGCTTCCCGAAGCACCGCATCAGGATGTACAGTTGTCGCGGCTGATATGAACAAGTGGATGGAAACAGTTTCTTGAACAGGTGTGGAAACTTTAATGATCGAATTATGAACAACACCAGTCGATTTGTCGAACCAAATAACCCCATTTCTCATAATTTCTATTATTTTTTGAGAGGAAAATTATTTTCCGACAAATATGTATGGGAAATATTGGATTTTTCGCAATTCTCCAAAAATATATTTTTGGCCTATTTTCCACTCGAAACGTTCGATTAGACGAAGTCTCGTCTAAAATCGATGGGTGACTATGTTAATGCCCTAACTCTATTAATTTTTGAGTAACTTGAATATTTGATTTCTCCCCTCTTTATTGGATACTCCAAGTTTGACGCACTCTACTTCTGAATTGCATCGTTGTAGTGCACTCCTGATTTTTTCCATCACAGATTGGACATTTAACAGTACATTCCTGAAAAATTTATATTTTCATTATTTTGGTCTGTGCGATTTTTTATATGAAGGCATGTTTTCATTCACTTTAAATCCTTTGCTAATATTTGAAACATTTATCTCATCCAAAAATGACTACTAATTCTGTTTCATTTAATAAAACTTGATTAACATCCGAGAAACCTACTAGCTACAATGTTATTGTTGTGTGTTGGCTTCATAAAACACCCACTTAGATGACTTCACGCTCTAGCAAGATTAGCAAAATTTATTCAGTCGGCCGAATAGATCTGATGCTGCCCTAGCGATGCAGATTAGAAGGTGTGTTCACTGCGCTCTACCGAGATTTTTTCTAATATCTGTAGACTAACTCTCGCTAGACTGCTTTTGGTGCTGTGTTTATTTGTATATTTAGTCTCACGCAGCTCTAGCGAGACAACATCTATGGAAAAATATACAATGTGCACTTCTTGCAATAACCATTTCTTTTCTGGAAAGTTCGGGTAAAGGCGGTCGATCAAGAGTCGGACAGATTTTTGTTTGGTATAATTGCCATGTGCTATTTGTAATTCTCCGTATTTCAGACTTCAAATCCTTGTAGATCTGGATGTTGGAAAATCCAGTATTGAGTCAAACAGATTTTTTTGCATAACTATCAGCGAGTTCATTGCCTTTTATGCCAATGTGCGAAGGAATCCAAATAAGAGTGACTGTTACAACCTGGGAGATAAGATTTTGATAGGTATCGTGGATTTTTTTAACGAGAGGATGGTCAGTGAATATGTTACGTATGGAGTAGATTGCTGGTAAAGAGTCGCTACAAATAGCGATATGCTTATTAGATAGATTGATCCTATTTGCCAGTATGGACACTGCATAGGGAAGGGATACGTGAGGAGTTTATGAGGTAAAAAGTAGTGGTGACTGAACAGCCCAGTTTCGAATTTTGAAGCGTCCGTGTATAGAACAACTTCTAAGAATTTCTGTATTCTTAGATCTTTTGAAGTAACGTGCTTGTCATAATTACTAAGAGAGGGGTAGATGGAGTCGGAAACGGAAGTGTATGTGAAAGGTTGAAGTAGTAAAATAAATCTTAATATTGATTAATCGGGTTGATTGTTTGGGAGTAAGGATAACCTGCACAAGAAAATAAAAGAAACAGCAGGAGTATACAGGAAACAGACTTTCTCCAACATTCAAAATGATCAAGGGCAAATGGCACAAGACAACGCACAGAGGAAAGCTATCTGGGAACAATATACTGGCAACCTCTTTGCATATGAAAGGCCACGGTTAGAAGACATCTTGGAAGAGGATTTGTCTGGACCGCCAATTACAATAGAAGAGATTACTAGAGCAATAAAAAGCTCGAAGGATAAGAAAACGGTTGGGCCAGATCTAGTTCCTGTTGAACTGCTTAAATTATTAGACGGCGAAGGTATTAAGATACTTCATAGGCTTTTCAACCAAATTTACAACAAACGAAAATTCCCAACTAAATGGCTTACGTCTCTTTTCATCCCACTTCCGAAAAAAAAACAACGCAACAAGATGTGAAGACCACAGATTGATCGGCTTGATGAGTCACACTCTTAAAATATTTCTGAAGGTCATTCACTACAGAATTTCCACAAAATGCGAAAGCGTTATTGGATCCTCTCAATCCGGTTTTAGAAGGGGGAGAAAAGATGTAGTGATGTGTTTCATAGACTATAAAAAGGCGGTTGACAGAGTTCAACATCACAAACTCGTTCAAATACTAAGGCGACTTGACATAGATCAGAAAGATATACGCTGTATTGAAAACTTGTACTGGAACCAAACAGCTGCAGTTAGAGTTGACAACGAGGCCACAAAAGCACTTCAACATCACAAACTCGTTCAAATACTAAGGCGACTTGACATAGATCAGAAAGATATACGCTGTATTGAAAACTTGTACTGGAACCAAACAGCTGCAGTTAGAGTTGACAACGAGGCCACAAAAGCACCTAAAATCCTTAGAGTTGTAAGACAGGGTTCTGTCCTCTCCCCACTCCTGTTTAACGTATACTCTGAAAATATCTTTCTAGAAGCTCTCGAAGGACAACAATTGGGCATCAAAGTAAATGGCACATGGATCAACAATATACGGTATGCAGATGACACAGTCCTGATAGCAGATAACATGAATGACCTCCAAAGACTTCCGGTCATGGTAGGAATACATAGCCGGTTGATGGGGATTAACATCAATATAAAAAAGGCAAAATTCCTAATAACCACCCGTAAATTAAATGATTTCCATAATGCAAAGCTATCATACAATAGTGAAGACATAGAACGGGTAAAAAAGTTTAAATACGTGGGAACCTGGCTATGTGAAGACTGGTCTTCAGACGTGGAAATCAATTGCCGGATAGAAAAAGCGAGGAGCTCATTCATGAGATTCAAAAACGTCTTCACGAACTCTGACTTCGACCTCAATCTCAGAATAAGATTCACAAAATGCTACGTATAGTCCGTCCTATTGTATGGCATAGAAGGCTGGACTCTGAAGGTGAATACCATGAA
The DNA here is from genome assembly GCA_963921935.1 of Galeruca laticollis. Lineage (NCBI taxonomy): Eukaryota > Metazoa > Arthropoda > Insecta > Coleoptera > Chrysomelidae > Galeruca > Galeruca laticollis. The sequence continues at coordinate 31,791,175 of OY998183.1, read as the reverse complement.
CATACTGGAAGCATTTGAAATGTTGATCAATCGAAGAATCTTGAAAGTTCCATGGACAGCAGCAAAAACCAACGAGGAAATTCTGAGGAGGGCAGGAAGAGAACGTGAATTGCTGAACACGATAAAACGCAGGAAAACAGCTTACCTGGGACATGTGATACGCAACGAGAGATACTAGTTGCTCCAACTATTAATAGAAGGAAAGATAGAGGGGAAAAAGGGGAGTGGGCAGAAAGAGGATGTCGTGGCTCCGAAAACAGTGGACAGGGATGAGATCCACAGGAGAATTAATCCACACCATCAAAGACAGATCGAAACGGTCAGAAGTAGTTGCAAACATCCATTAATGGATAGCAGAAGAAGAAGATTTTTGGGATTGTTTGGGAGTAAGGTGGGCATGGGAAGGATTTGAGGGGTTCGATGCTGCCGTGGATACGTATGAAAGGAGAAGTTGTTGACGTCTTAGCCAGAGAGGGGGCTTATTCGTTTCGTTATAGACTTTCTGCTGAACTGGTGCGGAACGCTCCTAGGCAGAGTCGTAAAGCGGTGTTATGCACAAAGTTTAGTAGGTTTAAATATGTTTTGCCAGCAGATATCTAAGTAAAGCTACCGTAGTCAATTTTGGGACGTATCAAAGCTTTGTATACTTTTGGGAGGGTATTTTCGTCGGCACCCAAGTGATGATGAACGAGGCTTTTGATGATATTTAGTCTTTTAAGGCAGTGGCCCTTAATTTCCATAATGTGCTGTTTCCAAGTTAGACGTGAGTCAAAAATAAATCCTAGTATTTTACATTGTTCAACAACAGGAACAGGGGAGTCATTAATTAGGATGCAAGGGCTTGATATCGAAGCTAATCTGCTGATTTTAATGATTTTCGATTTTTGGGGACATATAGCCATACCCAGGAATTTCGTTCCACTAAGTAGGAGACTTCGTTTTGCAGCAATGAGCATATAGTGGGTGCGAATTTTCCATGGCAATATAATATTAGATAGTCAGCATATATGGTATGTTTGACAGGGTTTGGGATACACGCTTAGGACACTCAATGAAAGAACGTTACCATAAAGTTTTGAATAAAAGACAACACAATATGTTGAAAAAATTGTAAAAATTCTAAAAAACTGACTTGTTTCGATAGTCAATTGTCAAATGCTATTGTGGAGTTATTTAGAAACAATTAGTTTCATTTAAAAAAGTAAAGGACAGAATGTTACCTTGAACGTTGTAATGTTTTAATATGTTTATTATCGCTTCTAGGGATATAGTGTCAAACGCACCCTCTATATAAAAAATGGCTGCGATCATGTTCTGTTCATTGTATGAGCAATATGTATTTGAAGAAACACCAGGTTCGTGGTACGATGAGGTCTGAAGCCCGATTGGGATAATGTTTGTTAAGAAACCACAGGAGTCGTTTAATTTAATACCTTATATTCATACTATAAGTATATTGAGAATTCCTTGTATTTGTCTTAATTTTTTCCATACTTGGCTCGGATTCGTATTTTTAGTCATAGATGATACGTAGTTTTGCCATGAGGATTTTTCGCTTTGTTTTATTATGAATTTCGATTTAGCTTTAGCTTTTTTCAGAAAGATTTTGTTTTCTTCTGCTAAATTTTTGCAGGGCGGTTTTGTACTGCTCAACAGCTTGTTCACATTCAAGTCCTTTTTATAGAAAATGGCACACTGGTGTAGTCCCTGAATCCGACTCTGTCTAAGGTATGACAGTTAAAATTTTGGCGAATGCGCAGGGATTTCTTCGAACTTGTTACCATTATTTTTGTGACTATCCTTATCTAGACAGTTCCAGAGAGGCGATTGTTTATGTGTGAGCCGCAATCTAGAAAGATCCAGAAAAAGGGCACTTATTATATAAGAGAGGCTATATCTACCAAGAAGTCAGTTTATAATGTGATCTCGTGAGATAAACAGTAAACAAGTAAATATAAATTAAGTCTAAGTAAATAGCTAAGTAGTGAAGTGTTCATATAAATTAGTGTAAGTGAATATACTGCGTATCTAGTATAAATTAGTGAATAGTTTAGTGAAGAAATAAATTAAGTGAGTAGACATACCGTGTGTGTAAATTATATATATTATGTGTCACTAGTGCCTGGCTATCAGAGTTTTTGGTTGTTCATAGTAACTTTTTAGTGGCAGAGGCTACCAGAGATTGTAAAATCTCAGAAAAGTACTCGAAATTACAAAGTCCCAAAGTAGTAGCTGGAACTATGTAGTGACTATTGGATAGTAAGAACTCGTCACCTTAAAGTGGCAGATATTATAAAGTTAAAAATGGGTGGTCCCTGCTACTTTATAAGGAAAATCCTAACTTTATCATATCTTAGTGCCATTTTTTACGGTCACTATAAGAATTATTTTTGTTTATATTCTTAGTTTATTTTTTAATTTTTCACCCTACATTAAATAATTTTGAGTCAATAATTGTCTAACTAAAACAGCAATACACTTTTTCACGATAATAATGTATTTTTTATTGAATACCTATATTTTTTACGTAATTATTTATTAACTAAGTTATTTCGATGGCGCGTGAAATTTTTTCCTTCTAAAACCTTCATTTTTGTCAGTAAAGTGATATGCGATCAATTATTGGTCCAGGAAGTACCCACATACACGATTAAAGATCGACATTTTCTAGTTAAAATATAATTTAAAAAGAGGTCGCTAGAGAAAATTGTCGCCATTAGTGGAAAATGTATGGCGGCAGCCACGTAACGGCTACCAGGCCGTTATGTAGCAGAATAGTAGCTGCTTCTACATTGCCATCTTAAAGCAACAAAATATAGTGGTAATTATAGTAACTGGGACTACCCGTTACACTACCCGGCTACTCAAAGTTTTCACCATTTTAGTGGCGGCTACGTAGCGGGAACGTTGCTGTCTCTACTAACTGTCCACTATGTAAGGGCTCATGGTTTTCGCAACTGTGCAATTTATGATGCAGTTGTAAATAATGTCCTTTATTTATTTGAAAAGGCTCCGGATCTCCTCTCATAGTCGCAAGAACAGTTCTGCGACTGTGTGTTACTTGGGCCGACTAATTACCATTTAACCTCACATTTCTAGTCACAGTTTAGTTGTATGGACTCACGGTTCTTAGAATAATACGGTTGCCTACTCCGACTAACCAATAAGAATCAAGCCCGCGTTTACGTCACGAGAGTACACAATTTGAATCGTTGTCCATTCTATACGTAGAGCAAATTATTTTGTTGGGTTCATATCTCTCTAACAACTAAGTTTGTCTTTTTTTTCGGTACGTGAAGTGAAAAATAACCGCATCATTATTTATTCATATCCTAATATACCGAAGAGAAAGATAAACTGAGCAAATTATTATGAAGTAAAAATGTGATTTTTGCATTGAAATCAGCAATTAGAAAACAATTAAAACTGAGTACAAATTTTTAGAAGACAAAGTCATTGTAAAACAATTAGTCAAATAATTACTTGTTAAATAGGTATAGAAGTAGATTACCCATTTTCTCTAATAATTATATAAGTTATAATTATAAATTAAACTCAAAATCTTCACATATAAATATGTAATACATTTTTTTATGAAATGGTGACTATAGTTTCGGTCCTGAAGGACCATCACATCAGACCTATAATAATATATAAATTATGATGTTTATATCTAAAAAGTATATACACCTCAAAAAGTTATATAAATTATAAATATTGATATTTATGACATTTTACCTTATTATATATAGGTGCTATTGTTGTACGATTTATTTTACATTGGTTTTATGAAATAAAAATCATTTTATTTTTGTATATGCTATATATTTTGTAAAGATTATTAACTTAAAATTTTTTTCATATTTTTAATACTTTTTCGAGATTCATCATTTGTATCATCTTCTCGTTTTCTTTTACAGATGTTAGATGGCTGGTTTTTGAAGCAATTGTTTAGATATTTAATTCTCATCAAGATTCTTTGTCTGCAAAATGCTTTCACTAAAGAAATGGGTATATCAGAACAACGTTTAGAAACATACTCTGTAGTTCTATGGGTTACTTTTTTTCCAAGTTGTAAGTTGTTGTCATGAAATTTATTAAAATATTTTTCCATTTTAGTTATTTGTTGTACCCATTCTGATGATGGATTTGTGAGTCCACCAAATGATAAATGTTGTACCAATGGAGGTAAAGCATAATTATGAATATTTATGCTTTGTTCTTCATGAGTATATTTTCCTAAGTTCGGAAACTCTTTTTTAAATTTAGAAGCTATCTAACCAGCAATATATATAAGTCCATCTTTTTCTGTTTGTCTAGTAATATTCTCTAAAACTCCTGACATGTCTGAACTACTGCTACGTTGACTCTGTATGTTGAATACCAAATCATCTTCAGTAGATGCTTCTGGTGGTAAAGTATTTATTTTTGCCTGTTGTAGTGCTCTAGCAACAATATATTCTCCATCCTCTACATAAGTATGATAAGAAACATTTGTATTTTGTTGCACAACACCTGGATTTTTTCCTAATTTAATCATGCTTACTCTATACAAGGTATTATATATATATATATATATATATATATATATATATATATATATATATTTCTGTGACTGGATGTGGAAAGTATGTTCACTCAATTGAAATATTAATTTTTTTTCCAAATTCCTTGATTTCCTCCACCGCAATCACAGACACATGCAACCACGTCATAATTTATTTTATGTAATTCTGTAATTATTTCAGATAAAATATTCTGTGTCATGCTGGTATCAAAGCAAATGTAGACTGGTTGTTTCCGTCTATCAAAAAGTCCTCTAGCGATTACTATCTGCATGTATTTATACGGACCTACCACTTCATCTTCTTTTTGGTCAAATTCATAAACAGAACACACTTTCATTTCATCATATGAGAAGACGGTTACTCTTTGTAGCTCAGTATTTGATTTTCCAGCAGTAAACATTACTCGAAGAACATATTTAAGACCAGATTTAAGGTTAATATGAGTAGCCCATTTCTGCAATGTTGAAATTCCAGGTAGAGGGTATTTAAGAGTATTTCTTAAATAAATGTAACACCTTTTACTAAAATATCGTATTGTGAAAGCCTTTGATATTTCTTCTGTACTCCAACATGCTCTCTGTTTCTTTTTTAAAATAATTTCTAGTTCATTTTTAGTAAATATGTGTTGAAACAGGTCCAAAATGTTTTTCTCAATATCAATGTCTTTGTCCTTGTTGATTTTACTTAATTCTGTAATTTTCATTTTTGCATTAAACAATTCTCCCTCCTTTTCTTCCAATTTTTCTTTTAATTTTAAGTTTTCTACAAGTAGCTCATCATACTTCCGTTTTAAGATGTCTTCATCTGATTCTTTACTTGTACTAGGGACATCAAACAAATCTATGTTTACTCTACTTATTTCTTTGCATTCTTGCAAATGCGCCTCCAATACATCTTTAATGATTGCATTGTGTCTTTTCACAGCCATTCTTCTATCACTTCTTGCAGATTCTTTTTCTTTTGAAAACATTTTTCCAAATTTTAATTTTTGACTTGGAATTGCTAGAATATGAACATAATACTGAATCAAAAAAAAACTTTAAGGCCAACAAAACTTACCACCATTCTTTAATTTCAATTTTGGTTTAGTTCCCATCATTCGTGAATACATATCATCAACAAAATCTTTCTCTCTGAAATGATCACTGCATACACTTGCAGTCCTTATATTAATCTTATCTTTACGATGACAACGCATAATCCATAATTTTTGTAACTTTTCGACTTTGGGAAATGTGAAAAATGCTATTTGCTGTTGCCCTCTAGACTTTTGTTTGTAATAATTATTACCACAAATGGCCACACTGCAACCCGTACTGGGCATTCTAAAATTGTGTAAAAATTAAGTTTAAGGCAATTCCATAACCATCATCCCATGTTTTCCTTATTAAAAATATTCTATTACACTAAAAAGTCACTTCAATCTTGCGAATAAACTTCAACAAATTACAAAAGACAACCTCGCAAACTTGTAACGTTTTACGTTGATTGAGTTCGATGGTTCGACCGTTGTACTCTTGTGACGTAGAACGAGAATTAATTTCTCCCCTCCTCCATGGGAAGAGGCAACCGTATAGTCTAAGAACCGTGGTATGGACTCAAATTTTTGGCATAAGCTTGGCATATTTTTTGTAATGGTTTGCTCCATTGCTTAACCTTATTAGGTTTATCGATTGTAGTGAATATTCAATCAATTACTCAGCTTATCCAGTAATAAGAAAAATTTCATTAAGTTACCGTGTGATAAATCCTACCATTGTAAAGTACACAGCTGTCTAACTGGAGATCTAAATTAATTCTATCTTAAAATAGTAGTTTGTACGAGTGCGCAAAGCGTCACTTTTCCCACAAGCGAAGAAGTTTGTGGCAGAGCCGTAAGGCAAGTGCGGCAAACCAGCGAGCAGGAATAGTATATTGTACAACAAGTGGGGTAAGTAGCTTTCCCCACATGTTGCACACTATACGTTTTCTACAACGGCATAAATTTATAGAATACAAGTAAATGGTTGTGTAGAAAAAGTCTAGGCATCGAGGATCCCTCTACTACACATGTATGTGGTATGGGCAAAGTGCCGTGAGAAATGATATTTCTCACAGTATGAACAATATATGGTTTTGAATTTAAGTAATCTATGAGAAATACGTTGCTTTTCATAGCAGTTGTAGAAAAAAGTGCTTTGCGTATGAGTTGTTCACAACACTGATCTTGGCGGGTGAATATGTCATTGCCACCTTGATATTAGTAACAGTATACATACTTAGAACGTTTAGACGCCCGAGAAATATTTGAGTTGCTTACAGATCGTTGAATATTTCATCTCGGCCAAAAAATTGGAATTAACTTGCGAACATTTTCGAGCTACGATTTATAATGTCTTTCGACGTGGTATAACTCACAAACAAGTGCATCAATTACATAACTTGATTCAGATTTTAGCGATGTAGCACCACCATACAATGCCAGCGACTGAATTCAAATATGGCCATAGTTCGCTTACGGAAGGAGTTAAAGAAGGCCGGTCAAAATCAATCGTTACACCAGAAAACTTCGAAGTCGTACGAAAACTAATTGAAGAATATTATCATGTAACATACCGTGTGTATAAAAGGTAACGTAACTGGCTAATATTTCGATTTCTGATAGGTTATACGAAATAAATCAAGCTATCAGAATAAGTCAGTTAGAAATATAGAGGGTGCACCATTTGTCCAAAATAACGTAATGTTATATTTTTATTATTAAATGGTGCATCTTATATATTTTTAAAATCTGTTAAATTAGAAATGCAATCTTTTAAATCGCTTGTTTCTAACCTCTTTCATTCCAAAGTTACAAGGGTTTGAAAATAAAATTATTTAAAAAAATATGTATGGCAAAAAATAGGAGGTTTCTGTCATTACTTATTTCTAAATGTCATTAGTAACGATTAAAACTACAGATCTTCTCGAAGCATTAAGAAATAAATGGTGACGTTTTTCTTCATGAACGAAAACCCATCATGTGACAACTGTGCAAAATCCTCACCTAGCAATATATTTTATATCCATGCTAGCAAAGCAACTGCAACATTTCAAAATTATTCTAAAAATAGTAAATATCCAATTTGTTTTAATTGTACATTGAGTACTATGTTGCAGAAATATGTGACGAAAAGGCTAAAATATGAAAATATATTTTTCAGTCCCTATCATAATCACAACTATATCCATAATTATTTTACACGGACATTGCTAGTGAAACAGACCCTCCTTATGTAAAAGAACCAAAAAAATTGATTCTCAAAAACGTTCAAGTACCGTCGACATATTAGAATTCAATATAATAGATGCACTGGGGTTACACAAATAATGTGCACCTTATTTGTTAATCTGAGATGTGCACCGAGTAGAATTCCCGGTTTCGCCTGTTCCGTTTCTATCGCCCTTGATTGTGTCTGCTTACATGTAGAATCGTATACCCGTATATTTCATGTTTTCCTGTTACAGTAAATCGCTCACACATATGTTTCCTTTAGCTCCTGAAGTCTTAGGCACCTCATATGTGATGACGCAGAATAGTGGTGATATATATTTCTAATTTTTGTTGCGACGTAGATACATATTAAAATGGCTATTATAATATACGCCATTATATTCCAGGGTGAGACTGGGTTTACGTTGAGATGTTTAAGACCATTGGTTTTATTTGTTTTTGTTTTTCTTGAAGTGAATGGATGTCATCTAGTGGTATATTTTCTAAATGTATTTCGGGTAGTTCCTCTTCCTTTCTTGAATAATCTATGGTAACTTCAGGCAGCAATAGAGGTTGACCTTTCGTTATAAATTTTTCATTAATAAAATTTTCGTTTTCTAAAATAAATTCGCATTTATAGGGTACATTAATGAGAAAATTTCCTTTTAGGAATGTGAAGTCATTTCTTCCACATCGTGTTTCTATCTTGGTTCGATTAATAAAAATAGCAATGTAGTGAGCGTCATCAATTTGTTGAACTAGATTTCTTGAAATTTTGATTGGGTTTCTTTGGTAACTCTTGGGTTTGGGATGCTGTAACTGTAGTAATTCGAATACGCAATCTTCGCTCTCCACTCCCCTGGACATTCTTCCATCTGGACAGTAGTGGCTGGTTTCTAGCTTGATGCAGGGTTGTTGGATGTATTGGTAGAAATCGTCATTCATTATCAGATAGATATCACGAGGGATAATCGTAGTAGAATTTGGGGTAGGTATGGGATAAAGGTGATAATAAGAATATATATCATGTAATACTATAGGAAAGTGAATAACAAAAATAATCTTTTGTGCCTGAGTAATATGATTCTACATCTAATACTCCATAATATTTTATAAGTATCATTTTCTAAATTTTGAAAAAGTACTTCATCTACTGTATGAAATTTTAAAACTGTATATACTATTGATTCCATTTCTTCAATTATAATTATACTTGTATGAAGTATACAGAGGCGTGCGAATGCTGCATTTTCTATTTCCCCTAATATTTGTAAAATTGTATTTATATTCAGATTTAACCGATCTAAAATATTTCGCGTTTGTAAATAATCATCAAATTCAAAAATAAACGTATTAAGCGAATTTCTGATTTTTTCTATGCCTGAAAAAATTATATCCTGATTATGTTTTATTTAGTTCATTGTTTCATTAAAGTTTTGAATTATATCACTTGTAAGTGAAATTTGCTGATTTAGATGAGAATTTTGTAGTGTTGAAATCGCTTCATCATATCGTAATGCGTCATCAGCGTCTAAGTTTCCGAAACTGACTTTTATTACATTGCCAAGTCCGTTGAAAAGACCTCGTTTGACCCTAATAGAAGGCATTAAAGACTTTAATTTATTTTCTGCACTATTTATTTGATAAGAAACACCTTTAATAAAATTTTCTAATTCTATATGATATGGATAACTAAGGCCAATTTGAATAGCCTCTGTAACATTTTTGAAAGCTAATTTTAAAATTTGAATTTCATTTCTAATTGGTAAAAGATCATAATAATGAAGAAATGTATGAATACTAGATTTAACTTTAGCGGTATCTAATAAATAAGGAAGTATTCCAGGATTATTGTTCAGGTTCATCATTTGAATTTCCTGGGGTTTTACTAGTTGTAGGACCAGGATCATAAGGATTAGTGGCATCCTGTAAAAGTTTTGTCGTGTTAGTTTTTGGTCGTCTTAAATTTTGTTTGTGTAAAATTGCATTTCTTGTTGTTGTTACAGTAGTGTTTTTATTTTCTTTGATTTTATCTTTATTAAATTTTGGATTAAATTTTTTTCTAATAAGTGTTGTATTTTTTCGATAAACGTCTGTATCCGCTTCTTACTCTAAAGGTTCGTGCCTGTCTTTATTATGGTAATTTATTGTTTTTTTCTTTTTCTGTTATGAGTCGTTCATTCAGTTTTTTATAAAGTTCTACGGTTGTCTCGCGATGTTCGTGTATATAATTATTAATTAATGTTTTGTCAATATCTATATCGAAAATTTCTTCCGAATCGAAGTGTCCATTTATAATATCTATAGGTTTCTGTTTAGTTACTGAGTGAATTGAATTATAGTAACCTAAAATTGCATAAGGCATATCCATTAGTATATTAATTTTATCTTTATTTTTTGCTCTAATTACTCTTAAATGTTCGATTATTGTGGAATGAAAACGTTCTATAGCACCTTTCGGGGTAGAGGGTATTTAAGAGTATTTCTTAAATAAATGTAACACCTTTTACTAAAATATCGTATTGTGAAAGCCTTTGATATTTCTTCTGTACTCCAACATGCTCTCTGTTTCTTTTTTAAAATAATTTCTAGTTCATTTTTAGTAAATATGTGTTGAAACAGGTCCAAAATGTTTTTCTCAATATCAATGTCTTTGTCCTTGTTGATTTTACTTAATTCTGTAATTTTCATTTTTGCATTAAACAATTCTCCCTCCTTTTCTTCCAATTTTTCTTTTAATTTTAAGTTTTCTACAAGTAGCTCATCATACTTCCGTTTTAAGATGTCTTCATCTGATTCTTTACTTGTACTAGGGACATCAAACAAATCTATGTTTACTCTACTTATTTCTTTGCATTCTTGCAAATGCGCCTCCAATACATCTTTAATGATTGCATTGTGTCTTTTCACAGCCATTCTTCTATCACTTCTTGCAGATTCTTTTTCTTTTGAAAACATTTTTCCAAATTTTAATTTTTGACTTGGAATTGCTAGAATATGAACATAATACTGAATCAAAAAAAAACTTTAAGGCCAACAAAACTTACCACCATTCTTTAATTTCAATTTTGGTTTAGTTCCCATCATTCGTGAATACATATCATCAACAAAATCTTTCTCTCTGAAATGATCACTGCATACACTTGCAGTCCTTATATTAATCTTATCTTTACGATGACAACGCATAATCCATAATTTTTGTAACTTTTCGACTTTGGGAAATGTGAAAAATGCTATTTGCTGTTGCCCTCTAGACTTTTGTTTGTAATAATTATTACCACAAATGGCCACACTGCAACCCGTACTGGGCATTCTAAAATTGTGTAAAAATTAAGTTTAAGGCAATTCCATAACCATCATCCCATGTTTTCCTTATTAAAAATATTCTATTACACTAAAAAGTCACTTCAATCTTGCGAATAAACTTCAACAAATTACAAAAGACAACCTCGCAAACTTGTAACGTTTTACGTTGATTGAGTTCGATGGTTCGACCGTTGTACTCTTGTGACGTAGAACGAGAATTAATTTCTCCCCTCCTCCATGGGAAGAGGCAACCGTATAGTCTAAGAACCGTGGTATGGACTCAAATTTTTGGCATAAGCTTGGCATATTTTTTGTAATGGTTTGCTCCATTGCTTAACCTTATTAGGTTTATCGATTGTAGTGAATATTCAATCAATTACTCAGCTTATCCAGTAATAAGAAAAATTTCATTAAGTTACCGTGTGATAAATCCTACCATTGTAAAGTACACAGCTGTCTAACTGGAGATCTAAATTAATTCTATCTTAAAATAGTAGTTTGTACGAGTGCGCAAAGCGTCACTTTTCCCACAAGCGAAGAAGTTTGTGGCAGAGCCGTAAGGCAAGTGCGGCAAACCAGCGAGCAGGAATAGTATATTGTACAACAAGTGGGGTAAGTAGCTTTCCCCACATGTTGCACACTATACGTTTTCTACAACGGCATAAATTTATAGAATACAAGTAAATGGTTGTGTAGAAAAAGTCTAGGCATCGAGGATCCCTCTACTACACATGTATGTGGTATGGGCAAAGTGCCGTGAGAAATGATATTTCTCACAGTATGAACAATATATGGTTTTGAATTTAAGTAATCTATGAGAAATACGTTGCTTTTCATAGCAGTTGTAGAAAAAAGTGCTTTGCGTATGAGTTGTTCACAACACTGATCTTGGCGGGTGAATATGTCATTGCCACCTTGATATTAGTAACAGTATACATACTTAGAACGTTTAGACGCCCGAGAAATATTTGAGTTGCTTACAGATCGTTGAATATTTCATCTCGGCCAAAAAATTGGAATTAACTTGCGAACATTTTCGAGCTACGATTTATAATGTCTTTCGACGTGGTATAACTCACAAACAAGTGCATCAATTACATAACTTGATTCAGATTTTAGCGATGTAGCACCACCATACAATGCCAGCGACTGAATTCAAATATGGCCATAGTTCGCTTACGGAAGGAGTTAAAGAAGGCCGGTCAAAATCAATCGTTACACCAGAAAACTTCGAAGTCGTACGAAAACTAATTGAAGAATATTATCATGTAACATACCGTGTGTATAAAAGGTAACGTAACTGGCTAATATTTCGATTTCTGATAGGTTATACGAAATAAATCAAGCTATCAGAATAAGTCAGTTAGAAATATAGAGGGTGCACCATTTGTCCAAAATAACGTAATGTTATATTTTTATTATTAAATGGTGCATCTTATATATTTTTAAAATCTGTTAAATTAGAAATGCAATCTTTTAAATCGCTTGTTTCTAACCTCTTTCATTCCAAAGTTACAAGGGTTTGAAAATAAAATTATTTAAAAAAATATGTATGGCAAAAAATAGGAGGTTTCTGTCATTACTTATTTCTAAATGTCATTAGTAACGATTAAAACTACAGATCTTCTCGAAGCATTAAGAAATAAATGGTGACGTTTTTCTTCATGAACGAAAACCCATCATGTGACAACTGTGCAAAATCCTCACCTAGCAATATATTTTATATCCATGCTAGCAAAGCAACTGCAACATTTCAAAATTATTCTAAAAATAGTAAATATCCAATTTGTTTTAATTGTACATTGAGTACTATGTTGCAGAAATATGTGACGAAAAGGCTAAAATATGAAAATATATTTTTCAGTCCCTATCATAATCACAACTATATCCATAATTATTTTACACGGACATTGCTAGTGAAACAGACCCTCCTTATGTAAAAGAACCAAAAAAATTGATTCTCAAAAACGTTCAAGTACCGTCGACATATTAGAATTCAATATAATAGATGCACTGGGGTTACACAAATAATGTGCACCTTATTTGTTAATCTGAGATGTGCACCGAGTAGAATTCCCGGTTTCGCCTGTTCCGTTTCTATCGCCCTTGATTGTGTCTGCTTACATGTAGAATCGTATACCCGTATATTTCATGTTTTCCTGTTACAGTAAATCGCTCACACATATGTTTCCTTTAGCTCCTGAAGTCTTAGGCACCTCATATGTGATGACGCAGAATAGTGGTGATATATATTTCTAATTTTTGTTGCGACGTAGATACATATTAAAATGGCTATTATAATATACGCCATTATATTCCAGGGTGAGACTGGGTTTACGTTGAGATGTTTAAGACCATTGGTTTTATTTGTTTTTGTTTTTCTTGAAGTGAATGGATGTCATCTAGTGGTATATTTTCTAAATGTATTTCGGGTAGTTCCTCTTCCTTTCTTGAATAATCTATGGTAACTTCAGGCAGCAATAGAGGTTGACCTTTCGTTATAAATTTTTCATTAATAAAATTTTCGTTTTCTAAAATAAATTCGCATTTATAGGGTACATTAATGAGAAAATTTCCTTTTAGGAATGTGAAGTCATTTCTTCCACATCGTGTTTCTATCTTGGTTCGATTAATAAAAATAGCAATGTAGTGAGCGTCATCAATTTGTTGAACTAGATTTCTTGAAATTTTGATTGGGTTTCTTTGGTAACTCTTGGGTTTGGGATGCTGTAACTGTAGTAATTCGAATACGCAATCTTCGCTCTCCACTCCCCTGGACATTCTTCCATCTGGACAGTAGTGGCTGGTTTCTAGCTTGATGCAGGGTTGTTGGATGTATTGGTAGAAATCGTCATTCATTATCAGATAGGTATCACGAGGGATAATCGTAGTAGAATTTGGGGTAGGTATGGAATAAAGGTGATAATAAGAATATATATCATGTAATACTATAGGAAAGTGAATAACAAAAATAATCTTTTGTGCCTGAGTAATATGATTCTACATCTAATACTCCATAATATTTTATAAGTATCATTTTCTAAATTTTGAAAAAGTACTTCATCTACTGTATGAAATTTTAAAACTGTATATACTATTGATTCCATTTCTTCAATTATAATTATACTTGTATGAAGTATACAGAGGCGTGCGAATGCTGCATTTTCTATTTCCCCTAATATTTGTAAAATTGTATTTATATTCAGATTTAACCGATCTAAAATATTTCGCGTTTGTAAATAATCATCAAATTCAAAAATAAACGTATTAAGCGAATTTCTGATTTTTTCTATGCCTGAAAAAATTATATCCTGATTATGTTTTATTTAGTTCATTGTTTCATTAAAGTTTTGAATTATATCACTTGTAAGTGAAATTTGCTGATTTAGATGAGAATTTTGTAGTGTTGAAATCGCTTCATCATATCGTAATGCGTCATCAGCGTCTAAGTTTCCGAAACTGACTTTTATTACATTGCCAAGTCCGTTGAAAAGACCTCGTTTGACCCTAATAGAAGGCATTAAAGACTTTAATTTATTTTCTGCACTATTTATTTGATAAGAAACACCTTTAATAAAATTTTCTAATTCTATATGATATGGATAACTAAGGCCAATTTGAATAGCCTCTGTAACATTTTTGAAAGCTAATTTTAAAATTTGAATTTCATTTCTAATTGGTAAAAGATCATAATAATGAAGAAATGTATGAATACTAGATTTAACTTTAGCGGTATCTAATAAATAAGGAAGTATTCCAGGATTATTGTTCAGGTTCATCATTTGAATTTCCTGGGGTTTTACTAGTTGTAGGACCAGGATCATAAGGATTAGTGGCATCCTGTAAAAGTTTTGTCGTGTTAGTTTTTGGTCGTCTTAAATTTTGTTTGTGTAAAATTGCATTTCTTGTTGTTGTTACAGTAGTGTTTTTATTTTCTTTGATTTTATCTTTATTAAATTTTGGATTAAATTTTTTTCTAATAAGTGTTGTATTTTTTCGATAAACGTCTGTATCCGCTTCTTACTCTAAAGGTTCGTGCCTGTCTTTATTATGGTAATTTATTGTTTTTTTCTTTTTCTGTTATGAGTCGTTCATTCAGTTTTTTATAAAGTTCTACGGTTGTCTCGCGATGTTCGTGTATATAATTATTAATTAATGTTTTGTCAATATCTATATCGAAAATTTCTTCCGAATCGAAGTGTCCATTTATAATATCTATAGGTTTCTGTTTAGTTACTGAGTGAATTGAATTATAGTAACCTAAAATTGCATAAGGCATATCCATTAGTATATTAATTTTATCTTTATTTTTTGCTCTAATTACTCTTAAATGTTCGATTATTGTGGAATGAAAACGTTCTATAGCACCTTTCGATTGTGAACTGTTGGAAGAAACATAGTGACTTTTAATTTTATGCACATCAAAAAATTCTTGTAACAATGAATTTTTGAGTTCTTTACCATTATCCATAATTACTAATGTCGGTTTACCATGATGAGTCATAAAAATTAATAATGCTTTAATAATTTCTAGTCCTGTTAAAGACATAATTGGATAAGCTTGCCCATTTTTAGAAAAACTGTCTATTCATGTTAAAAATTTTTGATTTTGTGCCGAAAAACAATCAATATAAATAATTTCAAACGGTTTGGATGCCGTCGGAGTGATCATTAATTTTTGTCTAGGAGGATAACGATCATATTTATTAGTTTGACATATTTCACATTTGTTAATAAAATCTGTTACATCATTTTTTATGCTAGGCCAATAATAAGTTCTTTTTATTCTTGTCTCTGTCGCAATTATGCCACGGTGATTAGTTTCACCTTCATGAGTGTGTCGAATAATCTCATGCTGTTCGTCTTTTTCATCTACATCTGTCAATTTTAACTTACAATGTATTACTTATAAGCCGAATTTTTGAATGTTTCTCTTAATATCTCTAACATACGGGATATGGGTCCTTCTTTCAAGAAATATATACCATAAGTGTATTTTTGATCTACATAGTTTTTAAATAAATTTATAATGTCTTGTTGTAAATTATTTAATGCAATTTGAACATGTAATCGTTTTTTTGATTTGAAAATTTGTTCTATTTTAGGTTTAGCTGCCGAATGTAAAACAAAATCTATTATGATTTGGAGGTCATAAGAATTTACACATTTTTCCGTAATTGTCATTTCTATAATTGGCTCTTTTCTACTGGTATGAACAGTGAGATCGTCTGTTCCTTCCCTGTCGTCATTATTATCATCCAAGTTTACTATTAAAGACTCATTTTCATCACTATCTCGCGGATCTTCTAAAAGAGCTTTATTAAAATTTTCCATATATTCAAATATTTCTTTGGAATTGATTTCTACCCTTGAAAGAGCATCAGCATTGCTGTTTGCTACTCCACGCTTATATTCAATCTCATAATCGAATACCTCCAGCTTGAGGCGCCACCTCACTAACCTAGAGTTTGGCTCCATCAAATTCATAAGCCACTTCAATGGTTTATGATCAGTAATAATTTTAAATTTTCTACCGTATAAGTACGGTCTAAAATACTTTGTAGCCCACACAATAGCTAACAATTCTTTTTCTATTGTACTATAATTTTGTTCTGACTCATTAAGAGTCCTAGAAGCATAAGACACGGGCCTATCTCTCCCAACTATGCCCTGCGATAATATTGCACCCAGAGCAATATTACTAGCATCTGTAGTTAAAATGAAATCTTCATTAAAATCCGGATACTGTAAAATTGGTTCGTTTTCTAAAAGATTTTTACAAGTTTCAAAGCAACATTTAAATTCAGCATCATGTATAATTTTTGCATCCTTTTTTAAACATTTAGTAAGAGGTTTAGTAATTTTTGCGAAATCTTTAATAAATTTTCTATAATATCCAATCAAACCTAAAAATGATTTTATTTCTCTGGTAGTCTTTGGAATTGGATACTTTTTTATGGCTGAAATTTTATCTGGGTTGGGTTTAACTCCTTCCGGTGTTACTATATGACCTAAATAAGCAACTTCTTTTTTCAAAAATTCACACTTATCTAATTGTAATTTAAAATTTGTTTCTCTTAATCGTTTAAAAACTTTATCAAGATTAGTTATGTGCTCCTGTAGTGAAGTCGAAAATATTATTATGTCATCGAGATACACTAAACAAATTTCGTTCTGTAATCCTCTGAGAATATTATCCATAACCCTTTGGAAAGTTGCGGGTGAATTTTTTAAACCCATTGGCATGCGACAATATTCGTAATGACCGTTTTCAACTCTAAAAGCTGTTTTTGGTATATCTTCAGGACTCATCTCTATTTGATGAAATCCGCTAGCTAAATCTAAAGTACTGAAATAATTACATTTACCTAGTTTATCCATTACGTCACTTATTAAAGGAATAGGGTATCTATCATCTACAGTTTTTTCATTTAACTTACGAAAATCTACTATAATTCTATACTTTTTTTTCCCTGACGCATCTGGTTTTTTTTGGGACAACCCAAATATTCAAATAAATGGAATTTTATGTTACCACTTTGTTTAAACTCTGAAAATAAAGGTATTTTAGCACAGTGTTGATGAGTTGACGACTGATACACTGCTGTAACAGTAAAAGGTTCCAAGAAAATTTTTTCTTTATATTTTACGCAATTTCTGGTCGTAAAAATGATTTTGTAGCACCAGTATCTAATAGTAATTTTAGAGGAGGATTTGAAATTTTAAGATAAGGTAATTCTGGCTTATTATTTAATTCAACTATGTCATTTCGTCCATTTCGTGAACCAATTGAAAATTTCCGTTTTCTGAATAATTTTCATCTACTTCGTCACTATAATATTCGTAATTTTGATTAGAAAAATGAGCTATTTCGCTTTCATCCCTAGTATTATCTGAAGTATTACTATTAAATATTTCTTCGGCAATATAATTTGGTTTTTGGTTACGGTTATGATTATGGTTTTGATTTCTGAAGTGATTTGAAGTTTGTCTAGTCGAAGTACTCATAGGGGTAGGGGATTTTGGTTTGTATTATACATTCGGAGGGTTTCTAAAAACTTGATTATTATTTGGATATTTAGGAGAATGAGGAGGATTTGTATGCTGTTGTATTTGAATGGGTCCTCTGGGAAATTGTTGGGACGTTGAGGGCCCCACTTGATATGATGGATTTCTTAAAGGAGGTTGGTTAGGATACTGCCAATAATTTTGTATATAATTTTGAGACATTGAATTATAATACCTAGAATTATTATTAGATTTCCTCACACTGTTATTGGAATTTATGTTATCAGAAAAATGTTGGCCTTTCTGAATATAATTAATATTATCTGCCTCTCTTATAAATTGTATAGCTTTTTCTAGACTATTAGGTCTCATAGCTCGAATTATAGGACCTAGCGGTTCCTTTAACCCTGCGAGAAATGTTTTTAAACTTTGTTTTGTAAAGAATGATCTTTTTGAGTCCCTGTCAGGTCCTTGACTATGTAAATCAATATAATTACAAATAGTGTTAAGTAACTGCAAAATTCTTTCGTGAAATTGATAAGTAGTTTCATTGGTTTTTTGTCTCATATTTACTAAGTCCTGATTTAAACAATTTTCATCTCTTTGATCTCCAAAGTTTGAAATTAATGTGTTTTTTATATCTGTCCAATTACTATTTGAACCACCTATAACTACCACGTCGTCCCCTCTACCTTCTAATTTATTAAGAATAGCATTTAGCAAAAGAATATTTTGGAAATTATGTAAATTTTCTCTATCAAAATAATGAGTTAGAATAGATTCGGTAACACTTATAAATCTATGTAACTTAGTTGCATTTCCATCAAAATTTGGAATAATAGACAAAGTTTTAATATCTAAAGTTGGCACCGGCATATTGATTGTTAAATTGCTTAAACTATTAATTATATTATTATCTATAAAGTTTGAATTTGAAATAAATTTATCGAAGTTATCGAACTCTTCAGAGCTATCGATTTCACTTAAGGATTCTATAGGTGAAGAGGAGTCTGACATGAACTAAATTCTTACCACATCCGTTATCTGTATCTAGCAACGGTTTCTTCAAGATGTGCTCCTGGCTTCCACGATGGATTCCACTGGAACTGGTCTGGTTTCGATTTTCGTCAAAGAGTTGACACTCACGGATTGTCCACGATGGATTTCCTACGAAAATCCTACTGACTGCGCCACTTATAAGTCTCCGTATCGAGAACTTATTTTTAAAAAACAATTTTATTACTTTATTACAACTACTTTCAAAAATTAATTACACAATATTATTTTATTGGATTGATCTTTATTATTTAAAAGTTGACATCAGACTGACTATGTAAAATGAATTTATTAATTAGCAAAACTATCTATATCAGCAATGAAAATATGTACAATAATATGTCAACAATAAACAAAATAATTAAGTTCGCTGTCAGCATCTACGGTGTTCAACCATATACGGGGTTACCAAATATAACACGTGTAATATTTATTTATAGACTGCTACATTTCTACCGATGTAAAAAATACCCTGTATACTATATTGATGCTTTGTTTTGGTAGAATTATTCGGAAATATAGGATGGCGTCGCAAATGACAAATTTTCAAAATTACCCTGAAGTCAGAAACTGATAGGGCAATTTGAATCAACCGTAAACAATTTTTGAAGCTGATATTAATAATAAATAATAGCAAATAATTAAAAAACCAAGAAAGCACTAATGAAATTTATGGAAGCACTAAGAGGCACTGAGAATCACTAACGAATAACACTAACTGTAACTAAATCTTGAACATTTTGGGGGCTAACTTCGCGCAAGTGCCTATAAATTAATATCACAAATATCTCGAAAATGAAGATAGTACTAACGAAAATTACTGAAGCAATAAAGAGCACTAACGAATGACACTAAATTTAATCGAATCGTGAATACTTTGGAGACTGACCTCACAAAAGAACATGAATCATCTGGAAAACCAATACAGTACTAGAGAAAATTATTGAAGCACTAAAGAGCACTAACAAATGACACTAAATTTAATCGAATCGTGAATACTTTGGGGGCTGACCTTATAAAAAGAACATGAAATATCTCGAAAACCAATAAAGCACTAACGAAAATAATTGAAGCACTAAAGTGCACTAACGAATGACACTTATTTGGAATTAATCCTAAACACTCAATATCTACCAAACCACGGAAGCACTGACGAAATTTATAGAAGCACTAAGAGGCACTAACCGATGGCACTAAATTTAGTTAAATCATGTAAACTTTGGGGGCTAACTTCACGGACCTTCGAAATTTGGATTATTTGAAAATGATTACAATCAATTGCTTTGTGAAGATAACAATTCTATTTGAGTCGAAACCTATTCGGAAAGTTGTTCTTAAGATTATGGAAAGCCATTGAGTAACTGCCAATTATTCAACCCCCATTGTATTCGTTTTTTGTTGTTATTTTGAGGGGACTTCTGGGGTACGTGGGAGAGCCGCAGACTGCCACCTCTGCACAATCCCCCGCCTCCCAGAAAACGGCCTTATAAATGAAGTGTATTTCTCTACTCATCTTCTTAACCCCTGACATCAGGTGGGTATGATGAGCATGCATTGAAATGAAAACAATACATATACAAATAAGATAAACAAACCATGATTTTTTTGACTTTCTTAAATAATTATTAGTGAATTGATTTTATTGAACACGCTCGGTCTCTTTTTAGCGATATTCGATATTCCATATGAACTAACAATACAGAGTATTAATAAACATTGGGAAAGCATTAAACGTCACACTAAATTGTAAAAAACAGCATTTTTAGAATTCACAGATTTTATGAACAACAATAATTTTTTCATTTTTAAAAATCAATTATACAAACAAACATTTGTTAACACCCATGGGAAGATCAGTGTCCCCAATTTATGCTCAGAATGTAATTGATGATCTCTTGTGTGCAGTTGTTCCAAACTTACCGTTCCATAAAAAATATGTTAATGACATAATTTGTGCTGTGCCCAAAGATGCGATAGAAGACACACTAAACGTCTTCATCGCATATAATCCTCATATATAATTCACCGTTTCTTGACACAAAATTAATCAGAAAGAATGACAACTCACTAATCACTGATTGGTATGTCAAACCCTCTCCCTCAGGGCGATATATCAACTACAACTCCTTTCATCCGATGAAAATGAAAATAAATCTTGTTTTAGCACTTAAAAATAGAATTAACAAACTTAGTCATCCAAGTTTAACTGTAAAAATAGCAACAAAAAACATCTTAACAATTAATAAAATTTATTCAAAAACAAAACAAAAAGAAGATCCCTTCTCCCAAAAAATTGCATTTACTCTGTCCCTTGTATGAACTACGACAAAAAATATACCGGCCAAACTTCACGTTACACTTCACAACGTATCATACAACATAAAAGTGATTGCAGAATTTTCAAACGTAACTGTCCTCTCACAGAACATGTAATAGACACAGGTCACAGAATGAACTTTGGGGCAGCTACGATCTTGGATCTTGAAAGTAAATATAACAAAAGAATAATTCTAGAATCTTTTTACATTAAAAGCAACCTTCCCAGCATGAATAGAAGATCTGACACTGAAAATATTAGTCAAATATACACTTATTTATTGACCTTATCAAACAACTCAAGGGCAACCAGTTATGTGAACTCCACTGTAAACTCTATATCACAAGCAACTTCTTAACACCTTTTTCACCACTTTGTCCACCCCACTGGTTCTCATAAAAGTAGAATAAAAAGAAAAAAACTTCCAACATAAAGGCCGCTTTCTGGGGAATATGGGTGAGTACTAAGGTGGCAATTTGATTCTCGTCCACGTGTCCCAGAATTCCCTTAAATATAAAAACAACGAATTAACTACAAGGGTCGAGTTACTGGCAATCACGCAATGGCTTTTCACAACCTACAAGTAAAAATAAAAAACAACAACATACATAACATGTACTAAAGTATCAGCGTCCATCTGGAAAAAATTGTTCAATAAAATCAATTCACTAATAATTCTTTAAGAAAGTCAGAAGAAATCATAGTTTGTCTTATTTGTATATGTATTGTTTTCATTTCAATCCATGCTCATCATTACCACCTGATGTCAGAGGTTAAGAAGATGAGTAGAGAAATACACTTCATTTATGGGAGGCGGGGGGTTGTGCAGAGGTGGTAGTCTGCAGCTCTGTCACGTACCCCAGAAGTCCCCTCAAAATAACAACAAAAAACTAATACAATAGGGGTTGAGTAATTGGCAGTTACTCAATGGCTTTCCATAATCTCAAGAACAACTTTCCAAATCGGTTTTGACTCAAATAGAATTGTTATCTTCACAAAGCAATTGATTGTAATAATTTTCAAATAATCCAAATTTCGCGCGTCAAATATCAGTTGGTATGGATAATGTTGGTGGAAATGGTTTTCTTTATTAAAAGTAACCGAACAAGTAATTTGGTTTAAAAAATCCAGTTTGATAACATAAAATAATTTTAAACAATATTATTCAAATAATAGGAGTGTAGTATTTTATAACAACACAGATGAGATGGAGAGGAATTTCTTGATGTTTCCTAATTTCATTGAAATGTTTAATTGAACTCAACTACTAGTAAGTTTACTTCAACTTTTTAACCCTTGATATGCACTAAATTGTTACAATTATTTGTAACCTTGATAAAGAAATTAAACAATTTCGAAATATTGGCATAGTAAAATAGAGTTTGAAAATGCGTATTACAAATTCAAATCAAATTAAAGTAAGTGTTATTATTTCCAAAGTTGTAACTGGGTGTTGTGCAAATAAAACTGTGATGCTCTACTTCTGATTTTTATTCGACGTCAACGAAGACCACAATTCGAAAACCAGCCAAAATATAGAATACAGTTCGCTTATAGCCCGACTAGTAAAATAGTCATCCTGTCCCCTTCGCTTCCGCACAATAAGCAATTCGTTAGATTCAGCATTTGCCTCAAAATGTCTCCAGAAAGCCATTCACAAACAACACAAAACAAATCGAATACAACAGTAATTAAGCCGCAAACAATAAAAATTGAAAAATACTGCGAAATTATTCAGAAACCGACGCGCGCTAATGTTTTCAAACTTCTAAACAAGTAAAGTGATTTACGACCTATTGTATTATAATTTGGTTCAAGGAACAGGCGCCTACTAGATAGTCGACCGACGATTTGATAATGCGTAATAGCGTCGTTGATATTCAAAAATAAGCTGTACTACCCGTAGTCTATAAAAAGGGGCGACCGATATGTATTGGTAAATTCATCGGTATTACTCAGTATACACTTAAAGCGCTTATTAACGAAATATCGCAGTGCCCTGGTAAAGTCATCTTTTTAAACTGAGTTTGGAACGAGTTTACAACCACAACGTAAATACGTCGGCGATGTCGGGCTTGTATTAGAAGAGGTGGTGATAATTTTGAATTTATATTCATTTGAAATTCTTTATTTTTATTTTATTAAGCTGAACTTTCCATGATATTTTTTAATACACCATTTAAAGGAGCGCCAACCAAAGATTTTATCAAATGCATTTGACAATTCTTACTCATTTTAATTTTTTTATTTATAAGCATTCTTGTATGAAACATTTGAAAATTAAATGTTTTAAATTTTTTTATATCTTTCGTATCAGTGTGTAAGTTTTTATTTGTTATTGAAAAAAAAACGTTTAAAATGGAGTTCCAAATAAAAAAAACCATTTCGGTGCATACTTTTTTCAAAAACTGAATTTTATCACAAATTTTTATGAAATTTAAAAAAGAATACCTCGAAACTGGTAATACTTTTGAGTAAGGTAAATAGACTTAAATTTTTTTCCAATCACAGTACCTGCAAACCATTTTCGTTTGTTCTACCCTCTACCAAAGACCCTGTATCCGTATGGTAAGAACTTCAGTTTTTTGCGCGTTTTTTACTTTTAATCCATTCATTCTATTTTATAAATTCTCAGAACTGGTGGCTCATTCAATTGCAATTTTTGGTGAGGTATTCGTCAATCCTATCCGTAGAAATATTTATCAAATGTTGATTTACCCACCCCTTTCCTATAGATATGATTGATTATATACGGTATACCCAAGTGAAGTATTTTTATTATTGTGTATTACGTTATCAATAACTATCGGGCCGTTATCTTTCGTTAGATGAAATAATCGATTGTAGAATTATTATTGATTTTTTCGAGTGATAGTGTTTGTATTAAAAACCCAACTTACGTATGTGTATTGTGCAACGAATGCCGAATTTATGTGTTAAACATGTCAAGAAAACCCTATGGTAAGCTAACTGTTAGATACTTTTTATGATTCTCTATTTTCGGTGACGTTAAGCCTTATGTAAATTTACTAATTTAGATAAGAAAAATCATAAGACGAGGTCGTGATTACGTATTTATATGTTCGTGGAAGTATTTTGTTCTCATAAATTAAGTCTAAAAAGTGCCAACTTGAAAATGTCCCAGGGTTTGTTACAATTTTGGGCGACAAATTTCCTTATGGTTTTTTTTCAGCTTCATCCTGAAAAAGTCTCTCAATTTAATTGGAATAACTATAGAAATCAACTGTGTACAGTGCTTCTCCAAGTTCTCTTATCTCCCATATCATAAAAAATGATTTTACGAGTATTATTATTATATTCCACTAAAAAACTTATAATAACTTAACATTCAATTCTGTAAATTTTTTCTTTCAGTTATGTAATCAAATGTTTCTTTAAAGCCTCAACAGGTATGATAAAAACAAGGTCTCACATATTCAAAATAACTACATACAATGTTGCGCGAACGTCCGGAATAAAATTATCTATTCAACCAGTACCTAACTTAAAAAAATCCTGAAACACATGATTTCTTGCCAATAAAATGTAATTTTTTTCTTCAACCCTTTAGCTGCAATCCTAACCAACGTTTTTCAAATGCAAAGGTATGTCGTGTGAAGGGTCATTGAAAAGCACGTGAAAAATGGAATCTCACCATTCCTATTTTTTGTTCTTTTCTTATGTGGTTACTGAGAAATGAGCAAAGCTCGTGAAAAATGGAATCTCATCATACCTTTTTTTGTTCTTTTACTTATGTGGTTACTGGGAAATAAGAAAAAACCTTAAGAACAAAAAAGTTGCAAATACCTTTTTAGTGCTATTTCCGTCTCTGTTAAAAACGCTCCTAAAATAAACGGTTTTAAGGATTAAAACTAACTTTTCCGCATCTGTGACATGCCCTGAATAATATTCTATCATAAAATTGTTACTTGTATACAATACACTTCGGGGGATGTATCGTGCTAACAAACCAAAATTTCTCCAAAAATATTCAAAAATGTAGTATATCTGGATTTATAGGACCCGCTGTACTCGCTCTAGTCAACAGAAAATCGATAGGGTACATCTGTGAGACACCTTGAACAATATTCAATTATGAAATTGATGAATCGTATACTCTCTGGAGGCTGTATCGTGCTAACAAACTGAAAATTCTCCAAAAATGACAAAAATTTGGTACTTCAAGTTCCATAGCACCCGTTGTACTGGCTTTAGTGAGCTGAATATCAATAGGGTTCATCTTTGAGAGGCTCTGAATAATATTCAATCATAAAATTGGTCACTTGTATATACTCCGGAGGCTACATCGTGCTAACACACTGAAACTTCTCCAAAAATATCGTACTTAAAGTAGTGTAGCATCTGTTGTATTGGCTCTGGTGATCTGAAAATCAATAGGGTTCATCAGTGAGATGTCCTGAATAAGATTCAATCATAAAATTGGTGACTTGTTGAACTCCGGAGGCTGTATCGTGCTAACAAATTGAAATTTCTCTAAAAATGACAAAATGTCGTACTTTAAGTACCATAGCATCCGTTGTACTGGCTCTGGTGAGCTGAAAATCAATAGGGTTCATCTGTGACATATCCTTAACAATATTTCATCATAAAATTGGTGACTTATTGCACTCAGGAGGCTGTATCATGTTAACAAGACATGTAAGGAAAAGTGGCCGACGACAACGACGACGACATACACACAAGATTTTTTTTCTAAAAACCGTTTTTTCGTGTTGTTCTTGATAGAAAACGTAAAAATTACTCAAAAACTTTTTTCAAAATTCGAATTTTTTTTTGGGGTAAACCAATACTTTTCTCGCATATTAGATAGGTTGGGCGGAAAAGTAATATTCCACCCAGGTTGCTTTATATTTAGTTTTCTACCACTTTACCATTTTTATCTATAATTCCAATTTGTTTGGCCTTACATAGTCCTTTCCACTATTATTTTACACTCTTCATTATCCATCTTTTTTTTGGTCTTTTACGTTGTAATGCCTATTTTTACATTTGTCTTGGATTTCATTGATTTGCTTTCTTTTTTCCTTGTCTTCCAGTAATATTTCCATGCGCTTTTCATTTTCTAGTTTTTATAAGTTCAAACTTTAGAATATCCCATTTAAGTATGTCTACTTCTCATCTTCCTTTTTATTTTTTGTTTAAAAATGTCCGTGACAATGTAGTCGTCTGAGTCAGCGCAAGCTCCCTTAAACGTTCTCTGATCGCTGATGGATTTTATGGTATTTTTTGTGTTGGTGTTTTGTACTGCTTATCCCCATGCCGGCGTACGCTGCGAAATTACAAAGCCTTTGTCCATTATTGGTTTTTTCGTGTATAGTATGTTTGCCAGCCACATTCCTTACATGATCTTCTTTGCCAAACTGTGCATTAAAATATCCTAAAATCACTACTGTATCTTCTTTATGTGCCTTCATTATCTCTTCCTCAAGCTTTTCGTAAAATATCTCTTTTATTTAATCTTTTGCAGTTTCTGTTGGTGCGTATACATTTAGGACTGATAAATTAAGTGATTTTACTGCTCTAAATTCCAACATTTTTCCCACATTAAGTGCTACTCCCTGTTGCCCTTGTTTTTCTCTACCTGAAAATAATAGTTTGCACCTAATTTATTGTAACGCTGCTACATATATTTTGTACCTTTCTAGTTCATTTGAAATTTCTTCGATTTTTCCTGTTTCTAACATGGTCCTAATGCTGATTGATTACTAGAACTTTGCTTTTATTTTTCACTTTATTCTTTTTCCTATTGCGTTGTCCTATTACATAGCCAATATCATTTTGAGAAGGTTCCTGTTGTTTTCTTTGTTCGCTCTCTTCTATCTTCATTCAGTGGAGATCTGTCTGCTAATGTTTTTTTATAGTACTCGTTCTTTCTGTCCCTTTAGTCTTCAGTTGTGCATTCTTCCATTTATTACCAGTTTATTATATGAAATTTACTGTTTCGACCTTACGCCAGACCATTTTATAATTTGGTTAAATGTCAACTAAAA
This sequence comes from Galeruca laticollis, assembly GCA_963921935.1. Taxonomy (NCBI): domain Eukaryota; kingdom Metazoa; phylum Arthropoda; class Insecta; order Coleoptera; family Chrysomelidae; genus Galeruca; species Galeruca laticollis. Next base: position 31,763,677 of record OY998183.1, on the reverse strand, counting down.
GTTCATACTATAAATCACCTGACTAACTGACTGACACTAAAAATTACTAAAAAAGTGTTCAAAGATATTTAATTGTGACGCTGTCAACAATATTATTATGAAGTCTCTTTTATACTCGAATTATAAAACCACATTTTTGTACGCTGCTCAGGAATGAGTCAAACAAATTGAATGAAATTTGACAAAAGTGCATTTTAGACGATTACTCTCTTTTCGATAATTAATGAAATCCAAAAGACATTGTAGAAGGGTTCCAACCACACTCACACCCTGACATTTTTTTCAGAACTTTCATAGGGGGATAATATGATTCTCAATTTTTTTTTAGCGAGAAGTCTGATTAATTGTCTTCAATTTTGTTACTCTTGTAAAAATTTCCTATTAGGCATAGTTGAGAAGGAAAAAAATGTTTTCTTAAATAATGCTGGCAGGTATTAGGAATAACAAGTGTAATAAAACTGTAATACAACATTTAGTTGGCAGTGGAAAAAAGGCAAAACGTTTTTTTATAATAAATGTTCAATAGGACGGCCACCTAAGAAAGTTCTGAAAAAATGTCAGGTTGTGAAGGTGGTTTTACTCTTCTACAATTTCTTTTGCGTTTCTTTGATTGCCGAAAGGAGAGTAAAACGCACTTCTGTCAAAATTCATTCAATTTATTTTACTCATTTCTGAACATTGTACAAAAATGTGTGTTTTTTATGTAAACTTTGAACTCTTCTCACGGGCTTACGGTAAATTTTTGTATATAAATTGGGTCCAAGACATTGATTCTGTCCCGACTTACCCGAATTTGCAACGGAAACTGAATTTTCAAAATCAAAAAAGTCGTAGACCTTTTTATTTTTTTAAGAACATTTCCACCAGATGGTAGAAACTGTCCGCAGCTGTACGGGCACAAAATACTTTAAAGTTATTGTTGCAGTGCCAATATAATCAGAATTAATTATATATACAAGAAAATATACGATAAAGTATCGTATCTATTCCATCAAGTCCAATTTGCTCACAAAAAGAACCGTAGTCAAAGAAGAAAAACCTTTGAATTAGTAACTAAAAAGTGATGAAGTGATAATTACTTGGAAACTTGGCTAAGGATATGTCGTACAAAACTCACTCCGGAATATTTAGTAACTAGATCAGATTAGCATAAGTCCAAATGTGAGACAATTATCTCACATTTGTTATTAAAATGTAGACCATACGAAACTGAACCTGAAGTTGGAACTTTCCACGTAATTTAGAAACATTATTATGATAAATAGTTGATGCGGCCATCAGCTAAAAATATAAAAAAGATATTTTGATGATCATAGTTTTTATAGTGGAGTTAAAAATTTGTTAATATTTAAATGGGATAATAATATGTAAAGTTTGTTTAATAAAAACGTTTTGTTTTATCATAAAAGAGACCAATAAATAAATGTGTTGTTTTATAAACACAATTAAAAAACTTGAGAATGTATAAATAATTCGTTTGATATGTTTACTTTTTTTGGGTCATTAAACTACGTCCTATTGCTTTTAAAATCTTTTGGTAAACATTTACCGGTGATATGTGACAACGAAAAATCATCTATATTATCAATACCACTTAGTGAATGAATTTTCGCGATTAGTCTGTCTACTTAATTCATAACGAAACTGAGTTGCTTAAAACACCCCTCGCGAAATATTCTTGGTACTCGGTCAATAATAACAGTCGTCACCACCTTGGTGTATAATATACTATTCTCGACTATAATAATTGTTGGGTGGATCGTTGTTATTATTGCTTGATGTACTTGGAGTACTTCTAAAAGTATTCACTATGTTTTGTTAATGTTCGGCACTAAGATGTAAATACGGTTTCATCCTGCTCGAACTTCTATGTCTAGTAATATTTTCATGGCTTGTTCAGTAACGCCAGATTTTCGTAACTGATTGACTGCAGTGGTACGATTAGGGAGATTTGTTATTTTCACTTTTTTTTAGTGTCTAATCGTATCTTTTCTGCAGACAGTCTTGTCCATTTTGATATTATATTAATGCCAGAACGGACAATTCCTGTACCAGTTACTATTATTATATATTTATTATACTTACCATTCACCGTCAAAAAAAGTCTGTCATGGGTAATAACACCGCTTTTCGATTTTACTTTTAGGTATAAACTCACAGGACACATTTCTGGATTTTACAAATTTTTGAGTAAGCCATTTAATATCTGCACAGTTTTTATCGCCACCTTTGCGGGCTTTGGAAAATATCGGGATATATTCAATTATGTTTGTTAAACTGCCTATGTTGTCAAATTCTTCCTTAAAAAACGTAACGTGGAAAAAGCTGCTTCGTTATCTCTCCAAGCTAGTTCAACTGCAGCTATATGAAAAAATTTCTTTTAGAGTATCTCTAGCGTGTCTTAATTACATTGTAAACAGATATTTCTATATTCGTCTGAAGTAATTACGTCAGAACTAATATTTCGGGTACAAGTCGCCGCCTCCTTGAACATTATATCTTTGAAATGATCAATATTTCTCTGGTACTATCAAAATACTTTTCTTGCACTAATTTTGCAGTAGTGTTCCATATGGTTTCAATAACACTTTCCTTGTGATTACTACAATCAATTTTTCGCAGATTAAATGCTAGGTTTTCGTTGTTATTATATGCTAGCTTGTACTTGCGTTCCACACAGAACGTCATAAATTGTCTCCATATGTATAATTTCGATTTTTTTGGAGTGTTATATTTTCATCAATATCATCGTTTGAAATCTTACCGAAGCGACTCATTTTGACGTCTGCAACATAAAATTATTAAATTTACTGTTTCAGCCCATACTTTGTGGAATCTATGCATGGTATGTTATTAATGAAACTACTTTTTCGTAATTGTTCTTGCAAAGCTGGAAGCTGTTTTTTAAGTAATTTTTTATAATTCGCGTATAAAAGAGACTTCATTATAACATTGTTTACAGTGAAACAATGAAGCTCTTTGAACATTGTAATAGTAATTTTTAGAGTACAGTTGGTTATTGTATTTAGTTATATTTTTATTTGACATTTGACTTTAACCTTGACACAGATTATAAATAAAATGGTCTAGCGTTGTTCTCGCTAGCAAATTATTATACTAAAGGTAAATTAGAATGATTTATATATTAAAAATAATAACGAATAAAGTACGCTAATGTTTATTTATCAATGATTTGTTAATTGTTTATTTTTATATTGTATAGGATCAATAATATATAGGTATACAAAACGTTCGATTTTTGGGATAAATTACCAGATATCTATGTGAAGATGTATTACAGAAATAATTCTGTTCATGATATAATATAAATATATTGCAAGAGCATATACGAAGAAGCTCTTTTTTAAACAAATAATCATCCTCTTTTTGCTTAAATGAAAGTTTGTTTACAATTTACACAATTATTCGGTTATAATATGTCAAAAGTCAGAAGTGCTGAATAAAACCATCTGTGATCTGACCAATTAGGAATCTACAGAATTGCCAACTTAAATTCAAACCACACATCTAGTTTAAAAACAGGGATTATATGAAATTATATTTTATTTAATTAATTAAATAAACGCGAATTATAAAAAATATTGTGTAAAACTTGTGCCACAATGACTTTCTGTAGTACTCGTGATTTGCACAACTCACCGCTTCGCGGTTCGTTGTGCAAACTTCACTCGTACTACAAAACGAGTCATTGTGACACTTGTTTTACAAATAACTATTCTGCGAATCCCAATCTTTCATCAAAATGTGTCTATACGTCAAAATTTATTATGTATTTATTCATAAAATAGCATTTTTGGCAACTTTTAAAGATATGTACAAAAAGCACAACTTTTTATGAGGTTTTTACTCTATTTAGTACAGAACCACTCTTACTCTCTAATTTGAAGTTACGAGATATATCCATTAAGATCATATTACATAGTTGCATTATACCCTTTAAGGCAGAAAATGGTCTTCTGGTTATTTCCTCTTGAAAATGTGTACAGAGGTTTTCGGGATGGCTCAATACGAATAGAAAGATGAAAAACTGAAACTTGATTTTGATCGAACGATATCTCGACGGACAAAAAAAGGTTTTGTAAATTTAGAAAAAGGCTTTAAAAGATGAGAGTGCTACTTGAAGATGGCACAACTCATACTTGGAATAAAAATGTTAGGTGGTAATACCCACGAGAACAATGTTTTCCCTAAATGATTACGATACCAATATTTCATAACTAGTGTTGCCTACGAGACGAGACATTGAAAAATCTCGTCTTGTCTCGCAAAAAAGTGGAAAGTCTCGTCTCGCCTCATGTCTCGCAAAAGTCTTGCAAATATTTAATGTTTCTAACAAGATAAATAGAAGAACAAAAAAAGAAAATCCATCATAGATACATAAAATACAAATAATAAAATCAGTTATAAATTTTATATTAATCAACAAAAACATAATAATCTGGCAAGATAAATAGAAAAAAAAGAAAGGATCATAGATACAAAAAATAATAAAATTACTTCTAATTTGCATTTCAACAAACAAAAACAAAATACCGATAAAAAACAAAATCTATTATGGTATAATACATTATATGTCCCTAATATTTCAGTTATTAACAATACGATTCTTTTCTCAAACTACAGTGGTAATAATTATTGTATGTTGGGAAATGGGAAAATGAATAAATTAGCATCATATACAATTTTTTTTATATTTTGCGTGTGGTATTAGGGAGTAAAAACGGGATAGATTTCTTCCCAACATTCATATCTGAGGTGTTTAGGTGGATTCATGAATAGTATATTCATCTAACTTATTGAACAATATTTTTATTTTTAACCCAGTCATTTAAACATAAAAGCTGTCCAGCTGATGTATTATTCGGCCGGTTCCCATGTTTTCTTATGGTTAAAGAAGCCCAGGAAAACAGCTTTTCTGCATACTGCATACTGAGATAATCCCTCGCCATCGCACTGAAGACCGGAAACTGAGACTCATGGTCATTCCACCATTGTAGTATATTTGTTGTATTGTGACATCATGGCAAATAAATATATTGTTGAAACTCCTCCATCATTCCTTGGCTAGGCGATTATGATAACGCCACCTGATATAGAGCTTCAAAATCTGAGTTTAAAAAGCGTTTGTCGTGATCGGGTTCTGAACTTTTCAGCGTCTTTGTTTTTTTTTAAAGTTTTACCTTCAAATTTTGAGTAATAAATTTTTCTAGGCTGGTTTTCTTCAATTCTTTATCCCATGTAGTTGCGTCAAAAGTCTCTAATTTTAGCCGAAGATCCAAAATTAAGACTACTATATAAATCCAATTAGTTTTTTGGTAGTGTTTTAGAATTATATTTCGGGCTGCCTGAAAGCCCATAATAAGGTGTTCATCCACTTGGTTTCGGTCTGCTTTAAGGTCCCATTCAACAATTTTACTTTCTGCATTGACAAGTAATAGATTGATTAATACAATAACAATTGGCAACGTAGCATATTTCTCCCCTTGTAGTTTTTTTGTAAACATTTTAAAGTTTATCAATCATTTATGGAGTTCTTTAAGTATTGCCCATTCATTTTCTGTTACTGCGATTTTTTGTAGATCTGCATTTTGACATAAGAAATTGAGGCCATTTTTACATTTCAGTGCAACTGCTAGCATGTCATTATTGTCTTAAAAATAAAATTCAAAACGCACTAGCAGTTTTGTTTGATTTTTACAAGAGTAAACTTCTTACTGTTAATATAGATAAAACAGTATACTTACCAGTTACGAGCCAAACCTACCTAATTTTGACCGTATCGAAATTAAAAATGAAAAACAAACCTTGCGATTAATGGAGAGAAGAACAGTTGAATATCTTGGCATCACACTTGATAATCATCTCAGATGGGATACTCATATTTCCATTCTCGTAAAAAAACTCCGTTATTACTTGAGTAAATTTAAATATTTGAAAAAGTTTTTTGACATCCACCATCTTCGAATAATGTATCATGCACTTGTTGAAACCCACATTTTTTATGGTATCGTTGCATGGGGTGGAGTAACAAATAACTACTTGAAAAGTCTCTAAACAATACAGAAATGGATCGTAAAAATCATACTTGGAAATCCCAGTGATTATCTTTACAGTGAATCTGGGTTGTTTGATATACGCCAATATTTTTTCCTTAGTCTTTTAAAAAATCAACGCAAATATAATTTCATCGACCAAACAAGTAGACCATGTTCATAATACCAGATATAAAGAAAAATCCCTAGAGGTACCTAAAATATCCAAATCCATTGGACAGCGAAGTTATATATTTCTTGCTCTCAAAGTGTATAATAAAATTCCGATTGACATAAGAAAACTCAACTCATTCACCCATTTTATGATTGAATATTATTCAGGACATCTCACTGATGAACCCTATTGATTTTCAGCTCTTCAGAGCCAATACAACATGTGCTACAGTACTTTAAGTACGATATTTTTGTAATGTTTGGAGAAGTTTCAGTTTGTTAGCACGATACAGCCTCCGGAGTACATACAAGTGACCAATTTTATGATTGGATATTATTCAGAGCGTCTCAAAAATGAGCCCTATTTATATTCAGCTCACTAAAGCTAGTACAACGGGTGCTATGGTACTTGGAGTACCAAATTTTTGTCATTTTAGGAGAATTTTCAGTGTGTTAGCACGATACTGCCTCCAGAGAGTATACGATTGATCAATTTTATGATTGAATATTGTTCAAGGAGTCTTACAGATGTACCCTATTGATTTTCAGTTGACTAGAGCGAGTACAGCGGGTCCTATAAATCCAGATATACTACATTTTTGGTTATTTTTAGAGAAATTTCGGTTTGTTAGCACGATACATCCCCCAAAGTGTATACAAGTAAAAATTTTATGATAGAATATTGTTCAGGGCCACAGATGCGGAAAAGTTAGTTTTAATCTTTAAAACCATTTATTGTTATGATTGTTTCATTATCACGCTATCGTACCAATGTGTTGTCTGATATTACTTTTCCGCCCAACCTATCTAATATGCGAGGAAAGTATTGGTTTACCCACAAAAAAGTTGAAATTTTGAAAAAAGTTTTGAGTTATTTTTACGTTTTTCATCAAGAACCACACGAAAAAATGATTTTTAGAAAAAAATCCTGTGTGTATGTCGTCGTCGTTGTCGTCGGCCACTTTTCGTTTCATTGTCTTGTTAACACGATACAGCCTCCGGAGTGCAACAAATCACCAATTTTATGATTGAACATTGTTTGGGACATCTCACAGATGAGCCCTATTGATTTTCAGCTCACAATAGCCAGTACAACGGATGCTATGGTACTTGAAGTACGACATTTTTGTCATTTTTTGAGAAATTTGAGTTTGTTAGCACGATACAGCCTCCGGAGTATATAAAAGTGACCAATTTTATGATTGGATATTATTCAGGGCGTCTCAAAGATGAACCCTATTGAGATTCAGCTCACTACAGCCAGTACAACGAGTGCTATGGTACTTGAGGTACCAAATTTATGTCATTTTTGGAGAATTTTCAGTTTGTTAGCCCGATACAGCCTCCAGGGTGTATACAAGTGACCCATTTTATGATTGAATATTGTTCAGGGCGTCTTATAGATGAACCCTATTGATTTTCAGCTCACAATAGCCAGTACAACGGGTGCTATGGTACCTGAAGTGCCACATTTTTGTTCTTTTTGGAGAAATTTCGGTTTTAGTACTATACAGCCTCCGGAGTGTATACAAGTGGCCAATTTTATATTTGGATTTTTTCCAAGGTGTCTCATTCAAGTTGTCTCACAGATGTACCCTATTTATTTTCAGCTGACTATAGCGAGTACAGCGGGTCCTATAAATCCAAAATCCACATATACTGCATTTTTGGTTACTTTTGGAGAAATTTCGGTTTGTTGACACGATACATCCCCCGAAGTGTATACAAGTGACAATTTTATGATAGAATATTAATCAGGGATCTCATAGATGCGGAAAAGTTAGTTTTTCTACATTCATGCAAAAAACAACACTTTTGTGAAACACATTTAATGGAAAAAGTGGTTCTTTTTTGCACTAGTGCAACAAAATTTTTGTTGCACTCATATGTCATTCTTGTCAGTTTTGTAATGATTTATGACAAACATAAACATTTAAATAAAATAAAAATCCAGAGCAAGTGTCTGATCCTGCTCTAATACAGCAATAATATATGTATATCTTACTACTTAGTCTCAACGAGTTACAATTATTGCAAAAATCTTTGATTATTTAAAATTTAAATGGTCAAAGCGAAAACCAGCTATGATTAAGTACTGACAAGGTGGAGGCCATAAAGATACAAAAAAAGAAGAACGGTTAAAATACATTCTGAGTTCTGACATGGTAAATGATATTTATTAAATATCAGAGTAATATTATAAAGCAACATCTTTTAAGTTGTATTGAATATTATTAAGAAAATATTATATTAATAATTACTAAGAAAATGAGTAATAGCGATGAAGAAGAATTTATTGGGACCCCATCAGAAATAAGTGAAATTGCAAATGAAGCATCATTAAACTTATTACCAAATAAATCAAGAAAGCAATATGAGATATGTTATAATCGTTTTAAGGAATGGTGCTTTGATAAAAATGTAAGAAATTATACAGAAAATGTGCTTCTTGCATATTTTTCAAAAAGATCAAAAGATATTAAACCTTCAACACTTTGGTCTGAGTACTCAATGGTAAGAGCCTGCCTTTCTTCTAAAGAAAATATAGATATTAAAACATACAATAAAGTATGGCCTTCATGAAACAGAACTCTGTAGGGTTTCGCCCAAAAAAATCAAAAGCTTTTACCAGGGATCACATTTACAAGTTTCTAAAAGAAGCCCCAGACTCAGTATTTGATGAAAAAGGTGAAACGGTAATCTTTTTTTAATTATTAAAATATTTTAAAACTGCTTGTTGTAGGTTGCTGCAATATTTAGTATCGCTGGAGCATGTCGTAGAGATGAACTCCAAAAGCTGAATATCGATGACATAGAGGAAGTAAACTCAATATTAATTGTAAAAGTACCACGGTCAAAAACTGACAAAGAACGAAGTTTTGTCATTAGAGGTGAGGTGGAAGAAGGATTAAATTTAATCGATATATATCATAAATACAAAAAATTACGTCCTAATCATATTTCACATAAACGTTTTCTTATCAATTATCGAAATGAGAAGTGCACCGTTCAAGCTATTGGTGTGAATACTTTTGCTAAAATTCCATATGAAATTGCAAAATTTTTGCATTTGGAAAATCTTGAGCTATATACAGGGCACTGCTTAAGGAGATCCTCCGCAATACTTCTTGCAGATACAGGAGCAAATATACTAGAGCCTAAAAGACATGGCGGATGGAAATCGTCGACAGTGGAGGGATATGTAGAGGAATCACTTACAAGCAAACTTAATGTTGCTAACAAATATTTCAGTTTGAAAATAATGAAGCTGTACAAATTCCAAGTACTAGTGGTACGTTTAAAGAAATTACAAATCAAGAAGTAGAATTAAAAAATAATTCACTAAGAAATATTAATATTGAAAATTGCACAAATTGTTCCTTTACTTTTAATATTAATAAAGTTTGAGTTCCTAACATATTATATTCTAATTTTCCAGTTTTTGCATGAATGTAGAAAAAATATTGTATGCAACTCGTGCAAAATGTGTTTTTTGGACTCGACGTGTTGTCCAACTCGGCCTAAAGGCCTCGTTGGACAATTTCACGTCGCGTGCAAAAAACACTCACTCTTTGTACTTGTTGCAAAAAAAGTTTTTTTATGAATTTTCAAAACGAAAAATGTACCCCAACAAGTGGTTGGAATTAATAAAATAGGTAGCGTAGCGAAAACGGTGGCCACTTTTTTAAAATTGGATAATCCACAATTATATACCGGTCACAGTTTTCGCAGGTCATCAGCAACTATTTTAGTAGATGCAGGAGCAAACGTGACAACCCTTAAAAGACACGGAGGGTGGAAGTCCTCAACTGTTGCAGATGGATACGTCGATGACTCTGTCACAAACCGATTACATATTGCCAATAAAATAATGGGTGCGATAGCGTCTTCATCTAAAGAAAATATTCAACCAAGATACAATTAATTTACAGATTTGTCATATGACACTGAAATTCCATCATCAACAAAAATATTAAACCAACCACCAGTAGCAGCATTCAAAATATCGATGAAAATATTGCCAGTAATATCACATCGTCATCTATGCAATCACCTATAACTTTTACTAACTGCCAGGGTAATTATTTTACGTTTAATTTTTATGCTGCTCCAGAAAAAAAACATAGTTAATATCGATTTCATGAGATTAATTTTTATATTCTTGCAATAAGTTTACATCGTTTGTGCTTAGTTTTGTTCTTAATAAATTTCTCGTTTCGTTACTCTAGTTTATATTTCATTATACTGTTATTAGATATGATTTGACTCTACTGTCATATGCGAACACAAAAACCTAAGGTACTTTTTAAATATTTATGGCCGTTGGAAAAATAGTGTACATAACTCGTTGGACAGTGAACTCATTTCATTTTTGCACTCACCGATGTCAACATTATTTTTAAAAAACCATCACATTAAACAATACTTATTTGTTACAATTATTATCGGATGGTTGTAGGAAAAATAGTGTACATTACTTGTGCGAAAGTGATTTTTCACACTCGTGGGAGTGTCTCACTCGGCTTGCGCCTCGTGAGACAATACTTCCCACTAGTGTGAAAAATGTCACTCTCCGCACTCGTTACGTAATATACTACTTTATGATAAAAAAAGACTAAAATTTTGTCAGAACTGTCTGTGGATATGGTGTACAGACTAGATGTAAATTGAGTGAATGAAAACGACGAATACTTAGTGTGTATTTGTTTATTAATTTCCAGCTAAGCGTAAATTCATTCAAAATTAATTTTGAATGAATTTACATCATGTAAATTATAATTTTACACCCTTCCAATACGGTTATTTTAATGTTTTTATTCCAATGACTTAATCATAACAATAATTCAACTTTGAACATTGTTCTTAATCAACTTGATGGCTTTGACACCTACTTTTTAAATGACGACAGCTTTGATAATGGCTTAATAGCCGAAAGCGCTTAGCTGGAAATTAATAAACAAATACACACTGAGCATTCGTCGTTTTCATTCACTCAATTTAAAATTTTGTCGTCATTGCAACTACTATTATTAGTAGACTCGCAAAGTTTTATCAAATCATTCATGCAACCCGTGCGATATTATATCACACCAGGGTGATATTATATCACACCAGGGTGATATTATATCACACCAGGGTGATATTATATCACACTCTAATGTGATATTAGATACTTTCCAAATATCAAGACAGTGGTGTTATGTGTAGTTTTCATAGGTGGTCGTAGGAAAAATTCTTTTTCCGCCTACCTCCATCCAAAGTATACATTTTCTGGCCTCAATGTAGGGAGCAAAGTCATACTTTTCCTACCTAGCGAGGAAAAGTACTCTTCGTCCCTTGTCCCGATGCCTAGCCAAGCATTTTAAAAGTCCGTCCTCGATGCCCAGCCAAGCATTTTAGAACTCCATCCTCGATGCCCAGCCAAGTTTCGTAAAAGTCCATCCTAAGTAGTATTTATTAATTTTGATTGTTTGTTTCATAAATAAATTATTAAAAATGTCTTGTTATTTGAGGGAGGCGGAAAAATCATATGTATAACATGGATGTAAAGTGCCTTTTCCCCCCTCGAATGATTACTGCCCTCCGCTACGCGTCTGGCAGTAAACTTCATCCTAGGGAGGAAAAGTAGCACTTTCCTCCGTTGTTATACAAATAGCTATTGTTTTAAATATCTCATAAACGGTTCTGACTAAGGATATTATACAGGGTGTCCCGGGACTAATGGGAAAAAAGTCAGGAGCGTATAATCTGAGCCAAAATAATGTTAGTACTTCTTATAAACTTTTTCTATGCAGGCCCTCGTTTTCGAGTTATAGGCCTTCAAAGTTTTAATATTGAATTTTTTTTTATTTTCATTTTTTGTACTAGTTATTTGATCTTTATCAAATTTACGGCAAAGCTATAATGTACGTGTATGTTTATTTTGGTAAGGTAAACATATTTACAGTAGTGCCTTGAAGCCAGGGACGGACTACTCGCAATGGTTAGTGATCCAAAAAATTTGCAAGGATGGCACACCCTGTATGAAATTATCGAAATTGACTTCTCCGCACATTAAGCTAACGAAAAGGCTAATATTTACAGTTTTATTAATGCACTACGTACAAATTTACCTAACTAACTTATTAATACGATGTCCAAGATTTACCTACAGTACTACAAAAAAATAATTTGATGATAGCAGATGATAAAAACATTAAGAACTTATTTAATGGGAATTAAATAGGTACGCAAACAACGTAATTAGTTGCTTTTAATCAAAATTACGAACACAACATTATTAAACCATTAAGAAAAACTCCAAAAACACAAGTTATAAAACATTAGACTAAAACTAATTCCTGAACAACAACAAAAACTAACGTTATTCTAATAAATGTTCAATATGAGCTCCTCCCACTTCGACACACATTCTAAGTCTACGAAGGTTGTTTCTTTGTACTTGAAAGAGCAATCCCACATTATTTCTAATAACATTGCAGTGTAACACAATTCAGTCCATTAAAACTTGCCTTGTTTGCACAGGTGTTGCGTAAACTCTAGAAATAACCCTAGAGAAAGAAATCCTCAGGATTAACGTCTTCTGATCGAGGTGGCCATTGAAAAGGGCCTCCACGACCAATCCATCTATTAGGAAACCTTGTGTGTAAATGCTGTCGTACATCTAAACTGAAATGAGGAGGGGCCCCATCATGCATGAACCATAAATTCCTACGAGTTTGTAGTAGCACATCATCAAACAGCTTCCATAACTCATTTTTCAAAAACTCCAAATATTTCTGACCGGTCAAAGTACCGTCAATAAAGTATGGCCCTATCAAATGATTGCCAACTATCCCTGTCCAAACATTACCAATGAATCTATGCTGGCTCCTAGTTTGGATAATGCCATGTGGATTCACATCATCACATAAATGCATATTATGAGAATTTATGACTCCATCTCTGGTAAAACCGGATTCGTTCGTAAAGAGAACGTTACTAATAAATGTATTGTCTGCTTTTTGTTGTCGCAGAAACCACTGGCTATACTCAAGTCGTGCAGGATAATTAGCCACTGTCATACTGTGTACTTTTTTCATGTGGAAAGGATATAACAGCTGTTCTTTTAGGACGCGATGAACAACTGATTTCGAGACGTTATGTTCTCTTGATAATTTTCGTAAACTCGTTGATGGTACATTATCAACTGCATTTAACAAGTCTTGTTCAACTGCCACAGTACGTACACTTCGTACTGGGCGTTCTCCACCTTCCTAAAATTTAAAATTTTGTTTTGTATACATAGAAAATTACATTTACTTATTCATACCTGTTTCTCGTAACCTGAGATCAATACGCTCAAACATTCGTCTGTCTGGCAATGCTCTGTTTGCAAAATGCTCTGCATAAAGCCTTCTGGCCTTTAAACAATTTAGAGAAGCCAGTCCATACATTAAATGCATATCTGCGTACTCAATAAAAGTGAATTCTGCCATTGTAACTGCTAAATTAAGGACTTATGAATTATTGACAAGTACTGACTACGAACTATTCTACACAACGTTTGACAACTAATCCTATGGTTACTTGATAAACAGTAAAAACACTTTTAAAAAGTTTCTACCAACTTTCGAATTAATAAGTCGTTAATGTTTTTTATCGCCTGCTATCGTTAAATTATTTCTTTATAATTCGCGTATAAAAGAGACTTCATTATAACATTGTTTACAGTGTCACAATGAAGCTCTTTGAACACTGTTATAGTAATTTTTAGTGTACAGTTGGTTATTGTATTTAGTTATATTTTTATTTGACATTTGACTTTAACCTTGACACAAATTATAAATAAAATGGTCTAGCGTTGTTCTAGCTAGCAAATTATTATATTAAAGGTAAATTAGAATGATTTATACATTAAAAATATTAATGAATAAAGTACGCTAACGTTTATTTATCAATGATTTGTCAATTGTTTATTTTTATATTGTATAGGATCAATATATAGGTATACAAAACGTTCGATTTTTGGGATAAATTACCAGATATCTATGTGAAGATGTATTACAGAAATAATTCTGTTCATGATATAATATAAATAGATCGCAAGAGCATATACGAAGAAGCTCTTTTTTAAACATAATCATCCTCTTTTTGCTTAAATGAAAGTTTGGTTACAATTTCCACAATTATTCGGTTATAATATGTCAAAAGTCAGAAGTGCTGAATAAAACCATCTGTGATCTGACCAATTAGAAATCTACAGAATTGCCAACTTAAATTCAAACCACTCCTCCTAGTTTAAAAACAGGGATTATATGAAATTCTATTTTATTTAAAAACTTGTGCCACAATGACTTTCTGTAGTACTCGTGATTTGTACAACTCACCGCTTCGCAGTTCGTTGTGCAAACTTCACTCGTACTACAAAACGAGTTATTGTTACACTTGCTTTACAAATAACTATTTTGTAGTACTGTAGGTAAATCTTGGACATCGTATTAATAAGTTAGGTAAAATTGTACGTAGTGCATTAATAAAACTGTAAATATTAGCCAAACGGCTTATTTTATCGAATTCCAACAAGAGCACCTTTTCATGTGTGGGGAAGTGAATTTCAATAATTGCATACAGGGTGTGCCATCCCTGTAAATTTTTTTGGATCACTAACCATTGCGAGTAGTCCGTCCCTGGCTTCAAGGTACTACTGTAAATCTGTTTACATTACCAAAATAAACATACACGTACATTACAGCTTTCTCGTGAATTTCATAAAGATCAAATAACTAGTACAAAAAATAAAAATAGAAACCAAATTCAAAATTAAAACTTTGGAGGCCTATTACTCGAAAACGAGGGCCTGCATAGAAAAAGTTTATATGAAGTACTAACATTATTTTGGCACAGATAATACGCTCCTGACTTTTTTCCCATTAGTCCCGGGACACCCTGTATAAATAATACATTTTTAGAAAGTGATAAAAAATATAATGTAATTACCTTGCAAAACTATCCGATTTTAGATGAGGTAGTGAGTGATTATTTATCAAAACCGCTTTAAAGCGATTGATTATTCGGTTTAAAAAAGCTGCCCTTATTTATTGACATCTCTGACAATGTATTAATGATATTACTGTTTTAAATGAAACTTACCGTTTCATTTAAAACAGTAATATGAGTAGATTCCACGAAGTAAGGGTTCGAGACAGTTAATTTCATTTATTAATGAGATATTATTTTGGAACACCTGTATTGTAACTTCATGACGCGTTGTAATTAATTGTTTGAGATTGTGTAAAATCTCCTTTCACCAATATAAAATGCATGATGCATTAATCATTACTATATAACAGTTTTTGCAATGAATATTGCGCATTTTTTAATTCATTTTCTTTATCCTGTTATCGTTGGGAAAGTTCAGGAATTATTTTGAATATTCATATATAAAACATATTTTTCTACTTCCGCTACTAAAACCGCACTTTGAACACGGGTTTGACATGCACAAACCGACTCTTTAAACACTAGTGTTTAAAATGCGAAAAGTCACATCTCGTTTATCTTTTGTTTTTTAAACGTCAAATCAACTGTATCTTTTGTATGTTAAATTTCATGCTCCTTGATAATTTTGTTATTCTGCGTCATTTGATTTATCAGTCAGCTGTCAGTCATCGTCCGTCATGTAATGAATATAATTCAAATATAATATAATGTTTTCCTTCCCGCGGGCGAAGAAAAAGTATAGTAAGTACCTCGTGTTAAAAACGTCTTTAGTCACTCGTTTCACAAGGAACTCGTTCCGCTTCGCTTCACTCGTGCCTAGTAAAACTCGTGACTAAAGTAATCGTTTTGACACTTGGTACTTAATATACTATTAATCACCTTTTTAAAAACTTGACCAAACTAATGACAAAACAGCGAAAATTCAATGTTGAAATTATTTTTGTAGTTCAGTTTAAGCGGAAACTGTTGCTTGCTTTCGACGCATATTTTTGACACTTCGTCAAAATGTGTTTCAAAGTTAGTTTGGAGTTACAGCTAAAACAAATGGGTCTGGAGGCAGTAGATATTAAGTAACCATTGGTAAGTCTTGAATGACATATTATTCTTCTTACCACAGCTAAATCTTGCCTTGATAGACCAGCGAAACTTCTTGCTTGAGAATGACCTATCGAGTGCTGTATTTGGCGTAATGATGTGCCGACGGTCTCCCAATTCTGCTGCCAAGTTGCTCTGATTTTTCTTTTGAAGTGTGATTTTAAATCCTTACAAATAGTTATATTGTCGGTGATGGTAAATGTAGATGCAATTTTTGCCTGTTGGTCTTCAAGCTGGTTACATACGATGCCAATATGGGAAGGTATCCAAATTATAGTAAATGCTATTTTTTGGGATGTGATAAATTGTTAGGGGTCATGTGTAGAATGGATGTTCGGTAAATATATTTTGGATGGATAAAATTGAAGCAAGTGAATTTGTACATCTGGTAACGAGCTTATAAGGGTGGGAGATGGAATTGAGGGCATAGAGTATGCTAAATAGTTCGCCTGTGTAAACGCTACAGATTAGGGAAGATTTTATAAAAGTTCGTGACGTTGTAACAGCGCAGCCTGCTCCTGTTTCATTTTTGGATGCATGCGTGTATAAAACTAAGTCGTAGTTACTATTAGTAATAATTTCATTAAAAGCATTTTTTATTTTTATTAATTGTTTGGGCATTGTGTATTAGTCGTAACTCATAAGGGATGTGTTAAATTTAGGATGGTTGATAGTACATGGAGGAGTAGATGGAATGGGAGGAGGAGTTGTTTGTACGTGGTTAACGCAGTCTAGTAGCTGTGATAAAATCAATGAGACTGGTTTTATTATTGGTATGGTTGAGGAGTTGTATGAATTGTTAGAAGTTAATATAAATAATGGGTAGACCGGATTGAAGGGTTAGACGATACGGAGGCAGCATAAGAAAGCAGAAGTTGCTGCCGTCTGCTCCAAAGCGGGGGTTCATTAGCTTCACAGTAAAAGCTTTATGCAGATCTAGATCGGCAAACACGTAGATGCATGCTCGTATTGTTACCTCCAGGATAACAAAACCTAAAGCACCGTGGATAACATTTACTATAAAGAAAATGATGGACGGAAGAGACAAAGCTCTGAGAAAGTATAAAATAACGAGATCTGAAGCAACTTTACAAACCTATAAAAATTTACGAAATTTTACATTCCAATCCATCAAAAGAGAGAAAAGGGCATATTTAGTCCATTAGTTCGGTAGCAGTAAACCAAAAGATATGTGGCGAATTTTAGATATGTGGCGAATTTTAAGAGCGAATAAATTTTTATCGAACAAATCACTTGATATACCAGAAAATCTGAGGGATGCAAACAAAGTTAATAGGTTTTTTATTGAATCGATCTCGCAATCTGAACCATCGAATGAAATAAAGTCTTTTTATAAATCGAATAAACTTAATAATTTTGATTTCAAATTTAATGAAACTAATGACTTACTTGTCTATGAAGCAATTTATGATATTAAAACAAACGCTACCAGATGTGATGGATTAAATATAAACTTTATCAAATTGTGTTGTCAAATACTTACATCCAATAAGTATTCTACCTGCGATGTCAAAAATCTTGGAAAAAACGTTAGAATCTCAAATTAAGAATTATTTACATATACATTCACTATTACCCTCAACACAGTCAGGTTTTCGTAAAGATTATAATTGTACTACTACTGTTTTGGTTCATGTTATTGATGACATTTTCAAAGCTACCGACTCGGGTTATTCGACATTGCTGGTTATGTTAGATTTTAGTCGCGCTTTTGACACTATAAATCACGATTTAATGACTTGCATTTTGGAATATATGAGTTTTTCTAATGATGCTTGTTCCTTAATACAGAACTACCTTAAATTCAGGCAACAGAGAGTTGTTATAGATGGTATTAGTTCAGATGATCTCGTACTAAGATCTGGTGTACGTCAAGGGTCGATCCTTGGGCCACTGCTGTTTTCTATGTATGCTTCTCATCTCTCAAACAAAATCCGGGACTGCAAAGTTCATTTATATGCTGATGATACTCAGTTGTATTATAGCTTCAGGCATGCTGATGTGGATAACGCTTGTGCCGTTGTCAACAACAATCTAGATGAATTTATCTGTTATGCTACTGAACACTGTCTACTTATAAACACAACAAAATCTAAAGTCATGTTTTTTGGCACTAAGCGAAACAGACAACATTTATCGAATGTAGTGAATATTACTATCGGTAATGAAGAATTGGAAGTGGTAAGTGAAGCAAAAAATTTAGGAGTTATATTAGATTCTGAATTGAGATTTGAAAGGCATATAGGTTGTTACAACGCGCTTATTGTAATATTAAAATGGTATATGGTAATCGACACCTTTTTCCTATGCATGTAAAAAAATATCTCTGTGAAACACTTGTGCTATCATTATTCAATTATGCAGATGCTTTGTACGGACCTAATCTAACTCACCTATATAAACATAAGATTCAGAAAGTTCAAAACTCATGCCTACGTATGATTTTTGGAATAAGAAGACGACAACGAGTATCTCATAAATTGAAGGAGATTGGATGGTTACATATGGAGAATAGAAGAAAGTTTCATTTTATTACCTTATGCCATCAAATAATTCTTGACAGGAAACCTTCCTATCTACACCGCAAAATTACGTATCGTTCAGATGTCCATAATGTAAATATTCGAAAGAGAGGTTTACTTAATGTTCCTCATTTCACGACTAAGTCTTTTAGGCGCTCGTTTTCATACCAAATTCACTCTCATTATTAATGCCGTTCCATCCGAGTTTAAGGTCTATAATATTTCGAATTTAAAAAATATATATTAGACAATCAAATTTAGCAGTAATGCAAAATATCTACCTGCTCATTTCTCACTTAAAAAATTAAATTCGTAAGTTTGTTTCTCGCTTTGTGGGTATATTATCTCTCATGAGGTGTCTCGCGTGTTTCTTCTCATGGAATCAACTATAAATTCTTTAATGTTAAAGTCTACCTAATATTGTACCTATTAAAACATTTATATTTTCATTATAATTTATTTTATCTTGTTCTGCAAAAAGTAATTGATTTATTTAATTTTATGTTTCATCAGCTAATAATTAAGAACTACACAAGATTTGTTTTGGGTTAAAAAAGAGTATTTTCTGTTGTGCAGTAATGTACAACTGAAAATAAACTTCGCCCTTTATTTTCAATAGTATTTGAGTTCAATTTAATTTATGTGAATTTGAGTTTTATTGAAAATAATAAAGACGTGTATTATATTATTATTATTAAAAACGTAAAGCGGTGTTATGCACGGAGTTTAAAAGGTCGAGGTCTGATTTGGTGGCAGGGAAATATATATGTCAACCATAATCTAATTTTGAACTAATAAGGCCCCTGTATATTTTAAGAACAAAATTTTCATCAGCTCCCCAGGGGTAATGCGAGAGGAAATCCCGATTAAAAACCTTACATTTTCGTATCAAAAGTTGTAAAGTGAGTTTATAATCATTTTTTCGAAGAATATGCTAATCGTACTCCTATTGATCTTCTATTAGGTGAATTTTGTTATTTTTTAATATTTCGTACACAATGACCATAGGTGGACATACAATTCGGTAGACAACGTTTATTTTCTTCTTTGATCCATTCCTGAAATATGACCGATGTTATCACTTGCTTATTACGTCTAGTGCGACTTCCATCTCATTTTGAAAATAACCGGATAATCTGGTTTTCACCAGCCTAGGATCTTCATCAGCCACCAAAAAAATGTCAATATATCATATCATCCTGGTTTTTAGTCAAATCATAAAAATTCAATAAAATACTTTTATTTGAATAGATGAGGCTTTTACTTGATGAAGATCTATACTGAACTATGAAATAAACAATTTAATTTGTTTCAAACTTCATTATATTTGAACTAATGTTCAATTTAAACTAGTGACGCGTCTCAGAAAGCTACTGTGTTAGTGAAACGCGTCACTAGTTTAAATTGAACATTAGTTCAAATATAATGAAGTTTCAAACAATTGAAATTGTTATAATTTAATTTCTTAAAACATATGATATAATTTCAAGGTAATGAAGGTGCATGATCATGCTTAAGCTATTGAGTAATGAATTTTGTAGAATGCTTCACAGTAACAAAAGATATGCTTAATTTATTAGCTCATATTTGTACTAAGATAACACTAATCTATCATTGATCAAATAAACATACTGAAGTAGGCTTAGTAATAAATATAAAAAAGTGACTTTCTAGAAATTTCTGATAGAATATATTGCTACTAATATATTTTTGATACAGGGGATTCTTTGGAAGTTCCAATTCGACGTTTTAGAAAAACTAAAAAAATTAAAATCTGAAGATTTTCTGGGAAACGAACATATGTCCCACTTCGTCTAATGTAAAATCCTATTTTACGTAATTTTTGTGTGAGTTCATCAAGAGTTTTTACACTGCGAATAGATTCTATCATCTGCTGCACTCCCTAATAAAGCAATATCCGCAATTGTTTTCGATAGTAATTGTTGACCGTTTTCTGGCGCTAGTACGTTCCACTAAATCCCTCAGGGATAGTTTTTTTCACTTCTGGAAATTCAAGAAAAATATCTTATAACTTTCTGTTCATACCATCTCTGTGTTTCTTCTGGGCAACTGCGTTTTGAATCTTCCTGTTTAAAGACTGTTTCGCTGTTTTTAATTCTTCGCGCAACTTAATAATCTGTTTTTCAACTTGAACAAGGCTTGGCATAGTATCGCTGGCAGAATACAAAGCATTTAGATTTTTTTCGAGTAGAGCAATTTTATTTTTCATATATTCCTGAGAACGTTTTGCCTCCTTGTCGAGTTGTGTAACCATACTTTATCCCCTTCTTTGAAACTGCCTTCTGTGGCCTGCGTATCGTACCTTTGTTTCATTCTGTCGCTGGCAACTTGAAGATTCGTTCGAACCAATTTGTGCATATCGTCCACCCTTCTTCCCAATTGAACCAGGTAATCTTCTTCTGCTATATCTTCGCCAGGCCGGCGGCCAAATTCCAGGTCATAAGGAAGCCTCATTTCCCGTCCATACAGGATTTTTGTAGGTGCTTCACCCGTGGACTGATGGCAGATCGATAACCCAATGCAAATAGGGAATGATACTGGTCCCAATCTCTTTGGTGGTTGGAAACTACTTTGGACAGGTATTTTCCAATGGGCCTGCTCATTCTCTCGACCATTCCATCTGACTGTGTATGCAACGCAGTTGTCATGGTCTTCTTCCTTCCCTCCTTGCCAAAAATTTCCTGGAATACCTGGCTCTCGAAATTTCTTCCTTGATCGCTGCGGACTTCCAAAGGCACTCCATGTCAGCTAATAAATTCATTCGTCAATACATCCGTGACAGTCGTGGCCTCTTGATTCGGGATCGCGTAAATTTCCACCCACTTTGTTCGTCAAATGTCTTACCCAGTACTACGATATCGTCCAAATAGACCAGGCATGTCTTCCAAGATAACCCTCTTAAGACATTTTCCATGAATCTGTCAAATGTCGTGGGGGCATTACAGAGCCCTAATGGCACGATATTGAATTGCCATAATCTAGATCCGGTGGTAAAAGCGGTATTTTCTTTATCTTCTGGGTCTATTTCTACTTGCCAATAACCAGAATTCAGGTCCAATATGGAAAACTGTTTGCTTCTGGCCAAAGTGTCTAGCGTATCTGCGATTCGAGGCAGAGGGTAGCTGTCTTTCTTCGTCACGTTGTTTAGCTCGCGATAGTCCACGCAGAATCTCGTAGTTCCATCCTTTTTCTTGACGAGCACTACTTGAGATACCCATGCACTAGTAAGTTCTATTACTTTCTCTTCTTCCAACTCTCGCAATATTCTTTCAACATCCTCTATTTTCGCTCGTAGTAGTCTTCCCTCCTTTTGATACGAATAGGTTTCGATACTGCAAGAGAAATTCTCTCATTTTCCTTTTTTCAGCTCGATTCAAGGGTTGACCA
The DNA here is from genome assembly GCA_963921935.1 of Galeruca laticollis. Classification (NCBI taxonomy): domain Eukaryota; kingdom Metazoa; phylum Arthropoda; class Insecta; order Coleoptera; family Chrysomelidae; genus Galeruca; species Galeruca laticollis. The sequence goes on along the minus strand of OY998183.1, from coordinate 31,741,422 downwards.
GCTACTGATAACATCTGTTCAAATGTGGGATTGGAATTGTCAGTTATTGTTTGACGAACTATAGACGTCACTGGTACACAGGATCCAATCCTGGTTTCATTCTTGATAGTAATTAGGTAATCGTTCACGGTTATCATACCTACTGGGATCTCCTTCGCCGACGTAACCAATCCTTTTACAATTCGTACTCCTTTGCCAACCTCTTCGTCGTCGTTCCTTGGCTCCATCATAACCGGTGTATCTTTCTCCATGATTCCCTGTAGCCGCGCTACTGTCATGGTTTCGCTTCGTGCAGGTAGCACGGTATCTTTCTGTACAGCTACCAACACCGTGCTGCCTTCATATGGATGAAGGAATACCTCGTCGGAACCACTTTAATGGTTCTGTTTGTAAAGTCCAACTGGAAACCATGGAGATTCATTACGTCCTTTCCCAGAATCACGTCTTCTTCAATGTCAGCTACGATTACAGTATGTGTGAACTTTTCTGCACTAATTCCCAATTGGATTTGTATCTCTCCTTTAACGTTGGCACTCACCTGTGGCTGTCCGCAGTCTCGTTGGTAGAAGCTTCTTCTTGGAGTTTATTATCTCTGATATTATAATGGTTCTAGTTGCTCCAGTGTCTACCAACAGAGTATATTTCTTGCCATTCACTCCACCATCTACATATACACTGTCGTTGTGACACCTGCGAGAAGCTATCAGTATGAGAGGGTCTTTGGAACGATCCTGAGTCGGCGCTGCCCACTCGTAGCCGACCCGCTATAGTTTTCCTGTGACTGGGGTTCTTGATTTGCAGGAGTCTTGGGGCGCTTACACTAACTGCATACATTACCCTAGCTCGTCACAATTCCAGTCACTGATCTTTCTCGGCTTCTTGTTTACCATATTCTTTATCAAGTTGACGATCTGGTCAAATCTGTCTTCGTCACCTTCTGCTTGGATGGTCCTAATTTTATTATATTCCGAAGCCTTCGTTGCTGCTTCATATTCAAGAGCAGCTGTCAATTCGTCGACCAATGTTTTGGGATGGTCTAAACGAAGCGTCCTCTGCATATCGGGGTCGCGTAAGCCATCAATAAAGGCCTGGATGCCCAGACATTCCGTCATGTTCTCCGGTGCTGATGGATAAGCAAATCGAACTAGTCGGGCAATATCCACTTCGTACTTTTGAAGGGTTTCAACATGTTTCTGCTTTCGGTTCTTCAGCTGGGATTGGTCCAAATGTTCTAGATGTTCGTGACCATATCGCATGTCCAACCTCTTCTTCAGCTGCTCGAATTCATCCGTTTCTCCAAGCGGTATCGTCTGAAGTACATCTAATGCATCTCCCCGAAGCGCGTTGGTTAAGTTTACTGCCTTCTCCTTATCGTACCAATTATTCACTCTAGCCGCTGCTTCAAACTGTTTTACATAATTGGTGCACGATGTCATTCCGTCAAACGTTGGGGCCTTAACTCGGGCAAAACTGCCAATATTTTCTATCTTGGGTTGTGTTTCTGGCTTGCAGGGTTTTATGTTTTCGATCTTATTTTCTTCTGCTGACGTGTCTTGTGTTCTTAAATATGCCATATTACTCTCTAACTCCTTGATTTTCTCGTCTATCATTGTCATCTTATTCTCAATGTCTGATTTTACTTTCTCGTCCATCGTTGTAATATTATTCACGATATCCGATTTTAGAGACGAAATTTTATTTTCGACGTCAGCGTAAATGTCATTTTTCATTGATACGATATCGGTAGAAATATTGTTCTTCAAATCAGATATCATCTCGTACATATTAGCCGAAATATTATTCTTCATGGCAGAAATATAAAATTTTCATATTAGAAGAAATATCGTCCTTCATAGTTGAAATCTTCTCGTCCATGTTAGCAGAAATATCGTTCTTCATAACTGACATCTTTTCATCCATATTAGCGGAGGTATCATTCTTCATATTAGAAATATCGTTCTTCATATCAGAAATTGACGAGATTAAGGTGGAAGCGTATTTGAATTAAAATGTTTCTGGATCCAAGCCTTCACTTCACAGTGCCACTTTGAGTATTCCTACTAATTCACTCTTCTTTCCGGACGTTTCCAACTCGCGATTTTCCAATTCTGCTTTAGTTCTGTCACTTTCTGGTCACTTGGTCTCTTAGCCATTTTACGTAACTATTTATCTATATTACCCCACACCTGACACCAATGTAATGTTTTTCTTATTTATTTAAATACACAACGGGTGGGATAAATTTATACACACGGTATATATACTTACATATTTTATTTATACACTTAACTATTCACTACTAATACTTAATTTCTGTACACACTTAATTTATAATTTATATTAAATACACTGTATATTCACTATCGGATTAAATTGTTGACTTGGGGTTCCTGAAAATTCTCGATTGCGGCTCCCAACAAACAAGCGACCTTCTTGGAAATCTCTGTAAAAACAATCACAAAAAAAATACTTACTCCTTGCCGGAAATCGGTGCGCCCCTCCAAAACTTTAACTTTTATGTATAGCATTAGACAGAGTCGGATTCAGGAACCACACCAGTGTGCGATTTCGTAACAATATAAACAAACATTTAATACAATAACTATTCAAGGGAAAATATAATACAATAATTAGAAGTCATGCTACTTTTTAAGGTCCTTTTAATAGACCTTTTCATCACAATTAACTTTTGTGCGCATGCGTGCAGTTCAGCCATCTTTTTCGTACTGTTTTGTAAATAAGCATGTTAAAATACCTGTGTACAAATAGTTATAATCACCAAACATTAAACAAATAATACTTATTAAAAATAAAATTAAGAGAACATTAAAATAATGAGAGACTTCAATTAAAAAATAAAATTTTCAAGTCGACTTTATTATCTGTATGAAAATAAAAAATAAAACGGTGTTGTCATGGAGTGTGTAAGTAAGAGTCACTCTTACTTGTTACTTGTTATAAATTATTTGAAATCAATACATAATATATATTATTTTTTGAATTCTCCTAAATCTTATTTGCAATGTATAGATGTACTTAATATTACACGTAATCCTAAGATTAAAAATATAATATGTATATATCAGAATTTTTTTAATTTCAGTATTAATAAGTAACTTTTTTTTTAAGTTAGCATTTTTATGTATATTATGTTTTGTATTGTCGTTTTAAATTGTTTAATTTATGTATAAATTATGTAATACAATAAAAATTTTAGCCTCTCAACCAGCAGACTTATGTTGCCTTTTTGAGAACGCCCATATCACTTTAACCACATTTTAGTCATTTACAATTATACGCTTCAACTGATTTCTCAACAAGTACCGCACCATCAATAATTTGTATTAATGATGGATTTGTTTGTGGAGATAATATTGCATTCCCAGCTATTATTGCACAAAACAGTACGAAACTTTTAAACTCCCGCCCTTTCAAAATGGCGGCTGCGCTTGTGCTTATCCTGTGATGAAAAGTTCTATTAACAAGCAATAAGGGATTAATTAATGTTCAAATAAAATATTACATCAGTGTTTTTAAATAATTTTAATTTCAATAATTCACGTCTTATTTTTTGACGAAAATTAAATAGGATGAATCACCGTTTTCAAAATTTTTAAATTATAGAAATATTTAATTAATACTGGTATTACTTTTTTAAATTAAACTAACTGTTTCTACATAACTCCACAATATAAAAATTGTAAAAAAAATGATAATTGTTTTGATATACTAAGTATCATCATCAGAATGACAGAAGTTACATTTCATGTGTTGCCTACCTGATGTTTAATACTTATTTTTGGCTTGACCACCTACCTTGTGACTGACCTTGTGCGACTCACAAATATGTAGTACTGCAAGTTATGTGTTTGGTGTCAAGTAGATGTTTTTCGGAATGGGATTTCTCTAGTTGTTTTAATTCGTATGCGCGTAAGTGTTCACTGTGTCCAATTTCAAAATTTCTAAGGATTTGACCCAAATAGTTAGCATTATATTCTGGCATTGATCACTTTTCTTTTATGAATTAACATTTAGTTTCTACTTTAAGCACTCAGTGATGAGTTTTAACCTCAATTGAAATTTTCATCTTTTTATTAAACAATATATCTAGAGAAATAGATACAAATGAAAATTTTAGAGGGCTCCTACTTTAAGGGTAAAAGCTTTTCAATTCCATAAACTAAAATATACAAGATAAAAAATTGGGAAAATAGTATGCACCGTTATGTACTGGCTCTCGGTCATTGAATACTAAATATTATAATATATAATTTACGCCTTCTTATCCTCATTTTTGTTTTTATTACAAAAAAGCTGTGCTAAACTGAGTGATCCCCAAATTTTCAGATTTTTTTCTTCACTCGTTTGAAACTTACCGCTTCGTCAGTGGAAACTATGTATATTTAGTATTTGTTATTCTTTGAGATGTAACTAATTTAGCGTTGGCGCCAAAGTTTGTAACGAATTTAAAATTTTGAGATGGAAAAAAAATTAAATAGTAGTGGCTGAAGGCTCTAATTACGTAAGATGATAAATTCAATATTGCTCAAGATTTATTGATATGTGAGTTCTTAGGAACCTAGAATAAATTGAAGAGAACAGCCTATCTGGAGAACATGATCAGAGCTATTATAACGATACAATATATTATGCAACAAACATTCTAATTTTATATAAGCAAGAAAAACTAACACCTGGACGCCACAAAGTTTTCTGAAAATACCTACAATGTTCTAGGTACTATTATGATTCTGATTAGCTGTAGCGAGGAAAAATAAATGAAAGATTACACAAATGTTGTGGGTTAATTAAAACTATAACAAATTATAAATATTGAGTTGATACAAATTAAAAAAAAAAGTGAAATGCAGGTGATAAGTGTCTGGTACTTATCTGGTGATCTTGTCTATTTGCTAACCCTCGAAGGATCCACATGGTTCTTCACCTCTATAAACTGGTTCTAATTTTCAATCAAACATGGAACAACTTTATCATCATTCAGAAGAAAGTGATAAGTAGACGTGAGAAGCAAGACTTCAATAACGAAGGTAGTAAGAAAATAATTTCAGTTCAAAGGAAGAAGGGAAAAAACCGAAACAAAAAAAAACGCTAAAAAATAAGTTATACAATTTACATACATTTAAGAGAAAATATGGTGTATAGTTGACGTAAGAGATATAGTGCCAGCTTTAAGAGGGGCCTCCTCACAGGTATATAAACCTAAAAACCTACACAATACTAGTTACTAATTTAGTAATTATTTGGTTCAAAATATTTACGATAGATGTCGATAGTAGTACTGAATCGGCTTTTACTTATTCAACATATTTTCTCTCTCGGTCTTTCCACTCTTGACGGTTCAAAGAAACGCATCTCTGTTCGAATGTTTTGATTTCAAATAATTCAACTTCTTGTGAGCACAGAAATCTTATCTCTGTTTTTTATGTTGCATCCAAACCACAGCACACCTGTGCATAGATAAGAGAATATTATATACACGGTTCCAAACAAAATTTGTTGACATAATTTGCATTTGAGTGTAGATTTTTGATTATTTAAGAGTTTCATAAATGTTTTTGAAAGGAATAAATTGTTGAAAAGTACGTAATCGTATCGACCCGATATCAAAAATTATAGTTATGATAATGTACATTATCCTGCAATCCGTATTTTCTAATTTTAAAAAGCTATGTTTGAGATTATGTTTACTGGATTATTTGATTAATGTGAAAATGTGAGATAAATAATACTGATGGTTTGTTCTAGTATCATCAAACCATCTTTCAACATTCTCTTGAAACCCTGTTTTAATGATAATATGGGTTTGTTAGCGAAAAATGCTCAATTGAAGTGAAGTGACCTTTGAAGTATCTGTATGAAGAAAAATTAAAACCGCTCTCAAAAGACAAGAATTGCATAATTCATTTTGATGAATATATAATAATGATAATTGAAAAATATAACTATTATAACCTGATACAAGGTGCATTACATATTGCATGAAAGGACATGTGCTATTTAATAATATAGATACCAAGTGACAGCACTGCGGAAATTGCTAGAAATTAAGAATGGAAGAAAAATATACATACTTTAAAAACATTCTACCTTTCAAAATTTGTACCATTTATATTAACATAATAAAATGTTTTCATGATTATAAATTTTTGTTTGTTTCATGCTAAGAAAATTAAACCGCGGAAAAGTTGCAAATTTACATGATTTAAAATAGGCCATTTAGTCTGAAAACACAGAACGTCATGTCACAACTTTGCCTCAATCTAATCATATTTGTATCAGTTTCAGAGTTCCTGTTGGTTGTTTTCAAATTTTATTTGCCATGTAGGCTCTTTTTTCAACTACATGTGTAAATATATTCAATTTTATCTAGAAACAAATAATATAAACAAAGAGTTTCCAAATTTATTATACAAAGAAATATTTACTTGTAATACAATGCTTTACATTTAATAGAAAGAGGAAAGTAAGGTACAGTTAAGAATTTAAATTTAAAATAGCAAACGTTTAAAAAACTTACAAAGCAACTGTAACAACTAATAAAAAATTTAAAGCGAAAGATCTGTAATGACAAATAATAATGTATATTTTGTGGGAAGATCGATGTATACAGTACAAAATCAAACATACATTCAACATATACAAGTTTGCTTCTACCTTGTTTGCAAAGATTGATCATATGTGTTGTGGAGATTGGAACTGAAACATTTTTCCTTCATTATACAAAAAAATAGTTGGTTCATTCTCTTTTTTCCATGACAGATACACATATGTGTGATCACCTGAATGGTAAATATTTTTTTGTTTTTGTATAATACATTATTGGTATTATTACTTTTCCATCCAACACATCTAATATGCGAGAAAAGTATAGGTTTACCCAAAAAAAGTTGGAATTTTGTATTTTTTTGAGTTGTTTTTACGTTTTTCAGCAAGAACACCACAAAAAAATGGTTTTTAGAAAAGAAAACCTATCTGTATAACTCTATACAGCCCCCGAAGTACACCAAGTAGACAAAATTAACTTTTTAGTCGTCCTTTGTTTTACAATTTTTTTTTAATATCAACAACTAAGACTATTACTAAGTCATCCTTTAATAATAATTTGGTTTCTTATTTTCTTTGATTTTTTGAAATGCTTATATAATCAAACAATTTGCAAGGAAATTTTGACTATTAGCTAGACAAAGTTTTAAAATATTTATGGTTCAAAGATTTTTAAAATATAATGTAACCTACTTCATTTATTAATTTTATTCAACAATTACTATTATCTATGGTGCATAGGCTAAGGCAAGCTAAAAAGTGGATAACCATCCTAATTTCTTATAATATCTTTGGACAGGTTGTTAAGAAAAAAACAAATACACCTTGTCATTCTCTTGTTAAAACTGTTCTTAAAAAGACTTATTGTATGACGGAGGTAATGGAGTATGGAACTCTTAAGGAAAAAGTGGCTAAGAGCATTTTTAAACAAGTACAAAATGTTGTGGTGGTTGATTCAGGATTCTGGGTAGATGTTCAACACGGGTTACTAGGTGCTTCTCCTGATGGTAAATATATTTAACATAACAAATAATCACCATGTGTTATAAATTCTTTTTGCATATTAAATGACATACATTTATTGATAAAATATTTTAGGGCTTGTAGGTGATGATGCACTACTTGAAATAAAATGCCTCCACTCTGCATCAAAACTGAATTTACAAACAAATACAATAAGCGAAATAATTGACCTCATGAAGAACAAAATTTGTCTAGAAAAACACAACAATAAAATTCAATTTAAGCGGAATCACTATTATTAGATATAAACATGATATATTTATTCCAAAGAACAAAAACTCAAAATCATTCTCACATAATATATTTAATCACTTTGATGTATTTACCAACAATAAATAAGAATAACATTAAAAAGTAGTTATTTGTGTAATAGGTGCAAAAAGTGCATTTTTGTTGCAACGAAGCATGAAGCACTAAACACAATCTTGTGGAGTAAATATAAATAGCATTTACGAAGCACAAATTTACTTATTTAGCATGAAAATTACTTAGTTATAATCACTTACAAATACAATACACACTAAACTATAAATTTGGGATATTTTTATGAACACAAAACATATGACAACAGCATTTGACCCATAGAGAAAGTTATAATATTATTTGTCTATGAATTGACCGTCGTCTTCTGTCAATGTTCTATATTGTTCTGTACAGCGCCATGCATCAAGACGGTGGAGCGGTTGAACTAAAGTAAAAAGATGTTCGTTTGCATAAATTTGCGCACAACAAATCTCAAAAAATACAATGATTTGAGATTTCATATTTTCAGAATCGAATTCTCTAGGCTTCCTTTTGGGGATCAGATTTTGGTGTCCAGATTGGTGACCACAAATTGTCAAAACTGTCAAAATCACACCATCACTTAATGGCTTATATCTTTTTTATAACAATATAAAACTCAACCAAAATACCTGATCCCCAAGACAAAGGTCCAAGTTATATTGTGTTAAAATTTCAACACTTAATTTCCCTGCGTTCTTTAGATTTGTTGTGTACAAAATGACCTAAATTTTGTTGCAAATCACGGGTGCCAACTGTTTTCAGGTTCCTAAAACGTGAGGCCCCTCTTAAAGTTTCGGCTTATCCTTTGATTTGAATACTGTCATAGTCCAGGCAATATTATAATTTAAAATGTTTATTTGACGATATATTGTATATTGTATTAACCGCGATTCTACTTTACTATTTAAAGAATCGATATTAGAATTCATTTTTAAGCACTACGGCGACATTAATTAATCTTTGATGACAAATTAATTCATTTGTGTTTTTCTCATTTCCATGACAACGAAAGGTATACTGATGTGACATCGTATTTCACATTATTAGTTCTTATTTCCATTTTTTGTAGTAATAATATAATAATAATATTCTATGATTTCATAGTGCACCAATAAAAAAATAGCGTAAAGTATTCGTGGATAACTGGTCTTTCAAACACTTGCTCTATTTCGAGCACTCCGGCTGCGCCGTCGTGCTCGAAAACTCGCGCGTGTTTGAAAGACCTCTTTATCCACTTATACTTTAATATACTATTATTTGTTGTTGTAGTTCTTCTAACATCCTATCTCGTTGTTCTCTTCCATACATATTTGATTTTACTTTGGATTATGTGTAGTCCCCATTACCTATACTCTTTCACTAGCTTCCTCGTCATTTATTCGTAATCATAGTCCTATACCAGATAATCTGGAGCCCATATCACAATGATTATAATTGTACAAGTATCCCGATATCCTGTAACAACATTATTTTATACACTTGTACTTCCTAGTAAAATATTCTACAGTTGTACATGTCATTGCTACTCTGGATAATCATCCTTAAAGTTTCTTTCCCGCACTTGTTTGGTGGTACTGTTTCAAACTGGTTCCTTTTTTTTCAGTCATATTCTATCCATTGGATATAGGCCTCTCTCATGTTTGACCATACACCTCTATTTTTTGCTCTCTGGTACAAGTTCAGCCCAGCGAATTTTTTCAGATCATCGTACCATCTCTGTTGTGGTCTGCCAATACTTCTTCGTTCTCCCCAAGGTCTCCATCTAGTAATGTGTCCACTCCAATTCTCTCTGTGTCTTGCAACATGTCCTGCCCATTGCCACTTTAAGGAACTGATTCTCTGTATGATGTCGGTTACTTTTGTCCTTTCTCGTATCCACTGGTTTCTTTTGTGGTCTCTCAGTGATATTCCCAGTATTCTTCTCTCTATGGCTCTCTGATGTATTCTTAGTTTGTTAATAATCCTTTTAGTTAAGACCCAGGTCTCGGATCCGTATGTAGTGACTCGGAGAATGCATTCGTTGTAGATTTTTGTTTTTAATGCCATGGGGATTTTCATGTTGAAAGCGTATTTTAATTTACAATAGGCAATCCATCCCAATCGGACTCACTATCGATCTCAATTTCGTGGTTTTGTTTACTTAGTGTCACTGATTGTCCAAGATATATGTATGATTGTGTTTTGTTTATAGTTTGTCGATGCAACGTAATGGTTTGGTCTGGAACGTTTGTCATGAATTGTGTTTTTGCATTATTCATATGTAGTCCAATTTTGGCAGCTTCTACATGTAGTTCTTCCAACGTCTTAGTTAGTTCTTGTTTATCTCTTCCAAACAGGACGACATCATCAGCAAACCTCAAATTGCTTAGGTACTCACCATGGATGTTAATTCCCTTTTCCCTCCAATTGACTTTCTTGAAGACATCCTCCAAAACCAGAGTAAACAATTTTGGCGAAATTACATCTCCCTGTCTGACGCCTCTTTTGGATTCTATTTTATTTGTCTGTGCGTGAATCTTGATAGTTATTGTAAAAGTTTTGTATATATTTTCTATTAGGTTGATGTATCTTTGATCTACTCTGGCATTTCTCATAGAGTTTATTATTGCCCAGGTTTCTATAGTGTCGAAGGAAGGCCTTTCTGAAGTCTACGAAGGCCATCCTTATAGGTATATTATATTCTGATGCCTTCTCTGTAAGTTGTTTTACTGTATGGAGGTGTTCGGTAGTGCTGTAGTGACTTCTAAATCCAGCCTGTTCTCTTGGCTGGTCTATTTCAAGTTTTCGCTCTAACCTGTTTGTAATTATTCTGATAAACAATTTGTACACCTAAGATAGCAGACTGATTGGTCTGTAGTTTTCGAGATCCGACGGATCTCCTTTCTTATAGATAAGAACAACCACTGCGTTCCCACAGTCATGAGGAATGCATTCTTGCGTCAAGCAGGTATTAAATAGTTTTACTAGTTCTTCTTTCGTTTTTCTATCGCTTTCCTTCAGCATTTCCGGTAGTATGCTATCTTCTCCTGCCGCCCGTCCATTTTTCATTTGCATTAGAGCCTTTTCCAGTTCTTCGTTGACTATTTCTGGCATTTCCTCTGAATTAACAGTAATAATTTTATTGTTTGTGTTCTCATTCTCTTCCTTCACTGCTTCGTTTAGTATTTTTGATTCATATAAGTCTGTGTAAAACAATTCAACTTCTCTCAGTATTTGTATTCTATCTTCTATTATATTATTCGCTTTGTCTTTTATTCTCGTTATTTCCTTTTTCTGGGTGCTTTATCTTCTAAATATCTTCAGACCCTTATGGTTTTCTAGCAAGGATTGTACCTGTTTTGTTTTGTGGCTCTTGATGTCCTGCTTTGCCATTTTTCTTGCTGTTTTATTGGTTTCGACATATTCTATTATGTCTCTCTTTCCACTTCTTACGAGTTCTCTTCTTTTTCTAATAGTTTTTTAGTTTTGTCGGTCAATTTATTAGCAGGCTTTTTCGAAGGTTTGGCTATGAGTTCTGCAGCTTCTTTTATTGCTTTTGTTATTCTTCTTTTAGCTTCGTTTATAGTTTCATTTGGTTGTCCTGGGTTTTTAGAGAATTTTTCGTTAAGTTGTCTTTTATATCCTTCATTTTCTTCCTTTTGTGATTCTATATTTATTTTAGGTGTTCTTTGTTTCATTTTTCTAGCTCTTTCCATTTTGACATTTATGAAAACCTTGCATCTGATCATTCTATGGTCGCTTCCAGTAGTAAATTGATTTATCACGTCTACGTCCTGGATTATATGTTATTATATGTTTTGAGATGATAAAATCAACCTCGTTCTTGGTTTTTCCATCTGGACTGGTTAAACCTAATAAATTTCAACACATGTGATATTGAATACGAGCAAAATTTTATTTAGAATTTAGAGATTTTCTTACACGAAGTCATGTGTTTCGTTAGTTTTTAAAAAAATTTGAGAACTGATGATGAAAATATTGGTTATTTTGAAAAAAAAATTCATTTGTTTTATGGGATTCTCAAAACAAAATCGCGTTTATTGTAGAAACGGTTACATTTAACAACTCCAAAGCAGTTTACCTTTTTTTACTTAAAAATTGCCTACTGATCATAAACTGTAACCAAAAAGAAATTTTAACGACAAGTTAAAAAGTTATGTTATTTTTGTTACTGAAAAAGACATACTCGTATCTACAGTAAAATGATACGTTCACTACATTGAATCTACTCAGCGTTCAAGGTAGGTAGAAAATTGTTTTAATTTGTTGACTGTTCCGTAACCCAACTGTACAAGCGTGGTTGTTGTGTTATGGAAAGAAACTACAATTGTACCGAAAGATCAGTAATTACCAGTGCCCCGCTAGTAACTACAAATTACTTTGTGTTACAGAATATCTACACTTGTAAACTTTATATGTACACTTGTAGTGTTTGTCCGGTCGTCCGCGAAACTTGAAATATGATTTTGCCACCGATCAATGTAATACCCATGTTCTTTTCCAATTTGCTAGTGCGTGATCTAGGTATATTTTGAGGGGCGTAGGCGATAATCAGCATCCCTGTTTCAATCCTTCACTGATATAGAAACATTCCACTTTGATGATGCCACCGTATATTTGTCAATAACAAGTTCATTGATTATTTGTGGCTTCTCTATTTTGATCTTCATCTCGTAATTATTATTATGTGTTTAAACCATTTTTTAATTGAATACAATTGATAATACCCATAATTTGGCTAAACTCAACTATAATGTAGACTTCATATATTTCTTAAATAATTGATACGCAAATAGTTTTTTCAATAAAGCTATTAATTCATGGGAAAATAATTATGCATGTCCACTCGACCAGAAATTAATCCTCGAAGTATGCAGTGACGGCATGTAACTAAATATGCTGGTGACTTGCGTGGTTTCATTCGAAACGTGTTACAGGCAACAGCTTTTAAAATTACGTGACAAGAAATAGAAAAAGAAATAAAGCAAGTATTTAGTAGCAATAAGTAATAATAGTAATTATATATTGAAATAAAGTATGGGCTGTTTGGTAGTCTCCTAAAATTATACTAAGAGAAATACAGAAAGGTTTATTATAAATTCATCTCGCTATTGGACTGATCCTTGAACTATGTACTTGTTAAATATCAAAAGGGAAGGGTCGGAGATTGTGGCCCCACCCATAGAAAGATAATAATTAAAATTGAAGCGCAATATCGCCGTTCCGGTGGAAATTTCCACGTAAATGCAAATCGCTGAATTTTACAGTAGAGGTGAAAAACGTTTTTAGAAGGATTTGAACCAAAGAGCCAAATTTCTTTATAACGAATTATCTTAAGAATAGGCAATATTGAATCAACAGTATATGATAAATTAATATATTTTTCTATATATAAATTAAGTGCATAATATATCAATCAGTTTATTTGCTTATGATGTATTGTGCCTTACCGAGCGTGAACAGACGGGCGGTATTATTTTATTGACAAAGAAAGGCGTCGTCGCCGCGCCGGTCGGTCAGAAAATAAGCAATCCCAAGCGCTGTTATTTTATTGGGGAATGAAAGGCGCCGCCACCGCACCACCTGCAGGTAATAAATATTTTTTGTTTTGTCTAGCCGGTATCAGGGTAGTGTTTTCAAATTCAAAAAGAAATAATTAGTTGCTACCTACTGTGTGTTACAGCAGTGTTAATCTGACTATGCATAGAATTCGATCAAATGATGAATATTCATATTGACAATATTCTTAAGGATTTTTCGCAAATTAAAGCCAGAAAAGTTAATTTTAATTAAATTTAGTTTGTATTTAGTAGAATAATATAATTTTTATGCTTTTTTGAGAAAATATTTTTATAATGTTTATTTTTATAATATAATGTTTTAGATGTTTATAACTTTAAGTGTCATTCTTCATTTTTTTAATATTTAATAAATAATTTTCTTCTGTTCTTTTGTATTTTAATTTACACATGATTCACGATTATGAAAGTGAATATAGTAACGTATTAGTTTTTCTTCGAGTATTTTTATTTTAACTTTGTAAATTGATTTCACATAACAGTTATTGCAAAACTTACAAAATTTTAAAAATATGTGTTTCATCAAATCGAGGGGAGAGGGGGCGAAAAATTTGCTCCTCGCACGGGCGTTAAACTAGCCTTTCGCCAGCCCTGGTTATGCCTATGTTAGGGCGAAAAAATAAATCTAAATTACATTTCTTTCTTTTTCAGTTATTGGGCTTATTCATCAAAAATACTAATTGTATTAGTCTAAAATAACATAAAATCGTGAGGTCAATAATGGTAACATAAGACAACGTGATAGAAATATTCCGGATTATACATGTATATTACTTATATTACTAGTCAATATTCCATAGATCGCATAGGCAAATAAATCAGTAAACATAATTATTACTATAATAACAACATATCACACAGAAAAGTACATCCAATGTCCTTATCTAATGTAAAATCCTGTTTCCAAAGTAATCTGAAATATTGTTTCTTATTAACGTGTAACTTGTAACATATTGTCTTTACTGATGTTATTATTTCAATAGAAGCAATAACATTGTGATGAAAATAAACAAAAAATAGCAAATTTGATAGTAGATGGTCAAAATGGGCACCTCCAAGTTCGATGGCTTATAGATTGTTGAATACGTTCGGAAAAGCCAGCAATGTTCGTGTCTTATTTATCCCTTTTTTGTATTAGAGACAATAAATGGAACGGGATGTCTTTATTATAAACTCGAAGGACCTTATTTTTTCACTGTATTATTTATGTAGGTTTAAGATGGTTTAACAAAGTAAAACATTATGTCACTTTCACTTGTATATTGACGGAAATTATATTTTCTTCATTTGCTTGAACAATTAAGAAGTTCAGTGATTTTTTATCACTTGATCTAATATAAATAGCTATATGATGGTTGATGTAAGGTAAAATGATATACCGGTGTCAGCTGGTATTTTCTTATAAAGCTATACCATTATGTACGAAGGTTGATTGAAGAAGAGTTTGAAAATAGGGTACTATTCCTATTTATAGGTCGGTCAAAGAGAGTGGGAAGAAGTAAAATCATGTGAGGATTTGACCAATGGGAGAAGAGAGTTTGAAATATAACGGTCAGATACAGCGAGTGAACGATACACGTGTGGGTTGGTTTTTTTGCTGATGTCGGTTGCTTCGAAATATTAAGTGGAAAATTCCTAAAACAATAATTATTTGTATTTCTTATGTGGGAGTAACGTTAAAATGAAATTTTGTCGGTGTAAAGAAATATTAAATGTTTGAGAAGAATGATATATTTCTTTATATGATCTGTGCAGGATATATGTTATACATATATCAAATTCGTACAGTTCGAATAACATCACAGTTTCGTATGATTAGAGACCACTCCTTCTGGAAGTTAATCTTCTACAAAATAAAAATGTATTTCATCGCTTAATCGTTCAGAATGGAAAAATGGTCTTAATAAAGCAATAGTACATACCAATCCAAACAAAAACGATTTTGTTGGATTCGTGTTATACCTGTGGCATGTGGAACATCAGCCCAGTCGTGGTTATTATGAAAATAAAAAAAGAGAGAGAAATTTGTTAAGAATTTTTGTTGGGTAGGGTTATTGTTGTAGATGTATTGTTGGTTTTCTGGTTGGTGCCCTGGTGTAGGATTTGTTTCCTCTTCAGGGCTGGATTGGGGGTGTATTGGATGCTTTAGTGCGCGTTCGGGGCTCAGCACGATATGAATTGGTGGTTGGTTAAAGTTGGTGAATTGAAAAAGTGTCTGGAAAATATTGAAAAAGTAACTAGAAAAAAATTTAAAAGGTGTATGGAATTGAGAAATATGAACGGGCTTTTCGCTAGAAGGTAACTGGAGGAGAGTTTTATCTTGGGTTGTATCGAGATTGATATTTGGAAGCAGCAAAGCTCAAATGTGTGGGAAATGGTGTGACAAAAAGTGTCTAGGATAGGAGCGATCTGGTGGAAGACGAACCATGCATCGCTGCCGATACATAAGATATGTGGTTGAGCTGGCTAGGTGTCGGAAATTATTTAGTGAAAATTGGGTGGTTTTTGCTGAATTTGAGATGTCTCCGGTGTTTTAAAAGAGAAATATTGAAGATTTGTAATTTTTATTAGATTTTTGGAATTTTAGCGGAAAAGTGTATAGGAAACATTTTTGAAAAGTGTATAGAATTGGGTGATTTGTTGAAATTGGAATAAAACGTTGCGGAGACGTGCCTTCGGGGGTTTGGGTTAATTTACGGTGGTCGCCGTTGAACAATAATAATCATCGCAATCCAAGGCGGGTACAGCTGCGGCTGCATTTGTTCCTGTCGGCGATCGTCGGTCCATTTGGCTAGTGAATAAATTCACAGAGGTGCAGTAAAACCGCAGAAAAACCTGCAACACCAACGTGGGTGATGTGGGGGCGGCTGGAAAGTATAGGGTTTGTCCAAAGTCTTGAACAAATTATGAAAGTATTGAGTGATAATGTTAAAAATGGTGCTTGTTGAGAATTAAAAGAGAAATGTTTGTGGGAATTTATTACATGGTCTGAATTAAATAAATGTTGAGATTTATTGTGAGAATTATAATTCGAATTATCGAATTGAAATTGGGGATTCGTCTAAGTATTCAATGTATTCGTCAGGGAGGTCGTCGTAAGCCGTGGCTAGGAAGCGTAAAGGAGGAAATTAGAGCTTCCTCTTAGGTTTTCTACCGAGGGGCCGTCTGTTGGCGATCCACGGAGTGAGTAGGGTATTTGTCGAGATTTAATTGCCCGATTCGACAATGCGGCTAACGTATCGGGCTTGTAAATTATTAAGACGTGAAGGAATTGGCTCGATGTCGGTATTGACATAAACGGTATTGCTCTGTGGGTATGGTGCCTTGTATTGGCAGTATCTAAGAATTGACTGCTCACAAGTTCGAAGTCTTTTAACTAGATGGTCAGGAAGGGTGCAATAGGCGTTTGCTCTATAGTCGATTATAGGACAGATATATGTCTTATACGTATGAAGTAAGGTGGTAGGGTGAGTGCGTCCGAAGCTTCCGCCGAGCGCCTTAAGAATATTAACTCGACGTCGGACTTTATTTAAAGTGTCCATGAGGTCGGTCATCAAGTTGAGAGTGTGAGTAAATAAACGACTTCCCTGCGGATTTCGAGTCGATCTCCCCGGAGCACGAGGCGGAAATTTGTAGGTAGAAGTCGTTCTCTCGAGGTGTCAGAGTGTTTGAGTATGATGGCTTGGGTTTTTTGAGCGTTGAGAGTCACCCGCCATCTCCTTCACCAATCAGAAAATTGAGTCAGTAGATTTTGGGATCGAATGTTGAGAGAGCGAATGTCAGTTTGGGGTGTAAAAGAGTCGGATATGCTGTAACCTACTTTGACGCTGATCGATCGATCGGTGAGATAGGAATATAATAGTTTCACAATTTGGTTTGGCAATCGGATGCTCAATAGCTTTCTCACTAGTCCGGCGTGCCAGACTTGATCGAAAGCTTTTTGAACGTCCATGAAAATGGCGGCAGAACAGCGTCGTTGGTTTAAAGCTCGGGTGACGATAGTTTGAAGGTTGGTGGTGGAGTTCTGACAAGAGTGGCCTGGCCTGAATCCGAATTGAAATGCCGGAATTATGTTATTTTCAGTACAGAAGTCCCAGATTATTTCCTTCAACAGTCGTTCAAAGACTTTACCTAGGACGCTGATTAATGAAATGGGCCGGTAAGATTCAGGCTTTGTGGGGTCTTTGCAGCGTTTGGGGATAAGAACTACGATGGCTGATTTCCAACAACGAGGGAAGTACGAGAATGCCAGACAGGCGTTTTTATTGTATAAAAAAAAGATAAATACAATCAAAAATTTTATTTGGTTGTCTTTTTTCGCTTGTATTCGCCAGGAGCGGTTTCATGTTTAAAGGTCTAACAGTAGTCCGCTAGGATACTTGGGGTCCATTTTCCACTGTAGCGCTTCTCCATCTGAGTAATTTGCTAGTGAAGGCATCCCATGCTCTTTTTTCCACTTCTCAAACGTGTAGTTGTAAAATTTGTATTATTAAAAAATTCCCGTATTTGAGGTGCAACGATGCTTCCTTCTTTAAGCTTTGCTTCACTTATACACGGGAATTTCCGTCTCAAATAAAGGAACACATTTCCTTCTCTATCTAAGGATTTTACAAAAAAATTTATGTGCAGAGGAGGTGAATAAACTTTTTGCTGATTTACTAAAAGTTCATTAAGAACGTTTTTTTGGCCGGGCACAATGGTTTTACGTAACGGCCAATCTTTAAAAAATAATGTTGGTTTCGGGCCCTGCTGTGCCATTCGCATAAAAAACAGCAATATTTTGTGAAGCCACTTGTAGTTCTGTGAGCAGTGCAACAACTTTGAGATCGGCACAGATATTCCACTTAAGATCTTCGGGAACTGTTCGTTTCCATTGAACAACAAAACATTCCGCTACGCTCACCCTCCAAACATTGCTGTCGACCGGTATACGACCTTTACCGTTCTTAATATACTCTAATGCATGCAGGAATGAGCCTATATTTTCAACGTAGGCGAAATTTGATTTCATTGATGTATTATAAATTGAACAATCAAGCAGTATGTGAAAAATAGTTTCCATTGCCATATGTATTGCAAACAGTACAATATAATTCGGGGTCAATAATGTATCCAATACAATTTAATTCTAAAACTATTAGACATACGCAACTGGACAAGATACGGGGTAACCTGAATAGGTAATTTTAAAAACAGATATGTGCTAGGTTCACAATGGTAGGAAAAGAAGAATATAAATACATGAAAGAATAACGAATCGCTATACGTACATCTGATTCATGAAAGTATGTAAAATATTTCGACAACAAAACTTTCCTTTGTGAACTAAAAGAGGGATGATTTAAATTTTTTCCATATATGAACACAATCAGTATCAACAGAAAACGTTTTAATCTGCATTGTCCAGTTATTCTTCATATCTGTGGAATTAACCAAACGCAATTTTTTTAATACAAAGTTTTGGATATCGATGATTATCAATTGTCATTGTTTTTTGTATCCAGTCGCAGTGGAGGGCCTCATTGACCCACTCATTATAAACCTTATAAACCTAAGAGAGATTTTAGGAATATTAAATGCAAAGTTGACTTCCAGTGCAAGTGACTCAAGCAATTTAATTTTAATTGGCAAGTATCAATTTTAGTTTTAGCCATTATGGGAAGGAGATACCTTTGTCGTCAATTTTCAGAATGTGCCAAAATCACAAGATCGTCAGCATACATTACTTGCATCTTAAGCTCTGTTATCTTAAAAAAAGGTTTCAAAATCTGCTGTAAACAGTGCAAATAATTAGGGCATCAGAGGTTCTCCCTGTTGCATGCGAGTAGAGCATTTGTATTACACGGAGAAGTTTTGATGATACTCCCAAATTAAATAATTCGCTTCAGAAATCCACTTCAACAACCGAATCGAAGGCTCTTTTGAAAACAACAAAAAATGCGAACAATTTTCGTCTTCTAGCCTTATATGTAAATTAACAATACTGGGCAGGTTGAAGACATTATCTTGACAACCTCGACCTAGACGAAAGAGAGCTTTACATTCTGGCAGGGTATCACATATGAATAATAAAGTCGAGTGAAAAACATCTCACTATATCATATGAAACTATGCTCCAAGCAATGGCGCAGCTGGTTTGCTTCTAACACTTTTTACACAAAATGCTCACTCCAAATCTCTTTAGCATGGCCTAATTAGTTCACATTTTTTTGTGAGGCATATTATTTCATCGACACGGTTGTGGAATTTTTCAATCTCTGCGTCCTCCTTGTCGTTCGAAAGCGCATAATAGGTTCATTATTCTGTTAGTTGTTTGGATCCTTAATAGCATCATTCGATTGGTGAGAGGTACGAAGTTTGTCCATAGTCATAAACATACGAAGTCGTTTTAGATTTTATTGTGTCTGACATTAGAATTGAAGGACAAACTTTATATTAATTTATATCCCCAATATAGTGTGGGGAACTAAAAGCTTAAAAATCTTGTAAACCCTATATTTAGATAAATTTTTATCTTATGTCAAATAAGAATAAGAATAAGAATCAATTCACTTCGATGCAGCATTACGAAGTCCAGAATTAACGTTAAAGTATATTACGTCTAAGTTTAGATATAATAATTCAAATTGCAGAATATCAAAATATTATGTGTACTTTATTGAATCAGATATGCAGGTGAATAGGAAGCAGGAATTCACATACCACATATTATTCATTACCCTAACCCTCAGCGTAATTCTGAATCCATTTCCATTCCATAACAAATTGATAGTTTTCATGTACTTTTCTGCTACATTTTAAGCATTTAATTTTATGTTTCACAATGTAAACGTAAACGTCATTCTCTTATCTAAAATAACTAAATAAGATTATGTAGATTACTTTGACGTCTTCAACTGATGATATAATATTCAAACTAATGAAATTATATGTAAAGAATTTATCTCCGTGAATTCTGTAAATAAATTGAATAAATTTTGATAATATACAGCCATCTAGCGCTCGTCATACATTTTTAACTTGCAAATCAGGTACTTACCTTACCAGCTGACACGACAGCCCGATGAGGGCCTTGGCCTTCTCCACAATTTGCCTCCAACGATGTCTGTCTCCGACGAGAAAACACCATCCTGTATACCGCATTGTCCGGAGATCTTCCATTACTTTGTCGATCCAACGTATCTTGAACATCCCTACTTCTTTTACTATTTCTTTGAACACCTCCACAAGTCTAGCCTTTGTTATATAAGCCCAATATCATCATCATAAGCGCAGCTCAACAAATATTTAGTATTTGTCTCAAAATGAAATTAATTCGTCTTACTTATTACAATATCAGCCAACTTTTAAGTACATTTCATCTGTTGGTGGCGGTTTTCTCAATATCGTAAATTTTGTCAACAATGGGTGCGTTTCATGAATTTCAATGAAAATGTCACAAGATATATTGGGTCTGAACTAAGTATTTGCAACTAATAATGCGACTCAACAATTTCAAAAAAAAATGAAAAACAAATATTGAAATTTGAATTATTGTGGTAGGCTGTGGTAGTCTAGAGCCAATGGCAAACAAAGAAATTTTGCGCTGTTGTCACGAGGGAAAACTTAATAAGTAGACTAGTTATCTTTTTTCTTTAACACCCGTTAAAGAGAAACGCAAAGTACTGTTAAAACGTACTCTTTCAAATAATGTTCTCCTAATCGGGTGCCTCTTATCAAAAAATGTAACTCTCGCGTAATCAACGAAATTTGGAAATATATATTTTAAATTGCAGTGATGATGCTTTCAAAATAGAAAATATAATGTATGTATAATGATTATTTTTTGACGTTTCTTAAAACCAATGAAATGCTTCTTTATTTGTCACAAGGGTAAGTTTCAACCAATTATGTCATTATTATAGTGAGAATAAATATCTTGTGATTATTCTCGGGAATAATCACTGTGTCTTTTATTTGCCTAGCGAGTGTCAGATAGTTGTCAAAATAATTACCTAATTTTTTTTTAAATCAATTTTATTTATACTTAAGCGGATACAATGTATATATGAATATATAAATAAATTTTGCAGAAAAAAAAACAAATAAGACATTGATTCACAATGAAAATATACCTAATTGTGTCAACGCGATATATAAAATGGGTGAAAATCATCGGTTTAGTTAGTACCTTTTCTGATGCAGAAATAACAAAAAAGATTTTAGAAACTACTTCGAAAAATACTCTAATAAGTAATCAGTCTATATGGAGACAATTTAAGACCTTCACCAAAGAAAGAAATTGTATTCTGGATCAATCTACTACAACAGCTACTCTGGAATTGATTTTGAAAGATTGGGCTTATAACATGAAAAGAAAAGACGGAAACGATTATAAAGAAGCAATAATAAAGACAATCTTTTTTATTGTAAAAATTTGTGAATAAAAAAATAATCTAATCAAATATAACTCGTGAGTTCCATAAATTAGAAAATAATTTGACAGATTTTGTTGAAACTTGTTGCCATCTGGAAATAGCCACTCGAGCTCTCGTGACTATTGCTTGGCAACAAGTTTTCAAAAAATCTGTCAAATTATTTTCAATTTGTTCTCACTTTCTTGTTATATTATTACTGAAAATTAAATGCTCTCCACGTAGGTTGAGTTGTTTGGAAAACATGTGATTTAACACACATACACGCGTTACCCCAGAATTCCGAACTCGATTTAGTACCGGATCGCTTATTCTTCTTCTGTTTAGGGGAGTTCGAGTGTACTGAGACAACATGTCCACATCCACTTTGTCCTAGAAGAAGGGCTGTTGAAAAGGGTCCTTGAAAACTATGATGGTTCCGAGATGAGAAGACAGCTAGTTATCCCTAGAACGAGACTAGCTGAGGTACTTAAGAAGTTACACGGCAGTCCATCGGGAGGTCATCTGGGTGTGAAGAAAACCCTTCAGCGAGTCCGTGAAAGGTTTTATTGGATGAACAGCTCCGACGATGTGAAGAACTGGTGTAAGAAATGTACGACTTGTGCTACGAGTAATGGACCACATCGCAAGAGAAAGGCACCTATGAAACAGTATAATGTTGGAAGCCCTTTCGAAAGGATTGCTTTAGATATCGCTGGACCATTTCCGACGACAGAAAATGGTATCAAATACATACTGGTTGTAATGGATTATTTCACAAAGTGGGTGGAAATTTACGCTATCCCGAACCAAGAGGCCACAACTGTCGCGGATGTATTGACTAAAGAATTTATCAGCCGATATGGAGTGCAATTGGAAGTCCACAGTGACCAGGGAATACATATCGAAAGCCATCTATTCCAGGAGATTTGCGAAAAGCTGGGAATGAAGAAGACCAGGACATCCACAGTCAGATGGAATGGTCGAGAGAATGAACAGGACTATTAGAAAATACCTGTCCAAAGTGGTTTCCGGCCATCAGAGAGATTGGGACCAGTATATTTCCCTATTCGCATTGGCTTATCGATCTGCCGTCAATGAGTCCACGGGTGAAACACCTGCGAAAATCCTGTTTGGACTTGAAATGAGGTTTCCTTGTGACCTGGAATTTGGCTATCGGCCTGAAGAAGATCTAGCAGGAGAAGACTACGTGATCCAACTGAGAAGAAGGCTGGACGATATTCATGAATTAGTTCGACAAATCTTCAAGTTGCCAGCGACAGAATGAAAAGTCGGTACGACACGTAGGCCACAGAAGGCGGTTTTAAAGAAGGGGACAAAGTATGGTTACACAACCCAATGAGGAGAAAATTATTTTCTCCAAAATTACAAAAATCTATACTTAATCAAGAAAAGGATCAATAATGTTATATATCGCATAAGCAAGATCCCCAACGGAAAACCAAAAGTAGTTCACCAAAACCGGCTAGCGCTATTCGAAAGAGACCATCACATAGAGAAAGGAGTAAACCATACTCGAGATGTGTCAGACCCTACCTTCGATGAATTTATGGGCGCGTATGGAGGTACCGGGAAAGCTAGATATGGAATCACTTCAGAACAACGACAAGAATTGTTCACTCTCCCGGAAGACTATTCACTGGCATACAACATCCCCGCCCGTATGAGGAACGCACGAGGGTTGGCATCCGTCTTTCGAAAGAAGTTCGGACAATTAGAAAAACTTCAAGACCAGATGCCAGCCCCTGGCAAGACACTGAAACTGAAACATAATTCGCGGTACGTCTTCTACTAGTAACTAAAAATGAATTTCAAGATCGATTTACCTACCACGATGTGTGGGAAGCATTTCGAAACCTCCGAGACCATGTGTTAGAATCCAGCGTGAAGAAACTGGCAATGCCGAAGATAGCGAGTAACCAGTTGGATTGGCGAGTCATCAGAAACATGGTAGAGGTTATATATTAATAATTAAGTGTTAGTGAGTAGTTTAGTGTTTAAATAAATTAGTAAGTAGCCATACCGCGTGTTTAAAGTTTATCCCACCCGTAATAAAAACGCTTGCTGTCTAAATAAATTAGAAAAACATTACAATTTAAACTAAAAAAAAGTAATATAACAGTAAGTAGAAAATAATTTTAGTTAAAAAACTAAACTCATGTGCACAGAAAACGGTCATTTCAAAATTTTTATTAAGTTTTAGGCTTGATAACTATTTTATTTTTAGTCCGATTTGAAAGATTTTTTTTATAGAATTGTAGATACAACTATCGATTTCAAAGTGTCTTTTATCAATCTTAAGTAACGTTGGTAATTCCGCATATTATACAAGGATAATCGAAATGTTGTTTTTTTCTCTAATTTCAAAATACCCTGTGGAATAACCAAGTAGCAAAATTATTTTAAAATACCAGTTTTCATTTAGGGTAATCTATTCTTTACATTTTATTTTTTGGTTCATGTCAATGCATGTATTTAGTCTCACACAAATGCAAAATGATCTTGGTTATCACTAATTTAAATTTTTCCGTAATTTTATTACTGTTGGAACGAAAACAATATGTTTGATCTGCCAAGATAAACAAAAGATTATCAGGACGCAGAAAAAAGTATTGTACTAATTAATATTTATTAACAAATTACATAATTTAGCAACAAAGTTGTATAAGATTAAAAAAATACATGATGATTCAGGAAAACAAACTTAATAACTACCAATTAATTTCAATTGAAATATGCGTCAATACTTTGTATTATTGCCTCCTCTAGCCCTAATTACTACCTGGACACGTCGGTTCATACCATCGATAAACCCGCGAATGTCGCCTTGCGGAATATTCCTCCATTCTTCTTGAAGTGCCGCACGGAGCTCGTTTAATGTCGTTGCTCTATAAGGTTTAAATCTAGAGAACATTCTGACCAGTTCATTTTCTTAATCCCTACTTCTACCAAATATTCAGTGACACACCTTGCGGAATGTGGTCGGGCATTATCTTGCATCTAGATAAAACCATCGCCGATAAATGGAGCAAAACGAACTACATAATTTTCGATAATCTCCTCAATATACCTCTGTGCGGTCAGCGATCCTCTATCAATAAATACTAATTCAGTACACGCCTCCCGTGATATTCGTGCCCAAACCATCACAGAGCCTCCTCCATAGCTAAGCCGGGGGCTGAAAGTACATTCAGCAAACCGTTCGTTCCTTCGTCTCCACAGTCGCTCTCGTCCATCTGGTGAGTGTAGGCAAAACTTCTCTAAGTTGATTTTTCGTTTGTACTAAAGTCAACCGCCGATTGCGAAGGGTTTTAAGAACAAGAAACCGGTCATCAATTGCTGTAGTCTTGCGTTGCCACCACTACCCGGCCTTCGTGTATTTCTGACCGTTTCCCTAAACCGGTTAACTACTCTTTCGATGGTAGAGTGGCTGGTATTAAGTACTCTGGTCACATACCCATAATTTCGCCCGTCATCTACCAAACAAAGAAAGAAACAGCCACCTTGTAAAAATTTTTTGAATTTATATTGCATTAGAAATTACGGAAAAATTTAAATTAGTGTTAACCAAGATCATTTTGCATTTGTGTGAGACTGAATGCCATGCATTGACATGATCCAAAAAACAAAATGTGAAGAATAGATGACTCTAAATGAAAATTGGTATTTTAAAATAATACTGCTACTTGGTTATTCCACAGAGAAAAAACATTTCGATTATCCTTGTATAATATGCTGAATAACCAACGTTACTCAAGATTGATAAAAGACACGTTAAAGTCGATAGTTGCACCTACAATTCTATAAAAAAATGTTTCAAATTGGACTAAAAATAAAATAGTTATCAAGCTTAAAATTTAATAAAAATTTTGAAATGACCGTTTTCTATGCACATGAGTTTATATCACCTTAATAGTTATTTTAGGTTAAAAATGCAGAAAATAGAGTCAACTTCCAGTTCTGAGGAAAGCGATACTGCTGAGCAGAAAAAAAGCAAGTAAAATGGAGACAACAAATTAATTCTAATTTGCATTTTGATTTATAATTACAGTACATTTTTGTCAAAATAAATTTTATGAATAGGGAAAATGTAGGGATTTTTTTGTCTTGGTAGGGATGGCTCTTATAAAAGGTTACCATCACTGATTTAGTGTGACGTGACGTCAGGCACTATTTCGGTCAACATGGCCGATTGCAGTATTTTATACCTTTATTTACCTGAAACTTTGATTAATCCAAATGTTTATATTAAAATTAGGTCATTTTTCAGAATCCTTTCATCACATATTTTTCTCTAAAACCATTTACTTTTTGATTCCTTAGCACTGTAAACATCCCTATTGTAACTATTGTTTTTATTTACTAGAGTCCATTGAAAAATTCTTTTATATTTGGGTTCGAATACTCCCATTTACTGCTGAAATCTTTTGTAATTATTACTTAATTAGAAATTATTCTCAAAAGACCTAGATGTGTGAATCCCCATTCACATTCACTGTTGGGTTCTAACGAACAGTGCTGTTCCTTAGTGACATCGGGAATGCGTTAACAAAGCCTACACAGAAATAATTCCTTATTCTATCTGTTTTATTACTACTTGAAAACATGACGACTTTTTTGTAATCAAATTATTTCTACTAAATCCATCGGAAGTTTTATTTATTTGGAACTTATACCAAAATAACTTTTTAAATTTACTCTTACAATTAACTTTACGGAAAATGGCAATTATCTCTGTATGGTTGAATGCTCGCTTTATATTTTACATAAAATTCTTTTTTTATTTTACATCAGTTTGCATATGTTTATTTAAACACTCTTTTTAAGGTTTAGGTCACCGAACCACTGGTTAACATGGCGTGAAGAGGCTGTTTGTTTATTCGCAATTTGTATTTAATATTTTCAAATGTAAATTTCGAATTGAAATTTATTTCGCGGCGATTTTAATGTTCTACATTTCTTTTTATACACTTGACGAGTCATGAATGTCATCTGAGGTTTATTATGTCATACGAGGAGAATTTAAAATGTCCTAAAATAACGGAATCGATTTAAAGTACATTAATAATTAAGATTCACCAGCGTGATAGCCACGTACGACACGGAAACGTAGGGAAACAGTCTCTTCAAGCAGTTATGTATTAGAATTGGAGGGCAACAGAGCTGGCATCATATTGTTACACCGCATCTGTATCTGTAAAAGTTTGAAGGGTGGGTGACCCCACAGCACTTAGGCCACAATTGGCCCATTGTGCATCCTTCTGAGGTTCAAAACTTCCTTCTAGCTCGTCATCCAGCCTACTTTCTTGAAGTAGGCGATAACGTCGCCTAAATTAAGTTCCCTCATATTGGCGTATGCTAGTCTGTGCTCGCCGAAAACTTGAAACCTAAAATGAGAGAGTGTCTGACATTCGCAAATAATGTGTTCGACAGTCTCATTTTCTTGTTCACATCCTCTACAAAGTGGGGTGTTAGATAGACCCAGTCTGTGGAGGTGTTTTCCTAGGTGGCAGTGACCAGTCAGAATACCCGTGGCTGTTCGTAGGTTCTGCCTGTTCATAGTCACGTATTTTTTGGCTACTTTGCTATCCGGATACTGTAGCAGTTTCTTGGCAAGCCTGCAGCCTTCTGCGTCGTCCCATCTACCCTTAAACTTATTAAGGGAGTGTTCCTTTAATAGGTCGGCCGTCGCTGACGCCGATAGACCAATGAAAGTGCCAGGTCCCAAGAGTTTTTGGGAGGCTGCGCTCCTGGCTAGCGAGTCTGCAATACGGTTTCCTTTCGATTTCCCATGGCCCTTGATCCAGCCTAAAGTGACCGTGTTGTTGTTACAGGCCATGTGACATTCTAGTACTAGGCCTGACGTAATACGTGGTCTGTTCAGGGCTAGTAGTGTTTGTCTACTGTCCGTAAGGATGTATATATTATTACCTGTGGTTTTCCTTTTGGTAATTTCTTTTGCAGCGATGCAAATAGCAGTGAGCTCTGTTTGAGCAACACTTGCATTGCAGCCCATTGCCCATTTTATCAGGGATCTGGAAAAAATACCACATCCTGAGCCCACATTGGATTTAGACCCATCTGTGAAGATGCGGATTGCGCCTTCTTCCAATAGGTATTGTGCGTTGTTTTTAAAACTGCCTTGTAGGGCCTGTTGAAAGCATATCGCGGTGGAATCGAGTCCCTATTGGCCTGCAGCAGTGGGACCTCCCTGAGGGCCTCATACCACAAGTTACGTCTTAGTTTACCGGATCCTACATCAGGTTGTATACCAGTAGAGCGTAGACGTGTCATGGTCATCAAAACAACATCCTTGATGCAAATGTCAAGGGGAGTGAGACCGAGGATTACCTCCATAGCTCTTGTTGGTGTGGTTCCCATGCCTCCTGTTGTGTTGAGGCATGCTGTTCTTTGGATTTGGTCCAGTTTACGGACGACTGTCAGTTGGTTTGCTTTAGCTCCCCAGGCCGTACGTTAGCATAGGTCTGATGATGGCAGTGTAGATCCAGGCAGCAACCCTAGGTGACATTCCCCAGGTGCGGCCGATGGTTCTACGACACTACTCATAAGAAATATATGCTTTTTAACTCTGTTTTCTAAGTGAGAGTTCCACGTTAACTTACTGTCAAAGGTGACCCCTAAATATTTCACCTCTGAAGAGAAATTAAGTTTGGTATCTAGGAGCTTTGGGGCTTGATGTTTTGCAAGCTTCCTTTTTCTCGTGAAAAGAACCATCTCCGTCTTTTTTGGATTTATTGACAGCGAGTGGTCGCTGCACCATTGTTCTATGATATTGAGGGCCTCCTGCATTAAAGTGCAGAGTGTCTCCTCGAATCTTCCTGTTAGCAGAATCACTAGGTCATCTACATATGCTATTGTGTAGAAGTTGCTATCGTTGAGGTGGCTGACCAAGGAGTCTAAGACCATGTTCCACAGTAGTGGCGAGAGCACCCCTCCCTGTGGACAACCTTTTACAACCAAGCCTCTGATTTTTATTGCTCTTTTTGAGAGCATGTTATATATCCAGCCATTTATGGTTTGGGGGATATTCTTGTTGGAAAGTGCATTTGTTATTTTAGGAAAAGTGGTTCTATCAAATGCGCCTTCTATGTCTATGAATACACCCAGGGTGAACTCCTTATTTTCCAACGATCTCTCGATGCGGCCCGCTACGAGATGAAGAGCCGAATCGGTGGATTTCCCTGGAGTGTATACATGTTGATTTGGATGTAGTGGATTTCGTGTTATCACCACATCTCTTATGTATTGTTCGCACAGCCTCTCTAAAGTCTTCATTGAAAACGATGTGAGGCTAATGGGTGTTAGACCGCATGATGAATAACCCGATATTTTCTGCTGTTAAAAATTATTATTATCAAATTTTATTGTGATATTAAATAGTGATTCGTTTCTTTTTTAAATGAAACTAACTGTTTCTAAATAATTCCACAGGTAGTTTCATTTAAATCGGTAATGTGAGTAGATTCCACAGAGTAAGGGTCGAAACAGTAAATTTTTTTTGATAACTTTAAATTGGACGTTTCATTATGTTTAGTGAATGTAAACGACGAGTACTCAGTGTGTATATGTTTATTAATATGCAGCTAAGCGCTTTCGGCCATTATCAAAGCTCTCCTATAAAATTACAATGTTTGTAAAATTTTGAAAAAAACAATTTAAAAAGTTGAACTTACGTCATAAAAAAGATCCAAAACAGGTGTCAAAAAACATCCAGCTAATAAAATCGAAACAATGTATGAAGTTAAGTCATTGTTACAATGATATCATTCAAAAAAAACATTAAAATAACCCTTTAATGTTTTAATGTTTTTTTTGAATGATATCATTGTAACAATGAAGGCAATTTGAAGGTATATCATCCTTGGCCAACAATTCAGAATCTTCTTTATATTGAACAGGATCTTTTAAATATAATAACTCTGCTGATATTAACGTACGGCGTCCTCTGATGCGAGTCCTTATAGAACCGTCCAGATTTTGTGTTATTGGTGTTTAGTTCTACCAGCTTTTTGATCATAAAGCGCAATGTAGTTTCAACTGTTATGAGGTCTGTATGTCGGCGTCATAATACTTTAACTGCAAATTTTTCGGGCTGAAAAACGCCTTTTAAGTGAGATAATGCTATACATTCTTCTTCTGAGTAAATATAGTCTGTATTTGTTCCAAGGTTACAATCTATTAAAGCTTTGCTTACACACATTTTTACTTAAATGAATGTAGAGATTACATCAGAAATATTAGAATAGCGTGGCACCAGCTGAGTACTTTTGCTGAATGCATCGTTTATATATTTTTCTAGAATGTCGTTCTTTGTAGGCGATTTCCTAAAGATTCTTACCACTTTTCTCACTTTTTTATAAGACTATCAATTTCCGACACTAAATCAACTTCAATTATCGTTAGAATATAATCTTAGAATCAGATTAATGCTCCGAGTTATCATCAAAGTCTTCATTAGGCCTCTCCTCTTTTGAAATTTCTTCTTGGTTAACTTCAGGAGCAGAATCAAATTGGCGCTCATCAAATGAACGTTTTCCCTTATGCCTAACTGAACGCCATGAGCATAACATAACTGACGAAGAAGAAGAAGCTTTATGAGTTGTCCTAATTTCACGCAAGCACTAGCTCCATCAGTTGTTATGTCTGTTGTATCAGCTGTATAGGTACATGAGCCTTTGCTGCAAAATCTTTCGCTGAAAGAACTTCAGTTACACGTGGCATCGGATCTTCTTGTAATACTGATTCTTTGGGAGTCACAATTTGGATAATACCCATTATATGAAGCGTATTATTACCGTCCAAAGTATTTACATTAATGTCAGCATTGTCTGAAATGAATTGAATGAATGTGCTTGTTTCTGGAGGTAAAATATGTGGTGGACGACTGAAAACTGCTGCTGATTCATAGTTCATTGTTTCACTGTAAGATGCGCATAAGCCAAAAGACGAGAAAATTTGTAAGAGACGTTTCGAACCAAATCGCCGATGAAAACAAACTGAAAAACCTATCTGTAGTTTAGATTTAAAGCTTGTAGGCCGAACAGCAGTCATGATGCAGTGGCTAATATTCGTACAAAGTAACTTTAGATGATCTAAATTATGACGCTTGTTTTTTAAAATGACTTATTCCAAAAAATATGACAATGATTCATATAATTCATACATAGTATTATCGAAAACGCAAGATTGAATATCTTCACGAACAATTGCTGCCGCAACTTTCAAAGTTTTTAACCGCTTGTCTTTTTCGTCCAAGTGTTTTTTGTCAGACCAGGCTTGACTTAAAATATCTTGGTAATGGTCAATAAAACAAATAAATGTTAATTTTCCAGGCTTCTCTGTAATAATAATTCTACTGTCATACTTCAATTTCAATCGTATTTTTATATTTCTGTCATCTAAAGCTACAATTCATTCAACGAAAACTGGCAATCATCACTCGTTTCTATGAATTGAAAAATTTTCTCCATCACAGAGTTTACAGTTTCATCTTGTGGACGGCCAATTTTACCACCAGTATTAGGTTTTAAGAAAGATTTGTAACAACTGTCATGGTATTTTGCATCAGCAGCGACTAAATCATACTCAAAATTAATACGATCAAGAGCAGCCTTTGAAACATCATCAGAACGATCTTTAGATGTATAGTCACGTTACAAATTTTTTTCGAAGATGCTGTGCTTTCTTTTTCTCAGTTTCTTCATTGGCTTCATTGCCACAAAATAAACAGTATTGTTTAGAACAAAAATTTGATTCACTTACTCGCGTTCTAGTACGAGGTAGTTATTTTGAAGTACTAGCCTGTTCCTCCTCACGTTGTCTTTTTACTGCAGCGATTGAAGTTTTCCGGGTGTATGATTTTCTGCAATCCACGTGTATTGTAACGGATTGTTGAGTTCTTAAATAATCAGTAAACTCATCCCCTCTCGCGACACTAGCCTCGATTAAATTTGGCATTCCACGATCAACCACAACTGTTTTATTTTCAGCTAAAAGTTTATTGCAAATAAAGCAACACTGAGACATTTTTTCGAGCTAGAAAATTGCACAAATAACCTTAATGGTAAACGTATATTCACTTGAACTGAACCTTTAGCACTAAAAGAAACAGGTATATGAACGAGACTTGCGGACAATAGAATAGCCAGATGTTTTTCAAGGCCAAGTGGGTAGAGGTGGATTCAGTTAGGGACTGACTATATTTTGAATAAATGTTTTCAGAATAGTATAATATATATAACAAAGACACAAATAGGTATTTTTATAATTCGCGTATAAAAGAGTCTTCATTATAACATTGTTTACAGTGTCACAATTAAGCTCTTTGAACACTGTTACATTAATTTTTAGTGTACAGTTGGTTATTGAATTTAGTTATATTTTTATTTGACATTTGACTTTAACTTTGACATAAATTATAAATAAAATGGTCTAGCGTTGTTCTAGCCAGCAAATTATTATATTAAAGGTAAATTAGAATGATTTATATATTAAAAATATTAATGAATAAAGTACGCTAACGTTTATTTATCAATGATTTGTCAATTGTTTATTTTTATATTGTATAGTATCAATATGAAGGTTCACAAAACGTTCAATTTTTGGGATAAATTACCAGATATCTATGTGAAGATATATTACAGAAATAATTCTGTTAATGATATAATATAAATAGATCGCAAGAGCATATACGAAGAAGCTCTTTTTTAAACAAATAATCATCCTCTTTTTGCTTAAATGAAATTTTGTTTACAATTTACATAATTATTCGGTTATAATATGTCAAAAGTCAGAAGTGCTGAATAAAACCATCTGTGATCTGACCAATTAGGAATCTACAGAATTGCCAACTTTAATTCAAACCACTCCTCCTAGTTTAAAAACAGGGATTATATAAAATTCTATTTTATTAAAATAATTAAATAAATGCGAATTATAAAAAATATTGTGTAAAACTTGTGCCACAATGAGTTTCTGTAGTACTCGTGATTTACACAACTCACCGCTTCGCGGTTCGTTGTGCAAACTTCACTCGTACTACAAAACGAGTCATTGTGACACTTGTTTTACAAATAACTATTATACTTGTGCTAAGTGCCTGATATGTACGAGTATATACGTGGTTAATATGTGCATATCATGTATAATGTGACTCTTACAATCGCGATATCTTACGAATGGTAACTCTTAGGATAAGAATCATTTTTGTAGAAAATTTTAATATCTACAACTTTGGTTTGAGGTTTTTTTTGATAAAACTTGCCGTTTTAGGGAAAATCCAGAAAACCTCAAATTTTGACCTTTGACCCCGTATAACTTTTGTAGCACACATAGGATCAATGGTGATTTTTAAAACTTTATTTGTAATGGTAAACCCCAGCTCTCCACCAATATTTGGCTTTCCGGGAATTTTTGTTATTTTAAATGTCTAAATTGACCGGACTATTATGTGGATGTAATATTTGGTGGAATTGTCAACTAACTATTTGGATTACGTTGTTTTCACAACCCCTTCTGCCATCAGTGAATCAACGTAAATGTTTATTTATATTAAATGCACCGATACCATCTTGGAAGTTCAGGTCCAACGTGTATGTTATTCATAAATAGTGAATTATCTGCTTTTTTTACCAACAGAATGAATATTTTATATGGGATAATTTCTTTCTAAGTATTGAACACAACGTGAGTTAAGTCTTCTGAGAAGTCTGTTAAATCGAAAAAGGCTGTTTTTACAGTTGCTACTTTTAAATCGGGTCTGTTACGTGCTTAGTGTCAGTTTTTGGTGTCGTGAATATCTGTTACTTTGTATACTGTTTTTATCGTAAGTTCAAGAAATTATTTATTATGGGTATATAATATACGTAAAAAAACTGGAATATAAACCGATCTACTTTTTATTAATTATATAAAAAACTGAGTATTTTTTAGTATTAGTTCGGATATTATGAAATATAAATTGCTGCTCTAAATTTTTATCAAAAATGTAGTTAAGCAAAAATGAAAAATGTGTAACATATCTCTGTTGGGGGTTATTTTTCGGATAAAGTGCACATAATTAAAATTATTCTGCGTACCTACAGTATATATGGGGAGTAGAAATTTCCAAAATTCTAGTCTCCATTCGCAGCAGATTTAAGACAAAAATGTATATAAATCAAATTAATCAGGAGGGCAAAATACACAATATTGTTTCAAATATTTTTGTCTAAAATGGCCCGTTTACATTTTTGACCCTTTTTACTTCCGAACACCCAATGTCAGAATAGAAGGTATTGTAATGGTGCGAAAAAAAGTCGGGATTTTAGCAGGAATATCCGTTTCGTGACTATTTAAGACGACTGTCCAAGTTTGAGCATGATGTTGGTGCGTCCGTTTGTCAACAATTTTTAATCGTGCGACGTCTACCTTAGGATTTGAGATATAGTTTTCAAATTTTGAATTTAAGAGTTTATGGACACAATGCAGACCCCAGTTACTTTTGATTAAAATCCGTTAACGGGAAGTGCTAGTTTTCTTGAAGCGTTAAACAGTTTTTCTAAATTTTAGGAATCCAAATTATAAAATAATGGAAAAGTTTTCAAATAAAACTTGAAGATAATTAAATTTTGACCAACTTTTGTTTGAAACATCTTTTCAAAAAATGTATAGTTTGAGAAAAAAAATGTTCCTAGATATTGTCGATTATAATAATTAAAACTAATATTTAGTGTAGTGTAAAAACAATAGGTGCGTTCTTTTTGACTGAGATCTCAGTTAATCTCAGCTCACATCAGTAATGTGAGCGTTCTTTTTGTTTTACTCACTTTAAGTGAGCTGAGATTTTTCCTCCCCCTTCACCGATGCTGAATGTGTTGTAAGGGTGTATCAGTTCGAATTGAGTCGGAAGTAAAGTGGAGGGGATGAAGAAATATTTGATTTGCTTGGTTTATTTGTAGTTTTATCCAAGGTTATCTAAGGTTTTAACCATTGATACATAAACAATAAACACACATAATCTATTTTTCTTTTGTTACAAATTATGGATACATTAATTAACATTATTAGATGCTGATACGAATCTGTCGTATAGTTTAAATCTATCGACAGATCGCGCGCTTTAATTGAGATGTCTTTCTTTTTGGTGCTTACTCACATCACTTTATCTCAGATCACCTTAACTGAAGTGATCTGAGATCTCAGTCAAAAAGAACGCACCAAATGTCTAATAATGGATCGATTCCCTTCGGGGTGGGGTAAAAGAGAAAATTGACGTCATTTTGCGATATGCCATCTATCGACGAAATAATAAGTTGAAAAATTTGTAAAATAAAATATTCGTACACTAAAATAATGAAATTTATAATTATTTATTATCACTTTAGAATTCATTAAATATTTGTATAATTAATAATTACAGATATTTCATTTTTTGTAAATGTCACATTTTTACTTTCATTGCTTTTGACGAGGGCCATGCGCGGTAGTTCATATATGAATAACAATCAGTTGCGCGAGCACTCGAAGTGACCTTGTAACATAACCAATTAAGAGGCCTGAGTACATGTCGACGTCACGAAGAACTGTCAAACACAATCTGGGATACCCCCAGATAACTTGATTTGACGGGGAAGTGCTGGCAACGCAGCTTTGATTAGTCCTTCCCTCGCTAGATAAAAATCAGCCCGGCGAAATGTTAAAATTCTGAAACGGTCTTTAAAATTGTATGATTTCTCGGATTAATATTGTACAGTATGTCCCCGGATTGAATTTACAATAGGGAAAATGTTTTTGATTGTAATTTAATAGAACTTTGTCGACTGGCGCAGACATTCAACTATATTAATACTCTTAATCTGTCAACGTTAATGTCGAAATTAATAGTTTATTATATACAAATTTACAACGAATGGTACAATTTCGATGAGTTTCAGATCGGAAGGTAAACAAGAACTTAACGATTCGGAAAAACGTTATGTTTCGACATGATAAGGGGATCAATAGTAGCGACTGTATATCTCTACTTTGGTGCTAACTGAATACTGACTAAGAACGATTTGTTCGGATTTGAGTACACACTAGACTCGAACACTAATTAATAAGAGGTATGCTTGAACTTGAATACACTTGGAAACGATGTGTTTCGACTTATGAGTACGCACTTGACTCGAATAGCAACTAAGTAACTCTATGTTAGACTTAGTATATCTGAAACGATGTGTTGTAACTAGATGACTGTTTGAATTTGAGTGAAGATTACTTCGATATGTAACGACGACTAACTTCTTCACATTGTGAGACGTGTTAAATAGAAATATCCAAAGAGGCGTGTTTACACGTAGATTGGTGGGACTAAAAACGAATAAACCTTTCCTATTTGTCAGAACTATTTACCCGGATCGAACCATTGCCAAGAATCAACAATAGACGCCTCCAATAGATATTTCAATTACTATTGAACGTCAACTTCTATTGAAACCTTTTACTACTTTATGACAGAACTTCCGACACCGATCCATTATTAAAAGATTCCGGCTTGTTTAACAATAGAAAATCAAATACAATGTGACAATAAGTCTTTCACGAATTTTACAATGTGCTATTTCGTTTGCTTTAAACAATACTTATTTTACGGCGTTACAATTCTATTAACATAATAAAATAATAGTGTGAAACGTGACATTTTTCTAAAATTTTAACAATGCTACAAAATACAGTAAAACTACGTTTTGAATGCACCGACTCTAGTGAACGGATTCAAATAAAGTTACATATCTACAAATATTTTACAAGATTCTTTAAAAATACCGTGACCTATACAATTCAAGAATTCCCAATCTTGAACAGAATACATTTTTATTTTTTATTTTTAAAAAATGTTAAAGAAATAAATTATTTTGTTTGATTTCAAATGACCACATCTGTAATTAGAATTTCATTTCAATTCTTCTCATTTTCTCATCGCACTACATCTATTATTATTTGTTGTAGATGGCTGTGACTTGAAAACTTCAAACACTAATTTATTTATCAAAATTAACTTCAAACTACAATTCTGTAATTTTTTGTGAAAATGTTAACGCTTTTACAAAAAATATTTTCAATACAACGTTATGGTATTGGGGAAGAATTCAACGAAACATTTCCCGTAGTAACTATGTCTCGTATGCCGTATGGGTATATCGAAGCTGGTGAAAAATTTTTTGGAAACTGTTTGAATTAAAAGAAAAAGAAATTTGTACGTGATGAAGATGATGCCTCTACAGTTTCAATTTTGGATTCGGTGGAAGATAATTCAACTGAATATGAGCAAATCCCATATACGAAGAGTTTTGAAGGAGCGTAAATACGATATGACGAATAGCGTCTTCATTTTTACGTGTGGATGGAAGATACAATAATAGAGAACCGACATTTTCACAACAGCATTGTATTTTCCAATTAAGCAACTTTTACTAGCAATTGTACTGTTCACAACATGTTCGTTATTGGAGTGATACTAATCATCACTTTAGAATTTCATCAAAACGTCAATATGTTGTTAAGGTAAACGTGTGGTGTGATGTCTCATACCATGGAATAATAAAGCAAAATTTCTTTGCTTCCAATGTAAATTGGCACACTTATTTGGAAATGTTGAGCAATTTTTCTGGGATGGTTTAAGTGAACTCCTACTTGCTTATCGGCAGAGGATGTATTTTCAACAGGATGGTTGTCCGGCTCAACGTTCGCTCATTGTTGTTGCCTGGCACAATCAGCAATTCAAAAACATGCCCAACAATGTGGTAGTATTAATAAACCGTCCTTGACACTTGAAGAAATTCGCAACAGTTGCAAGGAACTGCGGCTTAGAGTCGAATTGTGTGCTGAAAGGGGTGGTGAATTAATAGAATAGTTTCAAACATTATTGTTTCCGGCCTATTTCTTTTTTTAATGTTGCGATTGAAAAAAAAATCTAAAAATTTGTAATTATAAATAAAGGTTTGACAGTTTCGTAATTCTAATTACAGATTCGGTCATTTGAAATCAAGCAAAAATATTTATTCCTTCAGCATTTTTTTGTAAAATCCAAAATACAAATTGTTTTCCTCTTGTTTTATAAGTAAATTTCGAGTGTATTATAGGATTTTAGGAAAAATTAGTGGGTTAGAGAAAAATATCTAAAAACGTATTTTAATTAATTTTTATATCTGTAATTGGCAATCCCATTACATATTGCGGATGTACCAATTCTATAACACTAGTGGCCTTAGTGGGGAAAGAACCTACATAAAAGAACTTTTCTAGCCCTAGAACCACAAAAGGTGGAATGAGTGGAAAAATTTCCACAATGTGGGGTCGCGGGCAACCCATTTCTATTTTGAAAAAATAAACATGGTTGTAACGTTTTTTAAGTTGATTTTCAAAAAATAGTTCTTCTATTTTTTAACATAAAATATTTGTGAGACCAAAAATAAAATAAAAAAACATACAGGGAGAGTTAAAAATAAAAAGTTCTTATTTTTGAACTACCTTTCATAGGGTGACAAATATTTAAAAACAAATGAAACTAGAATAGAAAGGGGTTATTTTAGGCTTTATAATCTGAACTGATGTTCGGCACACATATTTTTTGCACAATGAACACAAACATGACGGCCTTTTCTAACGCGTTTTCTTAAACCGAAATCACATCGGGGAGGCCCTTTCTAAAGATTTGCAACAGGTTGTTGTTCGTCTGGATAACCCAGGTAATTCCGAATAGATTGCCTCTACTTTTTCGGTAACCGTGGATTAACTGCCCTTTGCTTCATGTGATCCTCTACTAGTGAATCAGCTAACGACCTGATAAATGTAGATCGGGAAATTTTTACATTACTATGTTTAAGCCTATACAAAACTATTGTATTTATGCCTCCTCCATCTAACATACCATAAAAATATCTTGCAAAGGCTGAAGAGGGGATTTGTGAACGCTTCATTTCCAGATATTGAGATTAGGGATGTACCGGATCGAGTATTTGGCCGGTCCGGCCGAAACCGGAATTCCGACCGGTAGCCGGACCGGACCGCCGGATTCCCGGCCGGATTGGGATTTATATGGAAATATTTCAAATTCCTGCAGTGTAACGATATTTTACAGGTTCTATCTATCTAAAGCATAAAACTCTATATTATTCCCTTTTTTTTTGTATACACCGGTCCTTAATTTATTCCGTTCCGCGTTATGAATTATAAATAAATAAAAAAATTAAATGTCATTGCTTTGTGTAGTGCCATCTATTATTCTAATAAAGCACCCTGACCTCCAGTAAATGGGTCAAGGGCTGTAGAGATGCAGAGATAAACAGTGAGGGGTGTTTTATAAACAAACTGCAATTAATAATAAATGACAGTATAAATTCTCAAAGAACCGTATCAGATGTGATTAGTTGTGCCCACCGAATTGTAACTCATTTCAATCACTATTCTTTAGCATGCAGCAAATTAAGTGAAATACAAGAGTTGAATATGGACCATAAGAAAATTGTCCAAGATGTACAAACTCGGTGGAACTCCACTTTCTACACGTTAGAGATGTTTCTTGATTTGAAACGTTGTGTAACTATTTATCACACTGAAAATAGCGCTATAAAGTCTATAAACAATTTAATCAATAATCAGTGGGCCTTGTTGCAACCTG
The DNA here is from genome assembly GCA_963921935.1 of Galeruca laticollis. Taxonomy (NCBI): domain Eukaryota; kingdom Metazoa; phylum Arthropoda; class Insecta; order Coleoptera; family Chrysomelidae; genus Galeruca; species Galeruca laticollis. The sequence continues at coordinate 31,701,895 of OY998183.1, read as the reverse complement.
CCCTTGAATTACTTAGACCTTTTGAAGATATAACGAAACTGATGAGCAGCACGGACTTTCAGAAGTGAATTGCTACAATTGCTATATTGAAGCGCTACCTTTTGTCCGATAAAATAGAACAGTTATATGGCGTTGGAACTCTGAAAGAAAGTATCATTACAGGAATGAACCAAAGGTTCTCCGATGTGGAGTCCAATGACTGCTTTACGATATCGACTATTTTAGATCCCAGATATAAAGTACACTTTTTTTCGAGTCAGACTATAGTTGAAGATATAAAAAACAAACTTGTGAGAAAAATCACAGAAATTAATAAGAGCAACACCGATGAATCCGAATCTGAAATACAAGAAGATGATGAGGCTAACGTGGTTATTAGCGAAGACGAGGATAAATAACCATTCGCCGCTATACAAGAGAGTGAGGATAACATATGAAAAAAATTATGCTGTGGATGTGCTACGATAACTTTGTTCCATCTTCGACACCTGCATCCTCTACTAGTGATTCGATAGGCAATATATTCTATCAACTTAAAGTATACTATCGAGTACCCGTCACTGACAGAAAGTCAGATCCATTTGAGTGATGGAGCAAGCACGGTGGAACATTTCCTGATCTAATTATTTAGTAAAGCAGTTTTTATCAAGTCAGGCAACTAGTGTTTATTCAGAGAGACTATTTTCGGAAATTGGTAACATATATGTTGATAATAGGTGTAGGTTCTGAAAATGCAGAAAAGCTCTTATTTATTCATCACAATCTAAATAAAATAAATTATGAATATTAGTTTTTGGTTTATATCTTTATTCTTTTATATGTACCTCGGTTTAATACATTCGTTTGTTTAAAAAATATATTGTAGTGATTTACGACTTTCAATTTATTAAAGTTCAAAATATTTTTCTTGCTGTTTTCTTTATATTTAACCTATATTAAAAAATTTTAATGTTCCGGCCGGACCGCAATCGCGATTCGACCAGAATTTAGTAGTACCGCCGGAATTCCGGTACATCCCTAATTGAGATGGTATTTCCCTTTTATTTTTGCGAATGCTTCCAACCATCGTTAAACCATTTTCCAGCAGTTTTTCAGCCAATTCACACGAGGAAAACCAATTGTCCATGGTTATATTGCGATTGGTACCCTGAATGTTCTCAGTCAGCTTTAAAACATATTGAGTTGGAATTGACCCCTTTTGCGGATCTCGCTGCTATTTTCCAATATATGGCACAGCAGAGCACATACACATTGTTTTCGCATCGCACATACACATTGTTTTCGCATCGCACATCATTATTAGTTTCATACCAAACTTGTCAGGATTGCTGGGAATATACATTTTGAAAGGGCATCTTCCTCTGAAGCTCAGCAGTTGCTCATCTATGGTTAGATACTCTGAAGGAGTATAATTATTCCGACAACCCTTTATAAACATTTCCCAAATTTCTCGTAGAGGGGCAAATTTATCCAGTGCTTTACGTTCTGGACGAGTGGTTTTATCATCGAATCGTAAACAATTTATTAACCCTTAACCAGGGAGGTGAAGTTTTAAAACGCAACTGGTCAGGTGGGGTGTTCACAACACCCCATATGATTTATTGTTTTTTGAGAACTCTAGTTGAAGTAAATAATAATATCGACAAATTAAAACAATTGTTTATTTATTTTTTTTAATTATTTTTGTTTTCTTGACAATTTTTACAAATGTTGATCATGTGATTCAAACACATCCGCTTTTTGTAGTCAAAGCAAAAATATTTAGTCTTAATGTCTTTATTTCTAGGACAAACTACACATCTTCCTGGTTTTGTTACAGTAATTTCTTCAGGAATCTCTTTGCTCACCCCAGCTGAATGTACATCTTTTTGTGATCCTGATATTCTAGCAGCTTTTTCTCGCAGGGTTCTAGGTATGTGCATGTTAGACGCCCGTTTTTTAATTTGAGGTCGGACTAATGCTATTCCAAGATCACGCAGAAACAATCTTCTTACAACTTTCCTTGGACCGTTATTAGCTTCGTAAATAACTTGAGCATTTATTCCAGCAATGTCCAGCAATCTATAAAAGAGGGCCATAGGCCAGCGCCTTGTTCTTCTTGATGTAGAATATGTGGCACACATTTCGTCTACTACGTCGACTCCAGCTTTAGTTGCGTTATACCATGTTATGATTTCAGGTTTGCACTCATCTCCTGTTTTAGGGTCAATAGAGTCATCAAAATGCATAGAAGATATGGCTAAAACATTTTTATTCTTTTTGGGAACATATGACACTAATGTCATATTGTCTTGAAACGCAAATATGCTGCTTTTGAGTGGTCGATTTTTTGTATTCACTAACTCTAACGGAAGTTCCTTTTTATTTTTACGTAATGTCCCAACTAATGTTAGTTTGATTTTGAATAATTCTTCTAGCAATGGTACACTACAAAACCAGTTGTCAGCCGTTATATTGCGATTCGTTCCTGCAATTGGCTTCGCCAACCTCATAACAACATCTTTGGCACTATTTGAAACAAGATAAGGACCGTCAGGTTGCGTACCAACATACACCTCCATACTTAGTGTATACCATGTTGTGGAATCACATAAGGTCAAGATTTTTACGCCATATTTTGCCGGTTTGCTTGGGATGTATTGGCGAAATGGACATTTTCCACGAAATGCTACAAGTTGTTCGTCTACAGTGGTGTATTCTCCAACTGAATAATGTTTTTGGCAATTTTTTTCAAAGGTTTCAAAAATATTCCTAAACGCAGCCATCTTATCTAACGCCCTATTTTCGGTTCGATTGCGAACATCATCGAATCGTAAACAACGTAGCAGAAAAAGGAAGCGTTTTAGAGACATTGTCGTATAGAATATTTCTATTCCAAAACCGCTTTGATCCCATAAGTCTTCAAGATTCTGATTACCGGCACGTTGAGCACCAGCTAAAATCAGAAGTCCCACAAAAGAAATAATTTCTGTTTCATCCGTAGGTTTCACATCGCTGTAATTTTTATAGTTACCACAAACAGTTTGGATGTAAATATTCGTGAATTTTGTAATATCTTGTACCATTCCATCATCAAAAAAAAGAAAAAAACAATCTACTGGTGTTTTTACATCCCTAGCAACATTCCTTACTCCAGGCAAGTCTCTGATTATGTTTTGGGCACGTGTTCTTACTTTACTTGATCCGCACATTTTTGTCCATTTCGTTTTCTTATCTTTGCCTAAGTAAAATGGTGTATCGCGATCAACACTTTGTTCAGCATCACTTTCAGAAGAATTTGAAACTTCTTGCTCACTTTCGCTGTCACTCCGTTCTTCTAAACAATCTATTTCTTCCCCATCAGAGTCATCATAAAATGTCGGGCGATCTTCCGATTCAAGCAAGAGGCTTTGTAAATATTCTTGTTCTTCTTCATAGCTTCTAAACGTTTTGCTACACATTTTACACTAGTTAGTTATAAAAACGCAACTGGTCAGGTGGGGGTATGATGACACCCCAACGTTTAAAAAACGACTTTACAGCTACAAATCACACAAAAACGAAATTGTGAGGTTATGTTAGCATAGAATGACAACTAACAGGAAGATACTGCCAACCTCAAAGTTGGCATTAACAAGACATGCTAATTATATCTACAAATCTTCACGAGGGGTGTTGACAACACCCCAGGTCCCCGGTTAAGGGTTAAAAATTCGAAACGGTTTTTTGACAAGGTGCATCTAAATATCGAAACACCGAATTTTTCAGACCACATATCTGTTAGAGAAAGATGGGTATTTTTTAAAACACCAGCAAAATAGAGTAGTCCAAACAAAGCTAGAAGCTCAGTTCTATCTGCTTTTTGTATGTAGTATTGACCAGAAGAGAAGTTTTGTCACCCTCTCAACTTGACCCCAAATCAATGAGAGCCAAGCCTCGAGGACGACAGCCCACCCACCTTGCGGCATATGGCTGTGTAGTATTGACCAGTGGTAAACTTTGCTTTACTAACTTCTATTTCTTTATTTGTGTTAACTAAAATTATTTCAATAAGCTCTTCAGGGAAGAAAATGTGCCATAAATATTTGATGCTATTTTTAGTTTTAGCTTCTCCCTTTGGACCAGGCAGTTGAAGTACAATATTCTTTTTTGAAGTTCTTTTCCGCTTGGAAATTAAAGGCTGAGTGAACCAAACATAATTATTCTTGCCCAATAACTTGGGATACTCGTGTTTTTGCACATCCTGCTCCATGGCGTTTTGATCATTATCTACATTATCATCTGCGCCAGCCTCGTCTTGAATGTCTCTTGGATCAAATTCGTCTTCAAGATGATTGTCCATTAGTAAAATGTCTTCATCTTCACTGCTACTTTCATCTATACTATTTTCTTCTACATCGCTAAGATCGCTTTCATAGAGAGCTTTCCACAGTTCATCGTTTGTAAGAGGACGTTTTTGTGAATCCATATTCTAATAAACAAAAAAAACTTGTTACGTTAATAACAAGGTGGGGTCAAAAGTTGAAATGTAGTTGCAAACACTACTAAAAGTGGAGTAAATTAAAAACGCGCACGTACACCCACGAATACCAATCAGTACTGAAGGACCTGAAGGTAGATAGAAGATAGAAGCACGACTCTACAGTTTTTAAATAGCAGCGCGCATGCCCAAAACTATATGTGGTAGGGTCACCGGCGACCCCACCTTGTGGTTATAGGGCTAGAAATGATTGAAATTAATGAACTTGATAACTGTATGGATAAAATAAGTGACGTTGATCGTTGATGACTTAAGTTCCATATACCCCCAAATTTAAAAAAAATTAAATTAACTCGCATTTAGTTTTCCTATTTTCTACTTTTTTCTACATTCTTGGAAAAATTATTTGCTTAAGAATATTTTTAATGTTTTTTATTAATGGCAGGTAGTTTAAAACTCAACTTATGTGTTATCCGTCATTTAACACGTATTGTTGAAAATATTACTATAAAGTTACTTCCAAACATCACAATGTCAAAAACGGAAATATTGTAATGACGATAAAATTTGGTGTCCATTTTTTGACGCAAATATTCGTCCTGTTTTTTAGACGATATACCAAGTTTCAGCATGATATCGGTATGGACGCACGATAACTTCCAAACGGGTGAATGCAAAACAATGAAATTTTGATATAAGCTCAATCTTAGCTTCAGTTTTTCCGCTTCTTTTGGAACGGAAGTAATTAACAGGAAATGATACTTTATTGAAGCTCAAGAGAGTTTTTCCTCATTTTAAGCATCTAGATGGCGCAATATTTGAAAGTTCTGTATATAAAAGTTATAGATAATTAAATTCTGAACAACTTTTATTTGAAACTTTTGGAACGAAGTTCCTTATCGCGCGTTGTGAAAGGAGGCTAGACGGAAAAAATTCTTACGAAAAGTTGTCACGACACTTTTTGAAGCTATTGTAAGCTGGGCGGCGTGCGCATGTTTCTCCAACCAAGTCATACGATTTATAATCTCCACATTTTGTGTGTTTAGCAAGTGTACGCGTCATAATTTTAATAAATTCAAAAACAAATCATATTTTAATATTACTTAGTATAGTTTTTTGTCTAAATTATGTTAATTAATTGTTGAGATTCTCTACAACAAAAATTGAAATAATATACTTCAGTTGCTTGCTGTATAATGAATAATACTTTTGAAATATCCTAAACATATTTCTCGGTAGTATAGTGGTCAGTATCCCCGCCTGTCACGCGGGAGACCGGGGTTCGATTCCCCGCCGGGGAGGAATTTTTATTTTCTGAAAAATTATTTTTTTTGCTTTTTGGAACTAAGTGAAGTGAAAGGGGGCTAGACGGAAAAAATTCTTACGATTATTTTTTGACGTTTCTTAAAACCAATGAAATGCTTCTTTATTTGACACAAGGGTAAGTTTCAACCAATCATGTCATTATTATAGTGGGAATAAAGCTCTTGTGATTATTCTCGGGAATAATCACTGTTGCTTTTGTTTGTCTAGCAAGTGTCAGATAGTTGTCAAAATAATTATCTAATTGTGTCAACGTTATATATAAAATGAGTGAACATCATCGGTTTAGTACCTTTTCTGATGAAGAAATAACGAATAAGATTATAGAAACTAAAGATAATAAACAATCTTAGAGAAAATACGCAGGAGGAAACACTTAATATAACAAGCAATTCCAAATCCTCAATAAATAATGAGTCTCGAAATATTTTTAATAATTGCGTTTTTCATTGTACTAATTTAAATTGTTAATTCTTTTAATATATTCATAATGTGTCAACGATATTTTCGTATATTGTAATAATTAATTAAATTAAATCTTTCAATAATTTTATGATAGTTTTATTGATCTTTTTTATTGTAAAAATTTGTGAATCAAAAAATAATCTAGTCAAATATAACTCGAGAGTTCCATAAATTAGAAAATAATTTGACAGATTTTGTTCAAACTTGTTGCCATTTGGCAATAGCCACTCGAGCCCTGCGGGCTCTCGTGACTATTGCCTGGCAACAAGTTTTCAAAAAATTTGTCAAATTATTTTCAATTTATTCTCACTCTCTTGTTATATTACTACTGAAAAGTTGTCACGACACTTTTTGCTATTGTAAGCTATTGTAAGCTGTGCGGCGTGCGCATGTTTCTCTGTCTGTCTGTCTGTCTCTCTCTCTCTCTCTCTTATAGAAAGCAAGCCAGATATTTTCATTTCTATTTCGCATTGAAAAGAATGTGATATACCGAATTTTAATTGTATAACCCACTTTAAACGTGATTTTGTTCGTTCAGGTGGAGTTGCAATATATCACAACATAAATGATACGACCAATCTTGTAACACCAAATATGTCGGTCATAATGAACAATATTCAGGACTTGCACGTAAGACGTACAAATGTTGCAGATTTATGTGCGGCAGAGTGTGTAATGGAAAACGGTGTTACCTTAATCATGGCAGTCATATATGTCTCACCAAATAACAAATTTAGATATTCAGGAGTTCATTCATCGAGCACTGCTAGAGTATTCTAAAGATGTATCTCGAACGCTTAATAGATACAACAAAAAATTAGATAAAGTTCCACTCATTTTAGCCGGTGATTTTAACATCAACTTCAGTAATGAAAAATCAAAACCATTGGTACAGTTTCTAGAGGAAGAATTTGATTTAAGAATTAACAATAATCCAGCAGAATCAACAACAAAATATAATACTACCGTTGATGCAGTTTTTTCAAGACATTTAAATAAAATAGAATCCCAAACATATGCTTCCTACTTCAGTTACCACAAGCCAATTATTACGAAAATTGAGCCTACTGATTAAGTTTATATAACATTATATTTGTTAATAATAAAAAAAAATATTATTATAACTTAAAGTTTTATTACAATTCCTTCACTAATTAATCGAAAGGAACTTCGTTCCATCCGGGTGTCCCTTGACACCTCTCAACTTTTTTTCTATTATCCTTCTGTATACAAGATAGAAAATAACAGTTACTAATCATAAAAATAGTGAAATTTATTCAACTGTTTCAAAACAAATAAATAGTTTTTATTTAGTGTATGACATGACTGTCAAAAACTTGACGAGGAAGTCTTGTGCTGGCCAGAAGGAATTTTTAAATTTACGTTTGCCTCCAAAACTTTGTCGGTTTGTACCGGTTTTGTTTGCCGTTCATGTTTGTGTTGCTAGTCACTACAGCTCACTGTCCCCATTCAGTGTTTAAATGTGAAATTATTTTGATGTAGTAAATTGCGGGTGGTCTCTGTGTCGGCCACATACATTTTTTTTATATTTCTGTTTATACAAAAACACCTAGTATTCGCTTTAAGACCTGCTTACACTGGTATAGTTACTTGTACAAACAGCTACCCGGGAGAGTTCAGTTTCTCAAATGAGAAACTATTAGGTACCCACATTAAAAGTGGTTATTTGCTTGCCAGTTCCCAACAACAACACCAGTGCTCCGCTCTCCATACTCTGCTAAACTTGTCCAGTTGCGTCTACACACGGCTAGTTGGTAAATGTATCGCCTGGTCAGTGCAACTGCAGTGAATGGGGAAGGCTAGTAGGTAAGTAAATATATTGCCCGGGATACACGAGCCTAGTTCTGTAAGCTAGGATAGCAAGCTAGTGCTAGTAAGCTGGCAGGCTAGTGCATCTATTTTCGTGTATCCAAAACAGCTTTATTCCAGTCTAGTATCTAAAGCCAGGATAGTTTAATAGCTTGCCGATCTATTTTTAAAGCTAGTAAGCTTCCCACATAACTGATTTCGCTGACTTGGCTTGTGTTTAGCTTCGTGTTGCCGAGGAAGCTAGTATCCGTTCGGCTAGTGAGCAGTAACTGCAACTACGTATGTTTCTGCAACGAGATGCCTAAACTAGGTAACGAAATAAAGTTCATACAATTGCACCGTATATATCCGTCGTATTTTTGGCGACACAGGAATCAACGAAATACCAGACATATCGGACGTCAGTCGCAAAATACTCTTGTACATACGTAGATCTTAATTTCAAAGTTCTTTTAGAAGTAAAGCAGATGATCCAAGTTCATCCCTTCATAAAAGCCATGGTCTTGTCCATACACGTTCTTCAAATACATCTTCTAGTAATTCGTCTAATGCAAATTGACATATTTTCTGAAGTAACTGTTTCAGTTATATTGGGTTTTTTTACGAATGCAGTTAATTTTACTTCTCCGATGTGTTCTACCGTCAACGCTGTCAACCGTCTACAATGGTACTGGCTTGGCTGGCTTAAAATTACTGGCATCATGTAAGCAGCACTAGCTTACAAAACTAGGCTCTTGCAAGTCACTGAACCCATTTACTATACCAATGTAAACGCCGCTTTAGGCTATACATACACATCTGTTCGCAAGGAATAATTTCTTTGTATATACTCGTATAGACTAAACAAAACGTTGTAAAAATACTGAGTGATTTAAATATGCGTTAAACACTTTATGAAATAATAAACATAATTATTTACTAAAGTTGATCTATTGAATTAATATTGATTCTAATTTGAAAAGCCAGAATACAATATTGATACTTTGTTATATTAAATAATACAAAAACAGTAAGCAGAAAAAAATTTTGAAATAAAAAAATTAAATATTGACCACAATTTAAATTCGCGCTTATATATTATGTGCTCAATATGCTGTCTCAAAAATATTTCATGTTTATAAATTCCTATATGCATACTATGTATTAATGTACTTAATTATTGATGAAGCATGAATGATTCAATTAGAAGAAGTAGAACTGAATTCTATAGCATCAAAATTCAAGGAAATGTAAAATAAATGTGAATACAAAATCAATACCTTGCAAGATACTGAAATTCAAGGACGTTGAAAGTTTTATGGTATCAAGTAGTTCTTAAAATAGGGAAAAGTGTCAATACTGTAATGTTTTTCTTATTTATTAAAAGTTTTTATTACGGGTGGGATAAATTTTAAACACACGGTATGGCTACTTACTAATTTATTTAAACACTAACTCACTAACACTTAATTTATATATACTTAACTAATCACTTAATTATTAATTTATATTAACCGTATATTCACTCAAACTAATTTATATAAACACTTTATATTCACTTGTTTATCTGTCCAGATCACTTTATCAACTCCACTAAATCTTCCTGATCAGTCCCTTATATATTAAAGCCGTTTTTACTAGTAAATTCTGGGCTGCGGCTTACACAATCACAAATAATTTTTCTGGCCTTTTCTAGATAACTCTTGGTCACAAAAACAATGTTTACATAAGATAGTCGGAAACTCGTAAACAGTTTTTTATAACTGCGTATCCGCCATAATTTTAACTTTTATACCTGGCTTAGACAGAGTCGGTTTTAGGGACTATACCAGGGTGCTGTTTCGTAACAATACGATGGCAGATTTAAAAAAATATGTAACGTAAAATAGAATAAGTAACCCATTACATAAAAAATATTTTTAAATTCCAAATTGGCGCTTGAGCATTTTTATGTTAATTGAAATGACTTGATTCTCAGTTTGTTACACTGTAAACTTTTGACTTATATTGACTATATATTTTTTGAAACTATTTATCAGATGAAATAGTATATTAAGTACCAAGTGTCAAAAAGGTTACTTTGGTCACGAGTTTTACTAGGCACGAGTGGAGCGAAGCGGAACGAGTTCCTTCTGAAACGAGTGACTAAAGACGTTTTTGACACGAGGTGCTTACTATACTTTTTCTTCGCCCGCGGAAAGGAAAAAATTATATTATATTTGAATTAATATTCATTACATGACGGACGATGGCTGACAGCTGACTGACAAATAAAATGACGCAGAATAACAAAATTATCACGGAACATGAAATTTAACATACAAAAGATACACTTGATTTGACGTTTAAAAAACAAAAGATAAACGAGATGTGATTTTTCGCATTTTAAACACTAGTGTTTAAAGAGTCGTTTTGTGCATGTCAAACCTGTGTTCAAAGTGCGGTTTTAGTAGCGGAAGTAGAAAAAAAAATTAAAGCTGTTTGAAAGACAATTATGTGCTTCGATATGAGTTTAAATTTGTCAAGAGTGTTTGTTATGCACAGTAACCGGTAAGAGAGAGAGAGAGAGAGAGAGAGAGAGAGAAATTCGAAAAATGTTTGTCATTTAAGGTGGATTTTATTTAAAGAGTTGGAAATGTTTATTTTTTAGTGTTTTTAAATGAAACTCACGGTCTCTAGTCTCTAGAGTTATTGAAAATTATAAAAAATTGACAACTGTTTCGATAGATTAATATCATCGTCAGAATGACAGAAGTTACATTTCATTTTATGCCTACCTGATGTTTAGTAGTTATTTTTGGCTAGACCAAGAAGTAACCTAACTTGTGATTGGCTTAATATATGTTTATAGAAAAAAGAAGAAGATGTGATATTACAAATATTGAAGCTTAGATATTATTAGCCCTATGGTGATATCCTGGATATCATTTTTCCAATTAAGATCAGTATAACTGTGCAATGATATAGAAAACCAGGAAAACTATATCTGCTGATCTTTACAATTATCACTTAAGAAGACAGTTTATTAGTGGAAAACTCCCTAGATTTAACTGTTCATTGACAACTTCTTATTGTGGGTTTCTTAAATGTCTTCTAATTTCCAGTTCTTTAAGGAAATCCAGTTCTTGTTTCTTTTCACAAATATGCAGCACTTCTAGTTCTGTGTTAGGTGTCAATAAATGATTGGTGTCAAGTAGATGTTTTGCGTAGTGGGATTTATCTGGTTGTTTTAATCTGTATGCTCGTAAGTGCTCACTGTATCGTATTTCAAAATTCCTAAGGGTCTGACCCAAATAGACAGCATTACATTCTGGACATTTGAGTTTATATATACCTGACTTCTTTAATAGTGGTATTTTTGTTTTTACATTTAACAATTTTGTACTAACGTTACTTTCTGTGTTAAAAGAAATTGTTGTATTCGTTGCTGAAGATATTATCTTTGAAATATTGTTAGAAATATTTCCTGCATATGTGATGGTTTTATAAGTTTTAATTTCATCAGCTTATTTAGGATATATTAGTTGTAATGCCACTTTTTCTTCTTTTTTTACTAATTAGCTTATTTATCATATCTAATGGATAACCGTTAGTTGTTGCTATTTGTCTAATTGTATTAATCTCTCTATCAAAATTACATTTGTTCATAGGAACTGAAAAAGCTCTATGTATCATTGAATTATATGCTGCTAGTCTGTGTGACATAGGGTGGTGAGAATTGAATGGAATTGTCACATCAGTCTGTGTTGGTTTTCGGTAAATTGAATAATCAAGTACATTATTAACTCTTTGAATTTTTAAATCAAGAAAATTGATTGAGCTATTTTCTTCAATTTCTAATGTAAATTTAATTTTCGGGTGTAAATTATTGATGTGGTTGAAAAATACATCTAATTGTCGTTCACTACCCATAAAACAAGCTAATATGTCATCTACATATCTATACCAAAATAAAATATTTTTCGAAATATTACTTTCAAAGATCTTTCTTTCTAAATTGTCCATAAAAATGTTTGCTAAAATAGGTGATATAGGGCTTCCCATTGGTATACCTTCATTTTGAATAAATATCTTATTGTCAAAAGTGAACTAATTCTGATTAATACATACATCAAATAAATTAAGTATATCTGATATTATTCCTGGATTAATATTTTTATCTTCTAGTAATTTTCTTACAAGTATTAGACATTCTTTAGGAGGAATTTTAGTAAACATATTAGTTACATCGAACGAAATGAGTTTATAGTTATCTCGCAAGTGGATTACTTTCAACTTTTTGATTAGTTCTATTGAATTTATAATTGAGTACTGAGATTCATATCCGTAAGTATTGAGTATATTGTTGAGCTTCTTTGCCAATATATTATTAGGAGCATTAACATAAGAGACTACAGGTCTAATTGGTTTCGTTATTTTATGTAATTTAACTGTTCCATATAATTGTGGACAATGAGGATTCTTATGTATGATAGACCTCTTTTCGTAATCATTTAAAAGATAATTTGAATTATTAACAATATCCCTTACATTATTAGAAAACTTTTTTGTTGGGTCTGCTTTAAGAACTTTTACATCGCTGGATTCTATAAAGTTATATACTTTGGAATTGTAATTTTCAATCGTCAAAATGACAGTTGTGTTCCCCTTATCAGATTTTGTAACTGTTAGATTATTATCCTCTATCTTCTTTTTTATTGCATTTAAAACTGTAATGTCATTTTTTGTTTGACGTTTAACTTTTGAAGGTTCAATATTTTTGATTAAATTGGCAATTTTTAATTTCTCATAAAGAAAATTATTTGAATTGTGGTCAATTACATCTACTACATTGGAGATGAATTTATTTTTATGCATGACAATGCGAGGGCGCACACCGCAAGAATCGTGCAAGATTACATTACAGAAGTAGGTTTTCGAGTTATGGAGTGGCCATCATGCAGTCCCGACCTAAACCCGATCGAAAATTTATGGGATGAGCTAAAACCTTAGAATATAAAGTAGTACTACTATTTTATATTCTAAGGCTAAAACGAAGAATTTGTGCTAGACTTCGCGCTCCAACCTCGATCGCAGAACTTATTGTCGCAGTAGAAGAAGAGTGGCTTAACATCCCACAAGAAACAATATCGAACTTGATTAGATCAGTGCCTAATCGTATTAGAGGTTATTAGAGTCATACCCATTATCAAAAATTAAGTGTTAATTTAGATAATTGTTAATAAACCTACTTCTTTTATTAAAAAAACAATATAATTTGTATCATGCAATAATTTAACAATTTTACGCCCAAGAATCCGCAATAAATTTTAATAAACTTGAACTCATATCAAAGCATATTAAATTGTCTTTCAAACACCATTCTTCTTTGATCTGATGAATAGTTTCTAAAAAACATGTAGTTAAAGTCAAAGGCTTACAGTTGGTCGATTTCTATGCACGCAAGTGTATTAGTGACAACTTTTCCGTAGAATAAACCTACAATGACTTGTTTAACAGATTCAACTTTAGCTGTTATTCAATTAAAATAATTACGAAATGACTCATAAACGTGGATTCATCAGAAAAAATGCTCAATTATCTATTTTCTAATTTGAGATAGTGATCAAATGTAAATTTGCAATGACCCATTAAACATAGTGGACAATGTAAGGTTGCAGTGATTTTTAATAGTTGCGTATTTCAATTATTCAAGACCTGTATACCCCGAATCGCTTCTAAATTATGGGATCCTAATTTGCATGCAATTAAAAAATGAGTTTTGCGAATGAAAGTGATGCGACTGCGACGTTCCTACAATTAGTTTCGTATAATAATAATTATTCATGAAGACAGAGATAGGCAGATAATTAAGATCTTAGTTGGAATTTTAGGAACCGTTGTTGATATTCATACTGAACACATTATTTACTACCACTATACTAAAACCAAAAGGTTTGAACAGTGCAATGATCTGGTAACGTACACATAAATATGAAAGTGTTGTTGTCATATTTAGTTCTAAAACTTCTTTATCTTTGTGAATAATTAGGAAATACTTTGAAAAATTCTAGAACTAATAATCTTAGCTTTTATTCTTGAATTTTTCAAAATTCAGTTATATGTATTACTACGATTTATGTGTCACATAGAAAAGGGTTATTTTATGAAATAAACTTTGTACTTCTATTTCTAATTTTTAAGAACTTTCTTTAAATCGTGGCAAAGTTCGCCTGAATTTCGACTTGAAAGACGCCTGTCTCACTTTTGCTTATTCTTTAGACAAGGTAAGACGAATCGACGAGTAACAAACGTCGGACCAAACCGATTGAACAGTCACACCAGTGGCGGAATAATAATGTGAACAGAAACTAAATTTGTGGTTCGATTGTATTATCTAAAATCTATTAAATATTGTTAAGTATCTAAAGTAATCAAAAATTTCTGAATATATACAGATTTGAACGGTTAAATTAGAATATCTATCAAGAAATATATTTATTCATTTTTAAAACCAAATCAATATTTATTATAAAAATATGTACAATACAAATAAAAATTAAACAAACAATAGAAAATTATGAATACATGATATTCGCATCTCCTATTGTCCGGAGAACAAAATCATTTTAGTTAAAACGGTGTCTAATTGGCGTCTTAATTTCACTTTTCTTCTTAACTGGCGTGGACATTCAACTAAATAAATAATCTTAATTAAAACTAACTTTGTTATTGAGCGTTGAGCTCGATTCGATGAGTGTGTAAAACTAGCGTCGATGAGTGTAAAACCTTGCTATCGAGAGTATTGAACTCGCTTCGATGAGTGTAAAAAACTAACTTTGTTGTTGTGCGTTGAGCTCGATTCGATGAGTGTAAAACTCGCGTCGATAAGTGTAGAACTGATGAGTGAGAAACTGATTTCTTCACGTTGTGAGACGTGTTAAATAGAAATCTGCGAGGGGCATGTTTACACGTAGATTGGGTGACCAAACGAAAATAAATATTTCCTATTGGCCAATATCATTTGACTTGTCGGGTTCCTAGACAAGAATCAACTATGGGTGCCGACAAAGTTAGTTAAATTTCTATTGAATACTCCAATAGCAATTGTAACCTTTTTACTCAGAAAGGTTATTCAAAAATGTCTTTCATATCTTCCGACCGTCGACCATAAAATTCATGCAGAAGTGACTAAATTTAGGGTTTTTACAATACAATATATAATAGGGTGAAACGTGACCTTTTCCTAACTTCTTAACTATAGGAGAATGCGACAAGATGTTGACTTTCAAAAATGTGCTATTTCAATGCCCAAGCAAAACTATTTACAATTATTGTTGCAAAACGTGATATTTTAAAGGTATTTAACAAAAGTTGAAAATAAAATGAAACTATCTTTTGAATTTACAACAACATAAAAGATCTTATCAATTCTGAAACATATTTTTACAACGCTATTAACTAAAATGAATTTACGCCTTAAATATATACAATGAAGAAAGGAAGCATACAAATATCTTACATATTTTAAAAGTATCGCAAACAATAAAATTCAAGATTTTACAATCTTGAACATTAACAATAAAGTGTATTCTGATTTTTAGGTATTTTGTGAATGTGTCTATTAAAAGTAAATGTGATTAACATCATTTTCCAACAGATGCTTATCCAAATCAATTGTTAGAGCTTTGTTCATAACTGTGTTAGTTAACAATTCAAAGGACTTTTTCCTAGATTTTGTTCAAGAATTTTTAAAAACTTCCAGAAATTTTACAAATGCGTATAACATCATTTAAAGGTTATGTTAATACTCCTTTACTTTTATGGGCAGTCAAAGAATTAAGAAAATTTGCCTAATGTCCAGTTAATGCCCCAACACATGTTTCGCATATCAAGGACTTTGTCAATTGTAAAACAACAAATCCAGCTATATACGTGATAATTTGTTCACTACATGTTTTGGTCATCTTTATCAAATTGAAGAATATCAGACAAACGGGATCTGTTTTTGCTGGTCTACAGGACACAACTAAAATGGGAATTTGTTCCAAAGGTGTACAATTACCAATGCTTTCATTTCTAACTTCTGATCTGATTAATAAACTCTTGTAAGATGACCTAAACTGACAGGCTTTTGAATTGTTATTCCATCCACCTTTGCACCTGATGGAAAGTACATGGAGAAGTACAGGCACCAAAAAGTAAGAGCGGTCGGACAAAAATAGAAGTCGATGTAGATGCGAAATATGCTATACGAAGAACTACCCATTCCATTTTTATGAAAAATTAAGTGGAAGCTTTTAGTGAAAATGAGATCATCCCTAAAATGGGTAAGGAGACGTTGAGGAAAATCTTACATGGTTTGAATTTTAGTCATGAGAAAATAAATAGAACAAGTGTTCTTATGGAAAGATCTGAAATACTATGGTGGCGAAGAGAAAATCTAGGGAAAATTAACGAATTTCGGAAGCAAGTAAGAAATATTTATTATATGGATGAAACATGGGTCAACGAGGGGCACACGGTGAAAAAAGTATGGCAACATGGAAATGTGAAAAATGCACGGCAAGCAGCTATTGAAGGCTGATCAACCGGTTTAAAAATTCTATATGGAAAAGCCGTCGATTAATAACACATATATGAAGTGATAGCGAATTTGTTTTAAATGGTGAATTAATATTTTTAAGTCCAAGAAAACGGAAGACCACCATGAATTACTGTGTTAAGGTTACCTCCGTATCATTGCGAGTTGAATCCAATTCAATTGGGCACAAGTTAAAGGGGATGTGGCACGGAAAAATCGAGCGTTTAAGTTAGCCGATGTGGAACGCCTTTCTTTAGGAATCATTGGAACGAGTGACACCAGAAACTGGATCAAGTGCATTGCTCATGTTCAAAACGAAGGAGAGAAAATGTGGGATGTAGATAATATGGCTGATAAAGCTATCGATTATATTACTATCAATGTAGGTACTAGTGATAGTGATATTGATAATGAAAAATCGGAAAATGACAAAGGGTAAGTTATAATATTGTTTTTCAGTGATATGAGTTTTATTTTTTCTCCATGTCAGTGTCGGCTGCAGTAAGAAGCATTATTATTCATAAAGACGACAGATCCTGGTTCCAAATTTTCAGTAATGCGTCCAAACCACCTCTCGCACACCTCTGCGTTCATCTCTTCATAATAGTATCCCGTTTTCTTGGACTTGAATATTAATTCACAATTTAACACAAATCCGCTATCACTTCCTATATGTGTAATTATCAAACGACGGCCTTTTCCAGATGGCATTTTTAAACCGGTTGACCAGCCTTTTTGGAAATCTTGATTTAGATGACGAAATTAGATATGACAATTCCATTATTATATTACAGCAACATCACAAAAATCTTCATCAAAAAATCATTAACCATTACAATAAATCAATTACTACTTGAATAAAAACTGAATAAAATTTAAAAATTATTTAGCGACCGTTGACAATAAAATTGAATCCCTCGAATAGTACATAAGTTTTCAAGGTATGCTATATCAGTTCATTTTAGACTGCAATCAAGTATAACATTTATATATAATATTTAAGACGCAATTGTATTTTCAAAACTCAATTCTGTACATGGTTCTATTATTTCTAGTTACGGAATTCTAGACATGATTCAATATTTAAACAAATTGTACGCAAAAGATCAAATTCCAAAAGTTAATAATATTCTCACATACTATAAATTTCTCGGAACTCAAGTGTCAAGTGCCATTTATTGTTTCCCTCAGGAGGAGATTGGAACTCTATCAAATCTACTTGGCCGCGAACATTAAAATCTTTAGAAAAGATTGGTCGCACAACCAATCCCTTATGAAGTTGCGATTTCCTAAGTTGACATTCTTTACATAGTTAAATGAAAGTTTCTATTGCTCTTCTAGGAATGACTTCTAAATCTCGTTTCTCATTCTCCATTTTTGCATCTTCGATGGTTTTCGCTCATTTTGATATTCTTGAACACATCAAAATAGATAAACAACAAAATAAAGGTTACGCGAAATATTAAATTATAACACAATGTGCGTTTTTACCCACCGCTGACATAGCATACTGCAACCGGACAATTCCTAATATCAAATGTACTATTCAATCGAAAAGAAAAAAGTCGACTTGTCTATATTTATTCGAATTTGGACGGCACCGTTTTTGGCAAATTGTAAAATGTCTAAAAATAATCAGTCACAACATGATATACTGTTCTTGTTTTGCCGGCATTTTATAAATTTGCCTGAATTGGTGTCGGCATAACGAAAAATGCATTTTATGATCGAGTTTTGCCGGATTTTTGTAAAATGCCTAGGCAGTTTATAAAAAGCCTAAATTTACATTATGCCTACGACGTATACATATATATATTTGTCAGACAACGGTGTGGAACATATTATTATCTGTGACACGAACGTCAGTTAGGGTAGCTAATATTATATATGTTAAATAAAAATAAGTTTTTAAAAAGAAAATTTATTTTACTATAATTATACAACGTATTTGTAAGAGGCAACAAATAATGAATATTTTATATAAAAACATCTAAAACGTAAACAAAAATGATAGAATGGTGTTGGGTTTCTGCTTCATATATGGTTTCTTAATAAGCGGTGTATATAACTCCTTTCTCCTTAAGTATCGAAAAGTATGGATGGACGTTTCGAATGTGTCTTCTATTTGATTTGATTACAACATACATGATAAAGTTAATGAATATAGTTCCAAGAATACTTCCAATTATTGGCGTATGGTTCTGGGTGTTCACGATTTCTTGAATGGGCTTTAATTTTCTTGACATTTCATTGATTTCTAAAAGGTCGTCGATGTCTAATTTCGTAATATTAGACATATATAACTTTTATGAGTCGACGCGAGACAGACAGATATCTTTTAATTCGCAGAGCAGGCAGAGGTTACCACTATTTGATTAAAGTTCTTAAACATGAGAATTAGAAGCACAAAGTTTACTTCATAAAAATAACCTTTTTCTATTTGACTCATAAATCGTAATGACAAACTCCACTGAATTTAGAAAAATTCAAGAATACATGTTAAAATTATTAGTTGTAGAGTTTGTAAAAGTATTTCCGAATTATTCACAAATATAAAGAAATTTTATAATTAAATATAACAACAACTCTTTCATCTTTATGTATACTTTACGAGGTCATTGCACTTTGCAAACTTTTTGGTTTTAGTTTAATAACTATAGGGAATTGGCCCTTTGTTCCTATTTAAACTATTCATACACTTGACAATTTCAATACTGTGATTTTTTAACAATTTTACATTACCTAAACTTATAGTAGGATTATGATTGATAACATGCTCGGTAATAACTCTATTTTTCTGTGAGCTCCTTAATAATGCTTCTTAAAGCTAACGCTATCAAACATACTTTCTGTCACAATCGTTGCAGCTAATTTCGTAACTGTTTTCGAAATCCAGTATTTTATCCTTAGGGTTGCGTAACAACTATTTCAAAGTGGGTAACCCTATGGATAAAATACTGGATATGGAAAAGTGTAGTATTTACGAAATTAGCATTTAAAATAAATTTCGACCAATGTTGATCGGAAAAGCCTTTGAGTGAATCTTCTGCCCCCGCTACTCACTTGAATTATTTGATCAATGTAATTGTTTTATATTATAAATATTGTAAATAAAAAAAATTGAACGATTTTAAAGATAAAGATAAAAAATTTATTGTTGTCTAAAACCGTCTGTTATACGCCAATTTATCGTTGCATTTTTTAATTTCTGAACAACGGCAGATTAGATAAAGTGAACAAAAACAATCATTTTTATGAGCGGTTTGCAATCGATTTTGCATGTCATGTCAAGTAGATCGTAGAACCGCCAACATTCACTTTTTTCAAATATGCACTGAATCAGGGCCTCTTTTCCACTGTGCACTCTGGGCCGGTGGGCGTAATTTCGACACCAAAAATTTTTTTACCTGTTTAATCGAATGGGTCTGATCAAAAATATACTAAATATTTTTGGGTCTGAAAATCAACTATGAATTTTCGACACTAAATGTATTCCTACCTGTACTATTTACATAGTTACATACATTTTTCCTGTTATTTATTGATGGTAAGATAGATAACAAATATATTTGCTACTTGTCATATTTCTTCATAAATCGTTGAAGCAGAAACGTGCGTGATTTTACAATGTCAATTTCGGTAGTGAAAAGCACACTCGGGAAAGAGTTGCTCCTTGTGGAGAACTTTAGTTATTCTAAAGAAAAATAATTAAAAAGTGGTGAATTTTTTTGGAGGTGCATTAATAGAAAATCAAAATGTAAAGTACGTGCCCAATTGTTGTCGGATCAATAAATGATAACCGATATTTATCACCCATAACCTCAAAACCATATTTATTACGAAAAACAATAATGACAATTATGTACGACAATACCGAATTGATTTTCTATATTGTTATCAGAATCGGAATCAGCATTGTCCGCCGGTCTATACGTTTTCTTAGAAAACCCCTTCATTTGTGAAACAGAATCGCCTATCGTTTCATTTCAAATCAATATGAACTTTGCGTTGAAAAATATTATTTGTCGAACAATTTTATTGTTGTAAATTTATTAGAGGAGAGCATAGAATTTGTTATAAACTCCATTAATTTTACACTAAGAGTAGGATTTATTTCGGTTAAAATTAATTTATCAGTAGTAAATCTCTAAGTCTACGAACATTTATTTCGAAGGTTTATTCCGCCATTATAACATCACTTTTTCCCTTCTGCCCTTTTCCATGTCTTGGAATTGGCTGCTACCTACCCCCTTTCACCCTGTTATACCCCTCGTAAGAGAATCCGACTAGTGTCATTTTATTTCTACTGTAACTATACTCGATAGTCGAAATTGTGTAAAGTGACGTCATCGGTTATCTACCGATTTAAAGTGAACTCCATGAGCGTATCATAGTTTAAGGGTGCGAATACTGAAATATCTGGAATTTCAATTTTTAACATTTGAAATAATAACTTATCACAAGTTGTTCATAAGTAAGTTAAAACAAAATAAAAAAATGTTTAAAAGTCAATTCCAACTTACTACTACTAAAACTAAAAAAAAGTTGTTTGTCAAGACCAAAATAAATTACCAATAAGTATAGGTATGTTGCGAGGTCACTTGTAAAATGTCTGACTAACTGGAAGCGGTATCACTCCCTGACGACTCCTCAGAATCATCGCTTTCTCCTCCTATATCGATAATGAGTGGTTCCGTCATTACTTCTACACGTATGTCTAAATCCCAAAACTTTATTTCTTCTTTTAATACGTGTTGAATACATTTACGCCAACTCTCAGCAGTAACGGTATGCAGCGCCTCGTCAAACAGTTTCTCAACGTCAGCCATTTTGAATGTACTGTTTTTTCTCGCAACATAATTTTTCACTTGGGCCCAAACCAGCTCGATGGGGTTTAACTCACAGTGGTAGGGAGGAAGTCTAACAACTGAGACGTTGAAATCTTTCGCCATTTCATCGACAACGTACTTAATATAACTGCTTTTATGTTTCCGTACGAGAGATAATAATTCAACTTTTAGCATTGCCTCGTTGTGCGGAATGCTTTTACTCTCTAACCAATCAATTACAACCCTCTTGCGGCTAGCTGAAGTAGGTATTTGCTCCAGTCGACGAGAGTGGTATGAAGCATTATCCATAACTATCACTGAACCAGGAGTTACCTTTGTTAAAATTGATCTAAACCATGTTTCAAACCGGTTACCATCCATCTCTTCATGGTAATCGACAGTTTTTTTGGACTGAAAACTTAGTAATCCACCTTCTACAAATCCTTCCTCGCTGCCAATGTGAGTGATAATCAGTCGACGTCCTTTCCCAGAGGGAGCTTTTAAACCGGAAGAGAAACCCTCCATAAAGGCTTGTCGATTGCTTCGTATATTCATGTCTTGCCACACTTTTGACACAATGTGACCTTCATTTAACCATGTTTCGTCAAGATAATATATGTGCCGTCTTTCGTTACGAAACTGTCGTATCTGTTTTAAATAATTTCTCCTCCATTCCACAATGTCATTTCGTTCAATTAAGGCACTGTTTCTACTTCTTGTTTGGTAACGAAAATTCATTAATTTTAAAGTTCGTCTCAAAACTTTATCACTGATGTTTGGTAAAGTATCATCAGCTTCTATTACCTTGCTCAATTTAGCTACCGAGGGGATTTCATTCCTAAAATAAAAAGAATGTATTTCCCTACGTATAGCATTCCGTGTTTGGTCGTCCAAAACAATTTTCTTTCTTCCCCTACTTTCCGGTTTACAGTTTTCACCTCGTTCTCTTGTCAATGATCCGTCCCGCGATTTCTTTAGAATATTGTATATAGTACTCTCAGAAACTTTAGTTAAATAACTGCACTTAATCACAGCGTCACTAACACCCAACTGTTTGTCCATGGCACGCAGTCCTTCGTACACATTTAATATGAGGACTTTTTCTTCCCGAATTAAATTGTTACGACGCCGTTTTTTATCGCCAACACCGCTACACTCCGCCATTATTGTCACTAAATATACCGATATAAATATTACAATAAATACCAATAATAACCGATTTATCACACAAAACCACAACACAAATACTGATGTTACGTTCATGAAGAGAATAAACACCTCACATAGCTGTTTACTATCACTGTCTCATTCGCGTAGCTCGATCTATCTATCTCGTTCTCAAAGCCGGAACATTGAAGCGACTCTCCAACATTGTCAAATCGGCGAGTTTTTCACAACAAACTTTGCGTTCAAGAAATATACATAAACACTTTATTTCACATTTCAAGTAAACTAATTATTATTAGTCTGCTTGAAATTTGAAATAAATATATTAAATTGGTATTGACTTAATTACATTGCATCTTTTGTACCTGAAATATTGACACAATGGTTTTGAAGTGTATTTATAAAATACAGCATTTCTCTCTAGAATACATATGGCAACTGCGCTTTAACCAAAGTGTTGATTAGATAGCTCTGACTCACTTTACACAATTTCGACTATCGAGTATAGCTAGTTGTATATCGATTTTCAGAGTGATAACTTTGTCCCTTCTACCCTTTTTATTATTTTGGAAATGGATACTACCCCATTTCACCAGTGCTATTGTGTTTCTCTCAATCTCAATATAATATGTATAATAGAATAATATCTTGTTTTTTAAAACAGGTCTCTATTATTACAATAAAAATAGTGCAATAAATACCTAAATCTCATTTTTTTGGTTAAGTTAATGTAGTTTATAACTTATTAATATATAATGTTATGATTTGTAAAATTTAAACGCACCTAAACAATACACCACTGATCGTTCGGGCGTCTTCGGTAAATCGGCCGCTAGATTTTGGCTGCCAAGGTCACACCGGTTCACAATGAAGTCTCTTTGAACACGTTTTTATTCATTTGTAGTGTCATACAGTAGCTTATGTATGTAGTATGTATTTTTATTTGACATTTGACTTTAACCTTGAAACAAATTATAAAATGGTCTAGTGTTGTTCTTGCTAGCAAATTATTATATTAAATGGTCTTAAAGGTAAATTTGAATAAATTATATATTAAAAATATTAATAAATAAAGTACGCTAACTTTTATTCATCAATTATTTGTCAATTGTTTGTTATACATAACGTTCGAGTTTTGGGATAAATTACCAGATGTCTATGTGAAGGTGCATTATAGAAATAATTCTGTTCATAGTATATTATAAATCGCAAGCATATACGAAGAAGCTGTTTTTTAAACAAATAATCATCCTGTTTACTTAAATGAAAGTTTGTTTACAATTTACACAATTATTCTATCATAATATGTTAAATGTAAAAAGTGCTGAATAAAACCATCTGTGATCTGACCAATCAGGAATCTACAACTTAAATTCAAACCACTCCTCCTAGTTTAAAAACGGGGATTATGTAATTCTATTTTATTTAAAAAATTAAATAAATGCGAATTATAAAAAATATTGTGTAAAACTGGTGTCACAATGACTTTCTGTAGTACTCGTGATTTGCGCGTCATTGTGACACTTGTTTTACAAATAAGTATTTTTTATTAATTATTTCATTCATTTAATAAGGGCACACTCAGGAGTAGGTCTATTGATAGACCAAAAGTAGAAACAACAAATAGCTTAAATGGAGGGGAAAGGCCACAGAATGTAATATTAACCAAATTTAAGAATATCGTATAGAACAAATAAACGGTTTTAAGGATTAAAACTATCTTTTCCGAATCTGTCAGATGCCCCGAATAATAGCCTATCATAAAATTGTCACTTGAATACACTTCGGGGGATGTATCATGCTAGCAAACCGAAATTTCTCCAAAAATGTAGTAAATCTGGATTTATAGGACCCGTTGTACTCGCTCTAGTCAGCTAAAAATCAATAGGGTACATCTGTGAGACACCTTGAAAAATATCCAATCATAAAATTGGTCACTTGTGTACACTCTGAAGGCTGTATCATGCTAAAAAAGTGAAAATTCTACAAAAATTTGGCACTGTAGGTACCACAGCACCCGTTGTACTGGCTTTAGTGTGCGGAATATCAAGAGGATTCATCTTTAAGATGCCGTGAATAATATCCAATCATAAAATTGGTCAGTTGTATATACTCCGGAGGCTGTTTCGTGCTAACAAACTGAAATTTCTCCAAAAATGACAAAAACATTTTACTTAAAGTACTATAGCACCTGTTGTACTGACTCTGATGAACTGAAAATCAATAGGGTTCATCCGTGAGACGTCCTGATCATAAAATTAGTGGCTTGTTGCACTCCGGAGGCTGTATCGTGCTAACAAACTGAAATTTTCCAAAAAATGACAAAAATGTCGTACTTCAAGTACCATAGCACCCGTTGAACTGGCTCTGGTGAGCTGAATATGATCAATAGGGTTCATTTGTGAGATGTCCTGCACAATATTCAATCATAAAATTGGAGAATTGCTGCAGTCCGCAGGCTGTATCGTGCTAACAAGACATGTAACGAAAAGTGGCCGACGACGACATACATACAGGATTTCTTTTAAAAACCTTTTTTTCGTGTTGTTCTTGATAAAAAACGTAAAAATAACTAAAAAATGTTCAACATTCCCGGTTTTTGGGGTAAACCAATACTTTTCTCTTATATTAGATAGGTAGGGCGTAAAAGTAAAAGTACCGAACGAATTGAAGAATAGTATAACAATACCTATATTTAAAAAAATCCCAATGGCACAATAATAATTCGACAGACTTATTTCATGTAAATTTTTTGCATAAAATCAAAAACAAAAAAATACTATTTTTTTTGGATAAATTTGTGAATAAATGTACGTTTTAGAGAAAAGTGTTGACAACAAGAGTTGTAGAACGTTTTATAAAAGTTCTATAAAAAATCTCAGTAACTTTTTTGCGTCAGATCAAAAACAAAGGAAATACGATTTTTTTCAATATTAACAGGCCGCCATTTTGTTTCTACTGGGTCTATTTGGATCGTTAACGAACTCGTCCAAGATTTTGGCCCATCTGATTTTTGTAGTGTTTCGTTTTGATCCGGTAAAAAATACGCCCTCTATCGTGCTTACGTTATAACACTTACATATATATTGAAATGATATCATAAGTAGAGGGGATAAATGCTATTCTTAATTATAAAAAAAATTGAACTGTCAAAATGAGTAGTAACCAGGGGGTTTCGAAGCTTAAAAGGAAACATTTTCGAGTAAAACATCAAAAACTTCCATGAATACAGTTTAATTTTAAAGACAGAATTACGAAATACACGGGAAATTATAAAACTCCAGATGATATAAAAAAAAAGAAAATATTTCAAGTAGCATATTTACATCAAATAAAAAAAATAGATACAAAAGAATGTTTTGAGATCAAAAAAGTATCATTTTGGCATCAAGTCAAAAACAGAAAAATAAAGAAAATCTGGTAAATTTGTGAATTTCTTAAATAAATGTTCTAATGTACATTTTAGAGAAAAATGTTGTACAAAAGTTGTAGAACGTGTTATGGTCTATCAAAAATATCAGTAACTTCTTTGCGTCAAATGAAAAACAATGGAAATACGAGTTTTTTTCAACTTTGACAGACCGCCATTTTGTTTCTACTGGGCCGATTTGGCTCATTAACGAACTCGACCAAGATTTTGGCCCAATCGATTTTTGTAGCTAGTTTGGTTTCGATTCGTCAAAAAATACGCCCTATATCGTTCTTACATATTCCGTTATTACACACACACATATACAGGGTGTCTCAAAATTGACGCCCGTCCTTTCAGAATATGAATCGGGGGACTAAAACGAATTAAAACGTAAGAATAAAAAATTGCGTTATGTCCATGGTTACAGAGTTATTGACAAAAAACAAAGATCTAACATTCAATGTTTACACTTTATTAAAAACGAAGTCAGCTAAAAACAAATGAGTAGCATAGGTTGCTGTGGTAATGTTAAATGTTAATTATTAGTTCTGTCAACTTTTGTCATAATAAGTATAAGTATAATTTCATACGGTTATTTGTTTTAAAAATGGAACGTTATTATTCCAATCGAGAATATGTTGATATGTTAAAAGTATTAGGTGCGCATAATGATGATGCCAGTGCTGCAGCTAGAGCATATACCGTAAAATTCCCAAATCGACGGCACCCTGATGCAAAAACTATACGACGGGTTGAACAAAGATTACTGGAAACAGGTAATTTAAATCCAAGATTAAATAAGGGAGGACGCCATTCTACGCTCAACGTCGTCCAAGAAGAGCAAATTCTTGATTTTGTTGAAGCGGAACCAAATACAAGTCTTCGAGTTACATCGAGACAAACGCATTTCCAAAAAGATACCATTCATAGATTATTAAGAAGGAATGGCTTATATCCATTTAGGCCTCAAAAAGTTCAAGTTTTACATGAAGGAGATAGGGAGCTTCGGATTAATTTATTTTTGTAGATGGTTATTGGATAACGTAAACAATGATCCACATTTTATAGAAAATATTATGTTTACTGATGAGTGTACATTTACCCAGACAGGGATTATAAATACTCATAATTTGCACGAGTGGAGAGATGAAAACCCTTATTTAATACGTAAAAGATGTCACCAAAGACGATGGTCAGTAAACATTTCGGCTGGATTATTAAATAATAATGAAATCGGCCCAAATATGTTACCTAACCGACTTAATTCAGCATCGTATTTTCATTTTTTAAACGACAATTTATCACTGCCATTTCTCGATCAAGTTCCATTAGCAACTAGATTGAATTCTTGGTTCCAACATGATGGTGCTCCTGCACATTATGATAGACAAGTGAGAACATTACTAAATCAAACATTCCCCGACTGCTGGATTTGAAGAGGTGGACCCGTACTATGGCCTCCTAGATCTCCAGATCTAAATCCATTAGATTTTTCTTCTGGGGATTCTTGAAAGAAAAAATTTACTTTGAACCTGTTGAGAGTGCGGAAGATGTAGTAGCTCGTATTCACGCTGCTGTGACATTTATAGACGAAAACATGCTACAGAGGGTTCGTGATTCAATGATAAATCGTGCAAATATTTGCATTGAAGTAGGAGGCGATTTGTTTGAACACCTTTTATAAATTAATTTCTTGTTTTGTAACAAATATTCGTTTTTAATAAAGTGTAAACGTTGAATGTTATATCTTTGTTTTTTGTCAATAACTCTGTAACCATGGACATAACGCAATTTTTTTATTCTTATGTTTTAATTCGTTTTAGCCCCCCGATTCATATTCTGAAAGAACGGGCGTCAATTTTGAGACACCCTGTATACAGTGCTATTCAAAAGTCCCCTCCCCCCCTCGTATCTTTTGAACGGCTACACTTACATTAATAAAATTTGGAGGGTGAAAATAAAGTGTTGTAAACTTCTCTACGAATGGTAACAGGTGACGTAATAGTAATAGATGACGTCACAGTGCCACTCTGGCCAATAATTTTAAATAGGACCTTATGGCAAGTGATATCTCGTTTGAAAGGCATTGACATTGGCTACATAGCCATATTAATTTAGTTTGTTTTAAATTAATTTTGACGGATAAATTAAATAAATACCAAAATTATTATTTCACATTTAAATATTGAAGATTTTTCAGTCCGCCTCTGGTTAGGTGTCAAAAAAATTGACGTTTTTAATTTAATAGTATTTGTTGCTTTGCAAAGTTTTTCTAATTAGCTTAAATATTTAATTTTATTATTGTTTAACGAGACGTTTAAGAGTTTACATATGCAAAATGGTACGTTCTCAAGCCGACAAAGTAGCAGCTATCTTAATAATTGGTGAATCTAGAAAGAATCTCCATGAAGCGGAACGTTTATTTAATGAGAGATACCCAGATCGCCATATCTCGAGAACTTATTTGAGGGAGCTTCTTCACAAGTTTGAAGCAACAGGTAGTGTTCAAGATGCCAAACGATCTGGTCGACCAACATTTAGTGATGATAAAAAAATTGATATAGTTGCTGAAATGGTAGTAAACCCTATTTCCTCTTTAACTAAAGTTGCGTCTATCTATGAAGTAAGTAAAAGTACAGTACAGAGAGTGTTGGCTAAAAATAAATTTCATCCGTACAAGTTAAAAATGGTGCACCACCTTTCGGATGACGACCCCGTCAGAAGACTCGAATTCTGTGAATGTATGACAAATAAAATTAGTCAAAACCCACATTACACAAAAACAATTTGTTTTAGTGACGAAAGTACTTTTTGCTTCAATGGAAATGTGAATACACAAAATGTAAGGTATTGGAGTGACACAAATCCTCACACCTTTCGTGAATAACATACCCAATTTCCAGAAAAAGTAAATGTTTGGGCAGGTATTTTGGGAAACCACATAGTTGGTCCTGTTTTCCTAAATTCAAATTTAAGCGGTGAAGTGTATCTGGAGATGTTACAAAATGCAATTGAGCCGTTAATTCTTGAAATTCTGGAAGATAATCAAGATGAATTCGGCCATCTGGAAATAACATTTCAACGAGATGGTGCTCCTGCACATTATTATGGTGCAGTAAGACGTTACCTGGATGAAGAATATCGAGGTAGATGGATCGGCCGGCGAGGTCCTATAGAATGGCCACTTCGGTCACCAAATCTGACACCATTAGATTTTTTTCTATGGGGGTACTTGAAATCCAAGGTTTATACTACGGCACCAGATAGCATTGGCGTTTTGAAAGAAAGAATTACTGAAGAATGCAATGCTATTTCAGCTGACACATTCGAACGAGTACGACAAGAGTTTACTAATAGGATGTATTACTGTCAGGAAGTAGACTGAGCACATTTCGAACACTTGCTATAAGAATCCATTGTTGATATTTGATTAATTAAATTTAAAAAAATAATTTCAATAATTTTGATATTTATTTAATTTATCCGTCAAAATTAATTTAAACCCAAACAAAATTAATATGGCTATATAGCCAATGTCAATACATTTCAAACAAGATATCACTTGCCATAAGGTCCTATTTAAAATTATTGGCCAGAGTGGCACTGTGACGTCATCTATTAATATTACGTCACCTGTTACCATTCGTAGAGAAGTTTACAACACTTTATTTTCACCCTCCTGAAAACTATCGAAGAATAACACTGCTTGATAACACCCTTAAGTTGTTTACATAAACTATACTGGGAGATAACAAATATCTGAAAAATCACTAGAATTCAACAAACCCGCATATGTGTGCTTTATCGATATGATCAAGGCATTCGACGGAGTACGCCTAAAGGACGCTTCAGAAATAATGAGAAAATTACCAAAACATAGGCTAATTAACATAATACACTATATCAACACCCAGTGCAGAACAAAAATCGGAGTAGTGAACATGACAACAAAAGACATAAAGGTAAACACATAAATTAGACAGGGTTAGGTTAGGTTAGGTTTATAATGAGTGGGTCAATGAGGCCCTCCACTGCGACTCGCGAGAATCTATTGTGGCTCATACCTATTCAAATTTCACCAAACAAATTCAGCTTCTTGACGAAGCCGATTAATTTGTTCAGTGAATGATATTTCAGGTCCGAGGGCAAGAGAGTGGCCCTGCCAAACATCCGATACCTGATTTGCGCCGCGGCGGGGCAGGCACAGATTATATGCTCTGCTGTTTCATCATCTTCCAAACAAAGACGGCAAATCGGATCGTCCGACAGTCCAAGTTTCAGCATATGATGATTCAATCGACAGTGGCCTGTTAAGAGGCCTGTTAGGCACCGTAGATCGTGTCTTTTATAGCCTAACATTTGTTTGGATACATTATTCGAAGGATGTATGAAGGCCTTTGAATGAACCAATCCTGGTATATTATGCCAGAAGTCTAAAACTCTTCTTGCAGTCCAAGTATTTAGTGTATGTTTGACAACACTTGTTGCGATGCCAATTGTAGGTTCTGGTCCGATAAAGTCATGAGCGGCACCCTCTCTTGCAAGAGAGTCAGCCTTCTCATTACCATCCATACCAGAGTGACCAGGAATCCAAACCAGCGATACCCTGTTGCGTTCTCCTATTGAGGCGAGTCTTTTTTGGCAGTCTAAAACCAATTTCGACGTTACACGGTACGAGCTAAGTGCTTTCAAGGCCGCTTGGCTGTCCGTGAAAATTTTTATTGATCTGTGTGTCAGGTTGGATTGCCCCAAACTCTCCACACATGAAGCAATGGCATAAATTTCTGCCTGAAATACGGTTGCATAGGATCCCAGAGATGTTGAGATTTCTGTCCTAGGTCTTCGACCGTATACACCCGCACCAGAGCCTGAGGGTGTCTTTGATCCATCAGTGTACCAACAGATATCTGCTCTTGAGAGTTCATCCTTGCGGAGGATCCATTCATCTCTATTTGGAAATAGGACGGTATAAGGCAGATTATGGTTTACTGTTGGGGGCATTATATCAGAGGTCATTCCTAGAATACTATGACTTTCGGTAGCCGCTAGCATTCTACTTTGCTCTGTATAAGCCTGTTTCGTGCATTTAGAAATATGCACAATTCTATATGTTGTCCATCTGGCCTCCTTTTCCAGAAGTATGTGGAGAGGAGGAAGGTCCAGGAGGACTTCCATGGCTGCTGACGGTGTGGTGCTGATAGCACCAGTTATAGCCAAACTAGCCTGTCTCTGTATGCCAGAGAGCTTTGCTTGGGCCGTTTTCTGTAAAGATTTTGACCACCAAGCAATGGCTCCGTATGTGATCATTGGTCTAACAATCATCACATATATCCAATGGATTTGTTTGGGACCCAAGCCCCAAGATTTTCCGCAGATCCTGCGACATGTCCACAAGGAAAGTCTGGCCTTATGGATGACTTTTTCCAAGTGAGCGTTCCAAGTAAGTTTTTTATCTAGGATGATCCCCAAATATTTTACTTCCGCTGCAAATGGAATAACCTCACCATTATAGGAAGGTGGCGGAAGGTCCGCCAAATTCCTTCTCCTGGTGAAGGGAACTATTACAGTTTTGCCAGGGTTAACAGACATCTGTTCCCTCTGGCACCAACTGTAGACATCGTCCAAAGTCCTTTGGAGGGTATTATGTGCAACCCGTCCTGACTTGGTTCTTGCCAAAATGACAAGGTCGTCTGCATACGCTTGCAGTTCTACCCCTCTACCCACGAGAGTACCAAGCAGGTCATCCATCAGGAGTGACCACAAAAGGGGAGATAAAACTCCACCCTGCGGGCAGCCCCTGGAAACCTTAAAGCTGATGGCCTCGTCCTGAATAGATGTAGTGGCTGTTCTATTAGTGAGCATGGCATATATCCAGCCGGTAATCGTTGGTTTAATGCCCTTTTCAGTCAAAGCTGAACCAATGGAAGCTGGTAGTGCATTGTCGAATGCTCCTTCGATGTCGAGAAAAATGGCCACCGCAATCTCCTTATTGTTAAGGGATTGTGTGATTTTCTCAACAAGGTTATGTAATGCTAAATCTGTTGATTTGCCTGTTTGATAAGCGTACTGGTGGATGCTCAGGGGGGAGCTGTATAAAGCTATCTGCCTGATATGGCAGTCCAGTACTCTTTCAAGTCCTTTAAGCAGGAAAGATGTTAGGCTGATTGGTCTGACAGATTTAGGGTGTGGGTCAGTGCGGCCCACTTTCGGTATATATACTACCCTAGCTGCCAACCAACTGGGACTAAGTCGTTTCCTGGCTGCACCACCTAGTTTCCTAGGTTTATTTTCAGGAGTTGGAGACCTGAGTAGGTCTCGTTCCTGATCCGAAGTTACAGGGAGGTCAGTTGGAGTCGATAGTTCGACTTCCATCTCCTCTGTGGTATTTATATTTTTAGTTACTTCTTCCATAAAAGTCCCACGAGTAGCTAGGGAAAAAGAGGTCCATCACGGCAGAGCCCTGCATTACCATGACAAGGCTGACTTACGACGGGAGGGCGCCTAGTATCCCGAAGGTTCCGTTAGTGACAGATGATAGGCTCACTGTCATGCATCCCCTCGGCACGGATACGCACACCTTAGGATTAAGCCGTAAAACAAAAACCGTTGGGATGTCATTTAGTCAAAGAATAACAGCACCATAAATGATCCTGTTATTCCCATTACCAGCGGTGCTAACGTGGAAGCAGACACCCGATAGCTGAATTTGTCCACCATCCCATAACCAAAACTAACATACATGCAAAAGCAGCAAGCAGTAGTTAAAGCAGTGCAACAATGAGCAAAGACAGCCAACGCCGCCAAATTAGACAGGGAGACTCACTTAGTTCCTTCATATTTAATTTTATAATGGATAGGATAATAGAAAATTTCCCCAAATCAGCTGGATACAAAAAGGGAAACACATTCTTTCATGCTGTCTGTCACGCTGACGATGTTGTTCTTACCTCGGACTCTGAAGGTAATCTCCAAAGACTTCTACACTCTTTCAACACTAAAACAAAGTAATTAAACATGCTCATCTACACCGAGAAGCCCAAATGCTTAGTTATATCCAAAGAACCGATAATATGCGAGTTGAACATCTATTCCAAAGTTATCGAACAGGTACAGTTTGATGTATTGTACGGTATGTGCTTTTACCCATCACTACAGTGTTCATCTTGGATCAAGCAAAATCTTAATTTAAGTTTTCATCTTTTCCCGAAAGAAAAAAAAATCGAAGGTTTTTGTGGAAACTGAGTTTGGATCCAAGAAACTAATTGATAGAAAATTGTTGTGGATAAAAACATTAAAAATCGGAAAAAATGCGTCAAATACGGTGAAAGTGTACTCATTACATTTTCTCTTTTTAGTTAGAGGAAAACGTGGAACATTAAAATAATTTGCTGTGCCATCCCAGAATCTGCCACTAGGGTCATGTGGTACATCGCCAGCTGGACTATCATCCAGAAGAAGAGTGCTCAACAAAAGTTGGCCCCACTTATGAACCAATGGATGAGAATATTGAGGATCAACCAGAGGACATTTTGAACATAGATTTTGAGGGCAAAGAAGCATCAGAAGCCTTACTAAATTTATTTTAATACAAATGTAACTTGAAAAATATCCAAAAAATCCGATTTTAGAATACACACAACCTTAAACAATAGTATAATAGTACTTATCTTTCAGCTGTCATCGCCATGGCGCTGCGATCTTAACCCTATGATCTATAGTAAACAATTATTTCAGGTAGTTTAATGTCTCTGCTTTGGTTAGTCTATGATCTCCTAATAGTCGGAGAGCTGGCTACGAAAAAGTGAACTGATACGGTGCATTCATGAATTTTGTATAAAATGTCTCCTTGGTACCTGATAAGTACATAGCGTTGCCGTCAGAACGCGTAAATGGGGGGTTTTTGCTAAAAAAAATAAACACCCGGTCCGATTGACCTGAAATTTGGAGGGTAACTATAAAATACCATAAAAAGCAAAGATGATATAGTGCCGTAGTGCGCTTCTGCCCAGGGGGTGGAAAATAAAATGTTGAAAATAACTTCGGAAATCGATAGAGGGGTTAATTTTAAGCAAAAAGTTCCATATAAACATTTTTCGTAAAGTCAATATTTACTGAGTTTTCTTGGTTGAAAATGCTCGTTTTTTATGAAAAACATCACGTTTTTTAACAGTTTTCCTTGTATAAGTCAAGAATTTGACATGCTACGAAAAAACATGTCGGAACTAAAATAAAGCTTACAAAAAAAGGAAAAGATTGAGGGGTTTATCAATGACATAGATGCAATCATTACGGAGATACGGCGGCTAAAATTTTTTTTTAGTCACTAAATTCAAAGAAAGTATATCGTTTATTCTTCAAAGCACTTCAAAAAATCTTTAAAATGAATCCAGTTTGAAGTCATTAGCATAAAACGAAGTTCTGATGAAAATAAAATCGAATTTTCACTTTTTCTGAAAAAAAAGCTGAATGTTTTGATAAAAATAAAAAAAAGAATATCCTTCTGCAATTTATTTTATTTATGTGTTAACTATGTGGTCTGCAAGTTTAAGCAATTTAGAGTACATATTTTTGAAAATAGAAATATTAAAATGAAAAAAAAATTTCAAATTTTAAGAAAAATTTGATATTTTTGAAAATAACTTACAAAATATTGAAGATACGAAAAATATTCAAAAGAGGAAAATGTTTTTTACAGAATATTTTGGTTTTTTTTCATTTCTGTACGTTAAAAATTGATGTTAGTTATGGCTAGTAGAAGTTTTCTCTTGAGGGAAATAGTCACGTGTCTGAAGCCTCTTAACCTCAAAAATCTTGAAAACTATCCGTTAAAAAATATTTAAATTTACAGAGCTTATAGCTTTTAAAATTTCCTTTAAAATGAGACTTGGATCATTATAATATATATATATATATATATATATATATATATATATATATATATATATATATATATAATATATTTATTACACGAATTTAAATTGATTTAGATCGATGTAATATATGTCTATTTTTTTAGAATAAGGGGTGCTTTTCACCCCTAAAAATAAAAAGCGCACCTCAAGAGCATATCAACTTTTATCTAGAGGGTGAAAATAGCGTATTTCCAAATTTTCATCAAAATCGGAGCAGGTGTAAAGAATTCGGAGGTTATATCTTATTTTCTCCCCATTTATTGTACTAGATGGTTTCGAGCGTTTCAAAACTCTCGTCAAAACTTGTCGATTATATTTTATTTTTCGTATTATTTATTTATTTTCTATAATTGTTTGAATACGAATTGTTATTAAAAAGTCCGTTGTCTGTATAGCCAGTGAGTGGTTTTAAAAAATTAGCGCTTACTCGGCATCACGATTTTTATGTTTTTTTTTAAATATCTCTCTTCCTTAGCCTTCTGTCATTGCATACTTACTTAAATAACTACGTAAAAATTAAAAACAAGTAATAGCACCTTGTTATTTAAATTTGAAACAAAAGCTTCGAAAGATTGCTTTCCGTTGCGATAGCCGCTTCAGCGACTTCCGGCCATATTATCAATTTCCATGTACTTCGCCATCATTTAGACTTCTGGCAATTTATATACAAGTTCAGTACGCCATAAACAATATAAAAATGCAATTGTCAGAACTGCACCTTGTGGTTTAAATTTGAAACAAGCTACGAAAGATTGCTTTCCGTCGCGATAGCCGCTTCAACGACTTCCGGCCATACTATCAATTTCCATGTACTTAGCCATTATTTAGACTTCTGACAATTTATATACAAGTTCAGTAAGCCATAAACAATATAAAAATGCAATTGTCAGAATTGCACCTTGTGGTTTAAATTTCAACAATTTTCTTACAACTTTGTCGACTTCTGACAGTCTTTAAGCCCCGACCTAGACTTCTGACCATAATGTTCCTCGATTCCTACAGTAAAAAACTATAACTCTACTAAATTTCAGGACTGCACCTTATCATTTTTTTCTAAATATAAATTTACGACTTTGACCGTCCACCCACGCCTCCCGCCCCGGGATAGCGTTGTGACGGCAACGCTACGTATTTATTGGGTACCAAGGAGACATTTTGTACAAAATTCGTGAATGCACCTTATCAGTTCACTTTTCCGTAGCCAGATCTCAGACTATAAGTGTTCTGTGAATAACGTCTAGTACCTGGTCGTATATCCCGATTAGATTTTGGCATTAAAATATAGTGATTTGTTTACAGGTGTAAACAAGCTTTTCCGGTAATTTAAGAGTTAACAAGTTATCAATAAAGACCTTGAGGCGTGTATCTAACAAGAAAAATATGTAAGCTGCGGAAAAGAAATACCATAAAAAAATATAGAGAGAAATTGTTAAAGGTCTAATAAATAAATAAATGCTGAATTGAAAAGAAACAGTAACATATCAAAATAAAAATGGCTCGTCTATGAATTATCTCCATACACCAAATGTATGGTAGAATTGTAAATAGAAATCTACCGCAAAATATCTTCTGTAATTTTCCTAGAAAAGTGGTAATTTCAATTTTGTTAGTGGAACAGTTCCTAAACATTCATACCGGAATTCAGATTTTTTTCATGGCGTACTGTACCCATATTGGCGGTTGTGATTACATGTAATCCACCATCTTGGATTTACAATGATACTGTATCAAAGCTGTGTACCAAATTTCAGATCATTCTGATAACAGGAAGGGGGTTAAATTTCAATTACTAAATTTGATCGAAAAAAAATATCAACAAGCTTCAAACTTCAAGTGCAATAACAAGTTAATATTTACATTCTTATTTATCCATTTATGTATAAAACTCCAATTTGGTTGACAAAACCCAGATAAGAATGTGATAATCAATTAAATTAAATCATCAATTGATACTAGAAATTGATTATCCTTTGAGTACAGCAACTGTGTTTTACTTGTTAACGGAGACGAATTACAGTAATATACAAAGTGCTTCATTAACAATGGGACAACCATTAACTGGTTATACTACGCGTTAAATAATTATGATTGACCCAAACATGCCTTATCCAAATGTTGATGGTTTAGGAAACACAGGGTGTTCAAAATTATAATTTTATTTGCTTTTTTACTATTATCATCGTGTTTCTTGGACTATCGACTTGAAAATTGGCAGTTTTTGGTAAGATAAAATTGATTATGTTAATATTTTTTATGTAGCTCATAGATTACTCTAACTAAACCCCCCTCAAATTGATCAACCAATATAGTTCTTGAAGCGCTATTTTAACTTTTGGGACAGAAAGATCCTTTATAAGCGATTGTACGAATTTTCAAATAACTTCTGATTGGGTTGCATGCGGAGGGGATAACAGGGAATACCTACGGTCCGCAGTGCGACCATTAAAATTGTCGGCAAAAACGCAAACTATATCTCTCATCTCACTACTGGAAAAATCATTATGACGTGACATTTCTTATGCTTTCAGTATAAATCTTACATTTAAAGTTAAAGACAAACAACTCATAAATTATACTTTGATATTCCGGGTGATTCATTGGAAAATACGCATATAGTAAGGGTAGATGGAGGACACCGAGGTGCTTCAAATAACCTATATTTTATGAGTCTATTGTTCTTTATCACCAAGACACAGGGTGATTTAATAATTTTTCCCATTCAATTAATCATAATTTATGAACGACCCTATACATTTTTGTAATATTTGGTTCCTATGTTCTTTGTCCACAGTGGTGTCGATTAACATAATAAGAAACTCTTATTCCAGATCCGGCCTTAAAAAAAGTATTAAATAGGTTTTGAGTCGATACAATTTAAAAGTTTATTTACAAATTTGGGAAGAGCAGAAAAAAATGAGTAGGACTAAATATATTTG
Organism: Galeruca laticollis; assembly: GCA_963921935.1. NCBI lineage: Eukaryota > Metazoa > Arthropoda > Insecta > Coleoptera > Chrysomelidae > Galeruca > Galeruca laticollis. Next base: position 31,664,020 of record OY998183.1, on the reverse strand, counting down.
GTGCTTCCGCGTACAACTTTTTTATTTGTTAACTTGGTTCAAATCTAGATGATTCGATAATGAGGTAGCACAAAATAAAAATTATACTTTCCATCTTTAATCCATAAAATCAACAACTATTTCTCATTCTCCTAATTTATGCATCCCAACCTTATTGAAAAATGAGAGGTCATGTACGGATTTGGGACGAATTATTATTATCAATGCGTAAAAAATATAACATTTGTTCATGGCGCCACATTTATAAATAAACGTTTTTAAATATTAAAACTAACTTTTCCGCATCTGTGAAACGTCCTGAACAATATCCTATCATGAAATTGTCTCTTCCGTACGATTCGGAGGTGGCATCGTGCTAACAAACCGAAATTTCTCCAAAAATGTAGTATATTTGGATTTATAGGACCCGTTGTTCCCGCCCTAGTTAGCTGAAAATCGATAGGGTTCATCTGTGAGAATTATAAAATTGGTCACTTGTATATATACACTCCGGAGGCTGTATCGTTCTGAAACCCGAAATTTCTCCAAAAATGACCAAAAATGTGGCACTTCAAGTACCATAGCATCCATTGTACTGGCTCCAGTGAGCTGCAAATTAATAAGGTTCATATATAAGACGCCCTGAATAATATTCAATCGCAAAATTGGTCACTTGTATACACTCCGGAGGCAGTATCGTGTTAATAAACTGAAAATTCTCCAAAAATTACAAAAAGGTGGTACTTCAAGTACCATATCACCCGTTGTACTGGCTCTAGTGAGCTGAAAATCAATAGGGTTCATCTGTGAGATGTCCTGAACAATCTCCAATCATAAAATTGGTGACTTGTCGTACTCCGGAGGAAAAGTAAGAATTATAAACATGAAGAAAAATGTTCATTCCGAAAAAGGCATAACTTTATTTTAAACCAAAATAACGTTGCAACAAATTGTATGTATTATGTTAAACGAAGGGAATTAGATACAAAAAAAATGTGAAGAACATGAGATAATAGTTGTAAAAAGTGGCTTCTATTTTTCTCTATACATTTCCGTGCTGTTGAAGTAAGATTTGTAATTAACTTCCTAATCACAGCTTGGTCATTTCTCAGTTCGTCGCATTCGTCCTCAATTCTCCGTAGAAGGTCCTCTTTCAGCATATTATATGTAAACTGAGATCATGAGTCTACCTTCAGGTAAGGGCACCGAATGATGAATTTATTACACCTTTAGCATCTCATTGCTAAACCTAACTATTAACTTATTGTATGTCAAACTAATTTTAAAATATACTCCCTTTGACCTTCTCCACGCCTCCTGAACACGATTTTTTCTCTATTAAAAGAGTCATAATCGATGACGGGAGTGTTAAATTTGTACTGTGATTTTTTCTGAACATTTTTCTTTCTTTCCAATTTTATCTTATATTTGAAATTGATAATTATATTAAAACCATTACTTATTTATATATTTCCCAACAATGTGATCCGTCAAGAAGCTTGGTTCGGTTTCGTCAATAGAAAGGATTGGCAACCTATAAACACTGTCTGTTCTATGTTCAAAACATTTTTCGGATGAATGTTTTGATAGAACATCGCAGAATGCTGTTCAAATGCTTCTTAATAAGGTAAAATTGTTTCGGTTAGAAAATATATAATTTTTTCTTCATTCAATCCATCCCTGAGATCAGAATGCAAATGTTCCACAGAGTGATTCTGTGTCAAGCATTTCCGGGGTGAAACCTTTTTCCATTAGGTATTGATGAGGCTGTACTGAGTACTTTATCATATTGCGAGTCATATTGAGAAGACATGGTAGCTCCAAAAATTAGAATGTGCAGATGCAGAACTTTTTATGAAGAATAGGTTTTTTCCATAAAATTAATAATAAAGAAGTTTTCCATATGGCTACGACTTAAGTAGACATACTGTATATGTGAATGGTCGATTTTGATATGTCAATATTTTGAGGATATATAGATATAGGTACAGATACATGAAACATATTTATCTAGAATTTTCCTTAGAATACAAAAATGTTGAACTATTTCCCATTTCAATTTGTCACAATCCTAAGTTAACCCGGCCTTGGGAATCTGCTCAGGTGGTGAATTCGGCCTTAGTTACACTATTTTTTATTACCTCAATTGGGATAAGGTGACTCAACAAACAAAATTTCGGGACAAATGGATTTATTTGACACACAAAAATAAATTTACATAAACCGTATATTCTCAATACAATACGAATAAAGATCAGGTATTACAATAAAAATGTCCAACTCAATATTTTATATCTACCAAAAATAAGTTAGGGATTTATCTTGGTAAGACTCGGGACGTACAGCTCGCAGCAGTATTCACGGTTCTTGCGCTGTCGGGATCTGGACTCGGAAGCTGTATGGTCCGGTAGAGGTGGATAGTGTGAAGTCTGTAAAGGTCCGTAACGTCCGTGGAGGTCCGTACAGGCTGCAGAGCTGTAGGAAAAGAAATAAAAAAACAGGAGAAACAGTAGGAAATTGAAAATTGAAAAGGAAGAATAAAATGAACAGATGAGGAGCTTATACTCCAATACATATAAAATTTGGATTTAATTTTCACTTATAATTGCACAAGTGGTTTGTATTTTATCGGGTAAATTTGGGTTGTTTAATGAGAAACTGTTTCCTAGCAATTTGACGAGAATAACTGTCAACTATTAAAAATACGACACCGAGGGTGGAGTGTTTTTAGGTTGACAGTTATTCGAGTCAAATTGCTAAAGGAAACAGTTTAGAATTTGAACAACACAAATTTACCCAATATCAAACAAACCTCGAGTGTAATTCGGCAGGACAATTTAATGAATGAGAAATTGGGAAACATATCTTGCGATATTACATTCAATTTCTCGATGGAAGTATCTGTCTCAAATGCGTATCTTTTTGCATCGCAAAACGTAGAAAATTGTCGCCAGATTGATGATTGCGTCGCAACTGTATTATTAGGCACACAGGTATTAACAATTTGACTAATTTCGGCGTTCGTAGACACACCGAATCGACTCATTGTTAGTTCTTGAAAATTCAATAAGTTGTTGACAAACATGCCAAACTATTTATTCTGGTAACCAACACCGCGATAATTGATGAACAAATGAATAAGTGAAAAAACCACTAGTGTATTTGTCGCTGTAAAAGTTAAAGCTAACTTTTGCCGCTGTCAAAGTGACAATTGCACTGTGGCATATGCGATTTTTTATAAATGAGTTAAATTGTCAAAATAAAACATTCTTATCCGTCCTGTTCCCAAAATAATCAGAAAAAGCAAATTTAAATCGGTGGAAAATAACCATTTAGAGAATCTGCTATAAATTCGCTTCATAAAATAACTTTGGACGCCACCAGATTTTTTTAAAGAAACATAATAACGGCGAAGAAAAACTGGAAACACCATTACAAAAACATTGTTTTTTAAAAGCGAAATATTTCAATTAAATAGAAAAATCGAAATAGATTGATTTGTAAGCACACAATTACAATTTAAAAAGATATAGATAGAGAACTTACCTGCGAGTAAAATTAAAAATCACACACAAAGTAATATTTAAAAGCTGAATGCTGAAATGCTTCTCAGCGAAGAATTAACAAAAGAGAGCGAGCTCGATTTGAATCGTAGTTTAAAATAGCAATTTAATGATAGCAAAAACTATCACCGATATGTTCCTAATATTTGAAATAAAAGGATTTGGAATTAGAGGTGGGAGTAGCCGACGAATAAGTAACGCTCCAAAATAATTGATGAAAATAGGAACATGTCTCAGCGACATGCTACAAATTTTTTAAGGTTACATACCAGAAGTGACATGTAGCTGAAAATAAAAATTGATTTGGAACTATTATCAATTCCAAAAATTCAAATTTGTACCGACCCATGAATACATACAGAGTATACAATTTTACAAAATCAGTATTTGGCTCGTTTTGTTCGAACTTCCTTTATAATCAATGGCGAGAGTGATAAATGCAACGAAAGCGTTAGATTATTGCATGCAAATGCTGTGTTGGGTTTATGATGGAGGTCCACTTCCGGTTTGTCTGTCCTGTAATTTATTTTGGACAATTTTTTGTTTCGTTTTTTTTTAAAATTATTTATTTATCTTTCAGTGTCTTAACTGGTCTGTATCCATTTACACCCATTGTGTTACTAAATTCCTTTTCTATTTCAACCCATTTATTATTTTTCTCATTCCAAGTTACTGCATTATTTGTTTGTTTGGATTCTATTATATGTTTATATTTATTAACTAGAGACAGCAATAAGGCTTTTTCTTCTTTTGAAAAATTTGGACAACACTTATTACTTCTGCCTACTTCTACCAAAGAACCAAAGATTGCCCAACTACTAGTCTTACACCAATAAATTAATATTATAGGTTAACATTTTTTTCGCTTTTGGATGTCACTGACCATAAAGTCTGATCATTATACATAATCTGTTAGCAACTGAACAAAAATTACTACTGAACTATCGGCCTGCTGACCATTAGACGAACAGACAATTGTGTAACGGCACCTAATGGTAACCTTATAGGTAAATTGACCCGAGGAGTAAAACCGGCCGTAAATTAAACAATACGTACAGTTAAGTTAATAAGTAAAAAATTTGTATGCGGATACACCCAATACCAATACATTTAGTCTTACTCATTTTTTTCTGCCCTTTCCAAATTTGTAAATAAAATTTTAAAACATTGATAATACAGGGTATTATTTCGACTCGAAACCTACTTAATAATTTATTTAAGACCGGACCTGGTATAACACTTTTTTTATTATGTTAGTCGACACCACTGTGGAAAAAGAACATACAAACCAATTGTTACAAAAATGTTTAGGGTGGTTCATAAGTTATGATTAATTTAATAAAATGGGAAAAAATAATAAATCACCCTGTTGTATCTTGAACCTATAGAATATAGGTCGTATAGAAGAACCTCGGTGTCCTCCATCTACCATTACCGTATGCGCGTTTTCCAATAAATCGCCCGGTATTAATTAGTATTTATGAAAAATCATGGAAACTGACAAGCCTACTAAGATATTGTTTTAGTTGACACATCAAACTAGTATAAATTTGGGATTAAAACATAATCTGTATTAAATCATTTTTTATGATTTAATTTATCGTAGCGACAGGTTGTAAGTAGCACCCTCCAGCGTCTACAGTTAATGGTAATGTTGCTTTGTTTATGAAACACGGTGTATAAAAATAAATAACTTTCAACTCAGTTGAAATGTTTCGTGTCGTTGAATTAAATAGTTTTAAATATAGATTCCCGGCTATTTTCGAAATTTCTGTTTCCGTTAGTATACAACGTACCTACATATCCTAACCATCTTAACTCTTCTCTATAAAACAAATGATACTTCTATAGACCTTTGTACATTCTATATAATCGTATATTATAATAAATCATCATTCGCTAGAGGCGGTGGTCATAAGAACCGGGTGTATAGGATGTAGGATAATGGTAGCACCCTCTGGTGTATAGCCCAGCCCAGCCAAGTAACATAATAAGCAATTAAGACTCATATATTGAGAACTGCAATGGGACTAAAAATTTTATTCAACATGAAACAATGAGTCGCAGGACAGTTTGTCTTTGGCTCGCGTTTGCTTTCGTTAATTCACTTTAAAGAGCCATATGCTGAGATATATAGTAATTCTAAAAAATGTATAAAAAAGGAAAAATATAGAGAATAAAATGGTATTTTGGGGGTCACTCGTTTCAACAAATGATTTTATTTATTTGTGCTTATGCCGATAAGCCAGTTCAGACACCATCAACTATTTGTTGGATTAGTAAAAAAAATTAAAAATGTGGCTGTATTCCAAATTGATAAAAATGCAACAATAGTGGTTTATCACGAGAGAAGGCAATCAATGAAATTCGGCAACATAGAAAAATAAATATTTGTGGTGCTGCTGAAACCCGTGATCCTTGTTCAAGCAAACAAATTGCTAAACAAGTTAACGTTAGTGATAGAACTGCTCGGAATATTTTGAAACAAAACGGTTACCGCTGCTTTAAAGTACAAACAAGCCAGGCATTATTTTCGGAGCACTATATCAAACGGATTGACTTTTGTGAAATTATCATGCAAACTCAAAAGGAAATTAAAAAAAACATTTTAGGTGACTACATGTCCCTTCTTTGTTAATGGAAATGTAACGGGAAATAAATATTTGGAACTTCTATAAAATCAGATTATTACTTCCTGTTAACTTTGAGGAGATTTCGTTTCAGCAAGACGCTTATCCTGCTCGCAATAAACAGCTATATGACTGTTATTCAACATGTATAGATGAGTCCACAGGACAGTTTGCGTTCAGAATTGCTGTTAGACAATGTCACCCTTTCACTTATAAAATCAATACAAAACATCAAATATTCTGACGTATAAGTAATCAAATGCGTTTTCACCAATTCCTATTTAACTTGGTATAATTTTGTTATAGTTGGCAACGTACATTATGAACCAAGGCCAGATCCAGGATACCAGAGAAGATCAAATATGAGTCAAAGAGATGAAGTTCAAAAATTCGAACAGGGCCGTATTCGGGTCCTACAGGAAGAACGTCTTCACATTCAGAAGAAAACTTTTACCAAATGGATGAATTCGTTTTTGCAGAAAGTAAGTAGATTAACAAAAAAAAGATTGTAGAAAAATGGTTATAATTTATTATTTTATTGTATCATTGAAAATTAAGCTTCCTTTAAGTTAAATATTTATTACAAATTATTAACATCATAACATCACATAATACATTAGCTACAAAATATAATACGTTAGTTACTTTATAATAACCTAGATACCAATTTTATTTTAAAATATATTTATGAAAATTAACATGAATATTTTGACAGTTTTCAAAATTGATAGATGCACCTGCACAATTTGTGTTCAAAATGATAGGCATGTCCGCTGAATCTTGGTCAACAACATTCTTATTTAATTCGATGTCTCTTCCGTACATGAGACACTGTTTACAGAAACATCTCCAACTTGAATTTTTCGCGCAATGGAAATCTACTTATTCAAGTTATCTTCTAAATACCCTCTTGCAACAATGCTCGATTCCCAACCGCCAAGCTCTTGTCTCCACCTGCACCAGGGTAGCCCCGCTTAGTGATGATATTAGTATCCTTTTCTCTAGACAGGCTTTTATCCATGTACAGAGGCTATGTAGTACTTCTCTGTGTTCTAGTGCTTGAGGAATTGATAGGTTATTGAACGCACTCTCGATATCAAGAAATACAGCTATTGCACTTTCTTTGGCCTCCAAGGTTTTTGCTAGTAGCTCAGTGCCACTTGCGTTGACTTTCCTGGTTGGTACGCATATTAATGATTAATAAGGGGTTGTATTTTTAGTACTTCGTCTCATATGTATCTATCGACCAGTCTTTTTATTGTTTTAAGTAAGAATGATTAGACGTATTGGTCTGTAGGCTTTACGTGTTTTGTCTTGTCTATTCCTGATTTTGGGTAGATAAATGGCTAGTCTATCAAATGGTTGTATATTTTTGGGAGACTTTGAAGGTCCGTCTTATAGTTATTTGAATTTTTTGTTCTTTTTTATATAAATCATTTCTTTGATTTCACGTTTGATTCTGTTTTACTCTTTGTCTAAACTTTTAATGTTTTCAAAATCAAAACTATGGTACTTTTCGATTGGGTGTTTTGAAAGAGATGTGGAATGTTCATTGTTGGTTTTTATGTTGTATTTGTGATTGTAAATTCTGTTATGTAGGTATTGAGACGTTTGGCCTATATGTCCTCCACGGCAATCTTTATATTTGACATTATATACTACATTACTTTGTTTCAATTTTTCGGTTTTCGGTTTAAGTTTTGTGAAAAACATTTTGGTATAATTATTAGGTTTGTGCGCTAGATTTATATTATTTCTACTCAACAGCCCTTGAATTTGTTCTGATGCACCTTGTACGTATGGTAAACTGATATTATTACTATTATTACCTCTATTGTTTGTGTTGTTTGCATTATTATTGTTATACATTTTATGTATTCGCTTTTTTATTATAGGATTGTAGAAGCTTTCTGGATATTCGTTACTTTGTAGGACCCCTTTAATCTTCTTCAAATTATCAGGTGTGTTATAAGGATGTGAATGTTTTAGGGCTCTGTCTGTATGTCTTTTTGTATGTGATTGGTACATGTTTGGTAAACTAATTTGTTTCAATTTTATTAGCTTTTCGTTATCTTTCTCAAAAGTAAATTGTAGTTTGGGGTGAAAGTTTATTAAGTGTATAATCTAACTTTGATGCTGGTATGCATAGAAGGCAGTTATCAACGTATCTTTTATAAAAATTTGGAACGTAATTTAATTGAATTAAAACGGTATTTTGTAAACCTTCCATTACTAAATTTGCTATGATAGCTGCGATTAGTGATCCCATGGCTGTACCATAAATTTGTGAAATAAATTCATCATTATATTTAAAATATGTGAAATTTAAACACAGCAACGTGGCTCCTATAAATTCGTCTATAGGTAAAGAGGTTTGTGAAAAGAAGATAAATGAAAAAATAATGTAAACAATAAAAAAATATTTTTATTTTTAACTATTAAAAATGTTCACCGACTACCAGGAATAGACTAAAACGAAAACTTAAATAATACGGTCAGGAAATACAACACTGGAAAATAATAATAATCTTTATTTCAAATCAAGTGCATACGGAACACAAAATGAAATGACGTCAATAGATATTACGATTAAATAAATATATCAGAGAAAGCTTTGAATAAAACATTCTTCAAATGGGAAATAATATATACTTGCTGAGAGTAAAGTTTAGTGTAGTTTATTTTCCGTTTATTTAAATGTCAAAACCGTAGTCGGACGATGCAACCTTAAACCAAGTTTCAGTTTCGTGTCAGTTTGCTGTTAACATTTTTGTACTATTAAATTATTCTGAAAATAGAAACAAATGACCGTGGAAAACATAATGTATGCATCTTGGAAGTAAACTTCATTAATCTCTCAGCTAAGTAATGCCCTCGCTTGCTACGCTCGCTCTTGCATAAACTTTAGCTTTGGGATTAAAATTGCACTTCCCTTGGTGCATAAATAACTATAACCCTTTGCGATAGATCTGGTATATGTCACCAAGCTATGCAAGCCTTAAATATGCGGCATAAGTATGGAATTGGTAATTCCAGTCCTTCTTGGAGCAGTACGGGGTATATCCCGTCTGGTACAGGGAACTTGTATGGTTTGAATTTGTTTATGGCCCATTTATACAGGGTGTAACAAGGTAGGTCCGAATGTCATAAGTTATACCACATATTCTGGGGCAAAACATAACTCAATTGAACCTAACTTACTTCAGTGCAAATGTGCGTAAAAAACTATGAAGTTAGCAAATGCAAATTGATATATTTAAATATTTCGGGAGTTGTTTTACATGTTTACGATAAAAATTGACGAGTGGCTTGCTTATAGATGGAGTATCTTTAAGAGCAAAAATGCACCTAGTGAACATTTTTGGTGAGTTGAGATTCCCTAAACCCCCTCAAATTTTTTATTACATTACACTTTAATAATTATTGTGGCACCATTCATTAAACACGTTAATGTTGAAACTTTTTTACCCCATACTGCTTCTTAGAAATATCAGTTTTACAATATGCTTTTTCATTATACTGTAAATTTTTTGTTATTTATTTAAACAATAAACGGGTGGGATAAATTTCAAACACTCGGTATGGCAACTTACTAATTTATTTAAAACACTAAACTAATCACTAACACTTAATTTATATATACTCAGTATATTCACTTAAACTAATTTATATGAACACTTAATTTATATTTACTGTTTGCTATTTCGGTGTATTTATTTCACGAGATCACTTTTATCAACTGACTCTTCCGCTGATCGGTCCTTATTTATATTAAAGCCATTTTTACTAGTAAAATCTGGGCTGCGGCTTACACACACAAATAATTTTTCTCGCCATTTCTAGATAAGTCTGGTTACAAAAACAATGTTTACATAAGATAGTCGTGAACTCGTAAACAGTTTTTTATAACTGCGTATCCGCCAAAATTCTAACTTCTATACCTGGCTTAGACAGAGTCGGTTTTAGGGACTATACCAGTGTGCTGTTTCGTAACATTACCCCCTCCTTAAATGGAAGTTCCTCCTGGAACTTTTGTGTAGCCGAGACTGGATGTTTGAATTGGCAACTGGCCCCATTTCTACACTTTCCGATCTTATGGAAATAGCAGTGCACCGTCTTCATCGGATACTGATAACGGGGGTTGTAGCTGCAAATTAATATCTGGACACCGGTATCTCTGAAGATAACCTCTACCATGTTCCTGATAACTCGCCAATCCAACTGGTTACTCGCTATCTTAGGCATAGCCAGTTTCTTCACGCTGAATTCTAACACATGGTCTCGGAGGTTACGAAGTGCTTCCCACACATCGCGGTAGGTAGATCGATCTTTAAATTCATCTTTAGTTACCACGTAGAAGACGTACCGCGAATTATGTTTCAGTTTCAGTGTCTTGCCAGGGGCTGGAATCTGGTCTTCAAGTTTTTCTAATTGCCCGAACTTCTTTCGAAAGACGGTTGCCAACCCTCGTGCGTTCTTGATACGGGCGGGGATGTATGCCAGTGAATAATCTTCCGGGAGAGTGAACAAATCTTGTTGTTCCGAAGTGACTCCATATCTAGCTTTCCCGGTACCTCCATACGCGCCCATAAATTCATCGAAGGTGGGGTCAGACACATCTCGAATAAGGTTTACTCCTTCCTCTATGTCATGGTCTCCTTCGAATGGCGCTAGTCGGTTTTGGTGAACTACTTTTGGTTTTCTGTTGGGGATCTTGCTTATGCGATATATAACATCATTGATCCTTTTCTTGATTAAGTATGGACCTTCCCAGGATTTTTGTAATTTTGGAGAAAATCCTTTTCTCCTCGTCGGGTTGTGTAGCCATACTTTGTCCCCTTCTTTAAAACCGCCTTCTGTGGCCTGCGTGTCGTACCGACTTTTCATTCTGTCGCTGGCAACTTGAAAATTTGTTCGAACTAATTCATGAATATCATCCAGCCTTCTTCTCAATTGGATTGCGTAGTCTTCGCCTGCTAGATCTTCTCCAGGCCGGCAGCCAAATTCCAGGTCACAAGGAAGCCTCATTTCACGTCCAAACAGGATTTTCGCCAGTGTTTCACCCGTGGACTCATTGACAGCATATCGATAAGCCAATGCGAATAGGGAAAGATACTGGTCCCAATCTCTCTGATGGCTGGATACTACTTTGGACAGGTATTTTCCAATAGTCCTGTTCATTCTCTCGACCATTCCATCTGGCTGTGGATGTAATGCTGTTGTTCTGGTCTTCTTCATTCCCAGCTTGTTGCAAATCTCTTGGAATAGATGGCTTTCAAAATTTCTTCCCTGGTCACTGTGGACTTCCAAGGGTACTCCATATCGGCTGATAAATTCCTTCACCAATACATCCGCGACAGTTGTGGCCTCTTGGTTCGGGATAACGTAAATTTCCACCCACTATGTGAAATAATCCATTACAACCAGTATGTACTTGCTACCATTTTCTGTCGTCGAAAATGGTCCAGCGATATCTAAAGCAATGACACTTCTTGCCAGGTAGGTCGCCGGTTTTCTTTCTTCCATTGCCGAATCATCTTCAGGTGAGGATCATTCTCAGTACCTCAGCTACTCTTGTTCTCGGGATAACTAGCTGTCTCCTCATCTCGGAACCATCATCGTTTTCAAGGACTCTTTTTAACAGCCCTTCTTCCAGGACAAGAGAGTCCCACTGAGCCCAATACGCCTTGAGTTTCGGTGAAAACTTTGACACTTCTTGCCAGGTAGGTCGCCGATTTTCTTTCTTCCATTGTCGGATCATCTTCAGGTGAGGATCATTCTCCTGATCTTCTCTGATCCTGGTGGGTGACCATTCCTCGTTGACTACAGTAGTTCTTGAAACTGCAGCTTCCCTAGATTCCGCCTTGTTGCAGTGGGAGCAGTCTGTTGGGCACGGCCGTCTGGACAGGGAGTCGGCATTTCGGTGACTCACACCAGCTCGATGTTCGATGTTGAAATTATACTCTTGAAGTCGTTCAATCCATCTAGCGATCTGGCCCTCGGGACTCTTGAACTGCATCAACCACTTGAGTGCTGCATGATTAGTCTGGATTAAAAACTTCCTATCATAGAGATACTGGTAAAAGTGTTCCACGGACTTCACTACCGCCAAAAGTTCTCTTCTTGTGACGCAGTAGTTTCGTTCTGGTTTGGAGAGGACTTTACCGAAATCTCCCAGTACTCTTTCTTGCCCTCCTTGGATCTGTGAGAGCACTCCACCAATTCCTACGTTGCTTGCGTCAGTGTCAAGAATAAAGTCTCCCTCTGGTAATGGATATCCTAATATCGGCGCCGAGGTTAAATGCCTCTTCAAGGTTTCAAATGCCGTTTGACAGTCTTCGTCCCATTGGAAAGCTCTTGCTTCTTCTGTGAGTCGCGTTAGAGGCTTGGCAATATCTCCAAACTTCCTGATAAATCTTCTATAATACGTGCAAAGTCCGAGGAAACTCCTAATTTGATGTTTATGGTTGGTTGCGGCCATTGCTGAATGGAAGCAATTTTCTCTGGATCCACCGCCACTCCTTCATTGCTCACTATATGACCTAGATAGTTGACTCGGTTTTGGAATAGCTGACATTTCTTCGGGTTTAACATGAGCTGGGCAGCTTGGAGTCGTTTGAATACGTCTTCCAAATTCTTCAGATGCTCGTTAAATGTCTTCCCCAGTACTACGATGTCGTCCAAATAGACCAGGCATGTCTTCCAAGACAACCCTCTCAAGACATTTTCCATAAGTCTTTCAAATGTCGCAGGCGCATTACAGAGCCCGAATGGCATGACGTTGAATTGCCATAATCCAGATCCGGTGGTAAAAGCAGTCTTCTCTTTATCTTCTGGGTCCATTTCCACTTGCCAATAACCAGACTTCAGGTCCAAGGTGGAAAACAGTTTGCTGCCGGCCAAAGTGTCTAGCGTATCGTCAGAGGATAGCTGTCTTTCTTCGTCACGTTGTTAAGCTGGCGATAATCCACGCAGAATCTCGTAGTTCCATCCTTTTTCTTGACGAGCACTACTGGAGACACCCATGGACTAGTAGATGGTTCTATTACTTTCTCTTCTGCCATCTCTCGAATTATTATTTCAGCTTCCTCTCTCTTCGCTCGTGGAAGTCTTAGAGCTGATTGTCTAATTGGCTTAGCATTACCAGTATCGATTTTGTGTTTGACGGCTGATGTTCTGCCAGTCTTTCCTCCTTTTGGTACGAATAAGTCCCGATACTGCAAGAGAAATTCTCTCATTCTCTTTTTTTCAACTCGATCCAAAGATTGACCAGCTACTGATAACATTTGTTCGAATCTGGCATTGGAATTGTCAGTGGTTGTTGTTTGACGAACTATAGACGTCACTGGTACGCACGATTCAATCTTGGTTTCCTTCTTGATGGTAATTGGGTAATCATTCACGTTTATCACACGTACTGGGATCTCTTTCGCCGATGTAACCAATCCTTTCCCAATTAGTACTCCTTTGCCAACTTCTTCGTCGTGGTTCCTTGGCTCCATCATAACCGGTGTACCTTCCTCCATGATTCCCTGTAGCCGTGCTACTATCATGGTCTCGCTTCGTGTAGGTAGAACGGTATCTTCCTGTACAGCTGCCAACACCGCGCTGCCTTCATATGGATGCAGGAATACCTCCTCGGAACCCACTTTAATGGTTCTGTTTCTAAAGTCTAATTGGAAACCATGTACATTCATTACGTCCATTCCCAGAATCACGTCTTCTTCATTGTCAGTTACGATTACCGTATGCGTGAACTTTTCTGCGCCAATTCCCAATTGGATTTGTGTCTCACCGTGAACGTTGGCGCTCTCACCTGTGGCGGTCCGCAGTCGCTCTCACCTGTGGCGGTCCGCAGTCGCAGTCTCGTTGGTAAAAGCTTCTTCTTGGAGTTTATTAGTTCTGGTCGTATAATGGTTCTAGTTGCTCCAGTGTCAACCAGCAGAGCATATTTCTTGCCATTTACTTCGCCATCCACATATACACTGTCGTTACGACATCTGAGAGAAGCTATCAGTATGAGAGGGTCTTTGGAACGATCATGGGTCGGAGCTGCCCCCTCGTAGCCGACCCGTTCTAGTTTTCCTGTGACTGGGGTTCTTGGTTTGCAGGAGTCTTGGGGCGCTTACATGAACTACGTACATGCCCTAGCTCGCCACAATTCCAGCATCTGATTTTTCTCGGTTTCTTGTCCATCATACCTTTTATGAAACTGACGAACTGGTCAAATCTGTCTTCGTCACCTTCTTCTTGGATGGTCCTAATTTTGTTATATCCTGAAGCCTTCGTTGCTGCTTCATATTCAAGAGCAGCTGTTAATGCGTCGACTAATGTTTTCGGATGGGCTAAACGAAGTGTCCTCTTCATATCGGGGTCACGTAAGCCATCAATAAAGGCCTGAATGCCCAGACATTCCATCATGTTCTCTGGTGCTGACGGATAAGCAAATCGAACTAGTCGGGCGATGTCCACTTCATATTCTTGAAGGGATTCATCACGTTTCTGCCTTCGGTTCTTCAGCTGAGATTGGTACAAATGTTCTAGATGTTCATGACCATATCGCATGTCCAACCTCTTCTTCAGCTGCTCGAAGTCGTCCGTTTCTTCCAAAGGTATCGTCTGAAGTACATCTATAGCATATCCGCGAAGCGCGATGGTTAAATTCACTGCCTTCTCTCTATCGGACCAATTATTCACTCTAGCGGCTGCTTCAAATTGTTTCACATAATTGGTCCACGACATTTTTCCATCGAACGTTGGGGCCTTGACTCGGGTAAAACTGCCAATGTCTTCAAACTTAGTTAGTGTTTCTGGCTTGCAAGGTTTCGTTTGCTCGGTCTTTTTTTCTTCCTCTGGCGTGCCTCGCGTTCTCGAATCGGCAATCTTTTCTTCTAACTCCTTGATTTTCTCGTCTATCGTTGTAATCTTATTCTCGATTTTCTCGTCCATCGTTGACATCTTATTCTCGATTTCAGATTTTAGAGACGAAATTTAATTTTCAACGTCAGCGGCAATGTCGTTTTTCATTAATAAGATATCGGCAGATATATCGTTCTTCAAAGTAGAAATTTTCTCGTCCATATTAACAGAAATGTCGTTGTTCATAGCAGAAATCTTCTCGTCCATGTTAGCCGAAATATCATTCTTCATAGTAGAAATATCGTTCTTCATATCAGAAATCTTCTCGTCCATGTTAGCAGAAATATTAGCAGAAATTGACGAGATTAAGGTGGAAGCCTCGTCATTAAATAAAACTGTTTCTGGATCAAAGCCGTCATTTTCCAGTGCCACTTTAAGTCTTTCTACTAATTCACTTTCCTTACCGGATGTTTCCAATTCACGATCTTCCAACTCTGCTCGTAATTCCGCCACTTTCAGGACCCTTAATCTCTTGGCCATTTTTACGTAGATATTTATTTATATTATCCCACTTCTGACACCAATGTAATGTTTTTGTTATTTAAACAATAAACGGGTGGGATAAATTTCAAACACTCGGTATGGCTACTTACTAATTTATTTAAAACACTAAACTAATCACTAACACTTAATTTATATATACTCAGTATATTCACTTAATCTAATTTATATGAACACTTAATTTATATTTACTGTTTGCTATTTCGGTGTATTTATTTCACGAGATCACTTTTATCAACTGACTCTTTCGCTGATCGGTCCTTATTTATATTAAAGCCATTTTTACTAGTAAATTCTGGGCTGCGGCTTACACACACAAATAATTTTTCTCGCCATTTCTAGATAAGTCTGGTTACAAAAACAATGTTTACATAAGATAGTCGTGAACTCGTAAACAGTTTTTTATAACTGCGTATCCGCCAAAATTCTAACTTCTATACCTGGCTTAGACAGAGTCGGTTTTAGGGACTATACCAGTGTGCTGCTTCGTAACAATACTATAAAAACTTTGTCGTAGATATTAAATACCCATTTAGTAAACAGTTGTCGTTGCTACGTATACAATAAGACATCGGCATCAACAATATTGTCAATAATGAATATTAAAGCTTTCAACTTTCATGTATTTAAGAAACATCAACGTTTCTATTACAACGGAGTAACTTTTTTTGTATGCTCACTTGTACTAAGGTCAATCGAGATTTTCCCACAATATGTGGTTCAATTTATGACCTACCTTTCTGTTACACCCTGTATATTGAAACAGATAATTACAGACATATGGGATTCAGATGTAGAGATCTGCCACAGAAACAGATACCTCCTATTATTATGTCGGAAATTGACAAAGCTTTAAAAGGTCTGCATTCCAGGAAAGCTATTTGCGGATAGAATTACTCAAAACGAGAAATAAATTGCATTTCTTTCATGACTTTGACGCCCAGAATCTACTCAGAACTAGTAAAGTTGACTTAAATAACTTATTTGTAACAATTTCCAACGATCATCATTGTAAAGGAACAAATATGTAAGGAAGTATGGGTCAAGAATACAGTCTTTGTTCCTTTTGTATGTAATCTCAGAATAACAATCAAAATGATAAACGAAACGTAAATACGGATATAAAGGGTGTCCCACAATGAATGCAAGACTTAAATTAAAAACTTTTTCGTTTTTCTTTTAATCGTAATAATATGGTTAGGCATAACACATAAGGGAAATGGCCTCTTTGGTTTCGCTGGGACATAAGCACTCTTTTTTCGAAATTTGCATAAACGTGGCTCAATTTCATCCTTCAATGCGCGGGTGCTTGTAGGCTTGTTGACATGACCATTTCTCAAATAAACCCATAAAAAGATAGAAATGGTGTTGTCACACAATCTAGTGGGCTAATTTTTATCAACCAAGCTAGAAAGTACACTGGAAATATCTCGTGCACTCATTAATTGTTTCACGGGATGTACGGCATGTGGCACCATCTTGTTGAAACCACAATATTGTTACGAAACAGCACACTGGTATAGACCCTAAATCCGACCCTGTCTAAGCCAGGTATGAAAATTAAAATTATGGCGGATACGCAGTGTTTTTATAACTGTTTGGGACTATCTTATCTAAGCATTGTTTTGTGACCAGACTTATCTAGAAAAGGCCAGAATCAATTATTTGTGTCTGTGTAAGCCGCAGCCCGGAATTTTCTCGTAAGAAAGGCATTAATATAAATAAGGACCGATCAGCGGAGGAGTTAGTGGATAAAGTGATCTCGAGAAATAAACAGTAAATAAGTGAATATAAAAGTGTTAATATAAATTAATAATTAAGTTTGCGTGCATTTAAATTATATTTAAGTGATTAGTTAAGTATATATAAATTAAGTGTTGTAACGTTTTGGTTTTGGGATACGCCACTGTCTTTTGGCAAATCGTATCAGTTTGAATTATTGGTACCTAGTAGTTAGGCCACCAATAATACTGGTTTAGGAAAGGGTATATGTTATTTGGTGGGAGTGAGACAAAGTGATTTTTAATTTCTTTGGATAGGATATTTTTGAAGTAGCTAAGGTCGAATCGAAGAAACGAGAGGTTTTACCTGTACCTGTTGACATTTTTTTTGGTGGTCGATTAAAAACTCTTGACATTCCCAATTAGTGATTTGGGTGGAAAACCCTTCTAATAAGGTGAGCGGCCTCCTTAAGATTTCACTTTTCAAAGTAGATTTGTCCATCCTTTTTTTTTGTCTTCTCCCAATCGGTAATGTTTTTTTTTGTTTATTAAAAAGAGATCTCTTTTTAGGGTTTTAAGGTAGCTTAGGTTAACCTTTGTTGGGCAAGATACGATTTTATGTGTTGTTTTGAGAACTTGGACTGAATTCTAATCTACACTCCCCGCCCAAGTCCAAAAAGGAAATTTATTCGGGGTGGTCGCCGATTTATCTCTGCAAGGCACGCAAAGCTATTCGCGAGACCAAGAAAGTTTGGAGAAAAGTGAACAGAGTTTTCCAGAGAATCGGGGGACCTATTTATAGAGACAATCGGGCCAGATTTTTTTTAATTCTAATTTCAATACTCCAATTGTTAATTGTGAAAGTCTGGAGAAATTTATTGTGATATTTTTCAATTTTTAGTAACGGACATTAATTAAAATCCCTACAGAAATAAGTTACGTTCATACAATACAATATGTAAATTTATAATTTTTTTGAAAAGGTAAACTATAGTACTATAGTGCCGAAAGGTCACTGTATTTAATTTTTGTAAACATATCTAAGGTCTTGAATAACTTACCAATTAAGAATTAAGTGACATCAATTTCTTATTTGAATATTTTATCAAGAACCTATTAAGTATTATTCCGATTGTCATAAAAATGACTATATTGAAATTTGTATGAAAGGCTGATCTTTGTCCTTTTTTTTAAAATAAATTTTATTGTTTGGTCTCACCTCTTACTTTAGATTTTTTTATGTTTTGCAGTTTGTTAAAATCTATAATCTTCAAATTACTTATTTCTTTGTTTCCATTTTGCATGGCGCCACGGGTTATGTGATGTGTTCCTAATTCACTCCCATCTATGCTCTCCGATGAAAAGCTGCCGTTAGCTTTTGTAACTCAAGTTCAAGAAAATAAGAACCAATTTTTTTACAAATCTAGTTGTATTGATAAAGTTGAGAAGAGTAGGTTACAGTGTTAGTGAGTTAGTGTTTAAATAAATTAGTAAGTAGCCATACCGTGTGTTTTCAATTTATCTTTTTTTTTAAATAAATTTTATTGTTTGGTCTCACCTCTTACTTTAGATTTTTTTATGTTATGCAGTTTGGTAAAATCTATAATCTTCAAATTACTTATTTCTTTGTTTCCATTATGCATGGCGCCACGGGTTATGTGATGTGTTCCTAATTCACTCCCATCTATGCTCTCCGATGAAAAGCTGCCGTTAGCTTTTGTAACTCAAGTTCAAGAAAATAAGAACCAATTTTTTTACAAATCTAGTTGTATTGATAAAGTTGAGAAGAGTAGGTTACAGTGTTAGTGAGTTAGTGTTTAAATAAATTAGTAAGTAGCCATACCGTGTGTTTTCAATTTATCCCACCCGTTTATTGTTTAAATAAATAACAAAAACATTACATTGGTGTCAGAAGTGGGATAATATAAATAAATTGCTACGTAAAAATGGCCAAGAGACTATGTGACCTCAGAGTGGCGGTGGATCCAGAGAAAATTGCTTGCATTCAGCAATGGCCGCAACCAACCAACAAACATCAAATTAGGAGTTTCCTTGGACTTTGCACGTATTATAGAAGATTTATCAGGAAGTTTGGAGATATTGCCAAGCCTCTAATGCGACTTACAGAAGAAGCAAGAGCTTTCCAATGGGACGAAGACTGTCAAACGGCCTTTGAAACCTTGAAGAGGCATTTAACCTCGGCGCCGATATTAGGATATCCATTACCAGAGGGAGACTTTATTCTTGACACTGACGCAAGCAACGTAGGAATTGGTGGAGTGCTCTCACAGATCCAAGGAGGGCAAGAAAGAGTGCTGGGATATTTCAGTAAAGTCCTCTCCAAACCAGAACGATACTACTGCGTCACAAGAAGAGAACTTTTGGCAGTAGTGAAGTCCGTGGAACACTTTTACCAGTATCTCTCTGGTAGGAAGTTTTTAATCCGGACTGATCATGCAGCACTCAAGTGGTTGATGCAGTTTAAGAATGCCGAGGGCCAGATCGCTAGATGGATTGAACGACTTCAAGAATATTATTTCAACATCGAACATCGAGCCGGTGTGAGTCACCGAAATGTCGACTCCCTGTCCAGACGGCCGTGCCCAACAGACTGCTCCCACTGCAACAAGGTGGAATCTAGGGAAGCTGCAGTTTCAAGAACTACTGTAGTCAACGAGGAATGGTCACCCACCAGGATCAGAGAAGATCAGGAGAATGATCCTCACCTGAAGATGATCCGACAATGGAAGAAAGAAAATCGGCGACCTACCTGGCAAGAAGTGTCAAAGTTTTCACCGAAACTCAAGGCGTATTGGGCTCAGTGGGACTCTCTTGTCCTGGAAGAAGGGCTGTTGAAAAGAGTCCTTGAAAACGATGATGGTTCCGAGATGAGGAGACAGCTAGTTATCCCGAGAACAAGAGTAGCTGAGGTACTGAAGAAGTTACACGATAGTCCATCGGGAGGTCATCTGGGAGTGAAGAAAACCCTTCAGCGAGTCCGTGAAAGGTTTTATTGGATGAACAGCTCCGACGATGTGAAGGACTGGTGTAAGAAATGTACGACTTTGCTACGAGTAATGGACCACATCGCAAGAGAAAAGCACCTATGAAACAATATAATATTGGAAGCCCCTTCGAAAGGATTGCTTTAGATATCGCTGGACCATTTCCGACGACAGAAAATGGTAGCAAATACATACTGGTTGTAATGGATTATTTCACAAAGTGGGTGGAAATTTACGCTATCCCGAACCAAGAGGCCACAACTGTCGCGGATGTATTGGTGAAAGAATTTATCAGCCGATATGGAGTACCCTTGGAAGTCCACAGTGACCAGGGAAGAAATTTTGAAAGACATCTATTCCAGGAGATTTGCGACTAGCTGGGAATGAAGAAGACCAGGACAACAGCTTTACATCCACAGTCAGGTGGAATGGTCGAGAGAATGAACAGGACTATTGGAAAATACCTGTCCAAAGTAGTATCCAGCCATCAGAGAGATTGGGACCAGTATCTTTCCCTATTCGCATTGGCTTATCGATCTGCTGTCAATGAGTCCACGGGTGAAACACCGGCGAAAATCCTGTTTGGGCGTGAAATGAGGCTTCATTGTGACCTGGAATTTGGCTGCCGGCCTGGAGAAGATCTAGCAGGCGAAGACTACGTGATCCAATTGAGAAGAAGGCTGGACGATATTCATGAATTAGTTCGAACCAATCTTCAAGTTGCCAGCGACAGAATGAAAAGTCGGTACGACACGCAGGCCACAGAAGGCGGTTTTAAAGAAGGGGACAAAGTATGGTTACACAACCCGACGAGGAGAAAAGGATTTTCTCCAAAATTACTGGATATCATTTTTCCAATTAAGATCAGTAACGAATACAACAATTTCTTTTAAAACAGAAAGTAACGTTAGTACAAAATTGTTAAATGTAAAAACAAAAATACCACCATTAAAGAAGTCAGGTATATATAAACTCAAATGTCCAGAATGTAATGCTCTCTATTTGGGTCAGACCCTTAGGAATTTTGAAATCCGATACAGTGAACACTTACGAGCATACAGATTAAAACAACCAGATAAATCCCACTACGCAAAACATCTACTTGACACCAATCATTCATTGATACCTAACACAAAACTAGAAGTGCTGCATATTTGTGAAAAGAAACAAGAACTGGATTTCCTTGAAGAATTGGAAATTAGAAGACATTTAAGAAACCCACAATATGAACTTGTCAATGAACAGTTAAATCTAGGGAGTTCTCCACTAATAAACTGTCTTCTTAAGTGATAATTGTAAAGATCAGCAGATATAGTTTTCCTGGTTTTCTATATCATTGCATAGTTATACTGATCTTAAATGGAAAAATGATATCCAGGATATCACCATAGGGCTATTAATATATGTAATATGTAAGCTTCAATATTTGTAATATCACATCTTCTTTTTTCTATTAACATATATTAAGTCAATCACAAGTTAGGTCACTACTTGGTCTAGCCAAAAATAACTACTAAACATCAGGTAGGCATCAAATGAAACTTCTGTCATTATGACGATGATATTGATTTATCGAAACAATTGTCAATTTTTTAGAATTTTCAACAATTTTTATTATATTGTGGTATTACTAGAAACCGTGAGTTTCATTTAAAACACTAATCAAAAGAATATTGATTTGTGTGATGTAATGCCATTGCAAAGTGATAAACCTTGAACGCTAGGATTCTGGGTAGGTGATTGTCATTATAACTGCTATGTGCACACTTCTTCATCCATTGCACCAATCATTGACTATAGCACACACGGAAAGTTCACTTAATGCTTCCGATATTGAAAAAATCTTCTTAACTACACAGAAACACTTACTTACAATGAGCCGATTATCAACATATTAGGTCTTTATGACTATTTCTTGTATTAATAAGAAGATGTTAACATTTTAATATAATGCACTGAATTTAGTCTGATAGTGTTATTTAAAACTACCGCATTATTGATCAACTGGGAGCTAGTTAACAACGATCCAGCAACTAAACATAAACATCTCCGTAGTCTGGGAACAGCTCTTCTAACTACCCAATAATCAGAGCAGTTGATCTTGAACTAAATAGTGTCAGTGTGGTTACAAATTCATATATACTTAGGTTATCCCATTGCCAAGTGGTAACCATCATCGCAAATATGGAAAGTTGTATTGATTTCCTTGTGTTGAACAATATTCGGTATTCTGTTTCCATTTGGTGCTCCACCACTGCTGATATTGAGCAGAGTTCCGTTCTGTTGTACCTCTGATGTTTTACTTTTCCGCCCAACCCTAAGATGCGAGAAAAGTAGTGGTTTATCCCAAAAAAAGTTGAATGTTTTGATGAGTTATTTTTTTCGTTTTTCAGAGAGAAAAATACTAAAGCAGGTTTTTAAAAAAAATCCTATTTGTATGTCGGCCACTTTTTGTAACATGTCTTGTTAGCACGATACAGCCTCCGAAGTGCATACAAGTCATCAATTTTATGATTGGACATACTACATTTTGGTCATTTGTGGAGAAATTTCGGTTTGTTAACAAAATACAGCCTGTAGAGTGTATACAAGTGACCGTATTGATTTTCAGCCCACCAGAGCCAGTGCAACGGGTCCTATAAACCCAGATCCATTTTTGGAGAAATTTCGGTTTGATAGCACGATACGGCCTTCGGAGTGCATACTAGGCACCAATTTTATGATTGGGTATTGTTCAGGGCGTCTCACAGATGAACCCTATTGATTTTCAGCTCACCAGAGCCAGTGCAACGGGTCATATAAATCCAGATTCATTTTTGGAGAAATTTCGGTTTGTTAGCAAGATACACCCTTCGGAGTGCATACTAGTCACTAATTTTATGATTGGGTATTCTTCAGGGCATCTCACAGATGAACCGTATTGATTTTCAGCACACCAGAGCCAGTGCAACGGATCATATAAATCCAGATCCATTTTTGGAGAAATTTCGGTTTGTTAGCACGATACAGCCTTCGGAGTGTATAAGGGCGGAAAAGTTAGTTTTAATCTTTAAAATCGTTTATTTTTTATCTTAACTTTTGTTTTACCCACGTATACTTATGAACAAGAACATAGAATCTTTTGACACTATTGGAAGAAAGATTCTCTGGCAGAGGACAAATATTATCCAATTTTTCTTTGCGGGCTTTAAATATAGTTTGAAACCTGCCTTGCAATGGTCACTGAGCGGACGTAATGAAGAAAAATTTTAGAGCTGTGACGGAGAATATTAAGATAGGGAAACACATTCTACTGTTCTTGTAGTAACTGCAATTGTAACCGACATTTGATTAAATTTCTCCAATTTTGCTTCAACGTTCGATTTTCTCCAGTAATTTCATATTCTTCCA
Source organism: Galeruca laticollis (assembly GCA_963921935.1). NCBI lineage: Eukaryota > Metazoa > Arthropoda > Insecta > Coleoptera > Chrysomelidae > Galeruca > Galeruca laticollis. Next base: position 31,640,312 of record OY998183.1, on the reverse strand, counting down.
TTTTTAAATGTTATCCAAACAGGAATTTCATTTCAAAAATCTCCCAATAAACCAAAAGCGTCGCGCCGTCAGGACTAATAGGTAGGCGTCAAGTAAATTGTGTATTTAACACTAACAATATTACGCGGTTTAAAACAATTTTGTTATCACGAATATTGTGTAATGTTTCTCATTTACTTCTTTGATCAGCAATAAGTACTTTGTATTGTTTATTTTTTCCTATACAGAGAGGAGGTCATCTAGTTCATTACACAATCAGAGAATTCTTGTGTAAATAGCAACCTCGATTCTAGATATCTAAAATGGTTATACATGTTTTAACAGAAAATATATCATTAATGTACATAGCGATTTCTATAAGGAATTGCTTTTATATCTTAACACACAATTAAAATTAGAGTAATGATCTCATAATATTAGAAGATGTTTTATCATCTCTGAATCTTATCATTAGTATTAACATTGTCTAAAACAAGAAATAGTCTCTCAACCATACGGGCTAATAATTAACAGTTTTTCGTAATTTTGGACTAAACGTATAGATGGCGTATTGTGAAAGGTGGATTAAACGTTCAGGTGGCGCTGAACGAAATATTTTACTTCGGATTAGGAGAAATGCCTATTTATTTTCAGTGATTTTGTTACTAAATGCTAGATGCCATTGACGACAATTAGTACCTGCGAGACTATTTTCTCTGCAGAAAAAAAGAATTTTTTTGAAGGTCATGCGTAATTATGAAGGGTAACAGCTGTACACTGGATAGTCCTGCTAACAGTAATGTGAAGGAGACACCAACAAAAATTAATTTAAAAAGGAAACTCAGTTTCTTATATCGTCACCCTTTTGCCAGAGGCACGAAAGTGCAAATTAGTAGTTTTGAGTTAGAGCCATTTTAAAGTTTAAACTGTTCTGAAAAACCAGTTTTCTTTTAATGTTTCCAATTTCTTTTGATTGTTGCTGTATAATTAATACTTTTCATATGATAAATGTCTCAGTTCTTGAAAATTGAAAATGAGAAAAAAATGCACTTTCGTGTTAATGGCATTAAATCAAATTGTTCACATCACACTTTCGCGAAGCTTTCGTGTTTACGGCAAGCAATTACACTGTATTAAAACACAGATTCGTGAAATGGGAAAGGGGAATAAACAAACAAAACTTACAAAAACAGTTTTAATATTTGTTACTTAAAAGTATTTTATAAAACAAAGTACTTTAATCGTCTTGATCAAACTCATCTCCGTCCGGTTCTTGAAGGCAGTCCCTTACGTTTCCATTATATTTTAAATTTTCATAAAATTCGTGGTACTCCTTTGGTATAGTTAGATCTGTGCACATTTTTTGAAAATCTTTATATTTTGCCACATCCATGGAGATCTCATTGCTATAGGCAAAAGGTAGAGCTGCGACAGATGGTCTCCCTCTCCTTTTTTCCTCTATCTCCTGAAATTCTTCATTAAAGTTAGTTTTGTAGCCAATTTGGGATCAATCTTTTCTGTATTGAAGGCAGCAAATACTGCGACAGGGTATTTTTTTAACTCCGGGACTAGCCACGGCTTTAAAATTAAAAAAGTCGTTAAACATCATGTTTATGACGATGAATGGAGCAGGGTTTTTCCTAGCAGTACGAATGACCTGTGCCCAACCTTCTGGGACCTACACTGGTATAAACTTAGCACATCTTTCAATTTTGGTGTGGATAGAGTCACACTCCATTTTCGTGTGACCAGTTTCAAAATATTTGTAATTTATTATTTGGAGTTTAGGGTGTCTCTTTACAAGTTCGAGACACATTGCTGAAAATATATAATTTTTTTGCTGGCCCCCACAGCTGTCTGACATCATTCAAACCTCTTTTATACCAGATTTTGACATTACATAGTCGTAAATGCATGATGTTATTTCATTCGCTCCTCTGTTTCCATTGTATTCTGACCATAAATAGCATAGCCTCTTTACTTCCTAAATTGTATATAGTCAAGTTATACTCTGCAAATTTTCTTAAATAAAATATTTGTCCAGCTGACCCTTTCGGGGTATTTAAAACAGTCTGGAGATCAAAGTTAAAGCCCAAGATAGTTGGATCTTCCAAGAACTTCTTCTCATCATCTCTGGCCTCCCTCGCTAAAGTTTTTCTAGTCAAGTGTTGATTGCGAGACTCTTGTATTTTATGTTTTTCATCTGGTGTCATGTGTTCGAAGGCTACGCATTTTTTACACTGATCTTTTTTTGGATCTAAAAAGCTAATTTTGTACTCTTTAAATATTCCACAATACTTTTGTAAGGAAGCATGTTTCCTGCCTTCAGAAGCACACTTTTCCTTATACAATTCATATAGACAAGTCATGTTTTTAAGGGACGGAACTAAATATCTTGTAGAAGACGACTTTCTAGTGTAGTGTGATTCTACAGCAGGAAAAGACAAAATGTGATCCCTGATAAATTTGTCGTCATTGCTCAACTTATTATGAGGAATATGTTTTCCCCGTTTATCTTTTCTTATGGCACCATCTTCCAAAAAAATTAAGGGAGTTCTTGTTTGAGCGTTAGTGACATTTAAAGTCGCCATAAAAACTCACGACAAACTGTAATTTTTTCATCTCCTACAGGTAAGGTATATAACGAAGTATGCAACCTTCTAGAATTAATTCGATTACTCGTTGTCCTTTTCTTAGAAGACCTTGTTATGTGTTTTCCTATAAATTGACGTTGCTCATCAGTACTCAGTAAGCTTCTAAACTTTGAGTAAATGAGTTGCCTCTGAGTCTCGTCAATCTGCCGACAGGATACATGTTTAACTTTATCAAGGCAAGGTGAAGGTAACATTGGGCGTGCTTTGCGAGCATTTCTCTTTTCATCGACATACTCCTCGCCTTTTTAGCTCTTTTCCCTTTTCTAATATTTTTCTTCCATGAAGATTCGTCCTTCTTTCTCTTTTTGCCGGAAATTTCAATTATATCTTCCGTTCCATTTTCAATTTCATTTTGTTTATGGTCACAAGGCGTATCTTCAGCGATGGGTTCTGGGCTGGGACAGTATTCTGAGCTTCACTATTTTCACTGCAGATCCTAATTTCTCCTAAATTTGAAGGTACATTTCTGTCAGGGCCATTCAAATTAGGAGCAGTTTCAATTTCTTCAGCCTGGTTTACATTTTGTTCACCTGTAAAAAAATAACATTAGTAAACACTAAAAATAGTACCTAAATAGAGTGCAAATGAATTTTTTTAAATATTACTTATTTTGAGAGATGTTACTAACCAGACATTTTTATTGATTGAATAGTAGCCAGTTCTACTAAATCAGGAGTTGAACTTATGTTAGGGACATTTAAATTCGGAACGATTCCAATATCTTCAGACTGGTAAATCATCAAATTATTATTACCGTTTAAGTTTTGTTCCCCTGGAAAAATAATAACATTAGCCTCCTCTAAAAATACCTAAATACAACCTTTATAATATTTATTTGGAAAAAAGTTACCCACCAAACAAGTTTATTGGCTAAAGAGTAACCAATTCTACTAAATCGGATGTTGAATTTCTGTCTGAGACATTCAAATTCGAAGCTGTTTCATCTACAGTCCGGTAAATCATCAAATTAGTGTTACGATTAATGTTTTGCACTCCTCTGAAAAAATACCTACTTCAATGCTTAGAATAGACATACAATATTAACTTTAGTTATATACAATAATTGTTTATTTGAACCAAACATGTTTATTGGTCGAAAATATACCATTTCCTGTAAATCGGTAGCTGAATTGTTTTCTTCAGCATTTAAATTCTGGGAGGGTTTAACATAATCTTCAGTATGGTACTCAGTCATCAAATAAGTATTTTGCTCTTCTGTGAAAAAAATAATTACAATAGTACATTTTTAAAATGTTTCTGTTTTAAGAATTTGATTTGTTTATATGCATTTTATACACTTTTAAGAAAGAATACTCACCAGACATATTATCATCGTGAATACTGACAGATTTCTTTTCCTTTGCAAGCATTTCTAAAATAATTTTACTCCTGCTGTCCATATTGCAAATTACACAAGTACACAAACCAACTAACTACATTTTAAAACCTAATTTCTATATAATAATTATTATCATGAAAGAAAAAACAAAAATAAATTACTACTAATTGTAGGGATAAATCAGTGAATGAAATAAAATAAAAACGAAAAAAATAAACAATAAGATTATCTGTTACGAGAAGTCTGAGAAACTAAGTTCCAGACCAGCACGTAATACGTTCTTTGGAAGAAACAATCCGCGAATGTAGCAAATTCTTATCACTCAACCGACCAAAAGCACATTCGTGTGTTTGGCACTCAGATAATCAAATATTATTTACTTTCGTGTTTTAAACTTTGCATTTTTTTGTTATTTCACTTCAGCTATCACTTTCGTGCTTCTGGCATAGCTTCTTTGAACCATTTTGTACAAGAAAATCACATTAGTTAAAAAGTTGCACTTTCGTGCCTCTGGCACAGATGTGACGTTATAAAAAGCATTGTTGCCAATCGTCTCTGTTATCTCAGTTGAAATCCAAGAAACAAAAAACTGTTAGCAGCCTTACACCGAGAGACTTTAAAACATTATCGCCATTTTCGTAAGCGTTGGTGCGCATGCAGTGTTTTCATAAAGCACCAACCCCTTTTTTAAAAAATGAAAGTTGCTATAAGTATGTACTATAAATCCCCACAATTGTACCAGTTTTTGCGAAAATGCTAAGTTATTCTACCTTCAGTAAGTAGTGTAAAAAAAGTGGATTTCAGATGTTGATGCTTTACCTTGGTTTCAAAAGAAACTTTTTAATTGAATCAAGTTGAAAGTTCAAACTACGACAGAAGAGGAAAAATGGTGTATTGTAATGTTTGATGAAATGGATATTAAACAATTCTTAGATTATACTAAAAAATATGATATCACTGAAGACTGAAGGTTTTGAAAATTTGGTAAAAGTCAAGATTTATCTAATAAAGTCTTTGTAATATTGGTTAGAGGCATTTATTCACATTGGTAACATCCCATAGCCTATTTCTTTTCAGAAACTGCTGTAACTGCTTCAAAATTAACAGAAATTGTCACAACAGCATTAAAGAAATTTGAAGCTATTTCTCTTAATCCGTTTGTGTTTGTATTTGTGACGGATCTACAATAAAAAACTTTATAAACTATTAAACATTTAAGTTACAATCCCATATTTTATTTTAAATGATAAACAATATTACGCACTATTTGATGTTCCTTATCTTATAAAATTTGTTGGGAATAATTTGTTAAATGGAGATTTTTTGTTTGAAAATAATGTTATTTCAATGAAGGTCATTCGAGATGTTGCGAATTTTGATAAGGGCAGTTCTACAGGAAAATCTTTATTAAAAATAACAGAGAAACAATTAAAACCAAATCCCTTCGAGAAACTGCCTGTAAAATTTTCTACACAATTATTTAGTAATAGTATGTCTGCAACTATAAGAACTGCTGTTAAGACAAAAGAAGTTCACGAGTCAGCTATATACACTGCAGACTTTGTTGGAAAAGTTGATAAATTATTTAGAAATGTCTGTGGATATGGTGTACACACTAGATGTAAATTGAGTGAATGAAATCGACGAATACTCAGTGTGACTGAGTATTCGTCGTTTTCATTCACTCGATAAATTATTTGACGCCTTAAACTGCCAACAACTTTATGCTCTAAAACCCTTGAATACAGCATTAAGTTTATCCAATAAATATGCTTATGATGCCGAAATGGATGGTTATAAATTATTTTTTTCGTTCACGTTCATACAAAGAGTATGAACGTGAAACTCCATTCCAAGATATTTAGTTTTAACTTAACACAAATATGATTGATACACACGGCAGGTAGACGTTAATCCGATAACAATAGCACTTTATCCTATTTTTTTATTTTAAACATTTTTTGATAACGTCTGCCAATTATATGATATAAACTAAAGCGTATGTTTCAACAGTTTAATTTCAATTAATAAATAAAAGTTGAATTTATTTTTAAAAAATATAGTGATTTTTTTTACAAAATACATTTAATTTGTGTTAGTATCTAAATTTTACCGATTACGGATCTGTTACTGTTTAATCCAGACCAGATACCCAGTCAACGAAATATTGATCTGATCATGGTGCTACCTATCGGTTAGTAGCATCTCGACTACGCAAATATTTGAAAGTTTCTGAAAGTTAAATTTCGCCGCAATTTAACTTAAACCGCCACCTCTCAGTATATATGCATCTCTCTTTTTAGGGTCTCTGTTATACTCATTAGGTTGACAGACTATTTCTTTTTTTTGACAATGGTATTAATAAACTATATATCAAGAACAACTCAATAGTTAGGAAATATTTGGTCTCTAATAATAGAATTTTAATACTTAATTATTATTAAAACCCACTTAAAAAACTATTTGTTAGATTTCGATCGTCAAAAACGTAAAACGTAAGAACAAACGTTTAATATTAGGAAGTCTGACTAAAAACTAAACTAAATTATCTAAAATTTGAAACCCTTAGAGTAACAACGAGACATGTCATAAAACTGAGTTTTCGAGAAAATTGAGTTCAGAGACACACATCTAAATGTGAACAACCTTCTTCGAAAAATGCACCAAAAAGAACATTATTTAGACAAAGGGGATTTTGGAAAAAAATTGAATTTTTTTAAAAAAGTGGCTTATCCCTTTATTGCTTTCAAATATTTTTCCGATCATTAAAATTGTTAAACACTAAAGAAGTAAACAACGAACATTTTATAATAAACTAAAACAAAGAAGTGTTTTTAAATGAAACTCAAGGTCTCTAGTTAATTCCACAATATAATACAAGTTATTGAAAATTCTAAAAAATTGACAATTGTTTCGATAAATCAATATCATCGTCAGAATGACAGAAGTTACATTTCATTTTATGCCTACCTGATGTTTAGTAGTTAATTTTGGCTAGACCAAGAAGTAACCTAACTTGTGATTGGCTTAATATATGTTTATAGAAAAAAGAAGAAGATGTGATATTACAAATATTGAAGCTTAGATATTATTAGCCCTATGGTGATATCCTGGATATCATTTTTCCAATTTAAGATCAGTATAACTGTGCAATGATATAGAAAACCAGGAAAACTATATCTGCTGATCTTTACAATTATCACTTAAGAAGACAGTTTATTAGTGGAGAATTCCCTAGATTTAACTGTTCATTGACAACTTCATATTGTGGGTTTCTTAAATGTCTTCTAATTTCCAGTTCTTCAAGGAAATCCAGTTCTTGTTTCTTTTCACAAATATGCAGTACTTCTAGTTCTGTGTTAGGTGTCAATGAATGATTGGTGTCAAGTAGATGTTTTGCGTAGTGGGATTTATCTGGTTGTTTTAATCTGTATGCTCGTAAGTGCTCACTGTATCGTACTTCAAAATTCCTAAGGGTCTGACCCAAATAGACAGCATTACATTCTGGACATTTGAGTATATATATATCTGACTTCTTTAATATTGGTATTTTTGTTTTTACATTTAACAATTTTGTACTAACGTTACTTTCTGTTTTAAAAGAAATTGTTGTATTCGTTGCTGAAGATATTATCTTTGAAATATTATTAGAAATATTTCCTGCATATGTGGTTACTTCTTGGTCTAGCCAAAATTAACTACTAAACATCAGGTAGGCATAAAATGAAATGTAACTTCTGTCATTCTGACGATGATATTGATTTATCGAAACAATTGTCAATTTTTTAGAATTTTCAATAACTTGTATTATATTGTGGAGTTAACTAGAGACCTTGAGTTTCATTTAAAAACACTAATATGAGCATATTCCACGAAGTAAGGGTCGAGACAGTCAATTTCATTAAAACAAAGAAACTAATAAAATAACAGCTTTTTTTTAGTTCAATAATATCTAAAGTTAAAAAGTGTTGTGTTAGCTATTATACAGGAAACAATATTACATATTTTGTGCATTTTTGACCCCACGCGACTAATTGCGTAACAGTTTTATTTCGGGCGGATTATTGGTATTTGGCAAAGTAAGTGTCCAATTATTTGTTTATTTCTATAATGTATGATATTTCTTTTTTGGAAACAGCTGTTCATTGACATTATTGTTTGTAACAATTATAGATACATCTTTTTTGAAATTGATTCATTATTTTTTGTGATAAAACAATAATAAAATATTAATTTCAGATGTCTTTATCGGATTCAAAACGACCCCTAACTAAAGCAGAATTACAGGCGATTATAGATAATTTGAACGACGACGAAGATGATCTGGTTCCTGTTGAAGTCGGTATTGATGACACTGATACAGATCATCCTGATGAATGCAGTGAGCATCTTTCTGATACGGACCAAGATGCTAGTGAAGATAGCATTGAGGAGGAAAGTGAAGACGAACAGGTACAATCAGTAAACTACTTTTACACCAGAGATCAAAACGTAAACTGGAGAAAAACAACTCCACCGATAAATGTTAGAACCAGAAGACATAACATTGTTTCTTGCTTACCAGTTACAAGACAAAGTGCAAGAAATGCATCCACCCCTCTCGAAACATTTTCTTTATTTTTTTATGAAAGAGTTTTGAATTTACTTGTAAAATATACAAATATGTATATTGCGAATGTGCTAGGAAATTTTACAAGAGAAAGGGACGCCAAGGATGTAACACATGAAGAAATGAGCGGATTTATAGATCTGCTTATTCTAAGTGGCGTTTTGAAGTCTTCACATCTAAATTTTGAGGAGTTGTGGGCAACAGATGGCACATGATGTGAAATGTTGCCCCTAACAATGTCGTCTAGAATATTTCTTTTCCTATTGAGATGTCTTAGATTTGACGACCTCGCAACTCGAGATGAAAGAAAACAGACAGATAAGCTCGCTGCCGTTTATTGATATTTTGGCAGCAAATGTCTGTTCTTATTATTCAACAGGAGCATATGTTACAATCGACGAACAACTGATTCCCTTTCGTGGTCGCTACAGATTTAGACAACATATGCCAAACAAACCAGGCCGTATAGAACCAGTAATTCGTCGTCGGACATTGTAAAATGTCTGGTTCAACCAATAAAAAATACCAATCGTAATGTGACTACCGATAATTGGTATACAAGCATACCTCTTGTGAGGTCATTACTCACAGATTATAAGTTCACGATGGTGGGTACCTTGCGTAAAAATAAAAAGGAGATTCCGAAAGAGTTTCTTCCTAACAGAACGAGGCCAGAAAAAAGTAGTCTTTTTGGTTTTACGGAAGATATGACAATAGTTTCTTATGTACCTAAAAAATAAAAGAGTGTCATTTTAGTGTCAAGCATGCACCATGATGATAAAATTGATGACACCACTGGAGATTTGCGTTAACCAGAACTAATCACATTTTATAACTGTACAAAGCGGGGGTGGATGTTTGTGATCTACGTTGCCTAACATATAAAGTAGGAAGGCGAACAAACAAGTGGACAATGGCAGTATTTTTCCATCTTCTAAATGTTGCTGCTCACAATGCTCTGGTTATATATAAAATGAAAAAGGAAAATACAATGAACATTAAAAGGAGGGTATTTCTGAAGCAAGTTGCAATGGAATTAGTAATAAATCATCAAATATCTCGCTCCTCGTCTCAGTATCTCCCAAAAAATTTACGAAAGCGAATTCGCATTCAACAAGATATACCTGACAATGTTTTGCAACAACCAAATGTACCTGGACCTTCACGGGGAAGGTGCGCAAGGTGTCCAAGAAAAAATGACAACAAACATTCAGTTAAATGCAATAACTGTTCTAATTTTATTTGCAAAACTCACATCATGTCAATTTTATGTACTGACTGTGTTGACAGTGATTAACTTGTTATAAATATGATAATTTTGTATTCTATGGATGTGTTTTATTTGTTTTTACGCAGGCGTAGTGTTTTAATTAAAAAAAAAATAATTAGACTTGTTAATGCCTAAAAAAATCACCGGGGTCGTAATGACCCCACGCGACCAGCTACGTGATTTTCTTTCACGCGACTGACTAAGGGTTAAGAATCGTCAATATCGCTAAAGTTGTCCAAATAAGTTGAAAATCAGTAGGGTACATATCTTAAACAATATTCAATCATAAAATTGGTCACTTTTATACACTCTGGAGGCTGTATCTTGCTAACAAACTGAAAATTATCCAAAAATGACAAAAATTTGGTACTTCAAGTACCATAACACCCGTTGTACTGGCATTAGTGAGCTGAATAATCTTTTAGACGCTCTGAATAATATCCAATTATAAAATTGGTCACTTGTATATACTCCGGAGGCTGTATCGTGCTAACAAACTGAAATTTTCCTGAAAATGACAAAAATATCGTACTTAAAATACTGTAGCACCTGTTGTACTGGCTCTGGTGAGTTGAATATCAATAGGGTTCATCTGTGTGATGTCCTGAATAATATTCAATCATAAAATTCGTGACTTGTTGAACTCCAGAGGCTATATCGTGCTAACAAACTGAAATTTCTCAAAAAATTACAAAAAAGTCATACTTTATGTACCATAGCACCCGTTGTACTGGCTCTGGTGAGCTGAAAGTCAATAGGGTTAATCTGTGACATGTTCTTAACAATATGCAATCATAAAATTGGTGATATGTTGCATTCCGGTGGCTGTATCGTGCTACCAAACTGACATTTCTCAAAAAATGACAAAATGTCGTACTTCAAGTACCATAGCACCCGTTGTACTGGCTCTGGTGAGCTGAAAATCAATAGGGTTCATCTGTGACATGTTCTTAACAATATGCAATCATAAAATTGGTGATATGTTGCATTCCGGTGGCTGTATCGTGCTACCAAACTGACATTTCTCAAAAAATGACAAAATGTCGTACTTCAAGTACCATAGCACTCGTTGTACTGGCTCTGGTGAGCTGAAAATCAATAGGGTTCATCTGTGACATGTTCTTAACAATATGCAATCATAAAATTAGTGACTTGTTGCACTCCGGAGGCTGTATCGTGCTAACAAAACATGTAACGAAAAGTGGCCGACGACGACATACACACAGGATTTTACTTTTCCGCCAACCTATCTAATATGCGAGAAAAGTATTGGTTTACCCACAAAAAAGTTGGAAATTTTTTTTGAATTATTTTTACGTTATCCATCAACAACAACACGAAAAAACGGTTTTTAGAAAAAAAATCCTGTGTGTATGTCGTCGTCGTCGTCGTCGTCGTCGTTGTCGTCGGTCACTTTTCCTTGCAAGTCTTGTTAGCACGATACAGCCTCCGGAGTGCAATAAGTCACCAATTTTATGATGGAATATTGTTAAGGACATTTCACAGATGAACCCTATTGATTTTCAGCCCACCAGAGCCAGTACAACGGGTGCTATGGTACTTGAAGTACGACATTTTGTCGTTTTTCGAGAAATTTCAGTTTGTTAGCACGATACAGCCTACGGAGTTCAACAAGTCACCAATTTTATGATTGAATATTATTCAGGGCATCTCACTGATGAACCCTATTGATTTTCAGCTCACCAGAGCCAATACAACCGGTGCTACAGTACTTTAAAAGTACGATATTTTTGTCATTTTTGGAGAAGTTTCAGTTTGTTAGCACGATACAGCCTCCGGAGTATATACAAGTGATGAATTTTATGATTGGATATTATTCAGAGCGTCTTAAATATGAACCCTATTGATATTGAGCTCACTAAAGCCAGTACAACGGGTGCTTGAAGTACCAAATTTTTGTCATTTTTGGAGAATTTTCAGTTTGTTAGCACCATACAGCCTCCAGAGAGTAGAGTATAAGATTGATCAACTTTATGAATAAGTATTGTTCAAGGTGTCTCACAGATGTATCCTATTGATTTTCAGTTGACTAGAGCGAGTACAGCGGGTCCTATAAAACTAGATATACTAAATTTTTGGATGTTTTTTGGAGAAATTTCGGTTTGTTAGCACGATACATCCCCCGAAGTGTATACAAGTAACAATTTTATGATAGAATATTGTTCAGGGCCACAGATGCGGAAAAGTTAGTTTCAATCTTTAAAACCGTTTATTTTTTCTGTGTTGTTGTTGAAGGAAAACGTTAAAATAACTCAAAAAAAATTTTCAAAATTCCAACTTTTTTTGGTGTAAACCAATACTTTTCTCGCATATTAGATAGGTTGGGCGGGAAAGTAAAATGGAGTGCGAATAATTCAGCTTTCTCTTTGCCCTGGGTCCTATGTTTGGTGTTGTTAGCCTAATTGGTGGTACTGGGTCTTTGAGTTTTCTTGCATTTTTAATAAGTTTCCATATTGTGTGATCATATTGGTTTAGGTTTTTTAGATAATTGGTAAATGATTCTTCTCCGTATTGTTTACGCTTAGTTTTTAATTTTCTTATCCTACATTTAGGTTTATACTATTTGTCAGTAAATTTGTGAGCAGTTGTATTGTTATAGCTGCTAGTTGTGATGATTGGAGAGTGATCTGATGATTGATTTCTGTTTAAGTGGATGAAAGACCATTTGTCACAAAGTCCAGAAGATCTGGTATTTTTGCTGGGTACGTAGGCCAGTATGTTGAACTTCCGGTATAGATGAAAGAATATTTGTAATCGTGCATCAGATTAGCAAGTTCTCTTCCTTTAGTGGCAATGAGCCGCGAACTCCAAAGAGTGTTTTTGCTATTGTAACCGCCACCAGGTAAAAAAATGTAACCAAGAGTTTTGAAAAATAGTTCGAAATCTTATTTTTTGATATTATGTCTAGGTGGGCAATAGACTGCTGAAACCGTTAATTAGGAAGGTAATGTTCTGACGTTAATTGAAATAGTTTGTAGGTGATTTTCTTAATATTTTGGTAATTGATAATGTTCAATAGTTTGTTTTATTATAATAGCAGTTCCTCCATGCGCAGTATCATCTGAGTCATTTGTATTATAAGTTTGGAATATTGATATAGCTTTCAACTGTAAAATGAGTTTCACTAATAAGTAAGACTAGAGGACCCGTGCTGCACCGCAGCATTAGGATAGACTATGTATGAGAGGGTGTAATTATTACATAAAATCATTTTACAGTACTTCCTTCCAAACAATATTAGCTGTGCGTCGGCCGCAGTATTTGGAAAAAATTGAAAGTAAAGTTGATTGTGCACACATAACTTTCCTCAAACTCAACGAATTTAAGCAGTTAATGGCTCAAAAGAAAGAGCATGATCCATTGCGTGTTCTGAGAGTGAAACGATCAATATCCATTCATTAGAAGAGGAGCTACGAGAATTCGAATTGCTTGAGTGAATGTGTCCCATAAGAAATGTACACGGAAGAATCGCGTTTGAGTATAACTTGAGTAAGGTGGGAGTTGAGTAAATTTCAATGATTGATGACATATCTGTGTCTAAATACCTTTCATTTAAAAAAAATTAAGGAAATCGGCCGGAGTTTTCATAATTTTTTTTTAATGTATAAGAAGATATCAATATATTGATCTTTCAGACATAGGATTACCTCGTCTTTATGCTTTATGAGTCCGTTTGCGTTCCAAAGAGCTATTCGCAAAAATTTAGCCATCATTTCAATTTTCGTACGAGTATGGTTAGCATACTGAGTACTGAGCTATTTTGTTGCATGAGTTGATTAAACATTTGTCTGAATTCTTCTAAGGATTTAGTTAGTGTGATATATTGCGCAGTATTGTCGCTATTGGTAGCTGCACTTGCATGAGTTATATTGTTGTTCTTGGTGCCATTAGTTACAGTAGTTTGTGTTGGAGGTATGTTATGGGGGTTAATGTTTTGTATATATTGTGTCCTTTGTGTTATGTTTCTGCCTTTTGTTAGGTGATGGTACTATGAACAACCTTTATAATTCGTAGGATGTGGTCCTCTGCATATGCCACATGTTGCTGGAGTGTCTTTGCTCTTGTTGCACTCTGTTGTGTTGTGTCGTCCTCCGCATTCTACACAAAGGTAGGATCTATTGCAATAACTTTTTGAATGGCCATACAGTTGACGTCGTGTGCATTGTATTATAGTTTTTGGTTTGTTGGGAGGTTTTATTTCGACTACTTTGTTTTGCAGAGCTTTTATCTTGTAGACATCCTTATTGTTTTATGCCGGTTCCAAGACTACAAAAAACAGATTTAAAAGTTCTTTAGTTAGACGATGTCTGGAATTAATTACGTTTCTATTTCGATGTTCCTTTGCATTTAGTTCGTCGGTTATATCTTTTAACTCTACAGTATGGTGTAGGTATTTTATAACTATTCTATAAGCACGTTCTTTTGTTTGATATGAGTGAAATTGAACTTTTTCTCTTCAGAAATTTTATTATTTTTCTGTATGTGTCAGGTGAATTACTATTTATTTTTATTATATTGTTTGCCATTGATCTGGTGCTGTATTCTTCTACATTAGCTACGTCTGTTAGTTTTATCATTTCCGGGTAGTTTGTGACATGATAAATGAAAATAGGTGGCGGTTTTTGGACTTTTATTATTTTTATCTTCTTCTGAATTAGTCTTTTCCGCGTTTTCATTTGATAATAAGACATCTTTATTGTTCGTATGTATTTCAGTTTCAATAAAACTGTTTTTCTGTAGGTTTTAGCTAGTTTTCTTCTTTTTTGCTCCTCTTACTTCTGGCCAGGATACTGTATTGTTTTCTGCCTCCTTTTCATCCATTTCCACTTCTTCATCTGATGTGAAATAAGTTCTATACAGTTGATGTTGGTTGGTAGTTAATGTAGTTATTTGTTGGTTTTGGGGCGTGTAAATCATAGATTTGCATTTGTAAGTATGCAACTGGATAATTCTGGATTAAATTTGGATGTGACTGATTTATTTGTAGTTATGTATATTGGTCATTTGTTGCTGGATGTACCCTGATAAGCTTATATTTGAAAATATGTAATTTTCAACACCACGCTTTACTGAAAAATTGTAATATGATACACAGAGGACTGCACATTTCATTCTCTATATATAAAGTCTATACCGAATCGAAAATTGTAATTTAATTTTTCTACTTTACTATATCGTGTCAACGTCCACGTCTGCCTTCTTTACCTACCTGCACAACTTGCCTGTTCAGAACACACTAACGCACTCGCAAGCGTTTATAAAGAGTTGGAGCCAGAGCTTGCGGACACTTGCCAAACCTCGACAAGCGTGTAAATGTAGCATTTGAAAACACCTTTCTTATTGTCAAGGCTAATTAAGTGGAATTATTTCCGCGACACAGTCATCATTTTAATCATTAAAATATATTAATCGCTAGTATTGTAACGGTAGAATTGATTGTAAAATCTAATAGTTCCAAAATCAAAAATTAATTTAGATAGATAAGTAGCAAATCAATATCGTTAAATGACTGGAAGCTAAAATTAAACTTAACAAATTTACTGTTTTTCCTCTTTGTAATAATCCATAATCGTATTAATTATATTGAACTTTGTATCATATATACATCATGTTTATGAAGTGAAAATGTAATATCTATTTAAATTTCAAGAACGTATGAGAGATATATCAAATATAATCGTTACAAAAACTCTGTAATAATAATAAATATAGATATTGAAATATCGTGAGATAGTATTTCATCTAATCCCATTGCGGATTAACATTCATTTTATTGATTATAACAAAATCAAACAAAATTGCGGGTACGTGATCAATGGTTATTCTCACGAATATTTTATTTGCAAGTAATGCCATGGCAACAACAAACATACCCATAACTTCCTAGGGAGTTATAGGAGGGAGTTATGGATTCATAAACCCCGCTGATAATAATTGGGCATCCGTTCATGGATTGCACGCAATAATGGCCCAGTTATCAAATTTACCCCCAAAATTAACTCCTAAGTCATTCGACAGGTAGGATTTATCTTTTAAATCGTTATTGACAATAGTAGTCGACGTTGAGACTGCATTTTCGCCTTCCTCTGATGATGTACAAACTAACATTTGTGCTGTTTTGTTTTTCAACTGGATACTATCTGCTAAATAACCCTCAGCTACAGTAGAACTGCGCCATCCACCATGTATCTTCAAAATCGTCATACTCGCACCTGCATCTGCTAACGCCCTGGCAGAAGTTCGACGTAAACAGTGTCCAGTATAGGATTTGGGATTTGGCAAATTCAAGACTTTACACGGGACAATTCCAAATGTGTTTTCTCGTACTAGTTGACGTAAGCAGTTGTGCATACAGGGTGATTCATAATGAATTGTATACAGAGCAATGGTAGACTTCTGACATCAAAATATGACGATTGGCCAAATATGACCTTAGTAAAATGTTGATAGTTAACTATCTACAGGGTGGTAAAGTTGGAATAGTGTATTAATGATTTTGAAATATTTCAGTAGCCGTTTCACTGATATTGATGAAATTTTGGAAATTGGTGTTTTTCGAGGTGGCAAATAATGTCACCATACGGTTATTTTTAGCATACTTCAAGAGGGGGCGCTTCATACTACAACGTAGTTCACTCTTATGACTAAAAGTTTTTTATATTAATTAAGCAACATATGGCGACATGCTAAATTTGTGCAGACAACATTTATAAATAAATAAGGTATACTTGTTTCAACTTGATAAATTTAACCGTTTTCTAGAATACAATAAAATATTATTTTAGAGCACATTTTAACATTAAGTTAATAAATTGGACATTAACAACAGTTGACTCGTTGCAGAAAAATGTGTGTGAACTATTATATTAATTTTTTGATAGCTTTGAGCCAAAATAAATAAATTACCCCTAGTATAGGTTCAATCACGAGGAAAAAATAACAAAGAAAGGACAATAATAATAATAACCGTAAAATTAAATCTACAAAACAAATTTTATAACATATTAAGATGAAAATACATATTATTACTTCAATAAATGTTCAAAGTGACCTCCGTTGACATAAATATATTTTCTAATTGTTTTTGATAACGAATGCCTAACTTTAAAGAAAATATTCGGTTTATTTCTGATGTATTGGGAGGCATTCTGTATTTGGTGCCATAACTCCCGTTGATTGTTGATTGCTTGGGAATAAACTAAAGCTTTCATATGCCCCCAGAAGTAATAATCCATTGGATTAAAATCGGTGCTACAAGCTGGCCACCGAAATTCACTGCCCCTACCAATCCATCGATGAGGAAACTACAAATTCAAATAATTACGGACTTTACGGGAATAGTGATCCGGAGCTCCGTCCTGCATAAACCACAACTTCCGTCTAATGTCTAATGGCCACGTTGTTATTTCATCGAAAACTATCATCAGAATTACCGTTTAAATTTGGTGGTAATTCACACGGACCGACCAAAGCGATCTCTTACAATTCAACACCACACATTGATTTTAAATTCTTTCTGAAAATATGATTCTTTTGGTAAATTTGGGTTTTCCACATCCCAGTAGTGGGAGTTCCTCCAATTAAATACTCCTCTTCTGGTGAAAGTTGCTTTATCCGTAAATAAAATATTCTCGCGAAAATTCCGATTTGCCCTGTGTTCATTAAGAAGAAATTCTGAATATTATATTCGTGCGGGTGTACGGGATGATCTCTGTCTAACAAGTTCTACACCGGGGTAAAATGAAACGGTTTTAAATTTTCTTTCTTGAGTATCCTGGAAATGGAAAATTAACTTATTCCTGTAGCGGCTGTCAATCTCCGTGTACTAACTTCAGGATTTCCAGCAACTTGAAATACTTGATCCGTGATAATGATTTTTGGACGCCTCGTGCTTCTCTTAGGATGGAACTCTCCAGTTTTTCCTAACCTCTCATAAATATTTTTAAAAGTTTGATGGTTTGGTTCGGGCCTATTGGGATACAATCGTAAATATGTTCGACAGACACGTCTACCACAAAAATTTTCTTGTGCGTAAACGCAAATAATATCTCGCATTTCATTGTTTGTAAAGTTGTTACGGGGAATGATGATAAATAACAAAATAGTTCAAAATTCAACGATTATACCAAATAACTTTCCTTGAGATTTTTTATTCGAGTTGAGTTTCGCGTAGTTCACGGCAGTTAGGGCTAGGTTAACACTATGAATTTAATTATGACATTTATAATACGACTAGATTTGTGTATTAGCAGCCACAACAAACTTTTTGCAACTGTTGCTAATGCCCAATTTATTACCTTAATGATGAAATGTGCTCTAAAATAATATTTTATTATTTTCTCAAAAACAGTTGAATTTATTAAGTTGAAACAAGTATACCTTTTTTATGTATAAATGTTGTCTGCACAAATTTAGTATGTCGCCATATGTTTCCTAATTAACATAAAAAACTTTTAGTCATAAGAGTGAACTCAGCTGTAGCATGAAGCGCCCCCTCGTGGAGTAGGCCAAAAATAACCATATGGTGACATTTGCCACCTCGAAAAACCCGAATTACCAAAATTTCATCAATATCAGTGAAGCGGCTACCGAAATATTTCAAAATCACTAATACAATATTCCAACTTTACCACCCTGTAGATAGTTAACTATCAACATTTTACTAAGGTCATATGTGGCCAATCGTCATATTTTGATGTCAGGAGTCTACCATTGCTCTGTGTACAATTCATTATAAATCACCCTGTATATTTCTCAATAATAGTAAATTGTCTACTCTGAGGAACGGTAACCACCATAACAGAATCCCTGTCTTCAATATTAGTAATCGTCGTGTTAATAAATTCTTGAGATCGACATTCTCCAAAGTATCCCATAATCAAAATAACCTACAATAAGTAATTAAATAAGTAATACTATTTATTAATTGAACTATTGTATGAAAAAATAGGTACCTTATGCTATAAATAACTCTTGTCAGGTGCATTCTACACAGTGTAGTTAACACAGCGAACGAAGATGGTCACCTGCAAGCAGAAGCTCCACTGGAAAGTTCGGTAACTGACTAAAACCGAATAATTCCAGCAGCGACTTGCCACCGGACTCTGCGAATAAAACTGAATTTTTTATCTCAACCTATCCTTTATAGAATAATTCAATTTATGAAAATCAGCTCTTTCTATAGCAATTCTATTTATGAAAGTGTACTTTTTCCAATAAAAGCGACTACGAAGAAGCTCTAACAAGTAACTTTAACTACCATCCGGCCAAGCGAAGACGGAAGGACTTTTTAAGTGATTATACAATACTAACCGGCAGACAAAAAGGGTCAGGAATCCTTTAACCGGGGAGAAAACTTCCTCCGACAGTAAGGGTGCTGCCAGCTTTCGTCCGCCACCCCCTCTCACTAACTGCCTCGTGCTACAGAACGTACATTCGTACCCGGAGCATGAAAACGACCCCTACCTCGCCATCTATTTTTTCTAGAGAAGAATTCCCTGAATTGGCCAAAACCCCGACCAAACAAACCACCACCGACGTAACCAAAGAAGAAGTCGTCGAATAAATAGCCAACCTATCTTTTCATCTCCAGAAAGCCCTCAATCTCACTAGTAAACTTCAACACCAACAAAATCCACCACAGCAATCTCGCAGCTCATCTCCTACTTTCTCAGCGAAATCCCACGACTCTCAGCGATCCCACCAATCTCTGGTTTCCACCAGCCGCAACGGTCAATCGGGAAACTTCACTCGCTTAGGCACCCTGCCTAATCGAGATCGCAAAATCCCAACACCACCACCCCCAACCACCCAACAACAGCCACGACAACAACAACAACAGCCACGACAACGACAGCCAACTCATACCTTCCAAATCCAGGCAACCCCGACAATCCCAAACAAATTCAACATCACAAACCCTCAACATCCGCAACCTGCCACCCAAATTCGTTTCCCAGCGGGAGTTAGTCAATCTCCTCAACACAAACGAGTTGTTGAGAGGGAATATCGCCTACTTGAAAGGCGAACCCCAACAGGACCGCCCTCAAGATACCCTCTGACATTCCCTGTGAATATTTGACCAAAAAGCTTCGCAATACCCTCGGTGACGATCAAGTCGTCATCATCCCTCTCAATCCCACTCGCCAAAACCGTCAATACTCCAGATCACCCAAACCAACCTTCTCTCTTGTCTGCAGAAATGTAGACACTTCCCTGACAGAAAAAGAATTTGACGACATCCTCAACGACATAAACTTCCCCGCCACCAAGTCATGACGCATCATCTCTCGCCGCCAAGGCAAGCCCACCTCAATGTTTCGGATTCTTACTGCGTCCGAAGCGGCATACCACATCGCTCTAACGAAGGGCATCAAATTCCACGGTCTGCAACAGGTGCTCCAGCACAGGCCACCTTGCCGAATCCTGCAAGGCCAAACCGGTCTGTCCCTAAGGCAAACGAACCTCTCTGTAAAAATTGCGGCGGCTCGCACCCCGCTTATCATCCTCGGTGTCCAAAGTGGTTGGAAACACCTAAATGCGCACAAGAGATCGCGCCCATTACCCTCGAAAAGCCACAGACCCCCTACAACCTTACCACCGACTCTAAAATCTTGATCGAGATTTTAGCAACGACCATCATGAACGCCGTCCCGACAGCCCGTGGCCTAGTGGCCGATACCCTCACACATCTCGTCCCCTCTTTCTACGGTTACAACTGTACCGTCACAATGGGCGCGGACAACCGCGTCCACTTTGTCTTTACTTCTAAATGTCAAAATTAAGTCATGGACTTCTTAATCGGGACCGTGAATTGCCTAGGTCTAGCCAGAAAGCGACATCTTCTCAAACACCTTTTGCACTCCCAAAATATACAAATACTTTCTATCACCGATACTCTTTTAAAATTTCCCCTCGCTTTGCTGGCTATTCCACTTTCCAGCTAGACAGGAACTTCTACTGTCACGACAACGGACTCCCCGCGTTACCACACCCACTCCCTGCACTTATGTCTCAACAGAACTTGAGATCTGTTCCAACCGAAGTAAATACCGTTTTATTACCGTACAATCTCAGTAACGCAGCAAATTTGATGTAAATTACCCAGACTTATTATATTCACTAATCAGCAGGTCAACTGGGTTTGTATCGTAATTGTACGGTTTTTGTGTTGGTTGGAACATACCTAATGATTGCATAGCCATCGACATATCGTGGAATAATACCACGACGACATCCTTTTCCTACTACAAACATCCCAATCAACAATTATCAATCGACCTCCTCGAATATGCAACCACTCTACCATGTGCCGTAATAATGGGTGACTTAAACTCACGCAATATTCTTTTCGGTGATACACACACCAACCCAAACGGCAGAGTACCCGCCGATCAGCTGGTCTCACTTCCCATATCGCGGATTAAAAACAATAATCCAACCCTAATAAGTCACCTCGGCGCTTCCATCGTCGACCACATAATCTGCACTGACAGGTTACTAACCCGCATGGACGATGCATGCTTTATAGGCGACCCCATCACCTCAGACCATTTTCTACTACTGGTCAAGACTTGACTGCACAATTCAATACTACCACCGTCAACAAATTTCACATATCGCGATTATAAAAAAGCCGATTGGGATTCCTTTGCAAACCACGTCTCAACTAATTTGCCACAACCCGTCATTCATCAAGTACTGATGACATAGATAACCACGCAGAGGAATTCCTATCCCTCTTAATCGATGCGCAAGACATCGCCGTACCTCTCACCACCATAAATACCAACTTTCACGGTCTTCCGCAACGAATTCTTCTCAAAATCCTTCAGAAAAGACAGTTATATAGGTTATACGTCCTCACTCGAGATTCCGCCGTCAAGACACAATGGAACCGTCTAAACGCCCATGTTCGGTATGAAATCAATTCTGAAAAGCAGAGGAAATGGAAGGCCGATACACCCGGACTGGACTTCAGACAAGGTCACGTGTTTTGGTAAAAATTCTACCGCCTTGTCGGCCTTAAGAAGAAAGTGAAAGGACAGAAGATCTACACCCCAGAAGACAAAGCCACCGCCTTCAAAAATAACCTACAAACTGTCTTAACACCACCTGACAATCCACGATTTCTCCGGGACTTTGCCACTGAAACCGACCTGCTAACCCGCGACATAACTCGTAGCCCACACGTCCACATTCCGCTAAATCTGAATTCCCCGCTTCTTACACCTTTCACAATCGAAGGAGTTTAGCGGGCGTGCCGAGCGGGGAGAAACAGTGCCCCGAGCACGACGGAATCTCGAGACAGGACCTCAAAGACCTGCCAGAAGAGACTTTCCCTCCGCTCTGTGCCTTGCTTAACGCCTGTTTGGCATTCTCTTATTTCCCTCGTTGTTAGAAATCAGCCAACGTACTTTTCATCCCCAAACCCGGCAAATACCCTACAAAGCCTGAATCCTACCGCCCTATTTCATTAAACAGCGTCCTAGGTAAAATCTTTCAACGTTTGTTAAAGGAGAGAATCTGGGACTTCTGTACCGAAAATAATATAATTCCGGCATTTCAATTCGGATTCAGGCCAGGCCACTCTTGCCAGAACGCCACCACCAACCTTCAAACTATCGTCACCTGAGCTTTAAATCAACGACGCTGTTCAGCCGCCATTTTCATGGAAGTTCAAAAAGCTTTCGATTAAGTCTGGCACGCCGGACTAGTGAGAAAGCGACTGAGCATCCAATTGCCAAACTAAATCGTAAAATTATTATATTCTTACCTCACCGACCGTTCCATCAGCGTCAAAGTTGGTTACAGCATTTCCGACTCTTTTACACCCCAAACTGGCGTTCCGCAGGGCTCGATACTCGCTCCACTATTATATATAATTTATACGTATGATACACCAATATCACGACACCCCCAGGACAATATCCAACTATATGCGGACGACACAGCACTAATCATTTCCGCCACTGACATTCGCTCTCTCAACATTCGATCCCAAAATCTACTAACTCAATTTTCAAATTGGTACAGGAGATGGCGGTTACTCTCAATATTCAGAAAACACAAGCCATCGTGTTCAAACACCCTTCCGCCAAGAGCGACCGACTTCTACCCACAAACTTTCGCCTCGTGCTCTGGGGAGATCAACTCGAAATCCGCAGGGAAGTCGTCTATTTGGGAGTGAGATTTACTCACACTCTCAACTTGATGGCCGACCTAACGGACGCACTAAATAAAGTCCGACGTCGAGTTAATATTCTTAAGGCGCTCGGCGGAAGCTTCAGACTAACTCACCCTACCACCATACTTCATACGTATAAGACATATATCCGTCCAATAATCGACTATAGAGCAAACGTCCCGACCATCTAGTTTAGCAATACCGTTTATGTCAATACCGACATCGAGCCAATTCCTTCCCGTCTGAACAACTTACAAACCCGATACGTTAGTCGCAGTATCGAATCGGGCAATGAAATCTCGAAAAACGCCCTCCTCACACCGTGGATCGCCAACAGACGGCCTCTCGGCGGAAAACCCAAGAGAAAGCTCCCATTTCCTCCTGTACGCTTACTAGCCATGGCTTACGATGACCGCCCCGACGAATACATCGATTATCTAGATGAATCCCCAATTTCAATTCGATGACCAGATATCTTAATTCTTCACAATTTAAATAAATTTTTCAATTTTCCATATATATTCAATTTCCCATATATATTCGACTAACTAGACCATCCATACAACTAACTTATATTTCTTTTATCTGATATTCAATAATCTTCATATTTCTCAAAATCTCCAATTTTCATTAACTTGTTCAACACTTTGGACAACCCCTATACATTCCAACCGACGTACATATAGAACTAGTATCTAATCTCACTACGGACGCATTTATAGCCACTTTGAAACGCTTTGTAGCTAGACGGGGTAAACCCAGTATCATTTACTCAAACAATGCAACAAACTTTCTTGGAGCTAGAAATCAGTTGAGAGAACTTTATAATCACTTTCAGAATAAAGATTTTACTGATACAATACAAAATTATCTGACTGTAAACTAGACACAGTGGAAATGCATTCCACCAAGATCCCCACATTGGGGAGGAATTTGGGAGGCTGCAATTAAAAGCGTCAAGTATCATATCTCAAGACTCATCGGTTTAACAAAATTAACTTTTAACCAATTCGCAACTAATATGACTCAAATTGAAGCAATCTTAAACTCACGACCTTTGAGTACCTTATCGAACGATCCCTCTGATTTTCAATATCTCACTCCTGGTTCAAGTAAATAATTTACCTCACATCAAAACTAATATGGCTGTTGGACAAAGAATAGAAACTTTCAATTATGGGTAAGGTTACATCACCTATTCTGTTACAATGACAAAACTTATCTCTATTGTCAATGGGCAGTTTACCCGGTGTCGAGACCCCAAGTGTCGACCAAAAAGAAAGTTATCTTTACGACGTCTACTTGTAATCAGTCGAAAAACCTCATGACGAGTTAAAAATAGATGACGCAAGTACATACCTTACAAAAGATGTGATATGAAAGTATACGATGTATAGGGTGACACAGTACTATTTAAAATAAAGGTATGCTATGGCTACATACACTTTATTCCTGATTTCAAATAATTTATGTATTAGCGTTCAGCCCTGTTTAAATAATGTTAGTGTTTGATTGCGTTCTTCCCAGATTCATTTTAATGCATTTTGTTTTTCAACGGGTCTTATTATAGTACAGATAAAAAGCTTTTTGTTCGCTTTGTAGTTCTGACAGCACAAGTGAAACATATGTGGCCTTTTCGTTGTAACGTGTTTCGGTAGTATAATTTGGATTTGTTCCTTTCTTTCTAATGTATCTGAATGGTATAAATCGGATGGGGCCTTTTCTTTGTATTGAATTTTGGATGTATTGATTGAATGGAAGCATTTTATATACATTGTAATCATATATAATTTTTGTAGTATGAACAGAATGGATCATGATTTGCACGTCCGTCTAAAATACATACAGAAATTTTAATCATTTGTGGAAAAATTTAAAGAAAGAAAAAAAGTCAGCTTCAAACAAACTCTAACAATATTTAAAGAGGGCTGAACGCAAGTACATCAATTATTTCTAACTTTCAAATTAATAAGGAATAAAGTGTAAATATGTAGCCATAGCATATCTTTATTTTAAAAAGATTATGAGTAGATACAGTACTGTGTCACCCTATACATCGTATGATTTGATATCACATCTATTGTAAGGTGTTACTTGCTTCTCCTAGTTTTACCTCGTCAAGAGGTTTATGGACTGATATTAGTACTTTTTGTACAACCTTTAAATTCTATTCCCATATACTTAAGACAAGTAATATAAATATTTTAAATAATTTGTTAGATGTATATAGTATTTAAGGAACATTTTTTTTATTTTGGCTATAAACCCAAATGGGTAGGCCAAATATTGCAAATGTTATATACCACTTGAAAGGTGTTGAATAGAACTACAAAAAACATTTAGGGTGTTTTTTCTTTACCTGTAATTGAAAACCGTATAAATTGGAAAAAACGAAAAAAAAATCAAAGGGTGGACCACTTATTTTGGCTATAACTTCACAACGGTACACCAAGTATATTAAATATTATATATGTTGGAAAGCCCTTGAATATAGCTACATAAAACATTTCGGGTAATTTTTCTCTATCTGAGGTCAAAAACGTATAAATTTGAAAAACTTATATACCCATATTTTTGAAATTTTAGAGACCATTAGGACCTCTTAACGATTTTTTCAGGGATCGTTGTATGATGCGATCATAATAACTTTTCGAGCTCAATCATCTTGCAAAGTTTCATCGAAATCGTTAAAGCTATTACAAAGTTGCCACAAATATATGTACCGACAAACTACCTAAAACGAGGTACCTGTATCTCAGCTTTGGGTACAGCTAGGAGGCTAAACATTTTACTGTAGTATCACCTCAGCGCCCCGAGTCAATAGGTGAACGCGTTCCTATTCTTTGGCAATTTGAAAATTGACATTTTGTATGAAAAATAAATTACTGTATGTATAGAGTGTCTTTTCATGGTTTGTATTGGGCTTATTCGGTTTGGTGGTTTTTGTGCGGATCTACTTGCGTTACTCGGCACCTACCGCTGCCTGTGATAAAAAAACGAATTCTGGAGCAAACAAGGTAGTAATGAAAACTTTCTCGTCCGAGAAAGTACTGGGGAAAATATCCTGTCCGAAACGGACACATTTCACAGTGTAATAAGCATCTTAACAACTCAGTGAATCTCTCCGGTCAGAATAAAACTCTAAACCAAACTTAATATTAACGCGGGAAAATTACGATTTTACCTAAAAGTATAAAAATATCTATCGTGCTACGACGCGAAATACAACAGTGATAACTACAAGTGTTTTAGTTCAATAATAATCGGAGAGAAATACATATTTATCATACAAGCATCTAATATATGTGAATAACTGTAATTCATTATCTAACCATCAACTCGCCGCATCATTTGTTGTATCTACCTTAATATCTGTTTTTTGCAAGATTTGATGTACAGTAACCGAACTAATGAATTTTCCCATTTGTTGCTGGTCTGCAAGAAACGAACATCTGCACAAAAAATTAATGAAACAGAAATTCTATGCATTCTCTATGTGTGCGGAATTGGAGGGGTACATTCCCGTCGTGTTCCGTCAGTTTGACTATTTTACTCGTCGGGCTATCAGTGGACTGTATTCTATATTTCGGCTGGTTTCCTACTCGTGGTCTTCGGATACGTTGACGTTGAATAAAAATCAGAAGAAAAGAGATTCTCAGTTTTATTTACAAAATATTTCTCTTGCCCAACACTCGGTAACAATTAAACAAATAACAAATTTAACTTGATTTGATATAAATACGCATTTACTAAGAAGCATTGAATACTTGATACTGTTGACTAGATGTTTGTTAGTTGCTGTATAGATGTATATTTTATAAACACCGTATACCTTGATTCGATAGATGTGGATACGAGGGTAGTAGATAGATTAGAAACAAGAGTTGATTCCTTGTTTTCGAATATATTTGTAATTTTTGCAGGGAACTTGGCCAATAGATTCATGGCACAAAGTTCTAGTTTTGGAATTAGAACTATAGTTTTAATAGGTGCGATTCTTCTAGACTTTGCCGCGATGAGATTGCAACTAACTTGATTTTGATGAAAGGATAAAAAATAGATATTGCAGCCATATGCCACTTAGCTGGCATCGCTGAAGCCATGAATTTGGATTTTTGTAGGTTTGTGAGCTGATAGTATCCAGCGAGGTATTTGTATTGTTTTAAGTTGTCGAGTTGAAGAAGAAATTATAATTTTTTATTGCAATAACTTTTAATACTCGACACACAAGGAAAGGGGATGATTCGTGTCCGAATGCCACATAATTTAATTCGATACATTTGAAAGGTTGTTGTGGTGAATCACGTCACAGTAACGTTTGTAAAAAAGTTTGGTTTGGGTTAATTTGTATTTGCCTGTACATATTTTGAAGAACATATTTGAATAAACAAAATCGACACAAGATGTCGAATAAAGGTGATTGTCATTTAAAGACAAGTTTGTTGAGGATTTGGCAGAAAAATCAAATACTACTCTTGTTCGAGTTGTACTTTTGTCTTAATTACGCATATTTATGAGGAACGAAATATTTGTTTTGCTTAGATGAATTGGTTAAAGAAAAGGGAACATTCTTAGCTAGCCCTAATTTGAAATATCTCCAATTTGTTCTCTATACTCAGAAAATAAATGTGGATTTTTGTGTAATCGTTTTTCTTGACTAATAGATCAATTTTTGGCACTATCAAAGGAATTACCTAATGAGATAATAAGCTAGTTTGTCTAACAGAGGAAGGTCCACCAGGTAGGTGCTATTAGACAACACTATTGTGGTTTCAGAGAAAATTTATTCAGCTTGCCCGTCGTCAGGCGATAAAATGGAATCAGTAGTGTCGATTTCTTCCTGCTTCAAGAAGTTTTAAATTAATTGTGAGTTGCTTCCTCACTTGGGTTTGTTTCTTTACTATTTATTACTAAGAGAGAATGTACAGCAGTTTGATGATTGGCATCAGTTGATAAACAATATTTCGGGGGCCCACTGTAAGTGTGATGTCTAAGGTTGCAAGTACGACATATGGCTTTGTATTGACAATCTTTCAAAATATGAGATTTCGAAAGGCAATTTGTACATAAGTTAATTGTCTTTATATAATTAAATTTATCTTTGGCTGCTAGAGCCGAAAATTACTTTTATTGAAAGATTATGTTCAGAGGTATTGCATTGAACATTAGAAAAAAACGATTTGTTATGAGTATTTACTTTTGGATTATTATTTTGTAAAAAGTCTTGATTTTTCGTAGAGTTTTTGTTGTTTGAATTTGAGTTGTTTTGATTAGTTTTTATATTTTGAGTGAAATTTGAGCTGGCGGAGTTTTCGAAGGCGTCGCTTCTGTCGTCTAGAAATTCTAAAAGCTGCGTAATTGTCAATTGATTGTTCAAAGGCTTGTTTTGTAAAAAATACAATTTTCCTTATAAAATGTGGATTACAAATGAATTAAAAATTTCAAGACTTGCCAGAGAATCTACGATTGTTTTTGATTGAGTAATAAATTTTCTGAGTAAATGCGAATTTTGTTTTTCAATTGGTGAAATTCCTAACAGCTGTGTAAAATGATTATTTATTATTTGTCTTTTGTTATTGAATCGGTTATTGAGTAAATCAAGTGCAAAAGAAAAATTTTCGTTTGTGACAGGTAATCTTTTTACTAGCTGTAAGAGTTCGTCTGTTAGAAATGATTTAAGGTAGAAGAATTTTTCGGCATTGAATAGTTAGTTGATTGTTTTTTGTATTTAATGCATGAAATAGATCTATAAAACTTTTGTATTCTAAAGGATTACCAGAAAATGTAATTATATTGACTTCTGGCAATTTTATATTTCGCGAAACGTGATTGTAATTCGCATCACGGTCATCGTTGTCAAGGAGGTCATCATTTTGGGTGGCTTCATAAATGTTAGTTGGAGAAAGTTCTTTTCCCTGGTTGGTTATTAACAAGCACAATCGTCGTGAATGTACAAATAATAGGTATTTAAAATATTTCGGGCTTTCAATTGAAGTTCACAATCCAGCAAATTGAAAGGTACAATAGAAACTATAAATTTAATGCAAATGGTACGTGGCTATTTCACGAAACTGTTTAAACAAGTACAACAATAAACTTGTTATTCTTTACATAATCTTGTCAAAAGAATTTTACTTCAAAGTTTTACAATTTTATCAACGATAAAAATAGAATTCAACCCCAAATATTACAATGCGTTATAACAATGGTAATAAAATACAAATAATTTATTCTCCAACAACATTTCTATTTAGTGTCTAATAAACACTTACTATCATCCGTTTCGCCCAGTGACGTACCGGCAACTTTTGATGCTACGTATTTCCAACACTATGTAACAAAACTCAGTAACGTTGCGTTTCTTTTTTTGTGAGAAAATAACATAATCTTTTAATTTTCAGGCCCGTATGGAAGTCGAAGACTTGTTCGTAGACTTGGCAGACGGCAGAAAACTTTTAAAATTACTGGAAATAATATCTGGAGAAAAACTAGCGAAACCAAATAATGGAAAAATGAGGGTACACAAAGTCGAAAACGTCAACAAAAGCCTAGCATTTTTACATACAAAAGTCCGTTTGGAAAGTATAGGAGCAGAAGATATCGTAGACGGAAACCCCAGACTTATTTTAGGTTTAATATGGACAATCATTTTAAGGTTTCAGATTCAAGAAATTGAGATTCCAGAAGTAAGTATTGTTATTTATTATTAGCGATATTTAAATCAACAAACAGTATAACGTGGCCGTTCAGTGTTCGTTTTCTGCTTCTTCATTACACTAGTGTATTCTCGAACCAGGTATCCAGTGTTTCTATTGCATTCTAATGTTTTTTCTTATTCGATCACTGTTTTTTTAGCCACATACGAATGCGTATCAGAAGGATAAAGAATAAAAATATAAGATGCTTTGTATTTTAATTAAATGTAATTTGCTAAGAAAACAATATACTCGTAAGTGAAGATCTCGTAAAAAAACAATAAATACGTCCAGTTACAAAAGGCATCGAATCAATGAAAAAGAGCTCCTGCTGGGAGTGATTTTTGTGACTGGTGAAGTGACTAATTGAAGAAAAATGTAAAGAAATTAAATAAGTTTGAAAAAATATGTACAAACAGGTTCACAAGCAGATATGAAGTGTATAACAGACAAATAGTACAAAAAAACAATATGACATGCAAAAAGAAAAACATGGGAAGAACTTGGAAAATAATTACCAGATAATTTAATAAAAAATAGCCTAAGTTTCTAACAAAAATACTTCACGTGAAAGGAAAAATAAAAGGAAATTACGGCCATAAAAGGTAAATCAAATCAAATACAAACACCGAGCGAATAGCTACATTATGGAAAGAGTGACAAATTTATCATTGAAATAAGATAATGATGAAGTTAATAAATACCAAAAAAATATGCAAATGAACCAAATTAGCAGGGGACTAATTGTTGACCCTTCGCAACTTAAGGAGTACTCGCTATTATCACAATTAACCAATCCTCATACATTATTCCATGTGTTACTGTGGCAACAACGATATTAGCGAGTATTCTTAAAGTTGCGAAGGGTGATCAATTAGTCTCCAGAGTGTTAGAAAAAATAACAAAAACAAGAAAAGCAAGGGCAGACAATGAACTAGATCTGGAATTTAAAAAATATAATAAGAGAGAGAAGATAGAGTGGCTGTAGAAAACATATGAAAAGGCATGGGCAATAAAAGAAATTCCAACTGTCAGAATAAGTTGATAGTACTAATATATAAAAAAAGATGAATAACTAAATTGTGAAAATGACAGAGCAATATGTACTTGAGAATATTGGGGAATATTAAGACAAACAACAGAGACAGAAATGGAAGGACAAGCAGCATAGGTACATTTCAGAGCAGCAACAGACTCAATTGATACGAAGATCACATGTTCCAAAATGTTTGGATAAAATGAAGGTATTAAACAGGATGTCAAACAGCTCACCGCTGTTTATAAAAGTAATGAATCAAATAATAAAATGCACAATAGCAGAAACATTCCAATTACAGCGTACAATAGGATACTACATATTACAGGCACTGAAAATTGAGACATCAAAGTACGGGGATGACACATCGAGAGGGAGAGAGGGGGGAGGGAGAGAGGGAGAGAGGGAGAGAGGGGGGGAGGGAGAGAGAGAGAGAGAGAGAGAGAGAGAAATAATGGTAGCACACAAGAGAGAGAAATATAATATGTAAACCCTTATAAACGAAACTAACCGTATCAAAATAATTCGATAATATAATGAGAAAATTATAAAAATTCTAAAAAATTTGCAATTGTTTCGATATCATAAAATATCATTGTCAGAATAGCAGAAGTTGCAACGCATTTTTGGTTAGATCAAGAAGTGACCTATCTTGTAGTTCACTTTAATATATATGAATAGGAAAAAGAAGATATGATATCGCAAATATTAAAGCTTAGATATTATCAGTCCTATGATGACATCCTGGATATCTTTTTCCCATTTAAGATCAGTATAACTGTGCAATGATGTAGGAAACCAAGGAAAACTATTATCTGCTGATCTTTACAATTATTACGTAAGAAGACGGTTTAATAGTGTAGAACTCCTTCAATTTGTCTATTCCTTGATGACTTCATATTGTGGACCTCTTAATTTCTAATACCTCGACGAAATCTAGTTATTTTTTCTTATCACAAATATGTAGTACTTCTAGTTCTGTGTTAGGTGTTGATGAATGTTTGGTGTCAAGAAGATTTTTGCGTAATGGGGTTTTCTGGATGTTTTAATCTGTATGCTCGTAAGTGTTCGTAAGCGTGTCTAATTTCAAAATTTCTAATTGTATGACCTATATAAACAGAATTACATTCTGGGCGTTTAAGTTTATATATACCAGACTTTTTTATGGGGATATTTTTGATTCTACACTTAACAATTTTGTACTTTCATTACTTTCTGGTATAAAAGAATGTGTTGTATTTGTTGCTAAAGATACAATCTTTGAAGTATTACCAGCATATGTGACTGTTTTGTAATTTTGTATACTTATTTATTTGAGGTATGTATTAATCAGAACTATTTCACTTTTGATAATAAGCTATATATTCAAAATAAAGGTTTGCCAATGGAAATCCCTAAATCACCAATTCTGGCAAACATTTTATAAACTGTTTAGAAAGAAATATCTTTGAATGTAACATTTTGGTATAGATATAGATATGTAGATGACAGTATTAGTGTGTTTTGTAGGTAGTAACGGACAATTAGATGTATTTTTCAATCATATTAACAATTTACACCCGAAAATTAAATTTGCATTAAATAGAATTGCAGGTCTGCAATTTCTAATAAAGAGAATTTATTAAACCTTTTGAGTGATACTAATGCAGATATAGCATTACTATAAGAAACTTGGTTTAGGTCTTTGTCAATTTTCCCTTTTATAATATTCTCCGCTCCGACCGCCTAGACAGAAGGGATGGGGTAGCTATTCTACTAAAAATAAATATAAAATTTAGTGTTTTTACCTGTTTTTCCTGACATACCAAATAAATGTGTAACTATTAGTTGTGATTCGTATAGTATTACTTTTGTAATCTTGTGTATAAAACCTGTTACATATATTGATGTAAATGTATGGAATTCCTTTTTTTATATATATCACTTCCATTTGTTATTAGAGGAAACTTAAAAACTCTCATAACCAAGCGTGGGGTTGTGAGTGGATTGACATTTATGGGAACACACTTTTAAGCTATTTAGAAGGCAACAATATCATATGTTTAAATTATGGATGTGCCAATTTAATTCAATACAATCTTCTTTCAAGAGCAAGTGCCATTGACAGTTGCTAACCCATATATATCACACTTATTTCAATATAAAACACATGACGATCCTTGTGTTCTAATCATTTACCAATTATAATTTACCAATTATAATCAACTGCTTCATTAAGCCAAATAGTTTCAGTTTCAACAAGACCAGAAAATGGAAAATATTTAAAGCAGACTAGAGTAAATATACAGAAACCAGTGAGGAAATATTCTCAAACATATGAAAATAGCATCTTCAACGATACCCCAACAATCAGCCAAAACAATCAAATCAAGAGGAAAGCTATGTAATGATGAATACGGAGAAGCGGTCCAGAAAAGAAAGCGCGCGTGTAATAAATATAGACAGAATACTAGTCTTGAAAATATAATGGAATTCAAACACAGTGACGCCCTAGTTAAAAACATAACAAAGAAACGAAAACAGAATCTTGGAAGAATTACTGCAGCGAATAAATAGATATAGAGGTAGAAGACAAGAAAATTGTCAAACTATTGATGTAGATGATGAGTGAATTCCCGAGTTTCATAGTAAGCTGGCTCCAGATTTGGTACCGCAAATGGAAATTGAAATGAAATTACCTCAAGCACCAAATGATTTTCTGCATAGGACATTCACGATAAACGAACTACTTATAGCTCTTAAAAATGGTAACAACTCGTCATCGAAAAAGAAAAAGACCAAATAAACTACCCAATGTTAGCTAATCTAAGCTGAAATTCTCGAGAACAAATCCTCAGGTAGATTAATAATATTTTGACCCACCAATCCCCAATACCACAAGACTGGAAAGATTACATAATAATTCCAATATTAAAAAAGGACAAACTATCTAATAATTACCTATCATATAGACCCATATCCTTAGCAACTAGTATTTTAATGATATATGAACGGCTAATAAAAAATTGCTTAGAATTTTGGTTTGAAAAAAATCAGTTGTTACCAAAATCGCAATAAGGTTTCAGCCAGGAACGATCTACACAAAAGTTTAACCAATTCGGTCACTGGTATCCTAAAAACTTTCACTAAAAACATCTGTTTCTGCCATTTTCTGTATATAGAAGGAGCATACGATAACGTAAACCTAGATATTTTATCTACAAAGACAATTATAATAGATATTATAAAGATATATTTAACATGTCGGAACTATTACAGGCCTCACTGACATGCGACAGACACAGGTAGGTTTACCCCAAGGAAGTATCTTAAGCTCACTGCTTTATATAATATACACACAGGAATTAGAAAATTTATTAGAAGCAGACACTAAAATATTACAATTTGCTAATGATATATGTATCTATTCAGAATTAAAACAAATAGGTAGCTGTAATAACACCCTTGCTCAGAATATGGAAAACGTTAAAAAATGAACAGAGGAAGTTGGTTTAAAAATATCAGAACAGAAACTCCCAGATCACTTCAATATTCACAGGAGAAGCATTAAAAATGTGCATAAACTCATGTAAGACTAATTTCGTGATTTTCACAGATAGTAAAAGCTCACTAGAAATAAACGGTTTTAAAGACTAAACTTTTCTGCACTCTGGAGGCTGTG
Organism: Galeruca laticollis; assembly: GCA_963921935.1. Lineage (NCBI taxonomy): Eukaryota > Metazoa > Arthropoda > Insecta > Coleoptera > Chrysomelidae > Galeruca > Galeruca laticollis. Next base: position 31,605,862 of record OY998183.1, on the reverse strand, counting down.
TCATGCTAATATCCGGATTTATAGGACCCGTTTTACTGACTCTAGTGGGCTAAAACTCAATGGGGTTCCTCTATGAGAAGCCCTGAACAATATCCAATCATAAAATTGTTCACTTGTATACACTACGTGGCTATATCGTGCTAATAAACCGACATTTCTCCAAAAATGTGGTACTTCAGGTAACATTGTACCCGTTGTACTGGCTCTGGTGATCTGAAAATCAATAGGATTCATCTGTGAGATGCACTGAACAATACCCAATCATAAAACTGGTGAGTTTATGCATTCCGGAGGCTGTATTGTGCTAACAAGACATGTTACAAAAAGTGGCCGACGACGACATACACACAGTTTGTTTTGTAAACCCACATTTTTCGTGATTTTCTGACGGGAAAAATTTCTCCTCTGTTCTCGAATATCACCCAACAGAATATGAATGTATCTGAGCAATGCAAATATAGTCGATGAATTTCTTCGTCAACATGGAGTAATTACTATTAATAATATAATCATCAGTGCAAGACGCCTTATTACTCCTTCAGAGCGTCCTGTCCAACGTTTGTCCTTCAATACCAAATTCAATTCTGGAAAAGAGTTTAACCGATAACAACTTAACATTACTGTCCCCTATATCTTTTTTGAGTCAATATCCCAAATCCCGAATATTCCCATATTTGAGGTTTCGCAGACAAATCTACATATCTGCATCTGACAACCTGTTTATCCCTGAATCTATGCTTATCACCTAGGAAAACACCCAATACCGGATATATATATATATATATATATATATATATAAAAAATATATATATATATATAAAATATATATATATATATATAAAATATATATATATATATATATATATATATATATCCAGTGATATTTTCTGCTACAAATGTACAACAGAAATTAGGCAATGTGAAACACAAGGTATACAAGATACATCTCATCCTTCAACTTCTCCAAACAAAAACAATTTTTCCGATATCCGTAAAAAATTGAAATATGGATATTGAAGTTTCAGATGTAGACGTAACTGGTAAGAGAAAAGCGAATGAGATTGCCACAACTCCGTTAGAAGAGCAGAATATCTCAACTCCTTCTATTGACAAGCAGGTATCTAAAAAACAAAAACCCGAACAAGACGAGACCAAATCTTCAACGGTTACTGAAGTAAATCCAGAATCTACAAAAATATTTACTAATGAACCCTCGACTAGCGTAATCGCAACAGAAGATGAATCGCAAGCACAATTTGTAAAACCAACTGCTCCAAGTAAAACTCATTAATACTGCAATAAAAAACCGCTATCATTAGAAACCTCTCTTAAAGAAATTTATTTAAGAGCAGTCTAGCATGTATGGCTTAAATTATTCTCAGTTCAAGGATTTTATAGAAAATGTCCAAGGTAACAAAGACCCGTTAAGTGTAGCTCACCTATATACATCTGACGTCGACTCATTAGCTATTTTAATGACTAAAGTTTATCGATTTCTTACTGAAAAAATATATAAATCTCGTTTCACAAAAATAAGGAAAAGAATAATGAAGCTCCTCGTAGCACAAGAGTCATAAGAGCTTCAAAACCAAAATATGAGTCACAGTCTTATCGTCCCATCTCCTTGACTTACATAATGTGCAATGTCTTGGAAAAAATTCTCAACAATCGACTTCTATGGTTCCTGAAAACGCATAATAAGATTTCTCCAAATCAAACGGGTTTCAGAAAAAATCGTTCAACCGTAGACAATCTAGTAGATTTAGAAACAACAGTACATGAAAGTTTTGCAAATGTACAAGTAATTGTAGCCGCTGTATTTGATATAAATAAAGCTTACCATACTGTTTGGAAATACAATATTTTAAAGAAGCTTCTCTCATGGGGGATTGATGGAAGTATATTAAAATTCATCCAAATTTTTTTATCAAACAGAACCTTTAAAGTTAAAGCAAACGGAGCTATATCCAATATCTATTGCCAAAATAACGGAATCCCTCAAGGATCCGTAATTAGCACCACATTATTCCTTGCAGCAATTGATAAGATTTTTGAAAAGGTTTCGTTACCAGTACATGCTAGACTGTACGCAGATAACTTAATTTTATTCACAAGTGGAAGATACATAAAATCCATAGAAAGAAATATGCAAGAATCTATCAACAATGTAGGGACATGGATGAATCAAACTGGCTGGACGTTTTATCCACAAAAGTCGAAGTATATAGTTTTTTCCAAAAAAAAGAAGCCTATTGCCATATATTTAACACTTTATAACATTCCTCTTTAAATGGAATTGGAAATAAAATATTTGGGAATTCTTTTCGATAAAAGGCTGAATTGGAACGCACACATAAAACAATTAAGGAAATCATGGCTTAGTGCAATAAACTTAAAAGTTTTGGGAAATCATCAATGGGGATCAGATGCACACACTCTTATCCTGCTATATCGCACATTAGCAAGGTCTCGCCTAGACTATGGATCTATAGTATACGCATCCTTAAAATTACTAGATACTGTCCACAATAAGGGTGTTCGAATTTCTCTAGGAGCTTATCCCACCAGTCCAGTTGAAAGCTTACTATGTGAAGCTGGAGAACCACCACTTAAAATAAGAAGAGAATATCTAAGCCTATCATATGCCTCTAAAGTACTTTTTAACCCAAAAAACCCAGTCTACCACAATGTATTTTCCAATCGCTTCAGAAGTACATTTCTTCAAAAACCACATTTGACTCCCCTTTTCTACCAACGCATCAATATGATCAGCAGTGAAATAGATATAAACTTCCCAAAAGTTGAGGTGCGCTCTCCCTGGTTACTTAAACCTCCAAACTGTAATTTGTCTCTAACTTCATACAACAAACGAGAATCTTCTCATGTACTGATAAGAGAAGAATTTCTACGAATATCCTCACAATTTGAAGATTATACACACACTTACACTGATGCCTCTAAGTCTCAAGATACGACGTCGGCTGCATTGGTTACTGCACACGAGGCGCAATATTTTGTTTTACCGCATACGTGGAGCGTATACGCAGGAGAGCTGTATGTCGTTTTTAAGGCAACAGAATACTGCAAGCACTCTTATCAAAAAAAATTCTCATAATAACAGACTCGTTGAGTGTCCTTCAAAGCATAACTCAAATCTACCCAGTTCGGCGATTGTAACGAACATCAAAGAAAATATTCATTCAATGAATAGCAAAATTATCACCTTTTTGTGGGTCCCTTCACATACACAAATTAGAGGTAATGAAACAGCCGACCAAGCAGCCAAAGAAGCTTACCTAAATAATCCCACTATAGTGAATAAACAACTGATTAGTTACAGTGACCTAAAGAACGTTTAAAAAATCAACAAGAAATTTGTGGCAAAAATTGTGGAATACATTCGAAGCTAAGCTGAAACAAATAAAGCCAGTTATTTCTCCGTGGAAGAACCTCAATATTACGCGTAGACACCCAGTAATATTATAACGTCTTAGGAGAGGACATACGAGATATACACATCAATATCTGCGGAAGAAAGAAGATGCCCCAATATGTAGTGTGTGTCAAGTACAAATAAGTGTTAAACATGTTCTTATTGAGTGCCCTAAATGTGTGTAATTTGAGCGCTAATCTTATAGAACTGCTTGGAGACTCCTGCAATATCGGAAACTTAATTATGTACCTTCGAAATATCAATCTCATCCACATGCTGTAAATAATTATTGTACAAATTTATGCACATTTGCTAATTACCTCAGTTGTTGAAGCAAATTGTATAAATATATTTTTTCTCCATTAAATAAAAAAAATGAACAGATAGATCTAGGGAGTTCTCCACTACTAAACTGTTATCTTAAGTAATAATTGTAAAGATCAGCAAATAATAGTTTTCCTTGGTTTCCTGTATCATTGCACAGTTATACTGATCTTGAATGGGAAAAACGATATCCAGTATATCCCCATAGGGCTAATAATATCTAAGCTTTAATATTTGAGCAGCATTTGTCCATAGCTCTAGGCGCCGACGTTGCCAAATTTAACTTTTTTAGTTGTCTTGGAGGTTTAAGCTATTTGGTTAATTTTTGAAAATACAAAATACATTTTGGGTTGGTACTTCAGGACGAGCTTAAAATATGGATAAAAGTTGTTCTTCAAAATATTATTATATTATATGTAACGGCAGGAAAATAAAACGATTCGTTGTACTCGAAAGTGCGTTTTATTCTGTTGGAAGCAATATCTTTTCACAAAAATGTTTTTAAGATTAAAGTTTCCCTTTCTTTTAAAATACAAACATAAGTAATAAATCTATAAATAGCAGGTACCTGAATCGACCCTTATGGTTTTTAGAAGCTTACAAAGCAGGTGCACACTCTCCCTTCTAAAGAAACATTTATACAGGGTGGCATTTTAAATATAAGCTAGAAGAAATATTATATATTACAAGTGATTAATAACAAAACATAGGATTTCATCACATTCGGCCATCCTGATGATTACTTAGACGTCCTCGTCTTCTTTTCAATGACTTTTTGATCCCGAGACCTGCAACCAAGACAAAATCAAGTAGTTGAAGCTTAGTGCAAATTACGTTTTTATTGCTGCCTTTTTTATTATAGGCTGCACTTAATTTTTATTATTTTTTTTTCAAGTTTATGGTGATTAAAACCATTTTGATTTTATTTTATGCTCTTTGGAGCTCATATGGCGTTTTTTTAAGTTTATGGAAATTAAAACCATTTTGATTTTATTTTATGCTCTTTAAAGCTCATATAGCGTTTTTTAAGTGTATGGTAATTAAAACCATTTTGATTTTATGCTCTTTAGAGCTCATATAGCGTTTTTTTAAGTTTATGGTAATTATAACTATTTTGATTTTATTTTATGCTCTTTAGAGCTCATATAGTGTTTTTTTAAGTTTATGGTAATTAAAACCATTGTGATTTTATGCTCTTTAGAGCTCATATAGCGTTTTTTTAAGTTTATGGTAATTATAACCATTTTGATTTTATTCTATGCTCTTTAGACTCATATAGTGTTTTACTTAAAGGTACTTAATTTAACTTTCCAACAAATCTAACAATTCGTCGGTACTGTTAACACTACTGTCAGATTCGTCCTGATTATTACGCATGCTTTAAATTTTCTCAGTTGGTCAGCCGGTATTGTGGCCTTATATAGCGTTTTTTTAAGTTTATGGTAATTATAACCATTTTGATTTTATTTTATGCTCTGTAGAGCTCATATAGTGTTTTTAATTAAAACCATTTTGATTTTATGCTCTTTAGAGCTCATATAGCGTTTTTTTAAAGTTTATGGTAATTATAACCATTTTGATTTTATTTTATGCTCTTTAGAGCTCATATAGTGTTTAATTAAAGGTACTTAATTTAACTTTCCAACAAATCTAACAATTCGTCGGTACTGTTAACACTACTGTCAGATTCGTCTTCGATTATTACGCATGCTTTAAATTTTCTCAGTTGGTCTTATACTTTTTATAACCTTTCATACCTTTTAATGAAGAAATTTCGTAACGATAATTACCCTTAACTTTAGTGACTTCATAAAGCCCCCCAAATTTAATGGGTGTTTTTTTGTAACTTCTTTTCGCGAAGTTCCACTATCGCTCCACAATACCAGATCACCAACTGAGTAAGAAACTGCTATTTTTCTTTTCTTGTCGAATAATACTTTCATTTTTTTATATTGTTTATCCATGTTTGTTTTTGCTATTTTTCTATAATTTATTTTATCTGACATTGTGTTATTAGATTTCTCCAAATCTACATGTTTTGGGGATTCAAAACCGAACATGAGTTTGCACGGAGTAAACCTGTGCTCACATTTACAGTATTGTTTATACCCCAAACTGAATCTGGAAGTACGGAATACCACTCATTTTCATCATTAACAGTGGCATTAATAGCCGATTTAAGAGTCAAATTATACCTTTCCACTTGACCATTAGACCTGGGTGAAGAGATGGCATTTAAAATATGTTTAAATTGATATTTTGTTGAAAAATCTTTAAATTTTATGCTAGTAAAGGCTTCACCGCGATCAGAAATAATTCCTTTGGAAACTGTGAACATACTGGAAAGATCTTTTAAAATATATATCACTTCTTTGGAGTTGGCCGATTTTGTTGGTCGCGCAAATAAAAATTTTGAAGAAGAATAAACTATCATTAAAATATAGCAAAAACCACCAGTACTTTTGACATATAGACCCAACTGATCAATGTGCCAAGTATGCAAGGGTTCAGTGGGTTTATCAATAGGATGCAAGAACCCTGACTTTTTTCCATATTGATATTTTTTATAGGCACAATCAATCCAGGAATACACATATTTCTTAATAAAGCGTGTCATACCCTTAAACCAAAATTTACGTTTAATTAGCGCGTCACATTTACGATACCCAATGTGTCCGACGTCATCATGATACTTTCTTAATATATTAAACCTAGCGAATTTTGGTATAACTAGTTTTTCATTTTTATCTGCTGTTATGCGATGTAACCTATTATTTTTAATAGTGTACAAAGCTCTTAATTGCTGATTACAATTTTTTTGAATTAACTTATTATAAATTGTTTTTATAGTGTCATCTTGGTGCTGAACGCATAAAAACCAGTCATCAGAACAAATAATGCTAGCTACATTACGACTTAGAGCGTCTACGTGTTTCATTTTATTTCCTGGTCTATGTTTAATTTCAAAATCAAAGTCTTGGATAGTAATCCACCATCGTACTATACGTGGTAACATATCACGTTTTGTAAAAGTAGACCGAACAGCTGCACAATCAGTTACAATTACAAAATGTATCCCGGTTAAATAAATTTTAAATCGTCTAATGGATTCCGCTATAGCAAGGGTTTCCAGCTCATAAGAATGATATAGCATTTCATCTTTAGATATCATAGGACTATAATACATTACAGGTTTAACGTTTTCCCCATGTTTTTGTAATAAAATGCTAGCTATACCCTTGCTACTGGCATCCGTATGTAATTCAGTTTCTAAATTTGGATCATATATACAAAGTAATGGCCTTGATGTTAATTGTTTTTTCATTTCATTAAATGAATTTTCCTCTACAGATGACCACTTCCATGGTACTGATTTTTTAAAGAGATTCGTCAATGGAGCTACTATTAGCGCATGATTCTTGACGAACTTCCTAAAATATGAGCTCAAACCAAGAAACTGTCTTAATTGATGCAAATCATTGAGTACTGGAAAATTTGAAACAGCTATAATTTTATGTGATCCTGGACGCATTCCATTTGCATCTATTTCATATCCAATATAATCGATACTAGTTTCAAAGAAGAAACATTTTTCTATATTTAATATTGAATATGCGGTTTTTAATAGCTTTAAAAATACGGTTCCCAGCATTTTAAGGCCGTCCTCGATCGTCTTGGATGAAATTAAAATATCATCTAAATAAACGCTTACATTTTTGTGACACAGATCGGAGAATACATTATTTAATAACATTTGAAAAGTCGTTGGAGCATTCGATAATCCAAAGGGCATCCATAAAAATTCATATTGTCCGTCCTGTGTCAAAAAAGCTGTTTTATTTATTGAGTTTGATGCAACACGTATTTGGTAGTACCCTTGTGTCATCTCCAAACTTGTAGAATACTGTTGTCCAGCAAGACGACCGATTTGGTCTTCTATGTGTGGAAGAGAATACCTGTCCTTTACAGTTATAGAATTTAATTTTCTATAATCGATACATAATCTGTGTTCACAGTTTTTCTTTTTTACCAAAATTGAATAATTAGACTTGAATAATTAGACCAAGACTTTCATACGATTCTGTTTTCTAGCATTGCCTTAACTTTGTTACGAATTATATTTTTTTCTTTTTCCGAGTATGGACATGGCCGGTAGAAAATGGGTTCATTTTTTTCTGAATTTATTTCAATTTCTATTAAATTTGTAAAACTTAATTTAGAACTGTTTTTAGCAAAACAGTTTCAACATATTATAAAATTGGGTTGGTTAAATAAGGTTCTTTTAAAACATTTAAATCTACCTTAACATCAGTTAAATTTAAATACCACGTACATTTTATGGCTGCTTGTAAAAAATCGTCTTTATTAAACGGAAAAATGTATGTCTTGACCCCTTGTAAAAATTCTCACTTTATACAAATTTAATTTATTAGAACCTGTGTTGGTAATGCTAAGAAAATTATTAGAATCGCTTAAAAAACAAGTAGGAATTGCATAATGTTCTGAAAAATCACAGGTTTTTGCTGAAATATGTAAGCATTTACTACTAGGTATTTGTACTAACGGGAACTAAAGAGGTACAAAGAGACTTTATTGAAACATCTTTTTCTAATATTTCTGGACGACTATCTTTCACATCAATTATTTTGTATAGATTACCTAACTTGTCCATTTTGAATATTTAATATTATCTCATTATGATTAATGATTGGTTGACCGATTATTACCTCAATATCGCCCATATCCATCTACAAAATGTAAATCCGATTTTATAGAAAGTTTTAAATTTAAATTCAACAAAATTCATTCATTCGGGAAATATAATGTTATTCCCAAAACTTTTTATAATAATGTTCGATCGATTTAATTTAATATTTAGCTTTTTTGTAATAGAAATATTTGCTACGTTTACTTGACTACCTGTCTCTAGGTAGCCCTTTGTAATTTATATTATTTATAGAAACGTTAATATTATAAGTACAATTTGGTACTTGCCTTTGTAATAGTTGTACTTTGGCGGGATTTAAATGCCAACAGTCTTCCTTAATATGCCCTTTTCTTCCACAATGACTGCATTCTTTTAGTTTTGCTTGGCACCACCGAAGCTTGAAGTTTTGTAGTCCGTGGGCTTTCTGTCTTCTACGTTCTTATTTAGTCCAGATGGTCCCGAGTTTGAGTCTCTTTGTCGATATAAGCTCTTCAATCCTGCGCTTCTTCGCAGTTTTTCGCTGATTAGCTTCGACTTGTCTATTTTCATCTTAATGAACACTCAGGCTCTTTTTGCCTTTCCGTAGAAAAATTCGTTTCTAACTGAAAGCGCCTACGTCGCCGCTGTTTCGACAATACATCATGGTTATCACTATCACTACTCATATTTTCACAGTCACTGCATAATATTCTCTTATCTATGGTCACTGCTCATCTTCGTCAAATTGTCTTTTAATAATTATAAGTCTGTAGTCAAAGGCGTGTGCTATATAAAAGAGAAACACAAAAAAAAATTCTGATCTCACTTCTGAATTGTAACGGCAGGAAAATGAAACGATTCGTTGTACTCGAAAGTGCGTTTTATTCTGTTGGAAGCAATATCTTTTCACAAAAATGTTTTTAAGATTAAAGTTTCCATTTCTTATAAAATACAAACATAAGTAATAAATCTATAAATAGCAGGTACCTGAATCGACACTTATGGTTTTTAGAAGCTTACAAAGCAGGTGTACACTCTCCCTTCTAATGGTGGGTCCTCATGCGCGGACTATAAGCAGTGCGCACTGGTGTTCGATGATGTGGTTGGTTGAAATGATCACGTGATCTATCAAAAGTGCGCTGTCACTAATCTGCGCGGATTACGCCAACAGTCCGCTGAAAAGTAGAATTTGTCTCTAGTTTTCGGCGTACTACTGGCGTTTAATGACAGTAGTGAGCACATGCTAGATAAAGACATTTGTTGACCACGTTGAGGAATTTTGCTTTTCAGGTTATAATGGTTGCGGTTTGTTTGCAGTTTGATTTATTTAAATATTTCTATTACCCAAAATCCCTTTCTTCTACTAATTACTGTTATTTTTTTGCAATTGATGAATTAAATGTAGCTTTACTAGATTCTGCTTGATGGCAGGCCTTCGCCTCGAACATTTCGATAATTTGATTGCCAAATTAGGTAGGTATATATCGCTTTCCATTATATAAGTATTCAACTGAAGACAAAATAAAAAATACAATATTAATTAACTTTCAATGAAGGCATTACCCACCCATGCACTATTGTAAACTACGCTGAAAAGGAATAAACAGAAATCGTCAGGATCCAGTACGCTGAAACGAGCGTATTGCGCTGTCAAATTGAGTCCGCTCCAAAACCGCCCATGAGGACCCACCTTAAAGAAACATTTATACAGGGTGGCATTTTAAATATAAGCTAGAAGAAATATTATATATTACAAGTGATTAATAACAAAACATAATAGGATTTCATCACATATAGTAATAAATTGGTACATTTTAAGTTTAAGTTTAAACTTGGCAGATACAATTAGAAATAGCAGCCTGTACATGGTGGGTATTTTATTAGGTGCCTATACATTTTCTCAGAAACCACACCCATTTTAATAAAAAATAGGTTGATATATAAGTTTCTTGATTTTAAATTAATTTTTATTAATAGAGGATGTCCGAAAAGTGCTGCAAGTCATCTACAGCAGAATTTTAAATAATACCCCCTGTCAACAATATTCCTTGTCTTTGACAATAAATTATTGTTTGTTTTGATTTATACACTTGTGAACAGATATACATTTTTGATTTTTTTTAATAAATCATATATTTGCTAAGAAATGAAAATCAGATATATCTACATATTTTTTATTATATAAAATGCAAACTTATTTTAAATGTTTTATAAAATAAAAGCTTATTATAAATTTAACTAAAAATAATTATGATATAATGTTGGATCATTTGAAATAAATAATTCTTGGTTCTGCAAAAAACAGTTATTTATATTAAGTATTTCAGATTCACTTGTTTTTTTACGTTGTTCAATATTTTTCTTTGTGGAAAAGCATATGATCTGTTACAAAATTTGCAAAAAAATGACATTTGGCTTATTATTACGGAAATGTTTTAATTCAAAAGACACAACTCTCACGCAAATTAAAAACTTTTATAAAAAACCAAATTAAAAACACCTTGTGCCACTTCGAAAATGGTGTAAGTAGTCATAACTCTCAACGCGTCTTTAAATTCGAAGAATATATTTATCAAGATAATTTTAAATTTGGCAACGTTGGTGACTACAACTACGAACGCTCCTTAATATTTGTAATATCAGATCTTCTTTTTTCTATTCATACATATTAAGTCAATCATAAGGTAGGTCACTTCTTGGTCTAGCCAAAAATAATTATTAAACATCAGGTAGGCATCAAATGAAATGTAACTTCTGTCATTCTGATGATGATATTTAATATCAAAATAATTGTCAATTTTTTAAAATTTCTATAATTTTCTCATTATATTGTGGAATTATTTAGAAACTGGTAGTTTCATTTGTAACTGTAACATGGGAGGATTGCACATATTAACGGTCGAAACAGTAAATTTAATAATATGTAAAAGTACAAATTTGAAAATAATGTTACGAAATCGCATACTGGTGTAGTCCCTGAAGACGGCCCTGTCTAATCGAATGTTATCGAAAGTTGAAATTTTGGCGAGAACGCACGGATATCTCAGAAGGGCGTTTTTTATGCGATTGTTTTTATTCAGGAATTTCCAAGAAAGTCGATCGTTTTTGGGAGCCGAATTCTAGAAATGCCAAAAATCCGATTTTTAGAGAAGGGTGTTTTAATATATTAAGGCGATGGTCTAGCGGCAGGTTAGTTTAGTTTATAATTTGATCTCGTAGTGAATACTGTAAACAGTGAACATTACTAGATAGAGAAAAGGGTATTTAAATAGTGAATGTTGTTAATATAAATTAGTAGTTAAGTGTATACCTAAATTAAGTATAACTGAATATACAGTGTATAAATAAATTGAAAGTAAGTACATATACCTCGTGTATAAATTTATCCCATCCATCAGGATAAACTATTTTGAATAAATATGAAAAACATTACAATAACAACATACATAATTTCGAAGTATAATTACAGATGATGGAGAAATTTATTTAGAATTAGCAAATAGTGGAAGAAATCCAATAAAGTATACTCCATTAAGACGCATTTAAGGAAAGAGAGAGAGTTGACGCTAGAAACAAAGACAAAAACATACAACCAAATGGTAGAACCAATATAACTGTATGTGAGTGAAAATTTTACAGTACAAAAAAAAACAATAGCAAAATGTAATGGAGATGAGACGCTCAATAAGGATAGCAGCAGAGATAAAATGGAACGGAGGAAATGACAGAGGCATTTGGTACGAGCAAATGATGAGGATGCAATTAAAAGAATTATAGGAAGAACATATGAAACCAAGAATTGGCAAAAAGGAATAAAGGAAGGTAGAAGAAAAAAATGATTAAAGTAAATTACCGATGAGTGAAGACACTAACAGAGATGGAAATTAATAGGTAACAATGAAAATATGAATGAGTGAAACCCTAGAAGACACAATTCCAATGTCTGAAAGAACAAATGGAAAGGTTGAAAGAAAGAAAGTGACTATACCCTGTTTTTAAACTAGGAGGACCATTTTAAGAAACCTGAATCACACCACTAGAAATCACTAAACAAGTTACTAGATTGGGAGGTATGACATAAAATACTAGCCATGCTAAAATTAGATAGTCTGGAAATAATGAACCACAAACTAAATAATAATTGAGCTAATAGACATGGTAAAAAAGCATATGCATATTATTGAAAACGACAAAAAATCCATAAAGAATTCCAAGGTCGACGACTACTTTTGTAAGAAGGTTAATAACAGTTGTCAAATTTGGTGGTACATGAAGTTTTGTATTATTATAAAAAAATTATAAGATCTAAGTCGTTTCTGATCAAATGTAGATAATCGAGAATGAAGGAGCCACAATAGAAGAAAATAGAATAATCAAAAGAGCAGGGAAACAAAAATTAAGCTATATGCTATATGAGAAATGAAAATAACTTGAATAAAAAGTTTGTTTTAAATTAACAACTTTAAGTACTTTGTAGATATCAGAAGTTATTCCATTGTAAGAACTTGTTTGATTTAAAAATACAACAAAAAATTTTTTTGTTCTAGAAATAAATCATCAAAAATATATGTATGTGATACACTTTAGTAGAATAATGTATTTGTCATCACTTCTTCTGTAGTCTTCTTAGTTGGAATATTTCATAGCAAGATTAGGTACCTATACTGAACAGGAAATTTCCAAATAGGATGAAAAAGGGCCTAGTTTTCAATAGGTTGGAAAGTCAACCTATTATTGTTAATCGTCACACTGAAATCAGATTTGGTATAAAAATAACTTAGTCATTGAACTATTTACATAATGTTTTATTAAGCACAATATGTAACATTTTACAATATATTTGAACTATGAATTACATTGTGTATTATTTATTAGCCCAAGAAACACTAAATAAATTTATATAAAATATAAATATTTATTTACTTAGAATCTGCCTCACTGTCGTCACTAGAAAAAAAAAACGATTATTCGTTTTATAAGATCATAATGAACGAGACATTTGTGGTAAATTTGGGCATTCCTTTATTTCAGTCCAAATTGTATCCAAAGTTTGAATGATACCTCAATTATATTTTTAGTTGTGTTATCGAATGTCTAACAGTTTCTGGACGACTTCCACGATGGTTAGAAGAAACAATTGTGTCATTCTATATTTTTTGATAGTACATTGATTAAGCTAATGCTTAAAATTGAAATCTGTACACGTTAATTTGACACAAAAGTGCTATTATCTATAACTTACCCAACGTTTTTACAATTTTAAACACGATGCCAGTGATCTTTGTCTTTAGTCGATCATATAAGATTTGGTTATACAAATTTACAATGTTTTGTTTCTCTGTAGCCTAAACTTACAGAACTACTTTTTGGGGACGGGTGTGAAGTTAGCAGTTGATTTCCAGCAGTTAAAATAGTATAATTGAAAGTAATTGCAACAAATTGTGTTTTGAAATTTAACATACATAATATATTATAGTTGTCTTTAAAAAACAACTACCGCCCCCCGTACCCACTTAGAAGCCGTCGGGGTGGATGAAACTACCCCTAAACGATAAAAATATAAATATTGTGATTGCTGACAAATTATTTTTAATAACCAATTTACAAGAATTAACATATTTACAACTTTAACATTGATTAACAAAAAATAATGATCAACCCCTGAGCAACCCAAAATAAATATGTAAGTAGTGTATTAGATTAATAAACAGTACTTTCTATTCTAATCCATTAAATTGTTATATTGATGTGTTCAAAATTAAAATTTATTTGGACGCCAAAATGACATTATTATATATATGATGTTATTATAGTAAGCCAGCTATACTCAATTTATAAGGATGAAAATCTTAACTATTAACAAGGAATTATGGTGGTTGAGGATATGTCTTTGAATTTATAAATTCAAATAAAGTTTCAGATTCTCTTTTATATAATTTAGCTCCTTTGTAAATTCTTTTTACTCGATTTTTCTATTAGGATAATTATTTTTACATCTATCATTCAAAAATTAATCTGCCATCTTGTTTCTTATTTTTAATAGCAACCATCCATAATTTTTTTCCTACTAGATGAACATTTTATTTAGTTTCTAGGGGCATTTGCAATGTATCCTGTGAATATCATCTTGGAACTCGAACGAGAAGTTGAGGTTCTGAAATATTTATTTATATTTTTATCGTGCAGGGGTAGTTTCATCCACCCCGACGCCTTCTAAGTGGGTACGGGAGGCGGTAAATAATTTCTAGGGGCATTTGCAATATATCCTGTGAATATAATCCTGGAACTCCAACGAGAAGTCGAAGTTCTGAATTATTTATTTATATTTTTATCGTTTAGGGGTAGTTTCATCCACCCCTATGGCTTCTAAGTGGGTACGGGAGGCGGTAGTTGATTTTTAAAGACAACTATAATATATTAAGGTATGTTATATTTTAAAACACAATTTATTGTAATTACTTTCAATTTTACTATTTTAACTGCTGAAAATCAACTGCTAACTTCACACCCGTTTTTTAGGGGCGAAGGAAAAAAGGAATAACTTGGAATAGTATCCGAGTCCATTTTCAAATTAGTTCTTAGACTGTTTTTATATTTTAATAAACCAATAACAAGAAACCAAGAACGCCATAAATAAAAAATGGACAAAATTGTTTGTTTACAATTTACACAATTGATCGATCATGTCAAAAGTAATGAGTAAAATAGGCTGCAATCTGACCAATCGGGAATCAACAGAATTGCCAACTTAATTTCAAATCAGTCCTCCTTATTTAAAAATAGGGTTTAGCTAATAGTAATAAATGTACTTATTAGGTATTAAATTACATTCAAATGCAACTGTTCTACCACCTACCATAATGGAATTTTTCAATTCTTAAATCGTGTACCTGTCAAATATATAAATACATGATTGAAGAATGACCGAACACAACAGTTTTATGATATATAATCTTCAAACTGTCAATAGCACATCATGTTTCACTTCTCCTTTATTCTTTAACCGATGTCTTCATTGATGTTGAGTTCGATAGTTATTTATTTGTGCACAAAAAAGTAAGACAATATAACTTTTTGATCCATACTTCGGTCAAATAATGATATACATATACAGAATTTTGAGGAATTAACTTCTCTATTACTTAAAATTCAATTATACTGAATAGATCGGCGGACACTGACTGATTACGCACAATAACTTTATACAGGCCTTGTTGCATATACAAACTATATTTCAGTGTCTAATTCGATTTCAAAAAGCTGAAATTTTGGCGGGACCCCACGGATTTCTGGGAAGGACTATTTTTTTGTGATCTGGATTATGGCAATTCAACGTCATGCCATTCGGGATCTGTAATGCGCCCGCGACATTTGAAAGACTGATGGAAAATGTCTTAAGAAGGTTATCTTGGAAGACATGCCTGGTCTATTTAGACGACATCGTAGCACTCGAGAAGACATTTGACGAACACCTAATGAATTTGGAAGATGTATTCAAACGACTTCAAGCTGCCCAGCTAATGTTACACCCGAAGAAATGTCAACTATTCCAAAACCCAGTCAACTATCTGGGTCATATAATGAGCAATGAAGGAGTGGCGAGGGATCCAGAGAAAATTACTTCCATGCGGCAACGGTTGCAACTAAGCGACAAACATCAAATCAGGAGTTTCCTTGGACTTTGCACATATTATAGAAGATTTATCAGGAAGTTTGGAGATATTGCTAAGCCACTAACTCGATTCACAGAAGAAACAAGAGCCCATTGGGACGAAGATTGTCAAACGACTTTTGAAACCTTGAAGAGACATTCAACCTCGGCGCCGATATTAGGATATCCATTACCAGAGGGAGACTTTATTCTTGACACTGATGCAAACAATGTAGGAATTGGAGGAGTGCTCTCACAAATCCAAGAAGGACAAAAAAGAGTGCTGGGATATTTCAGTAAAGTCCTCTCCAAACCAGAACGAAACTGCTGCGTCACGAGAAGAGAACTTTTGGCGGTAGTGAAATCCGTGGAACACTTTTACCAGTATCTCTATGGAAGGAAGTTCTTAACCCGGACTGATCATGCAGCACTCGAGTGTTTGATGCAGTTCAAGAATCCCGAGGGCCAGATCGCTAGATGGATTGAACGATTTCAACATTGAAAATCAAGCTGGCGTGAGTCAAGGAAATGCCAACTCCCTATCTAGATGACCGTGCCCAGCGGACTGTTCCCACTGCAATAAGGAAGCTGCAGTTTCAAGAACTACAGTAGTTAACGAAGAATGGTCACCCACCAGGATCAGAGAGATCAGGAGAATTATCCCCGCCTAAAAATGGAAGGAAGAAATTCGGCGACCTACCTGGAAAGAAGTGTCAATATTTTCACCGACATGCAATGCATATTGGGCTCAGTGGGACTCCCTTGTCCTGGAAGAAGGCCTGTTTAAAAGAATCCTCGAAAACGATGATGGTCCCGAGGAGAGAAGACTGCTAGTTATCCCGAGAACAAGCGTAGCTGAGGTACCGAGGAAATTAAACGACAGTCCATCGGAAGGTCATCTGGAAGCGAAGAAACCTCTTTAGCGAGTTCGTGAAAGGTTTTATTGGATGAACAACTCCGAAGATGTGAAGGTCTGGTGTAAGAAATGTACGACTTGTGCTACGAGTAATGGACCACGTCGCAAGAGAATGGCACCTATGAAACATTATAATGTTGGAAGCCCTTTCGAAAGGATTGCTTTAAATATCGCTGAACCACTTCCGTACTTAATCAGGAAAAATAGCAATGACGTCATCTATCGCATAAGTAAGATCCCCAATGGAAAACCGATAGTAGTCCACCAAAACCGACTAGCGCCATTCGAAGGAGACCTTGACCTATAGAAAGGAGTGAACCATATATCCGAGAACAGCCTGACCCTGCCTTCGAAAAAATTATGGGCGCTTTGGAGGTATCGAGAAAGCTAGATATGGAGTCACTACAGAGCAACGACAAGATTTGTTCACGCTTCCGGAAGAGTATTCACTGGCACATCTCTGCCAGTAACAAACTCCCACTAGGGTTGGCAAAAATATTTCGAAAGAAGTGTGGGCAATTAGAAAAATTTGAAGATTCCAGTTCCTGGCGCAAGACACTGAGACTCAAACAAAGTTCGCGGTACGTCTTCTACCTGGTAATCAAAAACGAATTTCAAGATTGATTCCATCTACCGCGATTGTGTGGGAAGCGCTTCGAATCCTTCGAGACCATGTGTTGGAATCCAACTTGATGAAACTGGCTATGCCTAAGATAGCGAGCAACCAGTTGGATTGGCGAGTCATCAGGAACATGGTAGAGGTGATCTTCCAAGATACTTGTGTCCACATATTAATTTGCAGCTATACCCCTCGTTATCAGTGCCCGATGAAGACGGTGTCCTGTTATTTCCATACCACCAGAAAGTGTAGAAATGAATCCGGTTGCCGATTTAAACATCCAGTCCCGGCTACACAGAAGTCCCAGGAGGAACTTCCTTTTAGGAAGGAGTAATGTTACGAAATCGCACACTGGTGTAGTCATCGAAGCCGAGACCCTGTCTAATCCGATATCTAAAAGTTATCATTTTCGCGAGAGCGTACGGATCTCTTGGAAGGGCTATTTTTTGTGATTGTTTTTAAAAGGCATTTCTAAGAAGGTCGATGGTTTGTTGCAATCTAGAAATTTCAGGTATCCGAATGTTCCATTTTAATCAAGTCGTGAGCAGAACAAGTGAACTAGGTTTAATATAAATTACTTAGTTAAATAGTGAACAGTGTATTTAATATAAAAAAATTAACTGTCTCGACCCGTACTTCGTGGAATCTACTCTTATTAGTGTTTTAAATGAAACTCACTGTTTCTAGCTAATTCCACAATATAATGATTGTCAATTTTTTAGAATTTTCAACAATTTTCATTATATTGTGGAATTAGCTAGAAACAGTGAGTTTCATTTAAAACACTATTTAATATAAATTAAAAGTTAAGTGTGTACATACATTGAGTATAAGAAAATAGTTAGTGTGTACATACATTGAGTATAAGAAAATAGTTAGTGTGTACATACATTGAGTATAAGAGAATAGTTAAGTAGCTATACCATGTGTATAAATTTATCCCACTAGTCGTGATAAAAACTACTTAAATAAATAAGAACCTCAACCTTACAGGAAAAATCGTTCGAAATACGCATAAAATCTTA
Source organism: Galeruca laticollis (assembly GCA_963921935.1). Lineage (NCBI taxonomy): Eukaryota > Metazoa > Arthropoda > Insecta > Coleoptera > Chrysomelidae > Galeruca > Galeruca laticollis. Next base: position 31,587,207 of record OY998183.1, on the reverse strand, counting down.
CAATTTTGAAAAAATATTGTACACATTCGCCACCTCCCACGGGTATAGCATTTTCACACTTCTATTTATAATCATGCAAAGAAATGGTAACAAAAATTATAGCGTAGTTCAAATCATTTTGCAAAAAAATTACTCATTTTTGGCTGTATTACGGCCATTTGGAATCGTCCGAAAAGTATAGTATGGTGATTTTCGTGAATGGCTACTCGACGATGATTAGCTGTGCAAAAATTAACCTGGCACAAATGGTTCAATTGTTTTTTTATGAATATTTTCTCGTCGGTATGGCGGGCTGTAAGTCACACCGGAGAAGTATGGCATTACGCTACCGCCTACTTCTTTTTTCATCTACTATCGGAAAACACAAGAATTTTTTGGAAAACAAATCGTGCGACACTCGTGTAATTTATCCGACACGTTCGATTAACGCCCATGCAATTGGGCCGCCGGTACCAGCGCTATCACCATCATCTTCCTTTTCGTCATTACGTAATTAGACCCCTCAAGGGTCGCCATACTTGGTACAAATGATCGGAAATCTTGTGTCACCATCTCTCGGTCTATATGAAGCAAGCATATTTATTTCGATCGTAGAAAAAAAAAGTTTTGTGTAACATGTGCAAAAAGCATATTTGTTGCACTCATCATGGAACTTCATGCATCGTGCAAGAAATATACACTTTTTGCACTAGTTACACAAATAACTATTTTCTACGACCATAAAGAAAAATGTACATTTTAAGTGCGTATTCGATTAAGAAACCTACCACGTTGTAGTACAGATTTTCATTTCCCATGGGCCAGCTGTATCGAAATGTTTCATTTCCCACGGCTTTCATGAGCTACTAGACTGTCATTATATTATAATATATGATAGAATCATGTTTGTTAACGTATGTCTAATAATTTGACATTTCACATCAGTGTTTACAAAATTCGTTTATAATAGTATATTATACACCAAGCAACTAAAGTGACACATTTAATCCACCTAATGGATTACTGTCACTTTAGTCGACAGGTCTATACAATATTTCTTGTAATTCTGGCAATTCTACATACATTTTTAATAAAAATAAATACCAGTTTGGATGGACTTTTACTTAACTTGGCTGGGCATCGAGGAGGGACTTTTACGAAACTTGGCTGGGCATCAAGGACGCACTTCTAAAATGCTTGGATATGCATCGAAGATGTACGGTTTTATTTGTAGTTTAAATCCCTTGGGATTTTAACTGTCACTTTATATCCCTTGGGTCTAAGAGTGACACTTTAATTTCTAGCATGACTTAAGTCTCGGAATTGCAACAAAAATTAATAATCGAAAATGGGTAGCGATAGTGAGGATGATTTGACATTGACATGCTGATCCCGATATGTAAACTAGCCATTGCTTTAGAAGGACATCGCTCACTATCCTGGTAGATACAGGAGGTGATATTACTTATTTAAAGAGACACGATTATTGATAACTTTTTTCGCAGGTGAATTAATTATAACGATTTTTTCTGCATAAAGTTTTTTTATTTCCGAGTTATGAAAATGTTGAACGTTATTTGTTTCACGACGTAGGTATGTACAAGTACAAAAAGTAAAAAATATATGGTTCGTTCAGCGTTAAGAACCCGACTTAATAATTTCAGAAAAAAAATTCTCTAAACCATGCAACAATGACGGCAGTACAGTATAATAAAAATTGTTATGAAAAATATTATATATAGATTTGTTTATGATTCAGATGGTCGTAGAAAAAGTATAGTGTACAATTTGCATGAAATGACCCATTTCCAACTCGTAGGTATATGAAATTTCATATACCTACTCGTGGGAAATGTATGTCATTTCATGCTCATTGTACAATATACTATTTGAGTACATATTAATAAAATTTCTTGTAAACGTTATCATTTCATTCTTGATGTAAAAAATCAAGGTCGATAAATTATTCCTTCTGAGTCTGACACTTCTAATGTCACTGAGTATATATTCTATAATGGTCGTAGTTGATTTTAAAAATATTAGCATTCAATTTCCAAATAAAAATATTACTATTTCTGTCTCATTCTAGTTTCCCCTTGTGTTGATGCAGCATATTTACGTTCATCCATTATTGAACTTATGCTTCAGAGTTTTCCTTTGTCCAATCTTTCTACATTATTTACCCTTTCAACCTCATCAATCCTTCTTCCTATCATCTAAAAATTTATTTGTTGGAACTGAGGTATCTTAGTAAAATATTACAATGTTCTTGTCCAAATACATTTATTCACCTGAATACTACACACAGAGCCACGTAATGTTATTGTGAATATATATTTCATAAAATGATATTGAAATATAATTAAACCATCGGGGTCAATTCAATGGACATCCTAAAAGATTGATTTAAAGGGGTATCCTTTTAGTATGTCCTTTTTTGAAGGATACTTATTTGCAAAATATAAAAATATATAATTCTGTCAGACCAGCTACTTATTGGTCAAAGGCATATATTTTCTGTTCTGCTTTCAAGGATTAGTTATAGATTAAATCCCCTATAATAACTATAAAACGTATTTTTTTGTAAATTGCTGCATTATGTTTTGTCTCTATTATTGTTAAGTATGTGTCACTACTTTCTATCTTATAGATGAACTGAAATACATTTTTCAATACAACTTGTTTTAGGATGAAGACAATGAAAGTTCGGAAAAGAAATCAGCCAAAGATGCCTTATTATTATGGGCACAACGTAAAACTCATGGTTACCCAGATGTGCACATCACAGACTTTTCTTCATCATGGCGAAACGGTTTAGGTTTTAACGCCCTTATCCATTCCCACAGACCTGATCTGTTTGACTTTGATTCTTTGAAAAATGGCAAAAACATCGACAACTTGAATCATGCTTTTGATATGGCACAAAATGAACTGGGCATTCCTAGTTTATTGGATGCTGAAGATATCGATACTTCGAGGCCAGATGAGAAGAGTATAATGACATATGTAGCATCGTATTACCATACGTTTGCACGAATGAAACAGGAAGAAAAGTCTGGAAGACGTATTGCAAAGGTATGTCTTTCCTCTCCCAATACCCATATTATGTACATATTTATCACCAAAAAATTGACATGTTTTCAAAATCGATTATCTCTCGAATCGGTTATTTTACCCTTATGGTAACTATATTGAAACAGTTTTCCTAGTCTGTGAATTGATGTTTTTCTTCCTAATTTATTCCTTCTCTAAAATCATCCACCATAACTTTACTACAAGTTGCTACTTTGTCTCCTAAGAGCTTTCTAGTTTCAAATACTGCAAGTCTGATCTAATTTTAAGTTTTACATTTTAGATTATAAAACAAATGATAGATGCTGACAAAATGAAATACACATATGATAAATTAACAACAGATCTACTTGATTGGATAAAACTAACAATTGGAAAGTTAGAAGACCGACAGTTTCCAAATTCTTTAGAAGGAATACAAAATCTATTATTACAATTTGGTCACTATCGTACTCAAGAAAAACCTCCAAAGTACAAAGAAAGAAGCGAAATAGAGGCTTTGTTTTTTAACATAAACACCCAGTTAAAAGAACTTAGGCAACCAGCATTTTATCCTTCAGATGGCAAACTAGTTCAGGATATAGAAAGATCTTGGGATACTTTAGAGAAAGCAGAACATAGCAGAGAGGTTGCTTTAAGAGAAGAATTGTTGAGACAGCAGCGTCTGGAGCAGCTTATGTATAAATTCGAGAAAAAGAGTATTTTAAGAGAAGGGTACCTCAAAGAAATGATTCAAGTATTATCAGATCCTCGTTATGGCTCAAACTTAGTTCAAGTAGATGCCACTCTTAAAAAACATGAAGCCATTAGTGCGGATATCTTAGCTAGAGAAGAACGTATACATGATCTGTCACAAATGGCAAAAGAACTTATTGACGAAAATTACAGAAACTCTACTAGAGTGAAGGAAAGAGAAATAGAAATTATCAAGCAATGGGAAGAACTCAAAGCTCTATTAGAAAAACATAAAGGAAATTTGAACAAAATGGGCAGTGTGATGTCTATTATTCGTGAAATAGATTCTGTCCTAACAAGCACTGAACAATTGAGGATAGATCTTTCTTCCACAGATACTGGAGCACATTTGGTAGCAGTGGAGGAATTATTACACAAACACGCCTTACAAAACTTGTTAGTAACTTCGTTGGGAGAAAATGAAAGCTGGTTGAATAGAGTAGGACAACAGGTAGCTCATCAAAATCCAAAAGGAGAAGAAGTGTTGAAAAAATTGAAGGAATTAGGTACTGTTTGTGAAGAAATAAGGGTAAGCTCAAAATGTTATTTTATATGTTCAAATTACATACTTTATTTCATTTTCAGGATTTAAGTGCCAAAAGAAAAGCCTTGTTGGAGGAAGCAAGAAACTTCTATCAATTTTTACAGGATCAAGAAGATGAAGAGGCTTGGTTAATAGAAAAACAAAGGATTTGTCAAGCAGGTATAATGGCCAAAGATTTACGTGGTGTTATATCATTACAACAAAAACATAAATCCTTAATGGATGAAATAAAAACTAGAAAGAATAAATTCGATCAGTTAGGTGCCACTAGCAAACAATTAATATCGGATAATCATCCCAGATCGTTGGAAATTCAACAACACTTGAATAAAAATAAGAAAAACTGGGAGTTACTTGACAAATTGGCAAATGATAGAGCGAAGCAACTTCAAGATGCGGCTGAAGCTTATCAATTTTACGCAGATGCAAATGAAGCCGATTCTTGGTTACATGAAAAACTGGCTCTTGTTGGTTCTAATGATTACGGAACTGACGAATTAAGTGCTAAAGCATTGTTACAAAGACATAGAGACTTGGATGGAGAAATAAAAGCTTACAGTGGGGATATTCACAGTTTGAATAGCCAAGCTGATAGGCTTATTGCTTCTGGCATCTCTACATTAGATTTAAATAGCGAACCAGAAGTTAGTGAACCTATAGAAGAAGTTAATTACGAAGAAAGGTAAGTTTCTTGATTTATTTCCCATGCTAATTTTAATAAATTGATTTAAATGGAGGACATGTTTGTCTTCTCGAAAAATTGGTCAAAATGAGATAATTATTGATGTGTCTTAACTAATAAGTTAATATTTATATTTTTTAGGATGTTACCAACAGAAGTTTGGGTGGATGAACCTATAGAAAAAACAGAGTACAGATTAATTACTGAAGAAAAGAAAGTTCCGCAAGTTAAAGCCCTATATCCATTTAGCGACCACGGTTTGACCATGGTTAAAAATGAGGTTATGTTCCTGTTGAATAAAAGCAATCCTGATTGGTGGTGTGTACGTAAAGCAGATGGAACTGATGGTTTTGCACCAGCAAACTATGTCGCTGAAATTGAACCAAGAATTATTCACATCAATATTAGAAAACCTGAGGTAAATACCAAATATTTGTTTTGATGAAAATCAAGGATATTCTAGATTACTGAGGGAAAGAGTTCAGAAAGTGACTGCTATTTTTTTTACACAATTTTCTTTTATTTTCATCTTAAATCTACATGTAATGTATCCTCATTAATAATTAGTGTATACACAATCTAGAACAAATTTCAAGCTGTGAGTATCGTTTCTCCATATGAGTAAGTGAAAACTTTGATTCAGTTACACATCATTACCTACAGATCTGATATTTCCGCATCAATCCTGATAATAATTATTGATCAGATATTAATCTTTGAATAATCATTAAGTTTGCATTTCACTAAACAATGTTTGCTAACTCAAAATCGACTTAATAGTATATTAAATAATAAGGCTCGAAGCCATTGATGGGTCTCTGGAATTTATTCTAAGAAATCCTCCAATCATAATCTTTTAAACATTCTGTGTTCCATTAGACTATTGTGCAGTTTAGCAGGTAGTGAATGAATGATTTTCATTAAAATCTCTGTTTATGTCGACTGATATCTGGACTACCTTATTGATAGTTGATATTATTAAGATTAATATGCAATATATGGCTACATATCAACCATGAGAACCATGTTTTTTAAACTGCAAAGCTTGTCTTGGTGTTTGAGGGTTTGCTATTACCTCAGAACTTTATACTGTATGTCCAGATGAGTTTTTGGAATAGTTTATATAATTCATAATTGCAAAAATCTCTAATTAAACAGTTCATTCTTCGACTTTATAGTTATTTCTTACCTTTGATATGAGTTTGCAAATTAAATTATGGCCTAAGTGTTGTCAACATGTTTATGCCATGTTATTGATTGAAACATGAGTTTTGTTGTAAAAGTGATTTTTGTGAATTTGTTCATATAAGTTGATTCTTCATTATTACTATCAATCTTCAACAAGTTTAGGGAGTTTTGTAGCTTTTCTGGTGCTCTTGCAAATTATTCAAATATTTATGTGCCAGGAATATCAGCTCTATAAATTATATGAGATAGCTGTTGAAGAATTAAACATTTAGTAATTCAGATGTGTAAGCATACACCGGTAGTCTTGAAATTCTACAAAAGAATGTCTACCAGTTAAGTAATCGATATTACGGCAGACCCATGCAGAAACACAGTTACTGTTCTGAACATATTTCCGGGAATATCGTCATTTTGTAAAATTGTTTCGCCTATCAAGACTATTAGTACTAGAGCTTTGAAATTTGCACTGTTTTGAAAAAATTGGCGCCCAAACTCTTCTATATCCTCAAAATGCATTTATTTTCAAAATCTGGAGTAATGCTAATAAAACTTTGTTTCATTCTGTGTTTTTGCACGGAATTTAAGAATTAATCTGTAGAAAACACTGTAACTTCATTTGCTGAAACCATAATCTGAAATTTTGTTTCGAAAAACATAGTCAGAGTTTTTGCTGCACTTTTACTTGGTTTGGAATTCGGATGAACTTGTTGTTTCTTGACAGTTACTGTATTTTAATCCCTGATGTGGAATAAAACAAAGAATAAAATTCAGGAAAAAATGTATTTGTTAGCAACATATTATGAACACAAATGAAAATCCATAATTTATTAGAGTGCCATCACTCGCATTCTTGTTTTGCAGTCTTACTGGCTTAAATCTGTACCTCAGAACCAAACTAATTTAAGTCACACTAGGCTAAATTTTCAGGAAAGCACAAAAACTGTAAAAAATTAACTTTATTTCTGGATACAGAGCTAACACTTGAATTAGCCCTCAAAAAAGTATTGACATTATTAATTTTGTATATACTTAACCCATTTATAAGTATTTTATTTAGAATCAACATTTTATTTAGTCAAGACTGGACTTACGTTTTTTTGCCTGTACTTATAAAATCCTTTTTGACTTAAGACTGGACTTACGTCATATTGGCTGTACTTATAAAACCAGGTTTAGAACTAACAACTGAACACTATGACAAGGTATGTTAATAAACAATACACAGAAATCATTGTAACAATATTTTTAATATTCAAAGAAATCTGCAAAAAAGAATATAAAAATTTTGTGTTATGGTTTTAATGCTAAACACATCTACAGATTATAACCAAAATTACTAATCTAGAGCGGTTGAGTCATCCTCAGGAAAGTTCCTTCATTTTCCCCATGGGGAATGTTTTCAAAGAAGGATCTGTAGATACTCTACAGTAACCCATTTCAATAAATTCATGAGGTCTCTGAATTTTTCATTACTTATCTTTCTCTTGGTTAATCTGATTGGTGGGATTGCCGCCAGCAAATCAATCCCTTTTTCTCTCCGCTTTCTTTTGAGATCGACAGTTTTAAAAGCATCATCAGTGAAACTGGTCTTGTAGTACAACTTTGTATCCCCTTTATGAAACTGTAACCAAACTGCATGTGATTTCAAAAATGGTTCATTATATGTGTTCTTCTTCCTTGAAACAAATAGGCAGTCTTTACTCCTCAGGTAAAGAAAATCTACAAAGTCTTCAATACGCATCCTTCTCACAACAAAGGGATTCTTCTTAGAGCTTGAAGCAATAAAATTCGCCCAGTCATTTGTGGTAAAAATAGTATGGTTTTTTATTTGCTTTTTTGCTCTTTCAATCACACTATGCTTGCCGTCAACTTCCATGTGAGTATGTCCAGCAAGCAGGAATTTATGGTAGAATTCTTTGAGTGTGGCAACTTTTTCCAGCAGCCATAAGTACATAAAAATCATGGTAATATTCCTGTTTTGGCCACTATAGTTATCAGTCCAGACTGTTAAGTTTTCAATAGCTTTCACAGGATTTCCAAGCTCTTCATATGCCCAAGTAAATAAAAATGGTGCAATTTCATTCCCCCATCGACCGGTTGTAATTTCATCTCAGATCATACACCAAGTTTTGTCATTGGTGGCGTCATAAATTGTACTATTTAATGTCAGACATAACAACTCTGAAACCCTGAGTAGTACAACCTTTTACCTTGTCTTCTCTCTTTAGTTCATACCTAAGTGAAGCTTCTTTTAGGTGATTTCCTTTTTGTAGTTTTAGTTCATTAAGTTTTGCATAATTTTTCTCACTTTTAATTTGACAGTCTAGTTCATCACAAACATCACAGGTGCCATTATTTGGCAAGTGGAAAGACAAGTTAGAGTATTCATTACTTTAGAATAGACTCATTTCTTCTCTGGTTTAATGTTTTCTTTCTCACACTCATCTACATACATCGAGTGCATTATAGAAATATTTAAATGATTACCTAAATATTTGCGTTTTGTACTTTCTCTGCTGTAGTGGCTTTCATAGACAGAAAACTTAGAAATGCGATTTTTAATCCTATTCAAGCTATCATTTGGCAACTTATTTGCTGGAATATGCTTCCCTTCAAGTTTAAAAAAAATTTATGGCTCTCGGTTTTGCCCTTTCTTGTCCATCTCGAATACGCTGCCTAACAACAGGTTTTGTTTTTATAGAAGTCACTACGAATTGTCTTTTTGAGTCTCCCAGCTTCTCTCAGCATTCCAATACTCAGAGTGTATTTTCAAAAGTTGCTCCTCTGAAAACTTCTGATTGCATTTTAAACGACAATTAACATGGCAGGGAGGCTTCATAGATTTCTCATTGGTGACAATATTTTTTGTATTAACATATTCTTTTCCGCCTGGTCTCTTCTTTTTCCTTATATTTTTTTCACTTTTTACCCTTATCTTACCTTTTTTTGTTATTTTGCGCCTCAATATTTTCATTATCTTCTGAATCGGGTGTTGATTAAAAAATCATGGCCCAACGGCTATAGGAAATATTGTATCAATAACTCCTCAATGTTGTCAAACATTGTGTGTTTAATACCAGATCAAGTTGGCCTATTAATAAATGAAAAGAGTTCGTATTTTTGTTGAGTCAACATTTCGCACATAAATGGACCTACCAAGATTTTGTGCTTGAAAAGGTTACAAAGAGAGAAAGGGTATAAAAACATTGTGGCGTGTAGGTAAATAATTAACAAAACTTACGTCCTAAACTCTAATTATAATTATTAACAATGGTTAACAAATTTAGTGAAACATCATGATAAATGAATACTTACCCTTAGTTCTGTAAATGATGGTTCTGGACTCGATTCTTTAGGAGTACTTGAAACTGGATCTTCCTCGTGATTATTATTTTCTAGTAAAGATAAAAAAAAAGTTGAGAGGTGTCAAGGGACACCCGGATGGAACGAAGTTCCTTTCGATTAATTAGTGAAGGAATTGTAATAAAATTTTTTTTTTTTATGAAATAATCGTCGCGACACCACACTGTTCAATGCGAAATAGAAATGAAAATATCTGGCTTGCTTTCTATAAGAGAGAGAGAGACAGACAGACAGACAGAGAAACATGCGCACGCCGCACAGCTTACAATAGCTTACAATAGCAAAAAGTGTCGTGACCACTTTTCGTAAGAATTTTTTCCGTCTAGCCCCCTTTCACTTCACTTCACTTCGTTCCAAAAAGCAAAAAAAAGAATTTTTCAGAAAATAAAAATTCCTCCCCGGCGGGGAATCGAACCCCGGTCTCCCGCGTGACAGGCGGGGATACTGACCACTATACTACAACTTTTATGACAGCTTTCATCGAAGGTGGACGTGTGAGCAAGTTATCTAAATAATTTTTCGAAATTAATTAGCAAATACGGGCCCAATACGTCAAATAAAAGTAGAACTATCTCATTTTAAATAAAATACTAATAAATAGGGATAGTGATAACAAAAATCACGCAAAAAACTTATACTACCACGTTAAAACTGTGAAACGTCAACAAGATGTCAACATGGAAAGAAAGTGAAATAAATGTAATTCAGAAATACCTAAACAACAAGGAAGGTCCCATTACCTCAGAAGATCACTTGGTCATAAGGCAGACAATCCCTAACCGATCAATAGCAGCAATCAAAAAGAAATGTCTTGAACTAAAACATAACCGAAACATACCACCAAAGCAGCCAAACAAATGGACGAAAGATGAGGAACGTAAATTAATACGTGAATATATAAACAGAGAAGAACAACAGGTAACAAAACGTGTTAAGGCAATCCTCAATTCCATTCCTGGTAGAACAGAAAAAGCAATAGCCACGAAATTAAGAGAAAAATACCCAAATATTTATTATATGAAGAAAACCTCACTAGAATCGAACAGTAGTAGTAGTGAAGATGAAATAAACGAACAAAATAAAACAAACAATATAATTGCAGTTGAGGAAAATAATACAATCATCACTATTGACAATGATGAAACAGGTAACTTTCAAGAAAATATAGAACAAACACTAACAGAACAACCCATTGAAGAATTTGATGTAATCGAACTAAATAATATAAAAACAAAATTCAAAAATATATACAGATCTACCCCAAAAATAAAGAAAAAGATCAAAAAATTCTATATAAGACGATGCCACCAAAGATATGTCAACCATGTAAACGAGATATTGAGAAGCAACATTACCACCATAGAAAATAGTACATTATCATATATAAACAAAAGAAGAGACATCAAAAAATCAATATATGTAGCCGGTGTTCTTTTAAGAAATTACATTGCTGGAAAAAGTAAACAACCAAATCCAAGCTACATAGAAACAGAAAAGAAAATGAAAACACTAGAAAAAAGAGTGAAAAATGCAGAAACAATAATAAATTGGAATGGAGGTACATTCAGTAAACAACTGAAAGAAGAAGCTGAAGAAATGAAAAGACTGAAAATGAAACCCAAACAGTACATTACATCTACAAATGATAGAATTAAAATTTTAAAAGAAAAAGCAGAACATCAACGAAAACAAGCAGAAACTCAGCGGCTGAGATATATTTTCAATAACAGACCATCAATGAGGACACTAGAACAACCGATTAAAAGAAGTCCAGACCCGTCGAAAGTATTAGAATTTTATCAGAAATTGTATTCTCAATTTGATGACACACATGATACCCCCATATTGAACACCTGGCTAGGAAAACTTCAAAAATACTCAACGGGGAAAAACTACAATCAACAATTATATGAAACAACTATAAAATCAACTATTGAAGTAGTAATAAAGAAAACATCACCTTGGAAGAGCCCCGGCAGCGATTACATACCAAATTACCTTTATAAAATATTACCTAGTGCCAAAGAATACTTAACAAAATTCATCATTAAAATACTACAAGGCAAAGAAAACCTGACAGAAACAGATGTAAGAGCAAATGTAATACTAATTTATAAAAAAGGCGATGAAAAAGACCCTGTCAATTATCGCCCCATCGCTCTACTAAACACAGAATATAAAATATTAACAGGATTAATAACTGTAATTCTTAATAATGATCTCCCAGACTGGGCGATTCCGAAAGAACAATTGGCAAGAAAACAAACATGGGGTACAATACATGGAATGCTTCAAGACAAGGCACTAACACAATTAGCTAGAATGAGAAAAAAAAAACACTACTCAGCTTGGTTTGACTTTAGAAAAGCGTATGATTCCATTTCACATAGACAACTTAAAAGATTAATTGGAAAACTTCCCTTAAATATGAACATCAAAAACGTTTTAAGAGGATCCATGAATTTGTGGTCGATCCAAGTAAGAACAGACAAAAAGAATACAAAACCCATTTACATTAAAAGAGGAGTTTATCAAGGCGATTCTATAAGTCCTTTACTATTCATTCTAATTACTGCGGGAATCATAGAACACATAAAAACCAATCCCAATATCAACAGATGTACTAAAGGCCAACATACCATTTTAGCTTTTATGGATGATATCAAGTGTCACACAAATACGAAACAGAGCATGAAACTAATAACAAACGAACTAAAAAAAGCTTCCGCTGAAGTTGGATTAAAACTTAATGAAGGTAAATGTGGAGTTTACACTAGGAATGGCATGAAGTTTCAAGAAGAGGAAGATGACACTCCATTTCTTCCAGAAGTGAGAGAAGGCTATACGTACCTTGGTTTAGACCAACTAGAGAGAGATACTGCCAAAAATTTAGAAAACATAAAAACAAAAATAACAACAAAAACCACAAAAATATTTGAATCAGAACTTACTTCAAAACAAAAAATCGAACTATTTAATAGCACGATTATCCCAGCAGTAATTTATATTATGGGTAATATGTTTCCAAATGAGAAAAGAGCAACTACATTGAAACACTGCAGAGACTTAGATACCATGTTTAGAAATCTATTAGTAGAGTATAACTTGAAAGGAAGAACAACATCAAATGCTCGAATTTATCTAACTTCACAAGAAGGAGGATTAGGTATGAAATCCATAGAATTAGAAACGGAAATTCATTATATCAGAAAAGGAGTTTACTTACAATCCCATGCAGACATGACAAAAACATACGAATCTTACAAAAGTCTGCAAACTGCAGGGTGGAGAAACCCCATAAGTGACCATGACTTCATTATCGAAAAATATGGATGCGAAACCACAGTTTACCCATTAGGCGAATACAAGAAGATATGCGAAAACATCATCAAACATATTAGAGCGCAATATAAAAATCAACTGTTACAACAATGGACGGCAAACATGCATTATGGTAAAGTTGTAACATCTGAAAAGAAAAAGATTACCTTTCCCGCCTATTCATCCCCTTATGTAGACAGTTGGAGACTGTCACTACTCCACTCTGCAGCAGAAGAACAACTCCATGGACTTGGCTCAATTCCAGGCTGCAGGAAAAATTGTAGGAGAGGATGTAAAAATGCCGAAACAGCTTATCATGTTTCATCTTCCTGCCCAACAAACATGTACATATCAAGACATGACAACGTTGTACATTGGCTACTCAAAACCATCCTTACAGTTACAGATGCCCCTGAAGATATTAAAAGAGGCCTTCAATTTGGAAAAGCAACCCTAACTGTTGACTACCAACAAAGACAAAGAAATATAACCATAAGAGCTGGCACAAAAATATTAACTGAGAAGAAATTATATCATAACAAACCTGATATTATGATAAAATTTTCAAATCCAGATTGCATCATTCTCATCGAAGTTTCTGTTGCGCATATTCAAAATTACAGACTACACGAAAAAATCAAACGAACACGTTATGCAATCAACTCCACCACCCAGATTGACAACACAAATGTTGATACGATTCTTCGTGATCTAAATATTGTGAATGAACTTGAAAGAATCCATCGATGTCCCGTTTACTTAGGAATATTCATTGTAGGTTGCTATGGTGAGACTGATGAACACAAAAATTTCACAAATATCCTACACAAAGACCTAAAAATGGAAGAAAAAGAAATTGAACACTTAATCAACAAATGCTGCTATAGTGTGGCCATATCTACTTCTCAAATTTTGATGAAACACTTAAATATAAGCAATTAATTGTTTGTAAGTTATGACGTCTAACATGTTTGGATATTATGTTTGTATAAGATATGCTTAAGATTTTTATATAATTTAGATTAGTTTTATAAAGAGTGTTATTTAACATAAGTATAAAACAATGTAATCAATAAAAAACTATACTACAAAAGTATTATTCATTATATAGCAAGCAACTGAAGTATATATATTATTTCAATTTTTGTTGTAGAGAATCTCAACAATTAATTAACATAATAAAGACAAAAAACTATACTAAGTAATATTAAAATATGATTTGTTTTTGAATTTATTAAAATTATGACGCGTACACTTGCTAAACACACAAAATGTGGAGATTATAAATCGTATGGCTTGGTTGTAGAAACATGCGCACGCCGCACAGCTTACAATAGCTTCAAAAAGTGTCGTGACAACTTTTCGTAAGAATTTTTTCCGTCTAGCCTCCTTTCACAACGCGCGATAAGGAACTTCGTTCCAATAAACTTGCCTCTGTAATATTTATTCATTTTAAATAATTTCTCTCCAACTACACTTAAAAACAATCAAAAATAAAACTAACTTATCCGCATCTGTGGCCCTGAACAATATTCTATCATAAAATTGTTACTTGTATACACTTCGGGGGATGTATCTTGCTAACAAACCAAAATTTCTCCAAAAATAACCAAAAATGTAGTATATCTGGATTTATAGGACCCGCTATACTCACTCTAGTCAACTGAAAATCAATAGTGTACATCTGTGAGAGACCTTTAACAATAGTCAATCATAAAATTGATCAATCGTATACTCTCTGGAGGCAGTATCCTACTAACAAACTGAAAATTCTCCTAAAATGACAAAAATGTGGTACTTCAAGTACGTTGTACCGACTTTAGTGAGCTGAATATCAATAGGGTTCATGTTTGAGACGCTCTGAATAATATCCAATCATAAAATTGGCCACTTGTATATAATCCGGATGCTGTATCGTGCTAACAAACTGAAATTTCTCAAAAAATGACAAAATGTCGTACTTCAAGTACCATAGCACCCGTTGTACTGGCTCTGGTGAGCTGAAAATCAATAGGGTTCATATGTGACATGTCCTTAACAATATGCAATCATAAATTTGGTGACTTATTGCACTCCGGAGGCTGTATCGTGCTAACAAGACATGTAAGATAAAGTGGCCGACGACAACGACATACACACAGAATTTTTTTTCTAAAAACCGTTTTTTCGTGTTGTTGTTGATGGAAAACGTAAAAATAACTCAAAAAAAAATTCAAATTTCCCACTTTTTTTGGGGTAAACCAATTCTTTTCTCGCATATTAGATAGGTTGGGCGGAAAAGTAACAACAGGTTATCAGAACAACAGGTTGCAGAAAACAAACTGTCATAACAAAACTGATTCTTTTATACTGAAAAAGGGCGCCAAGGACTTGCGTGTTATTGCGTGTTAAGTAGGGTTACATTTGTCTGGCTAAACCATAGATTAGGACTTACGTTCTTACAACCCTTAGAAATTACAAAACGCGAATTTTCAACGGACTTAAGTTGTTATGGCTTAATGTAAAACCAAATTCTACATTTAATGATGGTATAACCTGAAAATTGTAATATTTGGACTTGCATTCGTCTGATTCTGAGGTACAGAAGTATGGTGTACTATAATTAGAAATAACATTAAAATTATATTCTTCGGATCTAGGTATGATTCATTACCGTTTTTTGTTATGATGCTTGCTTTTTGGAGGTTTTCCATTTTGTGGTGGAATTTCTTCATCGGGATCACCATCACTACTATGAAGCTGGTAATTTTCGTCATGGTCGCTGTCATGGAAAGTGCTGTATACATCATCTTCAGGTATTATATCTTCCTGAAGAAGATTCCGTGTATATATATTTGTTAAATTGCATTTGGTATGCTTTTTCATTTTCACTCTAATGTACCTGCAGGTTTTTCATCGGGTAGATCCCTGAAGATATTTATCAACCTTCTCAGTGAACCCTCTTTGTCAGAGGTGTTTTGAAACTTACAGTTAAACTACGAGCTGGTTTCGTACAAATATGCGGGAAAATTGCTAATTCATCGATTTTCTGGAAAAGGTGAAGACAATCTATCAATTGTGAGGTTTGTTTATAGAAAACTTTGTTTATATTTTGATTTAGTTATTGATATCAGATGAAATATTAAGATAATTTGTTTCAAAAGCAACCACTTATCAATGATTCACGTTGAATTTTAAAAATATTTTGCCTTATTGCACCAGGAATTCTGTTCCTGTACTTAATGGCATCTTTCTCATCTAACCTTTGGCAAGGTTAAAGCTAAACTGAGCCACCTGTCGCATACAGTGACCGAACGAACTGATAAATCTTATCCCTACTATCACCCACTAACTGCGTATTAAGCACCTCATAATTTTGGGGAATATAAGATTCTGCAAATTATTTAAATGATAAAAACATGTAGATGAGTATCATAAAAGTTACATTTGGGATAATATGCTTTTGATTTGAAACACTAACAAAGTACAAGCACCTACTGTTTTTATTTCATAATAAAAATAGCTGATTCCCCATGCAGAAACGCAGTAACGTCAATTACTTTGTTTCAAAGTTGCAAAAATATACTGTTTCCCCCATATAAAACACAGTAACTGTTAAACCATGAAGTTACTGTGTTTTTGAGTTAAACCAATTCGAATAAAACGTTAAATCAAATTAAGTAAATTATTTTCCCATGAATAAACACAGTAAGTACAGATCAGTTACTGTGTTTTATAATGGTCATTAGATTTACTGTGTTTCTTAGTGGAATATTCATTCGGGTTCAGACTGTTACTGTGTTTTGAGTACCAAAAAAATCTAGAATATTGTTGTTTCTACTAATTTTCAATAGGAATTATATGGGGATGCACCCAAGATATACAAAACACGGTATGCTATTGCGCAGGCATGTGTGTCGTCAAGTGGGATTAAGATTTGAATTTTTCAATGTATAATAGAAATATAGAGAAAATTGGATGTTGGAAAACTTATATTTAATAAAAAAACATGTTTTTATATACTTGATTATTGAATTTATAGGATAAATTCCACGTTCTTAAGGCTTGTTCCATATAATAGACTCTTAAATTTGATTAGCAAAATTATTCAATTCAGAAATAATATTTCCGATATATTTTATTTATTTCATTGAGCAAATCACACATTCTTCTAAGCCTATTACCTAATAATAAAATCAAGACTAAGAATAATTTACCTAATATGCAGGAATCAAATAAAAAAAGCAAAAAATAATTATCAGATAACTAACTTTATTCAGCAGTGCGATTTTAACAGTCAATTAGTATAGACGTGTTTAAAACAGCTCTCTTATCAACAAATCGTTTTTGTTAAGAATTCCAATTCTATTGAACCGGTCAATCCACCTAGTAAATCAGTTAATCAAATTTATAGTTCAGTGAAAAATGTCTAGTGCAGATCCCCCTGACAAAGGGGGAACTTCAGATTTGTGCAATAATAATGATAATTCAAGGAATGTGCGTTACAATTCAACATACCAAACAGCATTTCAGGAAAGCAAAAACTTAGGAAAGGATAAAGAAACACGCTTGTCTGGTCAGACAGCGACAGGTATTTCAGTACAAGTAGCAAAAAAGTTCAAACTTGATAAACCTAATTTATATTCAATTGATAAAATTTATGTATTTATCGAAAAAATTAATAATGAAAATTTAGGAAATTTACATCCCATGTCAGTTGGACACTTATTACATAAAAAACTAAAAGTTCATAACATTACCAAAATACAAAAGGTTGGTAGAAATAGAGTAAGGGTAGAGGTTAAAACTACTAAAGACGCTAATATGTTAATAGAAAACGAAAACTTGAAAGAGGAACAATTAAAAGCATTCATACCCAATAATTTAATAGAAAGGAAAGGGGTAATCAAAGAAGTAGATACCACATTCAGTGACGAGTATTTGTTGGAAAATATTGAGTCTCCAAACGCAGTCACCAGTATTCGTAGATTTAAACGGAAAATTGATATTGATGGGGAAGCAGTATATATATACCAAGGCAAACAGTTTTAGTGTCATTCGAGGGTAACGTGTTACCCCCATTTGTTATAATTAATAGCGTTGTATGTCCTGTAGAAAAATACATTCAAAAGGTAGTACAGTGTTACAACTGCTTGAGGTATGGCCATGTGGCCAAGCAGTGTAAAAGCACTAACACACTATGCATAAATTGTAGCAAAAAAAAGGAAGAAAATCATTCATGCAAAGATCCTGAAGACACATTTTGTTTTTATTGTAAATCAAACGATCATAAAACGATACATAAAAAATGCCCCGTATTTGAAAAACAGAAGCAAATAAAACAATTCATGTCAGATAATAATGTAACCTATATAGAAGCAAAAAACTGGTCTGATAATTCATATATTAGTAAAATTAGCAATAATAGGTTCAATGTACTTGATAATACGTCGGAGAGCTTTCCATTACTTCCTAAGACAACAACCCACCAATACAAAACAAATAGGGAAAGTAATACATTTAAAAAAAATACACCATCAGAACCCTCAAATTCACACAGTAAACACACAATCACACAAACCAAAAAACGTAGGATACAATCACCCAACAATGAAATCACACAAGCACCCATGTTTCCCAGATCCTTTGGTCTTAGTAAACCAGTATTCCAATTTAAAAATAATAGTACGAATGAAAATATGGAGATAGAATCCATGCAGTCAAATGAAGAAAATGATACAAACATTTATTCAAACGTTCTTCCAAGTTTTCAAACACATCTTGGAAGACATTAGCTCATTTGAAGAATTACAAAAAGTTGACATTCAATTTGTAACAGATAGGTTATATAAAATGAATCATAATCTGCCAAAAAATAACAATGCTTAATAAAATTAAAATATTACAATGGAACGCGCGCTCGGCGATTGCAAATAAATATAGTTTGATGAAGTGTCTGTCAGAACACGATATTGATATTTGCGTTATATCTGAAACGTGGTTTAAAAAAAACAACATCATCAATTTTCCAGGTTATAATCTAATTAGAACTGATAGGGATGACGGATATGGAGGTACAGCAATACTAATAAAGGTAAAAATAAATTTTAAAAAAGTAGATATTAACATTAAAGTAAATACTGACATCAACATATGTGCTGCCGAAATTAATTTTAATAAATATTTACAGTTTAAAATATTATCTGTGTATTGCCCCCCAAAAATTAGCATCAATAACAGCGACTGGAAAAGCATATTTAATATCATATCTAAAGAGAAAGGCATAATATGTGGAGATTTTAACGCACACAACAGAACATGGGGTTCGTACAAAAATGATCAGAGGGGTATACAACTTCTAGACGTCTTAGAAAATCATGACTTAATATTGGCAAACGATGGAACACCTACTAGATTAAACCGCAACGGGGAAAATTCCGCAGTGGACCTGACACTTAGTACACCCTATCTCATAAACAACATAGATTGGAACGTAATAAAGGACACACTGGGTTCAGATCACTTTCCAATACTTATTAACATCAATGTGCCTAAAAATAAGTGTCTACAAACAAAGGAATTAATATGTTCTTCCAATAAATGGTATATAAATAGAGCAGACTGGTCAATATTCAAAAACGAAGCAGAACTGTATTTCTCACAAACACCACCTATTTTTAATGATATTAATGCAAAATATGAATATCTAATACAAGGAATAAACACAGCTGCCCAAGTATCCATACCAACAAACAAACCATTCAAGATAAAGTCAAGAACACTACCACCTTGGTGGGACAGAGAATGTGACATAGCTGTAACAGATAGAAAAAATGCGGTAATTGCCTACAAAATTAACAGCACGTTGGAAAACTTCATTACAGTGCAAAAAATAGCAGCAAGCACAAAAAAATTTTTGAAAGAAAAGGCAAGATCCTCATGGAGAGCATACTGCACCAATCTGAATAAAAACACATCAATGTCAGACATTTGGAAACAGGCCAAGAAAATGAAAAGAACTTTCATACAGAAAGAGAACATTCATTTCTCCAGTGAGGATTGGAAAGAAAAGCTACTAGAGAGAATAGCACCGCCATCTACCTTCTACCAAAATAATTTAGAAAATGAGCAGGAACATGAGGAAACAATACCACAAATATTCGAAAATCTGATAAATACCCAAGAACTAGAAAACACAATAAAACAAAGAAAAAACACCGCACCAGGCTTAGACAATATCAGATATCCGATGTTATGCAACCTACCAAATAATGCCAAATCTTTTTTATTGGAAATATATAACAACATACTAAAAATGGGCAAATGCACAATACAAGATTGGAAAAACCTAATTGCAGTTCCAATATTAAAACATCAAAAAGATCCAAATGACCCTGACTCCTACAGAGTCATATCATTATTAGCATGCCTATTGAAAACATTCGAAGGATATTAAAAAACAGAATAGAATGGTGGTTAGAAGAACACAAAATATTACCAATTCATCAGTACGGATTCAGGAAAGGATATGGCACAATGGATGCGGTGAGCCAACTTGTCACTGATATGCAAATTAATTTTGGAGAAAATGGGTATACTGCAGCTACATTCCTGGATGTAAAAGGCGCATACGACTCTGTAGAAATTCCAATACTGAACGGAATGCTGAAACAAATCGGTATGCCTACCAAAATACGAAATATTCTGTGCGATATTATGACAGACAGAAAAATATTTATAAGACAAAAAGACACATTATTAGGACCAAGACATACATCGAGAGGTTTACCACAGGGCTCCGTTTTAGCACCACTGTTATTCAACATATATACCATCAAAATGCATCAAGCATGCAGGAATTACACACTTATACAATATGCTGATGACTTTGTAATATATGTCAAGGACAAAAAATATGAAAATTGTATAAATACTCTAAACAAGGCCACCTCAAACATCATAAAAGCTATTGAAGATGTAGGGTTCGATCTATCAACGTCTAAATCAAATGTCACCATATTTTCAAGGCACCGTATCCCAGAAACTCAGAACATCCAGTTGGGGGACCACATGATACCATATAAAAAAGAAATTAAGTACTTAGGAGTAACATTAGATAATAAATTAAATTGGAAACCATATATCGAGGCAATCAAAATAAAATGTAATAAAGCCATTAATTTCCTCAAAATGATCACCAAAACATGGTGGGGCGCAAGTACTGAAATATGCCTGTTATTCTATAAAGCATATATAAGGTCCATTTTAGACTATGGTTCCGTTCTATACGGATCTGCATCAAAACAATCACTGAAACAGCTAGAAGTAATACAGAATAAAGCGTTAAGAATATGCTTAGGAGCGATGTCAACAACACCTGTGGAACCGCTAAGGGTGGAAGCACTCGAACCACCATTGGAATTGAGAAGAACATTTCTCGCTGAAAAAATGGTACTTAAGAATAAAGCAAAAAATTCTAAACTGATGGTCAAAATATGTGAGTTAAATACATTGGACCTGACGAATAAATATTGGGAAAAAAAGAACTCGCCACCGATATGCACCGAATTTCGTAACACCAATAAAGAAGAAATTTTAACGTATGAAAGTTGCAATTACTTTGAGAACATAGAACACTCTGCAAAAATAATAATTCCTGCGTACTCAGAAATACCAGAATTAAACAAAGAAAAAATTATCAGAGTTACAAAAAAAGACATCAACAGTACAATAACAATATATACAGATGCATCAAAGACAACAAAAGGTACAGGCACAGCGTTCTATGTGCAAGAAACGAAAGAGGGAAAAACCTTTAAGCTAAGCAACGATTATTCTATATTTTCAGCAGAAGCTGCAGGCATAATGAAGGCGCTAGAACACACAATCCACCAAAAAAAGAAAAATGTATCTATCCTAACGGATTCGCTGTCTGTTATCCAATGTTTGAATAATAATGCAGTAGATACCATCACTCACCCACACATTAAGAAAATTCAATCCCTACTACACCAACTAAAGAGAGTGACGTTCAAATAATATGGGTAAAAGCACATTATGGAATTTACGGCAACGAAAAAGCTGATCAGTTAGCCAAAACAAGTGCTGAAAAAGATGAATGTCAACCGAACGAAGTGGCACTACAAGATTGCTTAAATAAATACAAAAGAAAATTTCAAGCAGCATGGAAAGAGAAATGGGACCACTATGTAAAAACAAAGCCTACTAGATACACACTACTGCATAGGGAAATACCAAAACAACAGTGGTATAAAGGAATCAATTATTCACGTAGGGAAATTAGCAGTATAATTCGAATGAAATTTGGACACGCGTCTTACCCAGAGCACTTGAGCAAAATAGGCGTAATCGAATCAAACTTATGCACAGCCTGCAATGTCATAGGAGACCTGGATCATATATTTTTTGAATGCTCGGAATATCATAATGCCACGAAAGAACTTTATAATAACATAATACATGAAAAAATATTCCCTCCCGTCAACATGTTACACTTACTGGCGCTGAATAACATCAAAATATTAGACTGTCTAGTAAAATTTCTAAGGATGACTAACATATCGATATAGTTAAGTTATATAGAGCTTGTGACCTTTGTTACCCTAACCCAAATGTTTATACCTTCCATCCGTGGTCTACCTTTGTATGTGTTCAAATAAAGCCCTGAACGACCCCTGGGCGAGAAAACTTGTAACCCTGTGCCAATCCTTTGATCGAAAAGCGGTATTAACTTGAATCACAGACGACGATAGTTTGAATTAGGGCTCGCTTAAGTAATATGTTCCTATTAGGGAAAAGGTTATAGGCAGCGTTGAATTCCTAACATTCACCCCACCAAAACGAACGTTTTCAAACCAATTTACAAAAAAAAATCCCCCGTATTCTAAATACAACAAAAAAAATACAGATATGATATCTGTACACCGATTACTTGCGAGAATTCACAAGTAACAGGCGCTAATTTCCCGGCAAAGGGCATATTTTTACGACGGGTCTTTGCATGAGCCCGTGCGAAGTTTTAGAGTCACTGCACGAACTACATTATCTTGTCCTGGATGTACCTCTATAACCCTACCTAGTTCCCATTGTAAAGGAGGTTTTGAATCATGCTTAATTAAAACTAAAGTTCCTACTTTAATGGTGTGAAACGGTTCTGTCCACTTGTGTCGCTCTTGTAGCGATTGAATATATTCAAACGACCACCTCTTCCAGAAATCACTCTGGAGACACTGAATTAATTGCCAACGATTTAATTTATTCATTTTAATGTGGTCCAGATCTACCTCGGGTATGGAACTATGAAGAGGCTCGAGGTTCAAAAAATGACCTGGAGTGAGAGGCTGTAAATCGTTAGCATCGGACGATATGGGACACAAGGCCCGTGAATTTAAAATTGCTTCAATTTGCGTAGTTAAAGTACAAAATTCTTCGTAAGAGAGGATCTGATGACCTAAAACGCGATAAAGGTGGCTTTTAAATGACTTTACACCTGCTTCTGCTAACCCATTCATATGGGGGCTACCTGGAACATTAAAGCGCCAAATGATAGCAAGTTTTTCGGACGCTTGTTTGGCCATTTCTAACAATTGATTGTTCGCCCCTTTAAAATTAGTGCCTTGGTCACTCGTGATATAGATGCATTTGCCGCGACGAGAAATGAATCGCCGAAACGCTGCTAGAAAAGCATCGGAGCTTAAATCTGAGGTGACCTCCAAATGTATAGCTCGAACACTAGTACACACAAAGATGCAAACGTAGGCTTTATAAGTTCGAACTCCGGATTTATGACGACTTAGTAAAAGCCTGAAAGGACCAGCAAAGTCTACACAAACAGAGGTGAAAGCTCTGAGTTGGGAAACTCTGAGAGCCGGCAAATTAGCCTTATAAGGGTTATACGATTTTGGCTTACAACGAAAACAACCTATGCAATTAGACAAACATTTATAAATGGCATTACGTGAAGCCAAAATCCAGTATTGTTGAAGCAACAAGTACTGCATTGTTTTTAAACCTGGGTGAAGATGTTCCTTGTGCGTCCATTCAATAATTAATTCGGTGATGCGATGCGATTTGGACAACAAGATGGGGTGTTTGACTTCATATGCAAGTTGTGCATTTTTTAGCCTACCACCCACTCTAAGCAAACCTTCAGAGTCAATAAAGGGTGCAAGCTTTCTAATAGGTTTTGGTAACAACTTATTTTGTTTAATTAAAGAAAAGATTTCATCAAACACTGAATGCTGTACAGCCTTAATTAACACTCGAAATGAAGCAGTTATCTCCGCGGCAGTAATAGGACCACATATTTTATTAGATTTGCCAGCCTTAAAATTTATTACAACGCGATTAATTTTTGCAAACAAAGATTTAATTTTTTCAAGCGATGAATATTTATTTAAAATGGAAAAGATCTGTGACGTTTGAAATGAGCAACACAGTATTTTTTTTATTTCCTCTTCAGCAACCTGAGAGGCAAATTGAGATTGCATGTTAGGCTTAGTTGGCCACGAAGATTTTTCAGAAAATAAAAAACCTGGACCCGACCACCACAGGGAATTATTTAGTAGCTGCACAGGAGTTTGCCCACGACTGGCGCAATCGGCCGGGTTTAAAGATGATGGAATATAATGCCACGAGGAAATGGGAACAAGCTCTTGAATGTGACTTACCCTATTGGCAACAAATGTTTTCCACTTATTTGATGAAGCAGCTAACCAATTTAAAGTTACCATGGAGTCCGACCACAGGTAGACTTGGTTAAAGGTAGTCAAGTTAGTGTAGCTTTCCGTGACAAAATGAACAACATCCGATAAAAGCTTGGCCGACATCAATTCAAGCCTAGCGATACTCTGCGTGTGCAAAGGGGCCACCTTGCGCAGATTAGAAATGTCTTAATACTACCAAAGGTATTAATAACTCGGAAATAAACACAGCTGGCATAGCCAATTTGCGAAGCATCGCAAAATCCATGTAACTCGATACTTGAAATAATGTTTGATTCGATATATCTAGGAATTTTAATCTCCGCTAGAACTGGCAGTTCGGATTTATATTTATTCCATATATCGAGAATCTTTTGCGAGGGTGTGTCATCCCATCCTATTTGAGATTGCCATAGCAGTTGCAAGAGGTGCTTTGCTAATAATAAACACGGTGAAACGTATCCTGGAGGGTCGTAAATCCGACTAATTTCTGACAAAAGGTTACGTTTCGTATAAGGTCGTTCAATGGGTACATAAGAATAAGAAAAAACATCTCAGCTTGGGTCCCATTTAAGACCTAAAACCTTTATAAATGAAGGCTCCTCTTTGTCAAAACTACATGACTGTTGAATATCAGAAGCATCAAATTTTTTTAGTAAGTCTGGATGGTTACTTGCCCATTTGGACAACTCAAAACCCCCACGTTTCATAAGTTGAATAAGCTCGGATTGGAGCGACAAAGCGAACTGTATATCATGACTTCCAATTAATCCATCGTCAATATAAAATTGATTGCGTAAAGCTGAGGCAGCATTGGGAAAAGAGGATTCCTCTTGATCTGCAAGCTCTTGCAGAGTTCTTAAAGCTAAATATACCATACACCACAGTACGTAGAAAGTACTCTTGAAGAGGCTCAGTAGTATCAAAACGCCACAAGATTCGTTGGTAATTCCAATATTCTTCTTGGACATTAATTTGTCTGTACATAGCGGCTACATCACAAATAAATACAACCGCATAATACCGAAAAGTCAACAAAATAGCTGCAATATCCTTTTGCAGTTTTGGCCCTACGTATAATGTGTCATTAAGAGAAGTTCCCAAAACATCCCAAGCGCTTGCGTCAAAAACGACACGTAATTTTGGAGGACCAAAAATCTGTTCCTTAAAAATTGCATGATGACATATATAATACCCCGAAATAGACTTATGGTCATGTAAAGGAACTAATGACATGTGATTGCTGTCAAGATAAATTTTCATAAATTCTTTATATTTTTCTCGCAAATCGGGATTTTTAGAGAAACGACGTTCTAGCATTGAAAAACGTCGAAGTGCTTTTGAGTAAGTGTGAACAAAAGTAGGGTTCGACTGTTTGAAGGGCAACGGCACGGAAAATCTGCCCGAAGTCTCCCTATAAGTGGAGGACTTATAAATTTGTTCACATTGCTGTTCTTCAGCACATAAAGTAGGCGCTTTAGGAACTTGTTCAATTTCCCAAAACTTTTGCAGTTGAAAATCGAGATTTTCGACTGACACATGACAGTTTACCAGAGAATGAGCGCCAGGCTCCGACTGACAGACCTTCCCCTGAATAATATATCCGAAAACGGTCTCCAAAGCTACCGGTTGGTTCGCGCCACTCACAACGCGACCAGAAAGTAAAATACGTGGAAATATTTCACACCCAATCAACATGTCCATTGGCCCTGGCACCAGCTAGTCTCAGTCCCTGAATGTGAGAAATGTCACTCGGGTTGACATTTATCTTTGGTAAATCGGAACAAACTCTGGGAACTATAATTGGCTCAAAGGAAAAAATGGGGCTATTTTGACCACGTGGTTTTATAACACAATGTGCTAGGCCACGATTAGCTACAGTTGACATTCCATTTAAGCCGTCAACTTGAATATCGTATGATTTTCGAGATAAACCAAGCTTCTGCGCACATTTATCAGAAATAAAATTGGACATAGATCCCGAATCACATAGAACTCTAATAGTCTGATAGTTGCCCCTAACATCCTTTATATCTACTTGACAAGTGGATAACAAATATGTAGATTGGGATAGTATGGGCGTGTTGCAATGAATATTAGTAGTACTAGTGGATTGCTCAGGGTCGCAAGTTGGACGAATGGTCGAATCGGAAGCAGAAACGGGGTTATCTGGTTTATTAAAATGGAGCATCTTATGATGTGGAAATTTGCAGACCTTGCTATTGAATTTGGAACTGCAATTTTTAATTGCATGTGAAGAAACTAAACATTTAACACAGAGTTTATTTTGTTTTGCGATAGAAAATCTGTCTTGAGAAGTTTTTGCCGAAAACATTTGGCACTTAAATAAATTATGACTGCCAGAACATAGAACGCATTGCTGACTGATGCTAGAAGAAGAATTATCGGCTAAGAATGAGGAAACTGATGGCTTTCGAGAAAAATTAGACTTGTCTTTACTGCGAGACTTGGTTGGTTGCGTATGTAAATTGGCAGTAAACTGCACCGATTCTAGAGCCTTGCAGGTCTTCTCTACAAATAGACTGCTGTCTATACGTAGGAAGTTCAGAACTGAAACCGTTTTCTAATTCAAAATCGGTTCGAGTTTTTTCATCTAGTTTTCCTGCGAATAAATTGAAAAGCAAAAAACACCAATGCTCAACTGGAAACTGTAAAGCTCTTAAGACGGCAAGATTTTCGTTGAAAGTATTCAATAAACATCTAAGTTCAGCCGCGGTGGACCTTTTAACAGGAGGTGCGTTAAAAAGTGCGTTATAATAATGAGTCGCAAGAATTCGTTTGTTTTGATACCTATTTTCCAAAATATCATAAGCCACCTTATAATTGGCTTCCGTTATTGGAAGACCCTTAATTAAAGAGAGTGGTTCATCCGCTAATAATGTCAACAAATGTCTATACTTATCAATATCCGGAACGTCAGGATTTTTATGAAACACGTTATTGAAAAAATCATAAAAAGCCTGCCAATTTTTGTAATCTCCATCGAATTTGGGCATTATCAATTTGGGAAGATTAACTGAGAATTTGGATGGCGATTGACTCTGACCGGACACTGAATTATTATGAGAAATCTGGGCAGAGTCTTTAACAAGAAAATCATGCTTTATACCGTTAGACCCGTAATAAGCCTTATCGGCTTGAATACGCATGACGTCATAGGTTTCAAATTCCTGATCAGAAATTAAACCAATCACAGTATTGTGTTGAGTCTTAAACTCCTCGTACACTCGCTTAATTTCCTCCGAACGAGCCAAAAATTCCGCTTTCTGGGCCTCATCAGTAGCTGCATTCTGCCCCAAATCGTAGCACTCCTGCAATCTATTGAACGCAGTAGTGCGTTTTAAATTGGCTTTATTTAACTTCTCTGCCATTTTAAGGTAAGCAAAAGGTAAAAACAAAAGCACCCAACAAATAACAAAGATAGTTTGTAATGAAATAACCTGGCTTTTAAATTATTGTAAAATAAAAATGAAAAAAAAACTGAAGTTCAGACAAGGCAGTACGAACAACTTAATTATAGCTTTGGTACGGTTATTTTTATATGTTTGTATCTTTTTATTATAAACTGATTTTTTCTATAGATATTAATCTTTATTGCAACTAAAACAAAAAGGAAAAAACTCCTGAAAAATGTTGCAAATGAAATTCAATTAATATCCTTGAAAATTAAAGAAAAGATAAAAATGTTTATAATAACCAGACCTAAACGAATATGCTCTTTACCGGGCAAAAATCGACATCATATTTATATTTTACGATACCCTCAAAATTTTAACGATTGAAATAATAGAAATATCAATTTGTATTTCGACTTGCTTCGAAAATAAAAATAGAATTGGTAAATAACACCAAAAACTAGTATTTTGCTTTATCGCTTAACAATAAACAAGTTACAAAAAATCTGTAGATTTATTTTAAAAATAAATAAATGTATTGAAATTTAAGATTTTGCAAAATTATCACAGATTAAAGGCTTATGCTAGTTCAATCCTGCTCGAAGGTCCATTTTAATGAATGCGGAAAATATGAAAACATATATCAATCGAAATTTTATCTTATGTATAGCACAGGAAGAATGGAAAATGAGCTCACTTGTTGATCCTCTACTGCTTCCTTGGGGCCCCAGATGCTCCGATGTGCTACGTTCACTAAGATTACAGGCAATTTTGATTTTCTTTACAAAACAAAGGTGAAAATAATGAATTCGCACTACTCGTAACTTTCGATGCGAACATGACGAATATTTACCGGCAAGTCATTTGGTTCATTAATTGCCTCCGCTTTTTACGGGAGATTACAGGTTTTCGCTCTGTCCTTTTCCATCTGTGCATTTAATAGTGAGGAATAATTCATTAAAATGGCCATAGGCGCGCTAAATTTAGATTTATTTCTAAATTTTAATTACAAAAAAAAGAAATGAAAAAATAAAAAAAAATATGTTCCTATTAGGGAAAAGGTTATAGGCAGCGTTGAATTCCTAACAATATCAAATCAAGCAACATTCTAGCTGTTGAGAATACTCGAACTATAGTTTCTTATTTATAATACAAATTTATCATCCAGTAGACTTGGTACCCCAATACTTGATATAATACTTAAATATACTACCAAGTTAATCAATGACTTATATTTTCAGGTTGTAAAAACTGTTCAAAAAGTGAAGAAGACGAAATTGATTAAAACCAAAGTCCCCGTGAAAGTTATCAGGCAGTTACCTAGTAGGGCACCTAAACGAAAAATTGACGATAATGACAGCGTACCCAAAAGACAAAAGAGTATTAACGATTCCTATACTCAGTTGCAAGATTTGGCGGCCAGGAGACAAGCTTTATTAGCAGATGCTGTAAAACTATTTACATTTTACAAAGAATGTGATGATTTTGAAAAATGGATCAAAGATAAAGAGCAGTTACTTTCTAGTGATGACCCCAATGACAGCGTTGAACAAGCAAAGAGAAAGTACGAGGTATGTAATTGACATTTGTCTGTTTAAATAACACATTCATCAAGACATGTTATTACAACTAAAGGAACCTGTCCTATAAGAAATGGCTTTCCAAGAGATTGTTTACAATTTAAATATATCAAAATCCTCTTTATGAGTCTTACTGCCACGATATTCTATCATTAATCAATGGGCTACAATATGTTTAATATAAGTTTTTTATATATTGGACTCAAATAGGGTCATTCTGATTATTATTATTATTCAAAGTTTAATACTGTTGTTACATAACATTTTATTACATATTTTAAACATTTTTATAATATTTCATACACTGTGCCGGTCGAGAAACTTTATTTTAGTTTTAGCGAAAAATGTCATTGTAAACAAAAAGTTTTTCACAAACTGCTTCATTTAATAGTCAATTTTATGAATGTTTGCAAGTTTTAAAATCTACTAATAATGTATATTCTAATAACTTTCATTTGAGAATGACTCATTGCCTATCACATGAAAAAGTTCGCTTGCTTATTTGCTAATTGGAAGTTTATTGTGTGTTTAACATGCATTTAAATAACTGTTAACCTTCAGTAAATAGTTGTCAGTGTTTTTCAACAATACTAACTATTCGACAAAGAGTATACCCTTTAAGATGCTATGATATTGGGAATACTTCTTACGTGTATAAAATTCAACTAGATAATGAAAAATATTCAGATATATCCATTACACTAATTGGTTTAAAAATTTATAAAGAAATTTATTGAGACAGGATCTGTTGAAGTCAAAAATAAATAAAAAATATCTATGGCATTTGTGAGGGAAAATCCCAAGCTTTAAAGCTTTAAATATTGGTATGTATTGAATTATGGATTTTTGTGTTGTAAGGATATACTCGATTTCAATATTGGTGTGATCAGTGGGGCTAATCCACTTCCATTTTCTTTGTTTTTTTAATAAAGAATGACTTTTGTGAAATATTTGTCTTTCCTTCAGGGTTTCTTCAGTACGTCTGCTGTTGTATCCAAACTCTCCTGTTTTTTGTTTAATTTCTGTACTACTTGTACATTATATCTTTTTGTTATTTTGGTTAAGGAACATTTACGGTTAAAGACAATTTGTAATATTATTGCTTAGGTAATGACTTAAAAGTCACTCGCTAGGTTATTAATATTACAGTTACAAATTCATACATAAAATTGACTATAAAATAGGGTAGGGGACAAAATCGACTTTTATTTCATTTTTGGGGGTTTTTGAACAGATAAGACTTTTTATAAATAGACCATTTTTCGTTAAAAATTGAAATAAACACCACCCCATTCGTAGCCACTAAGAATAGAGCCAATCTATTTGATGATACCACAGTATCAGTATGCTACTAGAGAGATATATTTCATTAAAAAAGTGGCTAATTCAACTTTTATTTTATCCAAATTAGGCAGTCTCAAAATAATTGTATAAACTTCATAGACCGGAAGCCGAGAGGGTTTTGCATGTATCATAGGCCCCACGCCGAGGCTTTGGGGGCTGATAAACAACGTTATTCCCCACTTTGAATTCCCGGTATGTCACCCCCAAAGTGTGTGTGTGTACTTTGAGAGGGGGTTAATTTTCAAACGTGTAATTAATATCTCTGCCCCTGGATCATAGGTCCCACTTTGATTCTTGTTTTATGTCATCAAGGAGGTCACCAAAGTCCGCGAATTCAATATGCCATATCAATATGGCGTCACTTAAGGTCTGCCATACTTACCGACACCTGTAATTTTTCCATTGCGGACATGGATCATGGGCCCCCCACTGTTGTTTTGTGATCTTTGTTAACAATGAACTGTAAAACAATGATTTCAAAACGCCATACCTCTGGGGCGTCGCCAAGTGGCCGCCATAATGGGACAAACATGTTATTTTTAGCTATGAACATGAGTAATAGGCCTCACCATGAAAATGTGTCCCCTTTGTTCATTTTGATGTCCTGAACAAAGTTCTAAAAGCTTCCTTGAACAATCTAAGGAGGTGGGCTGAATGTTGATGAAAAAAATAATGTGGACTTTTTCATCCAATATCCATTAAGTGATCAAGATATTTTTTCAGAAATTTCTTACTGATCTTTCTGCCAGTCAGAAGAGAATGGATGCCTTAGACGCAGATGTAGTAGCTTTCGAAAAACAAAACCACTCGCAAATAGACAAAGTTAGAGTCAGACATCGACAAATACAAGGAGCTTGGCAGAAATTGAATAAACTTAAAACTCAAAAAGAGAAGAGCTTAGAGGGTGCTAGTAGTGTTGAATTATTTAACAAGGTTTGTGAAGAAACTAGAGATTGGATGTTGGAAAAAATGGATCAGTTGGATACAGCAGTTTTAGGTAATATAAAATTTATATACTTTTTAGGAACTAGACTAAACATGTTTAGTAAGTAGAGAAAGAATGTATGTACAACAATGTTACATTCTGAAATTTACACTGGATATGCTAATAATGATTAATGTATTCTTATCTATACATTTTAACTCTAATTGTCACACTTAAAATATTATGTATTAATACTAGTGTCATTATCCTGTAATATTTGACTACATTTGCATTTTTGCAATTTTATTTATAGACTGTCAGGTAGAGGGCTAAAATCGCTCATCAGCCCAATAGCAAAGTATTACTAAATGCGACCTTTACAACATTGTTTAATACAAAGTGTTACACTTAAAATGCAAAATAACATTTTTTATTGGTCGGGGCAAAAAAATTAGGAAAAAATAGAAAAAGTTAAAAATCACTATTTTCAACCTTGCCCAGCAACTCGTTTTCTAAAACAGGTAGTATTTTCGTTTTTTAGGAGAAAGCTCTATTTTTTATCTACACGATAGCAATTCAAAGTATTTATTACAATGATATGAAAAAAGTGGCAAAAACTTTTAAGAGGGGAAGTGAAAATACTGTTTCATTTTTATATCTTTTACACGCCATTATCTCCGTTATTTGTCAGAGAAAGTACATCATTTTTTTACATCAAAAGCTACGGAATTTTTTAGTCATCATTTTCACTTGATTATGTGAGAGTCTATTTCAACTGGTTTTGTAGATAAACCCCTTTGAAACAGCTGAGCGTGTGAATTTGTCAACTAGTTTATTTACCACACCGGCGGCGTCCGCACGCGTTTCTTTAGTTCTCTGTTTACATTATGGATTATATATAATTTTCACCCATTCTAATTGAATAGAAACGCATTAAATTCATCTTATTTTATTAAAAAAAAAGATGAAGGATGCAAGTAAATTATTTATATATTATATACATTTATATTATGTAATCTAACTAATATATATATATATATATATATATATATATATATATATATATATATATATATATATATATTAACATAGAGTAAAACAACACCCTGTATACCGAACATAAAATAAAAAAAAACTACTTATTTCAAGAAATAAAAATTTTTGAAATTTCATTTTTTTTAAAAGATTATCTAAAAAAGGAGACAATCTGTACCATGTACTATTCAATAGAGAAAGCATCTAACTGTATAATTTAAAATAAGATTTAAAAAAAAACATTTGTGAAATGAATTAACAAAATCTCTATAAACCTACAAGACAAGAACGTTGTTACATATACAAATGGAAATGATAATCCTTTATTTTTTTTGTCAAGGTAAATAAATAGTGAGATTCTTTTTAAAATGAATATTAGGGTTTGAAGGACATGTAAATAAGATTTTATAAATATTTAAAAACATTTCGATATAAGAAGTAAACTGAAAAACATTAATTCTATGGAATGTGACATTTATTGAACGGTTTGACATTATGAACACATATTTTATAAATTTGGAAATGTCATTTTGTAAACTAAATGAAATATAATTTAAGAGACACAATATGAGTTAAAATCATTAAAGAACCTTAAAACAAAGCGTTTTCAAATGATGGATGGACAATTCACTATTTGAAATGAAATCTATAAAGAAAAGTTTTGATAACCAAATCTGATTGGTGGAATGTATTCAACAAACTTTTAATCTGCGACAAGTAGTTGTTAATAATAAAAAAATTGAAGGAGAAAAGTTTGTTGATTATACACACTATTCACTAGGTAAATTTCTTTTTGGGTGGTAGAAAATTTGAGAAGCAGCAAAATTTTGGGAATTAAGAAAATTTTTCGAAAAATAAGATATTTGGCATCAAAATTCAGAAAAGAGAGATACATTGTACTTATGATATGGTAGATTATATATTTAAACAAGCAGATGTAGAAACTAAGAAACAATTTGGTAATTATGTTTGAATACTAACCGTATAATTGATATATAATACTTGATTAATATTTGTATGGTGGAATGGATATATCCACCATACCTTTTAGAAAGCTTTTGATTATGTAATTGGACTGATATGTATTGATGTGGACGGGACATAGCATTGATTCCTGATTTTGTGTAAGCTGGACCAGTGATGTGACAATTTCCAGAAGGTAACCTAAAATAAAGTAAAGGATAATTGAAGTGAATTACTATACAGGAATAAGGTATTTAGACTATTTTCATTATACATAAAAAAGGTTGAATAAAACTTACCAATTTAGTGCAAAGAGTTGAACTTTGGTATTAAACAAACATTTACATCCATTGTGTTTCGCCATTTTGATATAATAATCGTTTATATAGAAGTTTCAGTATTATAAGATTTGTATTAAATGTTGCCTATTTTAGATTTGTATATAGAGATAATTTTTCATGTGAGAACGTGATTTTGTTTGAATGAGTGGTCATAATAGATAGTAGGTTTTTTATTAATTTGTGTCTTGTAAAAGAACAATGTATTTGTCTATTCAAAATATTAAATAACGTTCTTTCTAGTTTGAAGAACATTGTAAAATTGTTTTTGATACATTTTATTTCTTTGTGGTGATGGCTCCATCTAGTTTGAACCGTTGGTAGTTTAAACTGACATCTGTGAATAGTAAAAAGGTTCAACTTGAAACACAGGACCGTCTTAAGAATTTATTACGTATTATTAAACAAGCAAGTACATTTTTATTAACAAAATTTTATGAAGACAGAGATATTTAATCAAATTTAGGCGCTCACACTATAAATTGAATTTTGTTTTTCTATACCTGAACCCTACTCTGAGGTTAAAGAGTTTCTCATGTTTTAAAGTATAACCATTTTAGTAATAAAATTTTAAATTTTTACAATATACCGGGCAAATCAAAACTAAATATAAACTAAACTAATAATAACGTTAAATCATTATTTCTCTCCCCGTTCTATCCAGTTTAATATATATATATATATATATATATATATATATATATATATATATATATATATATATATATATATATATATATATAATTTAGAAATATTTGTGAGGATGCAGCAATTGGCTTGGAAATTAAACTCCTATTTTAATTTAGTGAAAGCTTTCGTAATAGTTTTATTACTTCGTCAGTCACGCTAAAATACAATGTATCACTAAAAATGAAAAATCAAAAAATGGGTACTTACATTAAACGAGTAAAATATATAAATTAAAATTCAGAAAAAAAAACAGTGTAAAAATATTGATATATGCTTGGTATATTAAACCTACAAGTTCTGGGAGATATATGAACTATTTCTCCTATCATCCGGAAAAAACCAAAATTAATTTAGTACTTGGGATGAAGAATAGAATAGACAAAATATGTCATAGAACTTTGAAAATGAAAAATTTCAAGAAATTATTTAATTTACTTATTGAAAATTCCTACCCAAAACGACTACTTTATAAATTAATATTTTCAACAAATAATATTATAAATAATAATGAAAACTCTCAAGAAAATATCATACAAAAATTTCGATCATTCCCATACATAAAAGAACTCACTCCCAAAATTAGTAATGTACTGAAAGAAGAAAAAAACATAGTTCTGGCTAATAAACCTATCAAAACTGTTAACTCATTATTCACAAAATTAAAAGATAGAACACCTATACTTGATCAGACTGGAGTTGTTTATAAAATCAGTTGTCAAGAATGTGATAAAAAATATGTTGGTGAGACCTCAAGAAATTTAAAATCACGAATTACTTCACATAAGAGCGATATTCTTTTAAGACCGAATGCTTGTGCTTTGTCACAGCACGTTGGTGTAACAGGACATTCCATAGATTTCAATAACGTTTCTATTTTAACCAAAGAAAATAATTTGTTCAAAAGATGTTTTTTAGAAATGGTTTATATAAAAA
Organism: Galeruca laticollis; assembly: GCA_963921935.1. Lineage (NCBI taxonomy): Eukaryota > Metazoa > Arthropoda > Insecta > Coleoptera > Chrysomelidae > Galeruca > Galeruca laticollis. The sequence continues at coordinate 31,551,397 of OY998183.1, read as the reverse complement.
ATGAACCAAATAGATTGAACAAGAAAAGTGATTTCCAAAATTTAAACATTATTTACTCTAATATTCTGGACATTGAGACAAAATTAAATAAAAAGAATCACAGATCTAATAATAATTTTTCATCAATATCTTAGTTCAACCTTTTACAATAATTTTCACGAACATTTCTGTTATATCATCCATTTGTCAACTTCATATTGACAATAACTTTTGAAAAGTCTCAAGCATATATCAATATTTTTACACTGTTTTTTTTTTCTGAATTTTAATTTATATATTTTACTCGTTTAATGTAAGTACCCATTTTTTGATTTTTCATTTTTAGTTATACATTGTATTTTAGCGTGACTGACGAAGTAATAAAACTATTACGAAAGCTTTCACTAAATTAAAATAGGAGTTTAATTTCCAAGCCAATTGCTGCATCCTCACAAATATTTCTAAATTGTGAAATAAACAGCTGCTAATACGAATTATTACTAATATATATATATATATATATATATATATATATATATATATATATATATATATATGCATATATATATAAATACACATGTTTTATGAAAGCCATTCTATGGATTATCAATCTGCCAAAGTCTTAGCAATAGAAAGTAATTATAGAAAACGCCTTTTTTTGGAAACAACATATATTACAGAACAAAATTATGTAATAAATAAAAAAACAGATTTAAATAACCTTAGTGTTATCTATGCATATCTTTTTGAATATGAAAAAATAACAGAAGTTTCATAACAATCTTTAATTTTATGATAAAAAAATAAAAATTGTAGTAGTTCAAGATCAAATATTTTGTTTATTGTCATATTGTTTTTTGAGTTTTTCATTGATTTATGTTTAAAAGAATTTATTATAAAAATTTACAGCTATTCCAAAATTCGCTATAGATTTTATGTAAGTATTTATTATTTCATTTAATTATTAATAATGATAACATTGACCAATTATTTATAGCCCTTGATAATGAATGAAAATCATTCGAAAGCTCGGGAATAAATATCTGAAAGAATTTACTCTGGAGTCTTATTGCCACATCCCCACAAAAATATCCATTATATATATATATATATATATATATATATATATATATATATATATATATATATATATATATATATATATATTATAATTGATTTATGTTTTTTTTATTTATTTAATACAGTATTATTTAATATAGTATTTGTTTTACCTCGGCTAGCTCAAGATGTTAATTTTTTATTAACTGTTATATTTATATTTATTTATCTCAGTCGGAAGTATGAGACTCCTCCCTTTGAGTTCAGGATGCATTAATACCAGTGATTGACAAATTTAATTCAAACCTTACCTTTTTCCTTGTAAAATTTTTTATGAAAATTAATTTCTGAAGTTTCTCCTATATAAAATTATTGAAATATGTTGACAATAGAAAATTTTCTGATGGATGTGATGAGAATAAAATACCAACACTCAAATGTAAACAATTTAATAAATTATTATGAAAATTTGCAATAAGATTTAAACATTGAAAATTGTGTTTTTGTTCCACCCTATATCAGATACATTTCTCGGTATAAGAATGTTCCTATCAGTGCGTCGGCGCATAAATCTGAACGCATGCGCTGTTATAATTGAAACGATAGGAGGATACTCTCCCCTCTATAAGAAATAGCTTTACTGTTAAACACACTACCAGCGCGTCTATAATGGTGAAACAATTTTAATGATATAAAATTTAAATAATCAATTACATATAAGTATACTTAGTTAAAATTATGTGAGTGAGTTGAAAGTGAAGACAGTAATAGGCAAATAGTTATTCATGCTGAAGATAAAAGAAAGAATGAGAGGTTATGTGAAAATTCATGATGCTCGTGAACATATACAGTGAATTATATTATATCAAGTAAGTACAAATATTATTATTAACTAAAACTGTTTAATTCTCAATTGAGATAAAATTATGATGCATCATATGATAAATGTTCTGGGCCATTTAATGAATTTATTCAATTTGAACGTTCTGATAAATTTTTAATGTTCACTTTCTTTATATAGAATTATATGGAATTCCAATGAATGTAATTGTAAAGACACATACCTTAATATTGAATTCTCTGCCGGGCTGCAACTCGCATCTCCAAATTCTTGTAGATATCTCTCAGGAGATATTCACTTTCTACACTTCTTCATCCTTACACAGGATTATAAACAATAGTTAAATGCTTTGATTTACCTTTGATTGTGTTTTTTAACATTTATACCAATTTCTGATAAATTTTTAAACAAAGAGTCTCTCTATCGACGCTTCCTCTCCATCACCCGAAAACTCTCTTCTCCTGTTTTCAAAATCAACAACCTCCTCGCTTGATTAATCCAAAGCTCACTTATCTGTTATTTTGAATAAAAAATTGTCATTTCAAAGTGTTTTAGTTCTAAATCTGAATTATTTAATTTAATTGTTCTGGAGGATATTCACACTAGTTCATTATTATTTCTATTGTATTAAGGAATATATATCATGTCCTTTTTTCATAATACAATAGCTAATTTACATATAAACATGTTGTTTAGATATTTTTATAAATAATTATTTTTACAAAAACTACAACCTAAATTATTAATTTACCTTTATGTAATTGATCCTTTTTTTAATTTTCAATCTTATTTTATATTTATATCATATAAACTATTGACAATTTTTGTTTTTGATATTATTTTTCAGTATGCAATAAATAATCAATAAAATTAAGTTGGCAATTATAAATTTACTAAGATTCATTACTTCCTGTTTATTAATTTCCCTTTCATAAGTTTGAGCTGCGTTCCATCTATCTTTTCATATACAGTTTTCAACTCTTTATGAAATTATAAACTTTTACTATTGGAACATGTGTAATTATGCTAATCAAACACTAGACTAAATATTCTTTTTTTAATTCTTTTAGGTTTCAAGTTATAATATGGCAATTAATATCTACAGACATTCCTACGGCAGTGTTCAGCACATTGTGGAACTCATTGACTTTGACATATATTCGGAATTACTTGTGCAGGTAACTTTTTGTATTTAATTAAATAATATTGTTTTTGGTATTTGTTCTCATAATCCTTTTTAAAATAATCACATTCATATTTAATAAGATTGATACATATTTCACTAATTTTTATATAACTTTATACTTAAATTGTCATTTTCTTGCTAATGGTTGTGTCTACTGACACACCTCCCGTGATAATCTATACTTTTTATGATAGTTATTTGTGTAAATTTGTTTCCAGAACTAGGTAACTAGTTCAACATATATATATATATATATATATATATGAAATTAACTGTCTCGGCCCTTACTTCGTGGAGTATGCTCATATTAGTGTTTTTAAATGAAACTCACGATCTCTAGTTATTGTGGAATTAACTAGAGACCGTGAGTTTCATTTAAAAACACTAATATATATATATATATATATATATATATATATATATATATATATATATATATATATATATATATATATATAGGGCAACTTTTTTATTGGGGAATGCGGCAATGTGATAAAGAAAACTCTGTTTAGTTAATCCTAAGCTTTCGATAATTTATTATTATCATTATCAAAGAATCTACAAAATAAATATTATATAAATTTAAAATATTTTTTTTAAAGTAAAAATATTTTTTACTTACACTAATTGAGGTTGTTCACAATAATATAATATCTATTTATATGAAGAAACATCATTGTACAATTTAATCGTTAAAATATTTAAATTGGCATGTTATCAAATTGATGACAATTTGTGACAAGTTGATGTTGTCATAGAAAACATTTTTTATATATATATATTCAGTATATCAGTATAGTATATAATAAAATGTTTACTATACTCTTATTATATTTAAATGAAATATAAGTAAATCAATAAACAGAATTATCCTCTATAACGCCTTGATCTTCATTATTATCTTTTTTGTCGAATGATAATAAATAACTATAAATTGAATTTAGATTCTGAATATCAGTTCTTTTATTTAAACAATTATTCTCTTGAGCAATGAATGTCATTTCCAGGAAAATCCTTTTAGAGTAATTGTCTTCTTTACACAAAATTTTGAAGTTTTTATAATCAATTATATGTTTTGTTGAGAAAACGTGTTCTGCTAATGCTGAACGTTCTGGGTATAATCTTGAATCACTCTTATGTAGAGCTAAGCGCTTAGTAATTTTTTGAGAAGTCTGACCCACATATACAGATTCGCATGTAGAGCATGTTCTATATACAACATTAGAACGTTCAGTATAAGGATCAATTTCTTTCAATTTACTAAAAACACGATTAATTGTCAGAACATTTTTATTTGCAAATAAAAATGAAGATCAAGGCGTTATAGAGGATAATTCTGTTTATTGATTTACTTATATTTCATTTAAATATAGTAAGAGTATAGTAAACATTTTATTATATACTATACTGATGTACTGAATATATATATAAAAAAATGTTTTCTATGACAACATCAACTTGTCACAAATTGTTATCAATTTGATAACATGCCAATTTAAATATTTTAACGATTAAATTGTACAATGATGTTTCTTCATATAAATAGATATTATATTATTGTGAACAACCTCAATTAGTGTAAGTAAAAAATATTTTTACTTTAAAAAATATTTTAAATTTATATAATATTTGTTTTGTAGATTCTTTGATAATGATAATAATAAATTATCGAAAGCTTAGGATTAACTAACTATATATATTGAGATATTTTATATATATATATATATATATATATATATATATATTGAACCAGATATCTTAGATAATAAGAGAAGTAGTATTATAAAATTAAGTTGCTAGTATGAAATATATATGAAAATAACATAATTTAAGAAAACAAGTAAAAAGGAAACACTTTTCTTAATTTAAACAACATATCAAATAAAGATATATTAAATAACAGCCTATAACAATATAATAAAAAAAGGAATTACCTCAATGATAACATAAAATATAGATATTGCCTAACCAATGTAATGATGTAAATAAAGTTGCCTAAGACGAAGATTATTTTTCATAACATAACAGCTGTTCATCTGAAATGAAAACAAATATTACTATAGTTAATTCATTATAATCATTAATTTAAGAATAAGAACAAATATAAATATTGAATAGAATATAATCCAATAGATTTCATAGATAAACAAATAATGGCATATAGACAAATAACATAAGAGAATTTATATTTATAATTGATATGAATGTAACAAGAATATACTATCAATAATAATATTGAATGTTGTACTATGTAAGTGTATCTAAGTATAACCAATTTTAATGTATTTGTATGTATGAAATTGTTTTGATAAGTGATTGAAGTTTCAATTATCTGATTACAAAGGACAATATCTGATTGGTTATAAAAGATGACAGAACAAATTGTTAATCAATAAAAAAACTTTTGAATAGTGATCTGGAAAAGAACAAAAGACTGTTTGTTTAAAAAAGTCGAAAATCGAGGGGACGCTTAGGGAGAACGGTAGCTGGTGTTAAGAAGCGAGCAGTGTGTGGGATAGTGTTCCTAAAAATTTAAAGATATTCCCGGTATAAGACATTTAAACTCCTAATGTACTATTAAATACAATATTAGAAATACTTACAGTTAATTGTAACAAGTTTTCCGACAAGAATCTGTGAAATTTTCAACAACTTTGGTTTTTTGGAGATTCAGTGGGTGTTCCTGGGATCCAGAGACTTTCTTCCAAATTCAAGATCAACAGGTCAGTGTATTTAAATCATTTATTGGCCAATAAATAGTGTAAAAACTCAAAATCCCAATTAAGTACTTAATTTCATAAATTGATAAACTTTTTCAAACATGATCGATCTAAAAAAGAAAGAAACAGACTTCATATAGTGTATTCATTACATAAATCATTAAATTTAATAAAAGGCCGAACTTTATATAAATTAAAATATGTACTTACGCTAATCACGCCATCTTGTAATTGCATAAATATGGTGATTGAAATTTCATAATGTAATAACTATGTCCTTCTGTATATAATTTCTATTTCTCTATCCATGTATATAATTAATTTCTTCCCACAGCTATGTGTATCATATATAACTATGATATATATAAATTATTTTATGTTTATTGTTGAACCATTCAATTGTTTGCATCGTTAACAAACTGTGTTGTATAATATAGATGCTTCTCACGTATCATAATTGTTTGTTTCATGCTAAAGCGCATGACTAATTTTTTCACGCATGCGCATTTATGATATTATTAAAATCAATAAATAGGTACATATAACCATTGGCGTCGTATATTATTTTATCAAATAAATATTGCATTGATAATTAAATTGATTTCAAATAATGTGTTTTCTTTTTATTTCAACCATTACAACAGTATAAATTGCCAGGACTCAAAGGGAAAAAGGATTTCATGCTCCCGAATAATCTAATTAAAATAAATTATTAAACAAATATTAAAAACAAACTGAGCTAGCCAAACTAAAAACAAAAATTATAATTTATAAACATATTCATTTAAATCATCTACAATAAAAGTAAAATTAATCTATATTTAGTTTAATTGTCACCCAAAACGTGGGGCACGTTATTAAAAATATAGGAAACATTTGTAAATTTTAAACTCAATTAAAAATGGCAAAACGAATGACGTTGAGAGATGGAAGGCAGGTAGGAGCAGACAGTGGTTCGGAAGAGGAAAGGGAAGAAAGAAGTCATGGTATGGGAGATTACCAAGCGGTATATTTGGAACAAGGACAACAATTAGAAGGAGATGCACAGGAAGAAGGTTTGACAGGAGATGGGGAAGCTGTAGCACAAGAAGATAGTATACAGGAAGCGCCAACAAGAACAGGTAGAGATGATCAGATGGTGAACATGATGCAACAATTAATTGCTGAAATGAAAAATATGAGGGGAGATATGAACAAAATGGATGGAAAAATGGATAATATGAAGGATGATTTGAATGGGAATATAAATAGAATAGAGGGGAGCTTAAACGGGAAGATGGATAAAATTAATGGAAATATGAATAAATTGGAAAAGAAGATAGAAGAGGTGAAAACCGAAAGTATTCAAGAATTTAGGAAACTTAGGGAAGAAAATGAAGAATGTAGACAGCAGATAAACAAGGTGAGAGAAGATATGGAGGATCAAAACAAACATATACGAAATGAAATTCAAGAAAACGGTATTAAAATTAGAGAGCAGATAGAAAATCAAATGGTAGAACACATTCAAGAATTAGAGAGAGGTATAGAAGAAAATTTACCGGGAACAATCCAAGCAGAAGTAATGAGGCAGAATGAAGACATAACTAAAGAAGTGGAAAATATAAAATTCAAGGAACAAATAATAGAAGAGATAATGCAGAATTACCAACAGAATGCGGAGCAGAAATTTAAGGATTTGGATACAAAGGTACAAAAACAAACAGGAACATGTGAGGAGAGGAACGAGCACATTGGACAAACATTTCATAAAGAACTGGAAGAAATGAACAGAAAATTACAGGAAAGCATAGAAGAAATTGAATTTAACGTTAGGAGAAATGGAGGTGGAGTAATCTATACGGGAAACATGGATATCGGAGTAAAGTTTGATGGGAATATAAATACCATTCATCCGAAGGTGTTTATTAAAATAATTAAAAGCAAACTCAAAGGAATGAGAGATATGATGGAGAAGAAGATTTGTATTAGAGGGATGTTATCTGGACATGCCCTATTATGGTTCTGTAATAAGGAAGAAAGCATAAATAATCTGGAAGAATTTGAGAACCAATTCATGAATTATTTTTGGGGTGAAATTCATCAAGCGAATTTTAGGGAAAGATTGTATTTTGGGAAATTCGATTACAATCGGAATAAAAATTTAAATGCATATGCTATGCAACTCTATAACATGGCACAATATTTGGAACCTGTTATGAAGGAGGAGGAATTAGTTTTATATGTCGGGAGACATTTCAATTCCGAAGTCTCAGAAACGATAGCCTTACACAACATAAAAACGATGGACAATTTATCTAGGTATTTGCAGAGAGTTGAAAGAAGTGTACAAAATGGAAATGGTTTTCTTAGATATCAAAATGGAAATAATAGAAATGATGCACGAAGAGAGAATGGAAATATAAGAAGAGATTATAATGAAAACAATGGAAATAGAAGTTATGGAAACAGGAACTTTGATGATAGACGATACCAAGGAAATGGGGAACAATATAGAAATCGAGAGAGGAATAATGGAAACAGATATCCTGAGAACTATAGGAATCATATTAATCGAGGAAGAAATTGGCAAAATGGCAGAGAAAACCGAAACAATCCAGAACAAAACAGAAATAGGGAGGATGATAATAGGAGACAGGTAAACATGGTTAGACAGGAGATACAGGTAGAAGAGTGTATTCCTGGACAGGATAACATAGCGAATTTTGCTTAAACCGTCCTTACGTACATAATATCATCTATTCATCGCGATATGAACATCCTCGAGAATTTATTATAGATTATGAAAATAATAGTAAAAAAATAGAAAAACCTAATTTAATATTTATCCAGGGTAGTTTACAAAATATTATTTGTAGAATTTTAATAGATACGGGTTCAGAGGTAACATTAATTAAACAGGATATAGTAGACAATTTAAATAAAGATGATATTATGATGATAAATACAAAGAAACTATCATTAGTAGGGGCGAATGATAAAAATTTATATTATACAAATAGTAGCATAGTCACAGATTTTTATTTGGGAAATATAGCTTATAAAATACAATTATTAGTAGTTAAGAATTTAAAATATGATGTAATTTTGGGAAATGATGAATTGAGCAATCACAAGATGATTATTGATTATAAACAGGGGTACATGGTATGTGAAGATAATATAATAACTTTTGACAAAAAGGAAGAACAAGAGGTAGAGGAAAGACAATGTCAAGTAAATGAAATAGAAATTGTGGAAGATCTACAGGAACAATTTTGTCCCATACAATATAGAAAGGAGATTGATGAGTTATTAACAAGATATGGAAGACTTTTCAACAAAGAAGTATGTATAGCAGCCAAGTATATACATAAGTTGGAAATGAACAAGGATATTAGTAATTTCAAAATAAAAACCTATCCCATTCCTTACAAGCTGAAAAATGAAGTATACCAGGAGTTAGAAAAGATGATACAAGATGGCATTATAGAAAGATCCAACTCTCCATATATAAGTGCGATAACATGTGTCCGAAAAAAGTCAGGTGAGATTAGATTATGTCTGGATGCCAGAAATATCAACTCATACACTAAAAAACAATATGAGAGTCCTTTAAATGTAGAAGGGATATTTGGTAGGATTACAAGAGCTAACATATTCACGAAACTGGATTTGAAGCATAGTTTCTGGTTGATTCCATTAGATAAAAGAAGTCGTCCATATACAGCATTTATGATTGATGGTGTAGTCTACCAATTTTGTGTTGTTCCATTTGGTTTACAGAGTTCGTGTGCAGCATTGGTAAGAACACTTCACACTGTTCTGAACCAATATGAACATTTTACATTGCACTATATCGATGATATATTAATATATTCAGAAAATGAAGAACAACATCACGAACATTTGAAGACTATATTGGCAGAATTGGAAAAAGCAGGATTAAAATTGAACATGGAAAAATGTCAATTTTACCAAAAAGAAGTGCAGTATTTGGGATATATTTTAAATTCTACTGGAGTGAGAATGAACCCTGAACGAATTAGAACCATAAGGGAATATAAGACACCGACTAATCTCAAAACTCTTCGAGGATTTTTGGGAATTCTCAACTACTTCAAACGACTAATACCAGACCTCAGTAATAAAGAAATTCCATTAATTGAATTACTCAAGAAGGAAACAAAATGGAAATGGGATGCTAGAAGAGAACAAGCTTTCCAAGAACTCAAGGAAATATTTTTACAAAATTTGCAGGTTTATCATCCTCAATATGACAAGCCATTTATTTTAAGAACAGATGCATCCATAGATAGATTAGCAGGAGTTTTATTGCAAGAACAAGAGGAAGGAGAAGTACCAATCAGTTTTATTTCCCGAGTAACGAAAAACTATGAAAGAAAATACTCAGTTACTGAATTGGAGATGGCAAGCATTGGGTTTTGCATAACTAAATTACGTTTTTATCTATTAGGAGCAAAATTTTACTTGGAAACAGACCATTCAGCTTTAACAGCAATGTTTAAAAATCGTTATGCAAATAATAGGATACATCGATGGATACTTCTATTACAGGAATATGAATTTGAAATAAAATTTATTCCTGGGAAAACTAATATAGTAGCGGATGCTCTTAGCCGTGAAACAGAAATGTAGAAGAAGGATCAACAATTCCAAATTGGCATAAATAGATTAAAAAAAACTGAAGGTTTGTTTACTTTGGAGAGAATAATGGAGGATCAGAAAAATTTACAAGAATCTTGTAAAAGAGGAGCATTTCAAAACGAGGGAATTTGGTATAAGAAGATGGAAGATAGGGAAATTTATTTAATAACACATGAATATGCTAAGGAAATTCTCAAACAATTACATGAGGAGTATGGAGATATAGGATCTCGAAAACTATGGATGTTGTTTAGAGAAAATTACACTGCAAAGAAGGACATATCATTGGTTAAAGAAATCTGTAAAATTTGTCAGTTGGCAAAGGAAAGAAACTATCATCATATTAGTGGACCAAAACCTATAATAGCACTCAAGCCTTTACATATAGTAGCTATTGATTTTATATCACAATTAATACCTAGCAAGCAAGGCAATAAACATATTTTAGTTATGGTGGATATATTTTCAAAGTTTGTAAGAACTTTTCCTTGTCAACGTACCAATGCAAACACAGTAATATCTTGTCTGAAAAATTTTATAGAAGAAATAGGAACTCCGGAAAACTTAATATTGGATCATGCTACTTACTTTGTGAGTGAAAAAGTCAAACGTTTGTGTAGAAATCATAATATTAAAATGAATTTCATAAGTATAAGAAGACCTTCATCTAATCCAGCTGAGAGGTATATCAAAGAAGTTGTTAAGTATTTAAGGATTTTATGTAATAATAGACACAATTTATGGGAAGAAAATCTAAATCAAGTCGAGAAATTTTTAAATCAATTACCTAATGGAGTTACTGAAGAATGTCCACAATTTATTTTGAAAGGAATACCTCCAGAACGTGAATGGATAATACAGAGAGAATGGGATATGTCTCAAGTCTTGGATAAAGTAAGCAAGAATTTGGAGAGAAGTGCTATAAGATTTATTAAAAGAAAAGGAAACAAAAATAATAAGAAGATTAGATTTGAAAAAGGAGATTTAGTCCTAGTAAGATCTTTAAGAACACCAAAGAAAGGTGAAAATCAATGTAAAAAGTTATTATCACCATTTGAAGGGCCATATGTAGTCGACAATAGTGATGCTCAAAATAGTTATCGATTATTCTATCCAGGTACACAATTAGAAAGGGGAGTGTTTAATGTAGAACATGTATATAGATATTATGAATAGATGATGTTATGTTACGAATAATATTTGAAAAGAGGAAATGATAGTCATAAGGATAGATTTAAAATTTAATATTAAGTAGTGTACAAAGATAAAGTAGATATTAGACAGAGTTTTGTTTTCCATTTGGCAGCTGATAATCCAATTAAATTCATCACGTTTGTTTCTTCAGAACCTAAAAAAATAAATATAATATAATATAAAAAAAAAACTTATTAGGTAAAACTTATAATTAAAACATTTTAAAAATTTGAGTATGGCAAATCAATATATATAGCAAATAAAGGAAACAATTTATAAGAGATACTGGTTTACATAGAATGAAACTATTAAAGAATATATGATAGAGGGAATAAAATAAGAATAACTCAAGTATCAAGTAGAAGTTCACATTTTTCAAATAAGGAAATAAGATGTAAGTAATAAAGGATAGGGAAGGATAATAATGAATGATATTGATTAAAAATATAGGAGGTAATGTTTAATGTCAATTAGAATCTTATAGATTACTTGAAAATACAGGAAGGAATAAGGAAGTTGATATTGATATATATATGAATTTAAGAAATAATTAATTATATTGAATAATGAATATTGAAAAGAAATATGATATGAGGAGTATATAGAAGTATAATGTAATTACAAAGAAATAAGTTGATATATAAGTGGATGTTAGGAAGAAATGATAATAGAGAAGTATTATATGAAGTAATATTAAAAATATAATTTGACATTGATCTTAATCAAGTATATTTTAAGGAAAGAATTAGGAGACAGTTATTGAAAGAAATAGATTTTGTAGTAGGAAAAATGTGAACAAATATTTGAGAAACATAGTTAAAGAAAGTAAGATTATGCCATAAAATTGTTAAATTTTTTTTTAATAAAATAAAATCAATCATTTATAATAAGAAAATTGAAATTTAAATAAATATCCAGGGTATGGATATCATTTAAATTTAAATTTGAGGGGAATTGAACCAGATATCTTAGATAATAAGAGAAGTAGTATTATAAAATTAAGTTGCTAGTATGAAATATATATGAAAATAACATAATTTAAGAAAACAAGTAAAAAGGAAACACTTTTCTTAATTTAAACAACATATCAAATAAAGATATATTAAATAACAGCCTATAACAATATAATAAAAAAAGGAATTACCTCAATGATAACATAAAATATAGATATTGCCTAACCAATGTAATGATGTAAATAAAGTTGCCTAAGACGAAGATTATTTTTCATAACATAACAGCTGTTCATCTGAAATGAAAACAAATATTACTATAGTTAATTCATTATAATCATTAATTTAAGAATAAGAACAAATATAAATATTGAATAGAATATAATCCAATAGATTTCATAGATAAACAAATAATGGCATATAGACAAATAACATAAGAGAATTTATATTTATAATTGATATGAATGTAACAAGAATATACTATCAATAATAATATTGAATGTTGTACTATGTAAGTGTATCTAAGTATAACCAATTTTAATGTATTTGTATGTATGAAATTGTTTTGATAAGTGATTGAAGTTTCAATTATCTGATTACAAAGGACAATATCTGATTGGTTATAAAAGATGACATAACAAATTGTTAATCAATAAAAAAACTTTTGAATAGTGATCTGGAAAAGAACAAAAGACTGTTTGTTTAAAAAAGTCGAAAATCGAGGGGACGCTTAGGGAGAACGGTAGCTGGTGTTAAGAAGCGAGCAGTGTGTGGGATAGTGTTCCTAAAAATTTAAAGATATTCCCGGTATAAGACATTTAAACTCCTAATGTACTATTAAATACAATATTAGAAATACTTACAGTTAATTGTAACAAGTTTTCCGACAAGAATCTGTGAAATTTTCAACAACTTTGGTTTTTTGGAGATTCAGTGGGTGTTCCTGGGATCCAGAGACTTTCTTCCAAATTCAAGATCAACAGGTCAGTGTATTTAAATCATTTATTGGCCAATAAATAGTGTAAAAACTCAAAATCCCAATTAAGTACTTAATTTCATAAATTGATAAACTTTTTCAAACATGATCGATCTAAAAAAGAAAGAAACAGACTTCATATAGTGTATTCATTACATAAATCATTAAATTTAATAAAAGGCCGAACTTTATATAAATTAAAATATGTACTTACGCTAATCACGCCATCTTGTAATTGCATAAATATGGTGATTGAAATTTCATAATGTAATAACTATGTCCTTCTGTATATAATTTCTATTTCTCTATCCATGTATATAATTAATTTCTTCCCACAGCTATGTGTATCATATATAACTATGATATATATAAATTCTTTTATGTTTATTGTTGAACCATTCAATTGTTTGCATCGTTAACAAACTGTGTTGTATAATATAGATGCTTCTCACGTATCATAATTGTTTGTTTCATGCTAAAGCGCATGACTAATTTTTTCACGCATGCGCATTTATGATATTATTAAAATCAATAAATAGGTACATATAACCATTGGCGTCGTATATTATTTTATCAAATAAATATTGCATTGATAATTAAATTGATTTCAAATAATGTGTTTTCTTTTTATTTCAACCATTACAACAGTATAAATTGCCAGGACTCAAAGGGAAAAAGGATTTCATGCTCCCGAATAATCTAATTAAAATAAATTATTAAACAAATATTAAAAACAAACTGAGCTAGCCAAACTAAAAACAAAAATTATAATTTATAAACATATTCATTTAAATCATCTACAATAAAAGTAAAATTAATCTATATTTAGTTTAATATATTATAATTGGGTAATTTTACTATGGGGATATTTATTTTTAGATGATTTATCTTTATTGTATTGTATATTTTACCTTTTTTTACTTTACCTTCGGCTAGCTCCTGATGTTAATCTGTGAAATTTAATTTTATTTATAATTTATATGATAGTCGGCAGCATGAGACACCTCCCTTTGAGTTCTGGACGCATATGTATAACTTTGATACACATTTAAATATTGAATTCTGAAATTTTTTTAAATTCTTTTTCAAATTGTAAACTTTTACTACCATCGTCTGTGAATATCGCTAATCAATTAGTAAGTTGAGTATTAATTCTTGTTATTTTAGGTTTCAAACAATACAACATTGGTACTATGCCTTTTATGTAGTGTAAAAGTAGAATGCATTTTCTGTAGGTGGAATTTCTTGAGTAGATTTCTTTGACTACCGTGTTAGAGTTTTTCTAATTTCATTTAGGTTATTGCATTATTCTTGTTTATTAAGAATGTTAAAATACATTTTCTGGCAATAGAAAGGTTACTATTAATATACTATCACAACCGGTGAGGCTATGAAATGCTGGTAGGCCATCTGAGACTGTTTTCCCAATTTGTGTAGTATTTCGTGGACAGGAACATATTTCTTTTAATTGACAGCTATTCATCGTTCCAGTAATACTAAATCAATAAAAGTAGTATATCTGTATTATCAGATTTTATAACAATTGTACTATCTTTGTTAATATAATTTGGTAGATGAAATATTATGCATGTGTCCGCATCCTCATTTTAAATGTTCACCTGTGAGCGTACCTGTAAGTGCGTTAAAATTATTATAAATATGGTGATTCACATTTTTCTAATTCTTACCTTAAAACATTCTTCACCGTTCTGAGAACCTTCTGAAATGAAGAGTTCTTTTACATTAGAAATATCTTGTGAATTTTTAAAGTAGACATAACCTAAATTGAATGTCTTTTCGTTTTGCACATCTGTAATGTAAGCAGAGAACTACGGCGAAGGAAATACGGGCGGGCGCCGCCGATGTGGCAAGTAAACTAGTCGCTAAATTCGCACGCTCAACTATTTCAAAGGGTTGTATCTTCAATCCCAATTTCTCTGCAGCGAAACAGAGAAAATATACCCACTTATCGGCATAGCTCCACCACATATCCGTAGGGAAGTTGTGGCTGATCAAAAGAGAAATAAGCAGGAGACACACCCACGCTACCCATAATATATGGAAAATAACCAGTGGAGCGACAGCTAAGTCTAGGCAACACTTCATGAAAAGAACGCGGGCTTTGGAAGGAACGCCAGAATCAAACCGAATTACTAAGTGGAGGAGTCAATTAAACAACCAAGTTTCCCTGGCTAAAGAGGAACTACCTGCAGGTAGAGATCAATCCTATGTGGTATGGAGAACCCTAAAGCGTATGAGAGTGGGAGTACCACGATGCAATACCAATATGCAGAAATGGGGTCTACTGTCGGAGGGGGCAAGCATCCTGTGTGATTGTGATGCTATCCAGGACCAAACCATCTTCTAATTTGCCCTCATCTGGACCAACCTTGCACAATAAACGACGTTAATCTAGCGAACGACAAGACCATATCAGCCGCAAATTATTGGAAATTTTTAGTTTGACTGGACAAGGAAACTAAAGTAAGTATGTTCAATCCCATTTGAAATAGACCCTCACATAAGAGTGAAAATGATGACTAGGAAATTCCGCAGTTTTCGATGTAATTAAATGCTGTACTTTTACTGACAAATAACAGAGATATTGGCGTGTAAAAAATGTAAAAATGAAGCAGTATTTTCACTTTCTCCTCTTAAAGTTATTGCTGCTTTTTTCCATATCATTATAATAAATAATTTGAATTGCTATTGTGTAAAAAGATAGAGAGAGCCTTCATCTAAAAAACGAACATTCTACCTGTTTTAAAAAACTAGTCACAAGGCATTTAAATGTAACTTTTTCTGTTTATTCCTAATTTGTTTTTCTCGATCATTAAAAAATGTCGTTTATGTGTAGAAATATATATTAAAGAAAATTGTAAAGGTCGCATTTAGTTACACTTTCATATTGTGGTGCTCCTAAAATCAAGCTTTTATGACAAAGCTCCCACCGGTCTATTAATGTTTGCAGTTTTGTATTTAGGAATTAGTTGGTAATTAGTAAATATATTGTACTTGTATTTATTCACTGTACTTTAACATTACACATACTTTCTGTATTAAATCATTTAACACAGCTTAAAAGCAAATCTCAGTTAATTTATGTTGAAGCTCTAAGCTGAGTTATTCTGATTTAACAGTGTGAGAATCGGATAATTTTTATACGCGGTCAATAGGGGAACTGAATCAATATAATTACTTGAAATAGTGGTTTTTATAACATTTTTTTGTACTACAAAATGCTAGACAATATTATTTGCAGATCCTCAACTTGTTATAACATGCTTTCTATGCATATTATTAATTATTGATTTTATTTTAGGGCATGATTTGAAAACTATCCAAGCTCTTCAGAGACGCCATGATAATCTAGAAAGAGAATTATCTCCTATTGAAGAAAAGGTGAACAAAGTAAATTTGTTAGGAAATTCTGTTCAAAATACATACCCTAACGAAAAATTGAACGTTACCCAAAAACAGAAAGGTATTGATGATCTTTGGAAGAGAGTAAAAGATAAAGCTCTTGAAAGAAGAACTCGTATTGAAGATGCCGTTGGACAACAAATATTTACCAACAGTTCCAAACATTTGTTAAATTGGGTAGCCGATACAAAAAATCAATTGAATGCTGATAATGTTGTTAGGGATGTACAAACTGCAGAAGCCCTGTTAAAAGTGCACCAGGATCTTGCCGAGGATATTAAAGCTAAAGATGACGAGTAAGATACTTTTTATTTATGTTGTAATATTGTCAATAAGAATATTTGACTATATTATTGTAATAAGTACTTTGTTTATAAAAATATTTGGATTGGTTGGTTGGTATTGGAATCTACTTTATTATCTCAAACCAATAATATGCAGCGACTCTCTTATTCTATATCAATATTCAATATTGTTTTCTGTGACTCTGGTATTTATAGCTGTTGTTCCCAATGTTTCCAAATGCTCTATATCCTCCAGGAAAACATTATTTGCATTAATAGCTTCCAAGATTACATTTTAATTTAAAAATATCTTTATAATAGATTAATATTTTCTAATGCTAATATGAATTATAATAATCTGCTTCATCTGCTAGGTCTAACTCATGATGTTCATGTTCAATATATATTGATGAAGTCGAAAAGTGTGCAGAAACGTCAAAAACAATTGCTATAAGCATGCATTCATAGATTTTTAGTTCTTTGGTATTGTTCCACTTTACTGACTAACGAACATTTTCATAAAAGATAATAAAATAGTTAATTCATTGTAAATTATTATTACATATATTTTTCCCAATATCCAAAAATGAGTTTAACTTTTTAATCTCTCAATATCTTTTAAATTGATCTTTCCTTTTGTCATCAAAGCCCACGTTTTTTGTCGTTGTTTGGTATGATATTGGGAAATGTCAATTTAAATAAATCACATGTATAACATTACAACTTATTAATATTTATTTTAATCTTACAGACAGACAAATATATGGGATAAAATGTCCTATGTCAAAATGCTTCAATCATTTGAAACTTGTTTTAAAGTATTCACTCAGTAAGTTTAAGTTATTGACAAGTAGTGATTTCATATAGTACTAGATAGTAATGTGATTGTGCTTAACCATACTAGCTAGATATACTTGCATTGTTTGTTCCATCGGTTTAACCAACACATTAGCCTGTTGAAGTCTTAATTGAATAGAATATCACTTAAAATATAGTATAATATTTATGTTCCTCCTCTCGTTTAGTTATTTTTGTTGATATAATGTAGTTATTGTATTTTTTGAAAATTCCTATAACGTTTTTGTTGTTCCTTAATTGGCCATATTTATAAAAATGAAGCATTTACTTTGAAGTAAAAGGTTTGGCTACAATTCTTCATTTCTACCTTATCCTCGAAAGGAAATGCTTCGGATAAATAAAGTAAAAGGTACAGAGATTAGTTTTTAAGCGATTTCGACAGACCAATTGAAATTTGCATAATCAACACGCGTGTGTTCAGCGATAACATTGATTTCATTTGTTTTGTACTTAAAAACTGTTTGCAAGTGAATTAAGTTGTAGTTTATCCTT
Source organism: Galeruca laticollis (assembly GCA_963921935.1). Taxonomy (NCBI): domain Eukaryota; kingdom Metazoa; phylum Arthropoda; class Insecta; order Coleoptera; family Chrysomelidae; genus Galeruca; species Galeruca laticollis. Next base: position 31,532,788 of record OY998183.1, on the reverse strand, counting down.
CTGATGTATTTGTGCAATGTTGAAATTAACAAGTTTAAAATGAAAGACACAGATAGTGAACAGAAAGGTAGCAAAGATGTGACTACTAAGATGATGTTTATCGATGAAAAAGTCCAAGCATTTCCGGAGATTCCTGAGAAATCTCAAGTACCTGTTATCAAATCGTTAAAGAATATGTAACTTTGTTTAGTAAGGAAATGGAAATTAATGCTTTTATGAAAAAGTGAACAATACGAAAACACAATTGAAAAAGATAAACAGGGAACAATTCTATTCGCCCTCTGTCCTGGGAGAAAGAAATACTGAATGTCATAAATGCAGACATAAATCTTGAACTCATTAATATCCACCATACTGTGTCATGAGACATGGCATTATACCATACCCACTGTCCCCTAGTAGGATAGTATTTCGTGTTCTTTTCATGACTTTACACACTGCCGAATTCTTCCATATATGAGAATCATATACTGATCCAGGCCAACTTGCACCTATACTAGTTATAATTCAATTCTGGTCCCATGTGTCCTGTGTACATTAACACTGCTAAAACCTTTTTGATTTACAAATTCGTCTCCAAATCAGACTGACCTTTAAATATGTGCGGGAAGTCAACAACTTCAATAGCTGTTGAGAATCTGGTCAACCACTTATCTTTGTCTTTGATATTTGGTGTCTGGATACTGTATACATTCGCCGAAATATTCCGGACACCGTGTGCTGTGTACAACCTAATTCTTCAGTATTTACACTGTGAAATCCAGGGGACAGGGCAACTCCAAGAGTTTCGAAAACCGTGCCAAGAAAGTGGTCTGCCAGACACACCACATTATCCTCCTCTAGGTCTGCCAGCCATACCATATTATCCTCCTCTAAATAAAGTTTCGAATTCTTAGTCACTTAGCTGTAGTATTGTCTAGTACGTAAATCATATTAGCCACAACAAACACAAGACTGGGCCCACACAACCAAAGATCACTTATACAAGTCTTTCAGAGAGAACTTAACAAACGAAAAAATTCCTACAAATACACAAATTTTATGTTGCAAACTGTATGATGGCTATGCAACTACTGAGAAGAATGATAAAATTTGTTCGAACCTAGACTTCTTTTTTGGGAAGCAAATTCTTTAGCTTTTGAGCAAATGCTTCTTTTTATAAATACAAAGAAGAACTTTTACTTTATAGCAAAGCCATCGAAGCCTTACCTTTTCCTTCATTTGTTTTATGCATATACTTTGCTTTATTTTTTGAATGCAAAATGTGATGCTTTTTTTTATAAATACGGCCTATTATCTTTCAACTATGATACTGAATAACCATTTCATTTTTCAAAGAATGCTCTGTTGATAAGTGAAGAGTATTATACTGTTTGGTACAGCAAAATGAAATACATTCAGTAGATCTATTATTATGCATTTTTTTTAGAAAATCCTGTGACACGCCAATTTCTAATTCTAAAATGACATCTATGGTATCTTGCAACTTAAAAATGGCATCCGTAAATTTAACCCCCTTCAATGAAATCTTTAAATTGGAAGTAGGGGCTTGTGATACTTCATTTAAAAGGTCTTTTCATTTTCTTTTCAAAACTGCTATGAATTTAAATTTTATTGCAGAAACTAACAAAAAAAAATTAGTTTTTCTACGACCGTGCGTAATTTTACCCACTTTCCCGCACTGATTTTAGTTTAGATAGTGTCACTTTCCCGCACTAGTGCGGGGAAGTAAAATATGTCAATTTATCGTTATTAAATGTACATTTCATTGATTTTACCTGTATATTACTATTAAAACTAATATAGGTTTTAATATTCAATCTAACCCAGACTATTTTTCATTCATTGGAATGAAGAAATTGCGATACTTTTATATATCTACCCTATAAATTTCTCAAAATCAATCCACATAACAATCAAACTAAGCTGAGTCAAGTGGTTTGGTGTGGTAACCACAGATTTGTTATGACAACCAAGTTGTCATCAAGACGTCAAAGTTTCAAGTCGAAGTGTCCGATTCTGGCATTTTTCAAATTATTTTCAATAAAAGCAATATTTTAATGGATTCGTCAGACCAAGAGCTCCCAGAAGCAATATTAAAGGCCGCAGATGAGGTAAATTCAGACCTGTTACCAAGTAAATCACGAGAAAGATACGAACAGCAATACAACCAGTTTTTAAACTGGTGTAAGGAAAAAGGAGTGAATAGCTTCAGAGAAGAGGTTTTTTTGGCGTATTTTTCCGAGCTGAGTAAGGTACTGAAATCCAATACCCTATGGTCGCGTTACTCGATGGTCAAATGTTTAATTAAAATAAAACAAAACCTGGACATAAGCAAGTTTCATAAATTGACATCGTTCCTAAAAAAGCAAAATGTTGGTTTTCGACCACATAAAGCGTTTACCAAAGAAGACATATCCAAGTTTATGCTAGCCCCTGATGAGATATATCTTATGATTAAAGTAGGTACCATTTTTGCTTTAGCCGGTGCTCTTCGCAGAGCGGAGCTTGGTAAAATCACGCTTGACGATATTCAAGATAAAGGAAACCTAATTATTGTGAAAATTTCCTATTCGAAAAACCATACCTCAAGATCCTTTGTTATATATAAATAATGGAACCTTTTTGAAGCTCTATAGAAAGTATGCAAATTTACGGCCTCCTACCACCACGCACCGTCGTTTTTTATCAATTACAAAAAAGGCAAATGTTCTGTTCAGTGCGTAGGCGTAAACACATTTGGTAAAGTGCCGGCAGAGATCGCTACCGACTTAGGCCTACCTAACCCAAAACGTTACACAGGTCACAGTTTTAGACGATCCTCGGCAACGTTTCTAGCAGATTCTGGCGAAGGGATAACCAACATAAAACGTCTTGGAGGCTGGAAGTCAACTGCTGTTGCTGAGAGTTATTTGGAAGGCTCCGAACAGAAGAAAACCATCTCGAATAAAATTACCACCAACTAACTACTCTGGATCGGCTATTCTGACGCATTTGCAGAATGCAACATATTGTGTTTTCAACATTAATAATAATTAGTGGATTTTCATGGAATGTTTTGTATGTTGAAATAAAATATATATTTTGAATGTGCTTTTTGAATCTTTATGTGGTCGTAAAAAAATAATGTTCCTAATTCATGCGTAAAGTGTCTTTCCCGCCCTTGACTGGTTGGGCAAACTCCGTTTCGCGTCGTTCGGGTCAACGGCAGTCGCGTGGGGGAAAGTATCACTTTCCGCACTTGTTAGGAAAATAACTATTCTCCAACAATGGAAATTCATTACATTAAAAAAACTGAATAAATAACGCCCCTTTATGTCTATAGAAATGTTTTCTAACGTTAGTTAACATCTGCGAGGTGATCAAACTAATCCGAAGAGTTACTATTCTTCTTAAGTCAGATACACCGTTGGGTCTGTTTTTGTAGAGCATACTTTTTACATATCCCCATAGGCCATTGTATAGAACCGCGTCTCCCAATCCAGCGATTTCTGGAGATATTTCCAGATAACTTTGTAATGTGCTGGTGCACCTGCTGGAACCATATTGCATTACCTGGAAGTTGTGAGTTTCCTTCAACTGGATACAAGTTTGCCACTGTCAGTACAACATTATTTTATAGAGGCACTAAATAAGTTTATCTGTTCGTGAATGAAGAAGGGACTAATTATATTTTCTTTACTATCTTATTGTAGGGAATGTCGGCAATCAAAGACTTTTTTTGTTAACATTTCAGAATCTAAAATTGACAAATAGTATTGGTTATAAAAGATTTATTTTAATGCACCATACTTCCTACACTCGAGAAACTTATCTTTTTTTCTTGTTAATTTCTGCAATAAAATTTAAAATCATAGCAGTTTTGAAGAGAGATTGAAAATATAACTGTCATCTAAAGGGAGTTAAATTTAGGGATGATATTTTTACATCGAAAATGTCATTTTTTATTTCTAAATTGATTTGACTCAGGGTTTTCTACAAAAATGCATATTAATGAAGCTACTGCATTTATTGTATTTGACTGTTCACTGTAAGTTTGTGTTCCTGGTACTTTTCCTTATCGGCATTTGATTAATCCTCAATTTAGTTGTGTTACTATGTTACTACTTTGAACAATTTAGTTCTGAATTTGTTTTGTATTAATTGTATTCAATCACAATGCCATTGACTAAGAATTCTGTTGAAAGGAATACTCGCCCAAAGGTGTTGCATTGCATTCAAAGTTACGGTGTTTAAGTGATTCCTCAAGCTTAAAGTTTTTCTTTAACAAACTCCGAGAGAGCATTCAGTATCAGTATGCTAAATAACTGAAACGATTATATAATAACTAAAATTAATAATTAAGAATATAATGATTATTGCAACTATGTAAATGATTGATTTTTTTTCACTATTCTCAAGGAATTTGTTTTAAACTATGACTGCTTATATTTTTAGGTTCAAACAAGTCACTGGCCTGGGAAAAAAACTTCTTAAATCTAATCCTGATCTACCGGAAGTTCAAAACACCATAGACAGATTACTAGCAGAGCAGGCAGCTATTGCAAGGGGATGGAAAGAGAAAAATATCTGGTTACAGCAATGCTTAGAACTACAAATATTCAACAAAGAGGCGGACAATATCGATGCCGTTACTTCAGGACATCAAGCTTTCTTAGAGTTTGACCAACTTGGTGTAAGTATTTTTGTATTATGTCCTTTTTGTTTAGCTAACAATAGCAATGTAGCGATTGAAACTATTTCAATAAAAAATATGTAATATAAATATCAAATTATTTCAAAAAATTTAACCCAAAACGTATTTTATAAACACCACGGCTATTTAAAATAGATTATCTTTGTCAAGAAAGACTTTCTGTGTAGATAGTTGATGTGCTGGGAAGTATACAAAATTTTTATTTTAAGGAGTGTAGATTGTGCTTTCAGTATATTATTGTAGATATGAGTGTAAGCTTAATAGCAACTGATTTTTTGTAAAGCAATTGTTCTAAGAAGTTTTGGGTTATCCAATTCGTTATATTTAGTCACACTCGTATCATATGCTGGTGTTGGTTTAGAAGTATGCAGGTTTAGGGCGAACATACATGGTACAAAAAGTTATGTTAAAATGTGCGAAGTGATTATTGAAATGTTGGTAAATCGGTGGATCTGCTGTCTTTTTGTTTTGTATCTTTTCTGAAATTGATTTACAAAGGCATAGCAATATAAAAGATTATCTGAGTTATATTCCCTCTCTTCTATCTAACTACTTCTTTCTTACTATAAATGATTCTTAGTTGCTCGTCCAAAAACATTTTGAATCTTTATTGTAATATTTTAAGGGCAATACAGATAAATGCTGTGAATAATACAACTCATTTTTTTGAGAACAAACTCCAATGTTCATTGAAATTTTTTAACAACCATTTTTAAGGGATATATTTTTCATTAGTGAAATAACTAGGTCATCTAAAGTCAGTCTTGAATAAGATGGCATTTAACACTTAAACTAGAATCGCTGAAATTTGGAATTTAAGAGAAGCATTTGCTCCAGCTTTGTATTAAATGTTCTATACATCATGTCTTATTTTAGTTTTTCTTTAAGTGCCGCCTTCGTTACGAAGGTTGGCAAAGATTAAGGCTATTTTTATTTTCAAAACTGCTGATCTGAACAGATTTTTGTTGCAGTTGTACCAATTGCATTGATTTTTCAGCAATGGGTGTCTTTGTGGGCCCATTGAGAGTTTTTCGTCTATTCTTTCTTGCATTATAAATTGAAGAAGTTGATACCATAACCTCTCAGTATATAGCCAAGATATAATAAATTTGTCTCTTAATGTCCATGATCACTCATTTGTCTTTTTTCTTTCATCTCAGTACCATCCAAGAGATTTTCAGTGTCCTGTGAGTAAGCGTGTGTGAGTCTGTTAGGCTGGGCGAGTTCAAGAGGTGCAGCTAGGGGAGGAAGCTTCCACAGCAAACAGCTGAAACTTTCCAAGGTGGCGCATTATAGTGTATAAACTGTAAAATCATGCCATACAGGTTTATTTACAAAATTTACTTTTGGTAAATTTTAAACGGTCCATAAGATATTAAACGGCGGTATATAGCTGGTATATAGCATTTCAAGAGTCTAATCTTGAAGTCTATGTTCAAATTATTTCTAGACCATAGGTTTTTCAATCTCATTAGCCCACTCTTGGTTTTTCCTATCCCTGTTTTAATTGTTGCCTTTATTTTCATCGATCACAGTTCCCAATTATGCAGTGGTATTTTTTACTCTTTTAATTCCCTGTTTTCCTATGTGAAAGCTGTCTACATTCTATAGCTTTTTGTTATTAACATAAAGTTTGCTCTCTTTATATTTAGCAATAACCCATATTATTTGACATCTGACACTTTTCCAGTTATAAGGGCTGTGTCGTTCACGTATCGCAGGTTATTGATCAGAGTGTCATTTATTTTGATACCATAAGAGATATTCAAGAGAGCTTTGTTAATAATCTCCTCTAAATGTAGATTAAAGAGCAATGGTGATGGTGCATATCCTTGTCTTACTCCCTTTTTTATATCGATTACATTTGTTTTTTCATTCTACTCGCACTGTTGCACATTCTCCAAAATAGAGATTTGATATGATGGTGATGTTTCTTGAATCCATGTTTTTTTGATTTAGTACTTTTATTAGTTGGCCATTATTAGAACCTTTGTTTCAGACTTTGAATACTAGAATATTTTGAAGCAGAAAATACCACATTGATCAATACTGTTGATGTGGAGATCTCATGTGAACTTTTTGGATTATTATTATTATTCTACTTATAATAATACATATGGATACAAGGAGATAAAGTTTTCTCCAATATTGGTTTATTTAGAATGTTTACTATAATTAGGTTATTAAGTGGAGAAAATTGTAGTCAAAATCAACTAGATTCCTGTTTCTTTTTCTGATAACTTTTTCTCACCTGAGTCTATCTAGTATATGTTTTTAAGATTGGCTTTTATACTTTTTTGTTCTTTTTATTAATTTTCTTAGACATTTGATTTTTTATTTCCATTGTTTGGTTATTGTATGGTTATACTGTTCACAATCTTTTAATAATAACTTCACTGATTTCACTACTAACAGCAATTCATTGTAATAATTTATACAGAAACGATGTATATTTTACTGAAAAATTTTGATTTTGAAATGATGTAAACAGAAAAATGGCTCTTACACTAGATATTCTATTTAATATAACTAAAATAATAAACTAGAATGATGAAAGAATTTACAATTTATATCAAGTATCAATTTCCTTATTTTTATAAATATTCGCTTTCTAGAGCTCTCTTGATGAAGTTGAAGCATTGCATAAGCAACACAGAGCTTTCGCTAACACACTGGCTGCCCAGGATGAACGTTTGAATGCTTTTGCGAAAAAAGCTAATTCTCTAATAGCTGAACAGCATTATGATGCTCAAGGGTAATGTAGCTTATATGTAAATTTAAGATAATTACAACTTAAACTCAACGGGAATAAACATTAACAGCTGTGCCACAAATATTAAAAAGTATTGTTTGTATGTGTTCATGCTTTTATCCGCTTTTACTTACAATGTTTTTCACATTCTTTAGAAATGATGATTAAACTTAGTAATAGAGAAATAGAGACTTGCAATTCCAAAGTTTATTTCAACAATAAATTAAAAAATACTCTGAAGTATTTCATTGAATTGTGTAGTGTGGGTAGAAAACATTGTACCGTAATTTCTAATTACATACTCCACAAAAGGCATCAAAAACTATTATTTAAGTTAATTTTGATATAGCTGTTATTTTATAAATCACTCACATTATTTAATTGAACGTATAATTGAATATATGATCACTATTTAATAATTTTCTTATGTTGTTTTAAAAAATTCTACAAAGTACTTGTACTTCTATGTAATAGAACTAGAAAGACTCCATACATTGCATAATAATTTATTATTATATTTTATATGTAGGATTGAAGATCGATTAAACCAAGTGGTTGAGAGACGGAAGGCAGTTAAAGAAGCCTCTCAAAAAAGAGCCGACGCCCTCGATGCTTCGAAAAATTACCAAGAATTCTGTGCAGAAGTGTATGATTTACGAGCATGGATGGCTGATAAACTTAAAACCGCTTCGGATGAAAATTATAGAGATCTCTCGAATCTAGAACGTAAAATTCAAAAGCACGAAGCTTTTGAACGAGAACTTAGGTCAAATGAAGGTCAACTTAGAACCATAAATAAATTAGGAATGGCATTGATTGCTCAAGATAGTTACAGGAAGGGTGAGGTTGGTAAAACTTTACAAGAATTGAATAACGAGTGGCAGAGATTGGTAGACAGTTCTTTACAAAAGGGAAGAATGCTTAGACAAGCTGTTACACAACATGAATATAACAAGAGTATTGATGATGTTAACAATAAGCTGAATGAGATTAATGAAAAGCTGGCCAATAGAAATGTAGGAAATGATTTAAGGTAAGTATTTCAGCAAGAGTTATACTATTTATAGCCAAGTAACCCTTATTATTTAGAAGTTATTTGAATATAAAATAATAATTTGAATTTTGAATAATTCTAGAAATTATAATATGATAATTTTTTCTTGGCATTAAAATAAACTTAAAATGTCTTCATATATATTAGTCTTATGATATAAATTTTTTAGATCAGTACAGCATTTGTAAATATACCAAAAATAATATTTTTCAATTTTTAAACTCCATAGTCTAAATGTTCAAAATATCCATTCTTGGCAAATATATGAAACATAGATTCGAGTAAGAATCAGAGTAAGAATCGTGAATATAAATATAATGGGAAAAGAGTCTATTGCGTGTATAGTATACAGTGTTAGGAAAATTCTGAGGGCACATATGTTTTATCGTCAATGTAATGGAAAGAGACAAAACACATGTAAATTCAGTGTATTATTCTTTTTTCGCTAACAGGATAACATAAAGTGGAAAACGTCTCTCTCGACAGGCGTGCCCCTAAGTTACAAATTCTGTTTACAAACGAACCAGTTAACAGAAACAGTGTTGCCAATCTTCATTGTATATTTATATTAATTGTAAAATGCATTGTTCTAACATGAGACCAGGTTATAAGAAGCTTTTAATTATGATAATTCAAGAGGTTGTAACAGATCAAGATATAATTAATCCCATCAATTTGTTGAACATTTTATTGTAATGCTGGAAATTGTTCTAGTTTTCAGTTTGAAAGCGGTTAAAACCTTTACTTTTTTTCAGATTTGGCAACGTGAAATTTGTCTTCGACCATCTGGGGTTGGAATGTATTAGTAAAAAGTTTCTTTTGACAAAAATATTAAATTATTTCAATTAAAACGCATTGTAATTGGTTCTTACTAGACAATTAACTAAGATTATTTGATATTCGGATGCATTTATTAAATTGTAACGGCACTGCTGCACTGAGAGAAAAGAAAAGTTGAGAGAATGTTTTGCAAATATTTCAACTTAAGAAAATCTGTTGAAGTGAAATAAAAATATTGTTTAAGGGTTTAAGGAATTTTTTTAGGATGTTAATTTATTCATTCTAGGTTCAGTTTACAAAAACTTGAACCATTTATTTTATTTTTCAAATTAAAATGTAAATCGTTAAGTAGGAACAAAATAATTTAATTTTTCTTTTTTCTCGTTGTATCTATCAATTTCCAATTATTGCTATATCGACGACAATTGATATAGTAACAACAAAAAATCATTTAACAGTCGTTATATTTGACAGCGAATACTGCAGATTATCTGGTTAACTGTGATTTAAAAAAAATGCACTAGCAATGAAATTCTCACGTTGATCAAAGAAAAAAGTAGGAAAATACTGTTGATCACTATATCTGTTGTGGTAAGGAAATATGTATATTTAATAAAGCAAAAACAAACTACTCAATACTATTGGATTGTCTTATAAATAATTATTATTTATTTATACATTTTTTGATGAAAAATTTAAAGCTATTTTTTCTACTTCTTCATGACTGGGCTTACAAACACCACTTTTTGTTTTCTTCTTTTCAATAGCAGAACAACCATATCTGAATATTTGTTGTTTTATTTTGTGGAACATTAATTTAGCAATAACAGGAAACTAATCGAGAAAAAGAGAAGTTTAATTATTCTTCTTCCTACTTAATGATTTATTTTAATTCGAAAAAGCAAATACAATTGGTTCAAGTTTTTTGAAAACTGAACCTAGAATGAATAAATTAACATTCCAAAAAAATCCTTAAACCCTTAAACAATACTTTTATTTCAGTTCAACAGATTTTCTAAAGTTGAAATTACTGCTAAACATTCTCTCAACTTTTCTTCTCTCTCAGTCTAGCAGTGTCGTTATGATTTAATAAATGCATTCGAATATCAAATAATCTTAGTTAATTGTCTAGTAAGAACCAATTACAATGCGTTTTAATTGAAATAATTTAATATTTTGGTCAAAAGAAAGCAGTTACTTTTTGAAATAATTTCTTATTGCAACTGATTAAATACTGTAGATATTATGAAATGCCAAATATTTAACGATTACAGTAATTCTTCTATTTTTATCTATCCCCTCTCTCCATTTTCAATGTACACTTTGAAAGTGTGCCCATAATAACATAACATGCGAAATAAGTCGTTATAATAATAAGTGTTTACAATTTCTCAATATAAACCGCCTGTAATTCCTACGCTCCTGATAAAACGATTTCGTTTACGGCCGTAATTCTATTTTTATCTATCCCCTCTCTTCATTTTCAATCTACATGTTGGAATTGTAAGTGCCCTTAAAATAATCCTTTTTTGTGAGAGAAATCATATCCATTACATTTCAACGTAAAACGATAATTCTCTCATGACAGCGGGAAAATATAACGGTCACATGGCATTGCCAGTATGTTAGAGAAAGACAATAGTGAGATAGACAACCAAAAGTTAGCGTAGATTACTGTACCAGACGAATGCGAATCGCGCGTGCGCTTATTGATGATGTTTAACTGTACATTCGATACTTCACTAAACGTTTGATTGCGAGTATGCAGGTACACCATAAAGTGCAAATTGTAAAATGGTACTATCGGGGTAATTCATATCAAGAAATAGCAGAAAATTTGTTTATTGTGACATTCGAAAATGCCCAACCAATTAGCAAGAAACAAGTGAGAACGGTTATAAAAATTTTTGAAGAGCATGGATGTGTCAATCCTGCTAAACATGGATCGCGTACACAAAATCGTCAAACCCAACCCGAAAAAGAAGAAAGAGATTTTTAATTTGTGCCAGTGTGGAAAATAATCCCCTACAATCGTCTACTCATTTAACAAAGGATTTTGATGTTGATCCGAAAACGATTCGGACTGTATTAAAAAAATGGTTATCGTAATTTTAAACTGAAAAAGAGCCTTGAAAGTTTTCCAGGCGATCAATTTCGTAGAATGGAAATTTGTGAAGTAGTTATGGAAAAAATACAATTGGACGCAAACTTTTCGAAAAATATTTTGTTCACAGATGAATCGACTCCTGCCCTTATACAATTAGGTGTCAACTTCAATGATATTTGGTACCAACATGACGATTGTGCATCACATAATTATTGACTAGCAATATATTTTTGAAATACACAATTTCCCAATCGGATAATCTCCACGAATGGTAACATTAGATGGCCTGCGAGATCTCCAGATTTGGCTCCCAACGATTTCTTTTTCTGGGGTTATGTGAAATCGAGAATTTATGGATTCCAAGAAAACAGCCACTTCTCTGAAGAAATAAGGGAACAAATTTTACAAGTTTGTTAAGGAAATAACCATCGCCAAGAACTTTATAACCGTCTCGGTTACTGTTTAGCTCAAAACGGGGGTTTATTCGAACATTTGATTTAAATTCATTGAAGAATTAAGAAGTTATATTTTTATTTTTTTATTTATTACCTATCGGAATATTACTTTTATTTAAAAATAGTAGGCATTTTCATTAGAATTCAATATTATGTTTATTATCGAATACGTTTTTTAATTTGTACTGTGTGTGTTTACACAGAGAATTCGTTTCTCATTTGCATACAAACGAAAAAGATACTAATTTTTTTTTACTAACACATTCGAACCGCAGATGTTTCGAGACAAATTTTACGTTGCCAAATCTGAAAAAAAGTAAAGGTTATAACCGCTTTCAAACTGTAAACTAGAACAATTTCCAGCATTACAATACAATGTTCAACAAATAGATGGGATTAATTATATCTTGATCTGTTACAACCTCTTGAATTATCATAATTAAAAGCTTCTTATAACTTGTTCTCATGTTAGAACAATGCATTTTACAATTAATATAAATATACAATGAAAATTGGCAACACTGTTAGGACCTACAAAGAATTTATAACACGTTGGCGTTGTGGGCATGTATTTTCCACTTTATGAGATCCTGTTAGCGAAAAATAAGAATTGAGATATTTGGAAACACATATTATTAATACAAATTAAAATACGACTTATTTCGCATGTTATGTTACATTATCCTGTTAGCGAAGAATAATACACTGAATTTATATGTATTTTGTCTCTTTCTAACACATTGACGATAAAACATATGTGCCCTCAGAATTTTCCTAACACTGAGGGAAAAACTGACGAGGATAAATTGAAATTTTTTTAAATATGTGAACTATAACTCCATGGCAAAAACATTGTAATGTGGGAGAAACATATTTTAAGAGCCTCGAGGAAAAACGAAAAAAGTAGATGAAATTATTTCTCAAAATCAAGAGTGTGAGTAGAGCCTGGACTCTACTACCATTCACTGTTGGGATCTAATTAACAGTACCGTTAGTTGTGCCGGTAAAAGCAGTAATATATCCCTCCTTCTCTCCTTTCTCAAAATCTAGAAGAAAAAAAAAGGAATCTGTAATGTGTCTGCTGTTATGTACAGAACATATAACCTTATATAATGGAACAGTAATTTTTTTATCTATACTCGATAGTCGAAATTGTGTAAAGTGACGTCATCGGTTATCTACCGATTTAAAGTGAACTCCATGAGCGTATCATAGTTTAAGGGTGCGAATACTGAAATATCTGGAATTTCAATTTTTAACATTTGAAATAATAACTTATCACAAGTTGTTCATAAGTAAGTTAAAACAAAATAAAAAAATGTTTAAAAGTCAATTCCAACTTACTACTACTAAAACTAAAAAAAAGTTGTTTGTCAAGACCAAAATAAATTACCAATAAGTATAGGTATGTTGCGAGGTCACTTGTAAAATGTCTGACTAACTGGAAGCGGTATCACTCCCTGACGACTCCTCAGAATCATCGCTTTCTCCTCCTATATCGATAATGAGTGGTTCCGTCATTACTTCTACACGTATGTCTAAATCCAAAAACTTTATTTCTTCTTTTAATACGTGTTGAATACATTTACGCCAACTCTCAGCAGTAACGGTATGCAGCGCCTCGTCAGACAGTTTCTCAACGTCAGCCATTTTGAATGTACTGTTTTTTCTCGCAACATAATTTTTCACTTGGGCCCAAACCAGCTCGATGGGGTTTAACTCACAGTGGTAGGGAGGAAGTCTAACAACTGAGACGTTGAAATCTTTCGCCATTTCATCGACAACGTACTTAATATAACTGCTTTTATGTTTCCGTACGAGAGATAATAATTCAACTTTTAGCATTGCCTCGTTGTGCGGAATGCTTTTACTCTCTAACCAATCAATTATAACCCTCTTGCGGCTAGCTGAAGTAGGTATTTGCTCCAGTCGACGAGAGTGGTATGAAGCATTATCCATAACTATCACTGAACCAGGAGTTACCTTTGTTAAAATTGATCTAAACCATGTTTCAAACCGGTTACCATCCATCTCTTCATGGTAATCGACAGTTTTTTTGGACTGAAAACTTAGTAATCCACCTTCTACAAATCCTTCCTCGCTGCCAATGTGAGTGATAATCAGTCGACGTCCTTTCCCAGAGGGAGCTTTTAAACCGGAAGAGAAACCCTCCATAAAGGCTTGTCGATTGCTTCGTATATTCATGTCTTGCCACACTTTTGACACAGTGTGGCCTTCATTTAACCATGTTTCGTCAAGATAATATATGTGCCGTCCTTCGTTACGAAACTGTCGTATCTGTTTTAAATAATTTCTCCTCCATTCCACAATGTCATTTCGTTCAATTAAGGCACTGTTTCTACTTCTTGTTTGGTAACGAAAATTCATTAATTTTAAAGTTCGTCTCAAAACTTTATCACTGATGTTTGGTAAAGTATCATCACCTTCTATTACCTTGCTCAATTTAGCTACCGAGGGGATTTCATTCCTAAAATAAAAAGAATGTATTTCCCTACGTATAGCATTCCGTGTTTGGTCGTCCAAAACAATTTTCTTTCTTCCCCTACTTTCCGGTTTACAGTTTTCACCTCGTTCTCTTGTCAAAGATCCGTCCCGCGATTTCTTTAGAATATTGTATATAGTACTCTCAGAAACTTTAGTTAAATAACTGCACTTAATCACAGCGTCACTAATACCCAACTGTTTGTCCATGGCACGCAGTCCTTCGTACACATTTAATATGAGGACTTTTTCTTCCCGAATTAAATTGTTACGACGCCGTTTTTTATCGCCAACACCGCTACACTCCGCCATTATTGTCACTAAATATACCGATATAAATATTACAATAAATACCAATAATAACCGATTTATCACACAAAACCACAACACAAATACTGATGTTACGTTCATGAAGAGAATAAACACCTCACATAACTGTTTACTATCACTGTCTCATTCGCGTAGCTCGATCTATCTATCTCGTTCTCAAAGCCGGAACATTGAAGCGACTCTCCAACATTGTCAAATCGGCGAGTTTTTCACAACAAACTTTGCGTTCAAGAAATATACATAAACACTTTATTTCACATTTCAAGTAAACTAATTATTATTAGTCTGCTTGAAATTTGAAATAAATATATTAAATTGGTATTGACTTAATTACATTGCATCTTTTGTACCTGAAATATTGACACAATGGATTTGAAGTGTATTTATAAAATACAGCATTTCTCTCTAGAATACATATGGCAACTGCGCTTTAACCAAAGTGTTGATTAGATAGCTCTGACTCACTTTACACAATTTCGACTATCGAGTATAATAAGTAAATATTTCTTTAAAAAT
Organism: Galeruca laticollis; assembly: GCA_963921935.1. Lineage (NCBI taxonomy): Eukaryota > Metazoa > Arthropoda > Insecta > Coleoptera > Chrysomelidae > Galeruca > Galeruca laticollis. The sequence goes on along the minus strand of OY998183.1, from coordinate 31,517,596 downwards.
GATGGGATTAACTTTGTACTCCCTACTTTTTTCATAATTATGTCTTGCATCATGCTTTATAAGTACTTATTATACAATATGTAGTAAATGTTTATACTTCAGAGTGTGTATACTGGTGGTTAGTATCACTACTTTCCTATTTTCCCTATGTATATTTATAAAAATATTTTTATTGTCTGCCATTTTGGGCTTCTATGTTTTAATTCCATTTTCACAAGTGCCGTTTTGTTGTATACTGGAACTAGAATCTTTGAGTTTTCACCACTTGAAGCATATGAAATACAGAACCTGTTTGTATCTCGATTTATCCATTTTTTTCTACTGATGTGTAGTGCTACTGTTGTTCCACACTTAAGGATTTTCAGTTTAAATACATTGCACAAATCCACATATTCATTTGTATATCGTTTAAGAAGTATAAAACACTGATTGTTACCTATTAGGACATCTTTTCGCGAATTGTTATAAATCCCAATGTTTCTCTCTCAGTTTGAAATAATTTTAAAGTTAAAAAAATCGCAATATTTTTCCTTTAGTGTTTAATTTTTGAGTCTGGTTTATATACCCCACAAAGCACCGAAATAGCAATGAACTACACCAAAAAATCCCGCAAGGAAGATTGGGACATTGCTAAGAAAATATTTACCAGACAACGGTTGGAATCACCAGGAGTGGATGGAATATTTCCAGCACTCCTACAGCAAGTGAAAGAGGAGATTCTTCCTCACCTGCTGAAGATTACAAGAAGCAGTCTAGCAGTGGGTCTAATACCTAGAAAATGGAGAAGGGCAAGGGTAACCTTCATACCAAAAATAGGGAAAAAGATGGGACTGATCCCCGATCTTTTAGACCCATCTGTCTAACATCGTTTCTACTCAAATCGATGGAGAAAGTAGTGGATAACTACATAAGAACAGAGAATCTGGAGAATATACCACTTCATAAATGTCAGCATGCCTACAGAGCGGGTCGATCAACTGAGACGGCTCTGTATCAGCTGACAGAAGTCATCCAGAGAACTCTGAACAACAAAGAAATCGCAATGTGCGCATTCCTGGATATATCAGGGACCTTTGACAACACAACTCATGTGTCTGTCAAAGAAGCACTAAAAAGGCGAGGAGTGAATGAAACCATTGTAAAATGGATGTATGAGTTGTTGACAACGAGGATAGCTGAGACACAGGTAGGGAATCAAACCACCTCAGTTAAAGCCACTCGGGGGACACCTCAAGGGGGAGTGATATCTCCCCTTCTATGGAGCCTCGTAGTAGATGAGTTGCTCTACAGGCTAACGGAGCTTGGCTTCGAATGTATGGGCTACGCCGATGACATTGTTTTAATAGTCAGAGGCAAGTTCGAGAGCACCTTGTGTGATTTATTACAAAAGGGCCTCAGAATCATTGAGCAATGGTGCTTGTCAGTGGGGCTAAACATTAACCCAAGCAAGACCATAGTAATTCCATTTACCCGGAAAAGAACACTTCCAGCCATGAAACCCATATCCTTAAATGGGGAAATCGTAGAATGGAAATCAGAGGTTAAATATCTAGGGATAACCCTAGACAGTAAGCTTCTGTGGAATAAGCATGTTGAAATAACTGCTAGTAAAGCAATAAGAGCTTTGATAGCGTGCAAAAATCTAGCTGGTAAGAGGTGGGGCTGTAACCCAAAAATACTGCGATGGATGTACGCCATGATTGTGAGACCAGCGATTACGTATGGGGCAATAGTTTGGCACACAAAAGCAAGTCAGTACAGCACGAGGAAAACCCTCGATAAAGTTCAAAGGCTTGCCTGTGTGTGCATCACTGGAGCTATGAGAACGTGTCCAACTAGGGCACTTGAGATCATTACAGATCTCACACCTCTACATCTGGTGATAGAAAGATCTGCCCAAGAGGCAATTCTTAGAATATCTAAGGAAGGTTCGGGCAATGAGAGAATTAAAAATCAGGGAGCTTGTTCCTCTCTGACAAGATACATCTCATTAGCGAATCTTCCCAGTGACGAAATGATCAGGAAAGTAAGCATCGAAAAGAATTTCACCACGATGCTAAATACGAGGAGAGACTGGGAAAGGGAATACACCACCCAAACTCTCAAAGAAAACACCATTAGATGGCATACGGATGGTTCAAAAACCACCATCGGAGCAGGCCCTGGAGTATTTGGGCCTGGCACCAGATACTCATTATCGTTAGGTTCCTTCCCGAGCGTCTTTCAGGCAGAAATACTTGCGATCGAAAGATGCGTGGAAATGAACCTAGAAAGAAACTACCAGAAATGTGACTTATCGTTCCATTCTGATAGTCAAGCAGCTATCAAAGCATTGAGCTCCCATGTCATTGACTCAAAGTTGGCATGGGAGTGCCGAAGAAAACTTGATGAATTAGGCAAGAATAACAGGGTCTCTTTAGTCTGGGTTCCTGGCCACTCGGGAAATGAAGAGGCCAATACACTTGCCAGGAAAGGAGCACAAATGCCCTTTATTGGCCCGGAGCCTTTCTGTGGTGTAGCAAAATGCTCCTACAAGAAAGAGTTTCGGAAGAAAGAGAAGCACTCTGGCGGTGCCTTCCCGGGTTGGAACACTCCAAAAAGTTCCTGGGGAAATTTGACACTGCTAGGTCCAAAAAATATTTGGACCTCAGTAAATATAAGCTACATCTCCTCACGGGCTTTCTTACAGGGCACTACCGCCTTAAGAAGCACTTAATGAGAATAGGCCTAGCAGAGATTGACGAGTGTAGATTCTGTGGGGAGGAGAATGAAACTCCTGATCACCTAGTTCTGGAATGCCTCGCCATTGCAAGCCAACGCAAGAAATGCTTTGGACAAGAAACTTGTAAGAGTGAGGACCTAACCTCGCTGAATCCGTCCCAAATACTAGAGTTCATTAGAACCTTGGAACTGGAAGGCGAGCTGTAGTAGTATCGACAACAGCTCTGATAGGGGGGGGGGCACAATAAATCTTTGGTTTCAGTGCACAGTAATCCCGTTAAAATCTAATCTAATGTAATATACCCCACAGCTGATCTACTAGTCTAATACTAAATTAATTAAGGTTTCCAATACGTTCAGTCCTTATAATTGAATTCATTAATTTGGTGCTTCTTAGTCTATATAGCATAGGAAGGTGTCATTTTTAGATTGCATACTCTAATGTTTACTCAACTGCAATCTGAAGAGCTTTTGACCCCAAGAAATCAAACCATATGTTATTGGGTGTATCTAGTGTGGTGTCTCACCATTACATGTTGAGTAAAACAATAAATAAGAATCTACTACAAACTACAATTTTTTTTTGTTGGTTTTATGGCGTTTGGAGGTATCCATGCAGCCAAATACTTTATGTTAGGTTATATATACAGAATATATAGTAATATATGTGATGTTTATATTTGAATCCAATTTCAATGAAGTGCCAATCAGAATCGATACTCAATTTCTTATTGATTTTTCTGTTGTGGATATACTTAAGCCAGCACTAATTTAACCTATCAAACTATCGTCGTCTGCAATTCAAGTTAATACCGCTTTTAGATCAAAGGATTGGTACAGGGTTACAAGTTTTCTCGCCTAGGGGTCGTTCAGGTCATTATTTAAACACATACAAAGGTATACCACGGATGGAAGGTATAAACATTCGGGTTAGGGTAACAAAGGTCACAAGCTCTATATAACTTAACTATATCGATATTTTAGATTAGATTAGATTTTAACGGGGTTACAGTGCACTGAAACCAAAGGTTAATTGTGCCCCCCCTATCAGAGCTGTTCTCGCTACTACTACAGCTCGCCTTCCAGTTCCAAGGTTCTAATGAACTCCAGTATTTGGGACGGCTTCAACGAGGTTAGGTCCTCACTCTTACAAGTTTCTTGTCCGAAGCATTTCTTGCGTTTGCTTGCAATGGCGAGGCATTCCAGAACTAGGTGATCCGGAGTTTCATCCTCCTCCCCACATAATCTACATTCGTCAATCTCTGCTAGACCTATTCTCATTAAGTGATTCCTAAGGCGACAGTGTCCTGTAAGAAAGCCCGTGAGGAGATGTAGCTTATCTTTACTGAGGTCCAAATATTTTTTGGATCTAGCAGTGTCAAAGTTCCCCAGGAACTTTTTGGAATGTTCCAACCCAGGAAGGCACCGCCAGAGTGCTTCTCGTTCGGTTTCCTCTTTCTTCTGAAACTCATTCTTGTAGGAGCATTTTGCTACACCACAGAAAGGCTTCGGGCCAATAAAGGGCATTTGTGCTCTTTTCCTGGCAAGTGTATTGGCCTCTTCATTTCCCGTGGTTCCCGAGTTCCCGAGGAACCCAGACTAAAGAGACTCTGTTATTCTTGCCTAATTCATCAAGTTTTCTTCTGCACTCCCATGCCAACTTTGAGTCAATGACATGGTAGCTCAATGCTTTGATAGCTGCTTGACTATCAGAATGGATCGATATGTCACATTTTTGGTAGCTTCTTTCTAGGTTCATTTCCACGCATCTTTCGATCGCAAGTATTTCTGCCTGAAAGACGCTCGGGAAGGAGCCTAACGATAATGAGTATCTGGTGCCAGGCCCAAAAATTCATGCGCCTGCTCCAATGGTGGTTTTTGAACCATCCGTATACCATCTAATGGTGTTTTCTTTGAGAGTTTGGGTGGTGTATTCTCTTTCTCAGTCTCTCCTCGTATTTAGCATCGTGGTGAAATTCTTTTCGATGCTTACTTTCCTGATCATTTCGTCACTGGGAAGATTCGCTAATGAGATGTATCTTGTCAGAGAGGAACAAGCTCCCTGATTTTCAATTCTCTCATTGCCTGAACCTTCCTTAGATATTCTAAGAATTGCCTCTTGGGCAGATCTTTCTATCACCAGATGTAGAGGTGTGAGATCTGTAATGATCTCAAGTGCCCTAGCTGGACACGTTCTCATAGCTCCAGTGATGCACACACAGCCAAGCCTTTGAACTTTGTCGAGGGTCTTCCTCGTGCTGTACTGACTTGCTTTTGTGTGCCAAACTATTGCCCCATACGTAATTGCTGGTCTCACAATCATGGCATACATCAATCGCAGTATTTTTGGGTTACAGCACCACCTCTTACCGGCTAGATTTCTGCACGCCATCAAATCTCTTATTGCTTTACTAGCAGTTATTTCAACATGCTTATTCCACAGAAGCTTACTGTCTAGGGTTATCCCTAGATATTTAACCTCTGATTTCCATTCTATGATTTCCCCGTTTAAGGATATGGGTTTCATGGCTGGAAGTGTTCTTTTCCGGGTAAATTGAATTACTATGGTCTTGCTTGGGTTAATGTTTAGCCGCACTGACAAGCACCATTGCTCAATGATTCTGAGGCCCTTTTGTAATAAATCACACAAGGTGCTCTCGAACTTGCCTCTGACTATTAAAACAATGTCATCGGCGTTGCCCATACATTCGAAGCCAAGCTCCGTTAACCTGTAGAGCAACTCATCTACTACGAGGCTCCATAGAAGGGGAGATATCACCCCTTGAGGTGTCCCCCGAGTGGCTTTAACTGACACATGAGTTGTGTTGTCAAAGGCCCCGGATATATCCAGGAATGCGCACATTGCGATTTCTTTGTTGTTCAGAGTTCTCTGGATGACTTCGGTCAGCTGATACAGAGCCGTCTCAGTTGATCGACCCGCTCTGTAGGCATGCTGACATTTATGAAGTGGTATATTCTCCAGGTTCTCTGTTCTTATGTAGTTATCCACTACTTTCTCCATCGAATTGAGTATAAACGATGTTAGACAGATGGGTATAAAAGATCTGGGATCAGTCCCATCTTTTTCCCTATTTTTGGTATGAAGGTTACCCTTACCCTTCTCCATTTTATAGGTATTAGACCCACTGCTAGACTGCTTCTTGTAATCTTCAACAGGTGAGGAAGAATCTCCTCTATTCCTTGCTGTAGGAGTGCTGGAAATAATCCATCCACTCCTGGTGATTTATATGGTTGAAAGGTACTTATTGCCCATTCCAACCGTTGTCTGGTAAATATTTTCTTTGCAATGTCCCAATCTTCCTTGCGGAATTTTTTGGTGTAGTTCATTGCTATTTCGGTGCTTGTTGCTGGTTCACTACCTGGGAAGTGGGTTCTAAGAAGAAGAATCGATCGTTCCTCTTCACCTTCCGTGTATGATCCGTCTGGCTTTTTCAGCGACATTGTGGGGATAGTTCCCCCATTTGCCATGACCTTTTGTAGTCTGGCCGCTGTGTGAGTGGAAGTGATCTTTTCGCAAAAGGCTTGAAAATTGAGCCTTTTGGCCTTCCTAATCTCTTTATTGTACTGAGTAAGCTTCTCAGTGTACCTCTGCCAATTGCCGTCACGTTTGGCTCTATTAAAGAGCCGACGGACCTCTTTTCTGAGATTTGACAGGTTCTCATTCCACCAAGGAGCATCCTTTTCTGAACGAGCTTTTGAGAGTGGGCAACTGGAATGAAAAGCTTCCATTATTGCCTCACTGATCTGTTCGACTCTTTGTTCCAGGTCGTAGTGCGGGTGATTTACCCTATTCACTTCGACGTGTTCCAAATCGATATGTTACTCATCCTTACAAATTTTATTAGGCAATCTAATATTTTGATGTTATTCAGCGCCAGTAAGTGTAACATGTTGATGGGAGGGAATATTTTTTCATGTATTATGTTATTATAAAGTTCTTTCGTGGCATTACGATATTCTAGGCATTCAAAAAATATATGATCCAGATCTCCTATGACATTGCAGGCTGTGCATAAGTTTGATTCGATTACGCCTATTTTGCTTAAGTGCTCTGGGTACGACGCGTGTCCAAATTTCATTAGAATTATACAGCTAATTTCCCTACGTGAATAATTAATTCCTCCATACCACTGTTGTTTTGGTATTTCCTTATGCAGTAGTGTGTATCTAGAGGCTTTGTTTTTATATAGTGGTTCCATTTCTCTTTCCATGCTGCTTGAAATTTTCTTTTGCATTTATTTATGCAATCTTGTAGTGCCACTTCGTTCGGTTGACATTCATCTTTTGCAGCACTTGTTTTGGCTAACTGATCAGCTTTTTCGTTGCGGTAAATTCCATAATGTGCTTTTACCCATATTATTTGAACGTCACCTTCTTTAGTAAGTTAGTGTAATAGGGATTGAGTTTTCTTAATGTGTGGGTGAGCGGTATCTACTGCATTATTAGTCATTGGATGACAGGCAGCGCCTTTATTATGCCTGCAGCTTCTGCTGAAAATATAGAATAGTAGTTGCTCAGCTTAAAGATTTTTCCTTCTTTCGTTTCTTGCACATAGAAAGCTGTGCCTGTACCTTTCAATGTCTTTGATGCATCTGTATATATTGTTATTGTAATGTTGATGTCTTTTTTTGGAAATCTGATAAGTTTTTCTTTGTTTAATTCTGGTATTTCTAAATACGCAAGAATTATTATTTTTGCAAAGTGTTCTATGTTCTCAAAGTAATTTATTTATTTATTAAAGTCCTAACAGGTTTTACAACCTAATTACAAGGACATTAGCTATATGATACAAAATATAAAATACAAAATACCGAATCCAAAATACGAAATACAAAGTACAAAATCGAAAATACAGCTTTCATACGTTAAAATTTCTTCTTTATTTGTGTTCCGAAATACGATGCATATTGATGGAGAGTTCTTTTTTCCCAATATTTATTTGTCAGGTCCAATGTATTTAACTCACATATTTTGCCATCAGTGTAGAATTTTTTGCTTTACTCTTAAGTACCATTTTTGCAGCGAGAAATGCTCTTCTCAATTCCAATGGTGGTTCGAGTGCTTCCACCCTTAGTGGTTCCACTGGTGTTGTTGACATCACTCCTAAGCATATTCTTAACGCTTTATTCTGTATTACTTTTAGCTGTTTCAGTGATTGTTTTGATGCAGATCCGTATAGGACGGAACCATAGTCTAAAATTGACCTTTATAGAATAACAGGCATATTTCAGTACTTGCGCCCCACCATGTTTTGGTGATCATTTTGAGGAAATTAATGCCTTTATTACATTTTATTTTTATTGCTTCGATATATGGTTTCCGATTTAATTTATTATCTAATGTTACTCCTAAGTACATCATTTCTTTCTTATATGGTATCGTGTGGACCCCCAACTGGATGTTCCGAGTTACTGGGATACGGTGCCTTGAAAAGATGGTGACATTTGATTTAGACGTTGATAGATCGAACCCTACGTTTTCAATAGCTTTTATGATGTTTGAGGTGGCCTTGTTTAGCTTATTTAGACAATTTTCATATTTTTTGTCTTTTGATGGTATATATGTTAAATAACAGTGGTGCTAAAACGGAGCCCTGTGATAAATCTCTAGAAGTATGTCTTGGTCCTAATAATGCGTCTTTTTGTCTTATAAATATTTTTCTGTCTGTCATAATATCGCACAGAATGTTTCATATTTTGGTAGGCATACCGATTTGTTTAAACATTCCGTTCAGTATTGGAATTTCTACCGAGTCGTATGCGCCTTTCACATCCAGGAATGTAGCTGCAGTATACTCATCTTCTCCAAAATTAATTTGTATATCAATGACAAGTTGGCTCACTGCATCCATCCTTTCCTGAATCCGTACTGATGAATTGGTAATATTTTGTGTTTTTCTAACCACCATTCTATCCTGTTGTTTAATAACCTTTCTAATGTTTTCAATAGGCATGCTAATAATGATATGACTCTGTAGGAGTCAGGGTCATTTAGATCTTTTTGATGTTTTAATATTGGAACTGCAATTAGGTTTTTCCAATCTTGTATTGTGCATTTGCCCATTTGTAGTATGTTGTTATATATTTCCAATAAAAAAGATTTGGCATTTTTTGGTAGGTTGCATAACATCGGATATCTGATATTGTCTAAGCACAGTGCGGTGTTTTTTCTTTGTTTTATTGTATTTTCTAGTTCTTGAATATTTATCAGATTTTCGAATATTTGTGGTATTGTTTCTTCATGTTCTTGTTCATTTTCTAAATTATTTTGGTAGAAGGCTGATCGCGGTGCTATTCTCTCTAGTAGCTTTTCTTTACATTCCTCACTGCTAAAATGAATGCTCTCTGTCCGTATGAAAGTTCTTTTAATTTTCTTGGCCCGTTTCCAAATGTCTGACATTGATGTATTTTTATTCAGATTGGTGCAGTATGCTCTCCATGAGGATCTTGCCTTTTCTTTCAAAAATTTTTTTGTTCTTGCTGCTATTCTTTGCACTGTAATGAAGTTTTCCAACGTGCTGTTAATTTTGTAGACAGTTACCGGATTTTTTCTATCTGTTACAGCTATGTCACATTTTCTGTCCCACCAAGGTGGTAGTGTTCTTGACTTTATCTTGAATGGTTTGTTTCTTGGCATGGATGCTTGGGCAGCTGTGTTTATTCCTTGTATTAGATATTCATATTTTGCATTAATATCATTAAAAATAGGTGGTGTTTGTGAGAAATACAGTTCTGCTTCGTTTTTGAATATTGACCAGTCTGCTCTATTTATATACCATTTATTGGAAGAACATATTAATTCCTTTGTTTGTAGACACTTATTTTTAGGCACATTGATGTTAATAAGTATTGGAAAGTGATCTGAACCCAGTGTGTCCTTTATTACGTTCCAATCTATGTTGTTTATGAGATAGGGTGTACTAAGTGTCAGGTCCACTGCGGAATTTTCCCCGTTGCGGTTTAATCTAGTAGGTGTTCCATCGTTTGCCAATATTAAGTCATGATTTTCTAAGACGTCTAGAAGTTGTATACCCCTCTGATCATTTTTGTACGAACCCCATGTTCTGTTGTGTGCGTTAAAATCTCCACATATTATGCCTTTCTCTTTAGATATGATATTAAATATGCTTTTCCAGTCGCTGTTATTGATGCTAATTTTTGGGGGGCAATACACAGATAATATTTTAAACTGTAAATATTTATTAAAATTAATTTCGGCAGCACATATGTTGATGTCAGTATTTACTTTAATGTTAATATCTACTTTCTTAAAATTTATTTTTACCTTTATTAGTATTGCTGTACCTCCATATCCGTCATCCCTATCTGTTCTAATCAGATTATAACCTGGAAAATTGATGATTTTGTTTTTTTTAAACCATGTTTCAGATGTAGAGCAAATATCAATATCGTGTTCTGACAGACACTTCGTCAAACTATAGTTATTTGCAATCGCCGAGCGCGTGTTCCATTGTAATATTTTAATTTTATTAAGCATTGGTATTTTTTGGCAGATTATGATTCATTTTGTTACAAATTGAATGTCATCTTTTTGTAATTCTTCAAATGAACTAATGTCTTCCAAGATGTTTTTTAAAACTTGGAAGAACGTTTGAATAAATGTTGTATCAGGTTCTTCATTTGACTGCATGGATTCTATTTCTATATTTTCATTTGTACTATTATTTTTTAATTGAAATACTGGTTTACTAGGACCAAAGGATCTGGGAAACATGGGTGCTTGTGTGATTTCTTTGTTGGGTGATTGTATCCTACGTTTTTTGGTTTGGGTGATTGTGTGTTTACTGTGTGATGTTAACGGTTCTGATGGTGTATTTTTTTGAAATGTATTACATTCCATATTTGTTTTGTATTGTTGGATTGTTGTCTTAGGAAGTAATGGAAAACTTTCTGACGTATTTTTTTTAATAGAAATGCTTTTATTTCAACAAGTGTACAAAGTCACAGTACAATGTATGAAAAACTAATCTGTTAGCCTATCACATGTTTAGACTATAAAGGATTCTTAAAACTAATTACACCTAATTACAATGTTCAGGACGAGCTCAATTAATAGTCTCGAAAACATTTCATATATACATACGCATACATATACATATACACGCACACACATATACATACAACAACAAAACAAAAGAATATTTGTATATAATAATAATTTTTGTGAAGCATTGTTCCTAATCAGCAATAAATGCTGGCACCGGAACCTATATATTTTAAGTTTCATGGCCATTTACAAATTGCATCATTTCTGCTTTGAACGAGGAATAACTATCTTTATTTTTTATATAGTTTGGCAAAATATTGAATGACTGAAGACATTTAGAAAAGGGGTTATTTAGAGCAATTTTCGTTCTCACCTGGGGTAGATAAATTTGGTCTTGACTTCTAGTTTCATAGGAATGTATTTCATTAATTATATTCGATTTTGTGTTGCATTTCTGTTGGTTTTTTGTTATTTTGTAGATAAATTTACATTGTTCTATCTGTAGAATTTTTTCCAGCGGTAATATTTTAGTTTGATCGTAGATCATTTCTGTATTAGCCCTGTAACCATAGCCAAATAAAGTTTTTACCACCTTATTTTGCAGAGTTTTGATTTTTTTAAATAATGTCTGAGAACATACCCCCCAGTTTGTTATCAGATATCGGAATATAGAAAGAAAATAAGCATTATATATCATAATTTTATTCTGTAGATTCAGGTAGCTCTGACATCTATAAAGTGCTCCAATCATTGGTACAATTTTTTTTGTCATGTGCTCTGCATGTTTGTGCCAATTTAGTTTGTCATCGATTACCAATACTAGATATTTGGTATAATCGACCTATTGAATGGCCTGATCCCCAATTTTGATATCTGGGACCCAGCTTTCTCTATTTTTATTTTTGAAGAGCATATACACTGTTTTACTCACATTTATTTGCAGCTTGTTAGCTAGGAGCCATTTACCATATAGTTGTAGATCACTATTTACCAAGGCTTCCAGTTCTCCCAAGTTAGATCCCTCATATACTAGGATGGTATCATCTGCGAATATGTAATAGCGAGCTTTAAGATTTGCCTTTTTCAGATTTAGAGTGTGTAGTGAATATAATAGTGGCCCAAGGACTGAGCCTTGTGGGACTCCGCAGTTTATATTTGCGATTTCACTATTTACTTTATGCAGAGACACATACTGTTGACGATCCTTTAGAAATGATTTTAATATACTTGCACTTTTTCCTCTTATACCTAATAGGTACAATTTCTCGAGTAGTATTTCATGATCCACTACATCGAATGCTTTTTGTAAGTCAATAAATATTGTTAGGACAAATTTTTTGTCATCCAAGTTGGATACAACATGGTTCAGGAAGTCTGTTGTATCGCTTTGGGTGTTCGAGTGTTTCTGAAAACTATATTTATACTTGTCCAATTCAACATACCTAGTAAGAAAGTTCATGATACGTTTTTTGAAAAGAATTTCCACAAATTTTGACAATGCACAAACTACAGTAATTGGGCGATAGTTTTCTAAATTGTTTTTTGGTCCTGTTTTATGGATAGGGGTAACCTTACCCACTTTCAGCTCCTTTGGAAATTCCCCTGTTTCAAACATTTTATTAACCAAGTTGACTAAAATTGGTATTATTACCTCCTGTACTCTTAATAAATCTTTTGCAGAAATTTTATCATTACCCGGAGCAGAGTTTTCATTCATTTCATTCAAAATTTCTCTTACTTCTTTGATATTAGTATCATATAGGTACAAGGAGTTTTTTATATTGATTTCCTCGAAACAGTGTGAAAGTGGGTTACTTAAAAGTTTTGCATTGATTTTATTGACGATTGATTGACCTATATCACAGAAATATTCGTTAAATTTGTTTCCAATTTCTAATTTATCAGTTATTAATGTTTTATCTACCTCTATTGTATCTACACTAGTTTGTTTCTTTTCATGTTTTATTAGGTTATTTATGAAATTCCATTGTTTCTTTGGATTTCCATCAGCGTCATTCCATTTTTTTCCGAAAAAGTTAGTTTTTAGATTTTTTTTTCGTTTTCAACTTTCTTCTTTTCATTTCTGAAGTCCCCTAAGATTCGTTGATCTTGAGGGAATTTTGTTATTAGTTTGTATAATTCTTCTCTTCCTTTCAATAATTCTAAAAACTGGGGGGTTATCCAATCATTATTTTCCCTAATTTTCATTTTAATTGTTTTTGTAGCCTTATTTTTAGCTTCTTGTATTAGTTTGATCAAGGTTTCGAATGTATCAACCGGTATAGAGGTTTGCAATAGATCTTTCAAATTGTCTTCATATTTTGAGTTATCTAGTTTCTCAAATGTTTTCTGAACTTTACAATTATAATTTTTATTTTTCGTATATAATTCTATTTCTAATATATTGTGATCCGAAACTGTGCTATATTCAATGTTTACCTTACAGTCTATGTTACTTGTTGCTAAAACATGATCGATAATAGTATGAGAGTGTTGTGTAATTCTGGTTGCATATTCTATGCCTATATTGTTTCGGATTTCAAAACCACTCAATATAACACAATTCCTATAGTCACTGGTGGTCTCATTATTATCTAATAAATTTATGTTAAAATCACCAATTATTAGTGTTTTTTTCTCAGGCTGTAGTACTTCTTCCAATATTTCCAGGAATTCCTTCACATTGAATGATGGTGGTCTGTATAAGGCTATAATTTTTACACCATTTACCTGTAGGTTCATCTCAATCATGTTGAATTGGCTGTCTCCACCAACATTGTTCATCTCAATGAACTTGATGTGTTCTTTAATACATATTGCGACTCCTCCGGCTGTAGTATCTACATGCATGCACTGCTGTATATCCATTAATTACGAATTGGTGTACTTCATTTTTATATAACCAGGTTTCCACAATTACTAATATATCATAATATTTCATTTTCACAAGACACTGTAGTTCCTCCAACTTGTTTCTGAGACTTTGTGCATTTATATATAAAATTCTTAGTTGTGCTTCTGCTGTTGGTTTGCTAAATTCATTGGATTTTTCTAGTTTTTTAGATTACTGGTGTCTTCGATTGGCTGAACTGGGCTATGTTAATCTTTGCGCATATAAATTTTCCCACGACTTATCCATGCAAATCTATAGTTATTTTCTTTCTTGTACTTCAGCACTTCTTTGAATAGGTATTGATTTGCTTTTGTTAAATCATGATTTAGGTAGATAATGTTTTCTTCTTCGTATCCCAGGTCTTTCCCATTTATCATTTTCTTCTTTCTAGCCTCCAAGAATTCTTCCTTCTCGTTTTCACTGGTAAAACATACTTTTATAGGCATCTGTCCATTGTGGTTTCGCCCTTTTCCAATTCTGAAGCATTTCAGTTTATTTACTGTTTGAACTTGCAGTGCTTCTCCCATTTTTTTGATGATATCTTCGATGTTTTCTCGCTTGTCATATGGTACCCCATTGACAATTATGTTATTTCTCAGCTCATTTTGTTCATTCTTGTTTTGTTCCTTTCCTAGTTGCGACTTTATTGTCAGGATTTCTGCTTTCAGAATTTCGTTGACTTTAATTTGTTCTTCATATTTGTTCAGTAGATCGGTATATTTGTTATCCATATCCATTAATTTTTCCATTATATCATTCAGGGTATATTCCTGTTTGCTATTAGTATCATTTGAGTTTATTTTTGGAGGTTTTGAAGGGAATTTTGTTTACATTTTGTACTGTGGTCATAACCTCATTCTTTTTACAAGATTCACAATTGTATCTTTCACCTTTCGGATTTTTCATTTCACTTGCAAAATGGTTGAATAATGCGGTTGGTACCTTTTCGCACTTTGTATGATACCATTTCTGGCATTTTATGCAATTAATAGCATACGAATTTTTGCAGGAGCTTGCACAGCTACCACACAAGTCGGCCATCTTAACATATTATCAAGTGCATTGAATCTATTATTGCTAATTTTACTAATATATGAATTATCAGACTAGTTTTTTGCTTCTATATAGGTTACATTATTATCTGACATGAATTGTTTTATTTGTTTTTGTTTTTCAAATACGGGGCATTTTTTATGTATCGTTTTATGATCGTTTGATTTACAATAAAAACAAAAAGTGTCTTCAGGATCTTTACATGAATGATTTTCTTCCTTTTTTTTGCTACAATTTATACATAGTGGATTAGTGCTTTTACATTGTTTGGCCACATGGCCATACCTCAAGCAGTTGTAACACTGTACTATCTTTTGAATGTATTTTTCTACAGGGCATACGACGCTATTAATTATAACAAATGGGGGAAACACGTTACCCTCGAATGACACTAAAATCATTTGCCTTGGTATATATACTGCTTCTCCATCAATATCAATTATTCGTTTAATTCTACGAATACTGGTGACTGCGTTTGGAGACTCAATATTTTCCAACAAATACTCGTCACTAAATGTGGTATCTACTTCTTTGATTACCACTTTCCTTTCTATTAAATTATTGGGTATGAATGCTTTTAATTGTTCCTCTTTCAAGTTTTCGTTTTCTATTAACATATTGGCGTCTTTAGTAGTTTTAACCTCTACTCTTACTCTATTTCTACCTACCTTTTGTATTTTAGTAATGTTTTGAACTTTTTATGTAATATGTGTCCAACTGCCATGGGATGTAAATTTCCTAAATTTTCATTATTAATTTTTTCGATAAATACGTAAATTTTATCAATTGAATATAAATTAGGTTTATCAAGTTTGAACTTTTTTGCTACTTGTACTGAAATACCTGTCGCTGTCTGACTAGACAAGCGCGTTTCTTTATTATTTTCTTCATCCTTTCCTAAGTTTTTGCTTTCCTGAAATGCTGTTTGATATGTTGAATTGTAACATTGCACATTCCTTGAGTTATCATTATTATTGCACAAATCTGAAGTTCACTGAACTATAAATTTGATTATCCGATTTACTAGGTGGATTGACCAGTTCAATAGAATTGGAATTCTTAACAAAAACGCTTTGTTGATAAGAGAGCTGTTTTAAACACGTCTATACTAATCAACTGTTAAAGTCGCACTCATATAAAAACCAATTACAAAATTGGACACTGAATCTTTTTAAATTAAAACTAATTTTTCTCATTAGATTGTTACATTTGAAAGAATTATAAGGAAAAGTACTTTGATCAATACTGAGACTGTTTATTAATTTGTATTAAAATTTGGATTTCAATAATATTTTTCTAGATCTTGTCGGGACTTAATAAAACAGCACGATGCTCTAGAAAATGATTTGGCTTTATGTGCTTCGAGGATTGAGGAACTTCAGGCTCAGAGTCAAAATCTTCGAGAAGAAGGCCACTTTGATTCAAGTGCAATTGTTGATGTTGTTCAAGGTATTGAAAATGCATTAAAAGAACTTCATTCTCCTGCCAATGAAAAACGTGGTATCCTCGAAGAATCTTTAGAATTCCATAAGTTTGGCTTTATCATTGATGCTGAACTACAATGGATCAAGGAGCATTTGCCATTAGCAGCTTCAGAAGAACTAGGTCAGAATTTACATCAAGCTCAGAATTTATACAAAAAGAATAAAAAATTAGAGGCGGAAATTGATGGACATCAACCTGCCATAGACAAAGCACTTGATGCAGGGCAAGCTTTAATAGACAAACATCATCCAGAAGAAAAACAGGTATCCACTAAATTTATTTCACGGAAATATAGAAAAAATTAACTAGGTTGAGTTGTTTTTATTGAGAATAATATCTTGAAGGATTAGGGGAGAACCTCCTACATTGGCCACATTTTTAGTTCTTCCATATCATCACTATTTCATATATTTTATTAGTTATGTAATTAATTTTTGTTCCATTAATTATAACTGAAACGGGTTCATAGTATAAAAATACGGTTTAAACGTAATTTAGAAATTGGGGTTTTTTAAAGTCGAAAAATTTGGCCACTGTTGGGTACTGTTATTTACTGTGGCCATCCCATATTCCGACTTAGGCTACTGTTTTTTCAAAATAAAATAATAATAATAATACATAAAAAAGTTTCAAAAATACTTCAATTATTATTCATTAATAATTCACTTTTATATGGCAAAAAAGGAACTTAAGAATTCTCTTAAAATTTAGTAAACAAATAAAATAACGGCCACTTTTATAAAAAAAACCTCTTTACAAAAATAAGAACTATGGCAGATTATATCCTTTTAAATCAATAGGAAATACAAAAGATTTATTCATTCTCAAAGTTGTGTTGTATCATCATTAGAATGACAGAAGTTATATTTCATATGATGCCTACCAGATTATATAATAAGAAATGTTAAAAATTCTAAAAAAAATTACAATTGTGTCGATATTAAATATCATAGTCAGAATGACAGAAGTTACATTTCATGTGATATTTAATATCAAAACAATTGTCAATTTTTTAGAATTTTTAACGTTTTTTTATTATATTGTGGAATTATTAGAAACAGTTAGTTTCATTTAAAAAAGTAATCAGAGTAATTGATTCTCAATATCATTAGATTCTCACAATACAATGTACAAGTGAGTGACGTTTATTTGTTTATACTTTTCATGACATCAGGAGCAGATATCGTTATCGGTAGTTGATTAAAAATGATATTTTCAAATTAAATTTATAGAGCTGTTACCCACTTTTATAAATTTAAATCGATATTTCCTTTCGACAAATACTTTATGAATTAAACAGTTTTTCAATACATTTTGGTATGAGTCAAATATCTTATTGTATTAGACTATGGGTTTACTCTTTCAAGTGAAGAGACGTAGACTTAAAAAGTGCGTGGAACTGGGAGGAGCTCATATTGAACATTTAGTAGATTTAACGTTGGTTTTTTTGTTGGTTAGGGATTAGTTTTAATCTAATGTTTTATAACTTGTATTTTTGACCTTTTCTAATGGTTCATTAATTTGGTGTTTGTAATTTTGATTCAAAGCAACTAATTACGTTCTTTGTATACCTATTTAATTTCCTTGGAATGAGTTGTCAATATTTTTATTATAGTCTATTGCTAAGTTATTCATTTCTACTACAGTAGGTGAATTTTGGTCTTAGTATCAATAAATTACTTTCACGTTACGCCGGTTATCCTCATAAAATAGTGAATGTGCAAATCGGTACGAAGTGCATTCATAAAATGGTAAATAACAGCCAAACGGCTTATTTTATCAAATTCCAACAAGAGTCCCTTTTCGTTATTTTAACGTGAGGGGAAATCATTTTTGATATTTTCATACAGAATGTGTCATTCTTGCAAAATTTTTGGATCACTAACCATTACAGTAGTCTGTCCCTCGCTTCAATGCACTATTGTAAATATGTTTCTTTCCAAAATAAACATACACATACATTATAAATATGCTGAAAATTTTATAAAAATCAATTGAGCAGTACGAAAATAAAAAACGAATTCAAAATTCAAACTTAGGAGGCCTATAATTCGAAAACGAGGGCCTGTAGTGAAAAAGTTTATATGAAGTATTAACATTATTTTGGCTCATAAAATACGCTTCCCACTTTTTCCCATTAATCCCAGGACACCCTGTATAACTATTGCACTCATTATTGTATTGCCTCTTTAAAGGCTCATAAACGCATATGTCCAGAGGCTGCAGCTTGTATATGGAGGCAAAGTTAAGAGCTGCAATTATGCCTTTTAGCCAATTTTATAAAGTTTGTTGAAATGTGGCTCTCATGATTGTCCATAATTAATAGAACCGGATATTCAACTGATGGTCTAGCATGCTTAATAAAACTCGGAAACCATTTGTAGAAAAATGTATATTTATCCGACCGCTAGGTGAAGCGTTCCTTTCCACACCTGTTGGTCCTCCCTTCAAAATATGCGCCTTGAAAGTTTCTCTGAGGAAAAATTAAAAAAGGTGGTAAATAGTTGCTTATGGCATTAATAACCTCAATCAGATGATGTTATTTTTTCAATTTGTTTTTGCCCCTGTCGCAACGACTTTACTTGAACCTTACACATTGGTCAGGCCGGTCTCGTGCATATTGTATATTTGGCCAGGAGTATATTTGTATATGGCATACAGGTTATTAAGATTAAAACATTTTTTTGAACAACCGGTTTGTTAAAGTCCAGTGATGTAACTTCAGAAGTTCGAATAGAGATGTTGTATTTCTCTTCATGAATTTATAAAACCAGTTCTTTCCAGCACATTTATTTTTGTTCCAGCTGCTTGGGACTTTTTTATTAAATACCATTGCACTCATATGTAAAACTTCGCACTTGCTTAGAGCTTAACCCATAATGAAAATTTGCCATGTTCTTTAAATAGTCTGTGGTTTTTTGCTCTTCAGACTTGCCAAAAATATTATTGACATTATAATTTGGTGTAAGTCGTGGAGCACCTTCTGATTCAATGTTTGAAAACTCCGTATCATTCCCACTTGTTTGCATTTTGATACGTAGCGTCTTGGGATATTAAATTTTTCGGCGACCCTCTTAAAACTACACCTACCCTTAAACACCCGGTATAGCGCTTCTTTCATAGTGCTATAAAAATATAATGTATTTAACAGTGGCCATTTCTAAAATCTTAAAATAAGTAGTGGCCTCTATAGAAGAAAATTTACGTGGCCCCTGTTGAAGAAACCACATGTTTATTATTATTATTTTTTTCGAATACTATTGCAAACTTCATGAAAACAAACAACTGGCTAGATAATATTTTGTGTTATTTTTAAGATACAAACATTATGTGACACTTTGCAAGATGCTTGGTTCGAACTCAAGGAAAAAGCAAATGAACGAGCTCAAAAACTGAATACTTCACTTAAAGCACAGCAATTCTTCTTTGAGCTGAATGAAGTAGAATCATGGTTGAATGAAAAAGACAATGTTTTATCTAGTTCAGATTTTGGTAGGGATAGAGATTCAGCCACCAAATTGTTATCTAAACACAAAGTAAGTAAAAACAATACTCTATTTACAGAATATAATAACATTTTCTAATGATATTAGTATATATGTAACAGAACAGAAAATGAAATAGATTATTTAATTAGTTGGTAGATTACTTTTTTTTGAGAAACATGATCCAGTCATTACAAAATGGAGTATATTTCAGGCATTAGAACTAGAACTAGACACATATAACAACATCATATCTGAGATGGGACATGGGGCGCAAGCTATGATTAAATCGGGCCATCCAGATGCCAAGTTAATTGGCGAGAGACAAGCTGCCATTGAACATTTAGCGAGAGCTATACAAAGACAAGCTGCTGTTCGCCAACAAAAGTTAATGGAATCACTATTTCGTCATGAATATTTCGCCGAGTCTCAAGAACTTGAGATTTGGATTGCCGAAAATCTTCAACAAGCTTGTTCCGAAGATTACGGAAAGGATTATGAGCATCTACTGGTAAGAAAATTTGTCGATAAACAATCAAGTCATATAATATTCCAATTACAATATGTGTTTTTAGCAATTACAAACTAAATTCGATGACCTTAAACTCAGAGTAGAGGGTGGTACAGAAAGATATAAACAATGCGAAGAACTGGCTCAGAAATTACTGGCAAATGAAACTGCATATGATACCGATATTGAAAATAGACAAGCAAATTTACAGTAAGTATATATAACACATTAGGAGTATACAATATGAATATTTATAGAGAATACCTGTAAATATAAAAGTTACTATGTGCTAGCAATAGTTGAATTTTTTTGTCTATGTTATCACAGGTTTGTTATTTAATTCAGAAAAAGGCAAATATTTATAGTACCTACTTTTCTGATCCATCCTTCAAGAAATATGATATATGATAAAAATCTTGTGCATTGTAATTTGAGAATTTTTTTTTATTTATTCGCCATTATATGCTTAATTTTGAGTTTTGTTTTTAGTTCATTCTTGCAAACTGATTATTATACACTGAACACCAAAATTAATGCATAATTTGGAAAAGCGTGGTAAATCAAATAATTTTAATGTTTTGTTTTTTGTGATAAAATATAATTGTTACCTCCGGTATGTTGTACATATTTATCGGTAGAACACATTTAATATTAAAAATGACACAGATAATTTAATGAAATGTAGACTGGTTGAAGGAACATTGAAGCTAAAAGCCAACATATTAGTTTTGATCTACATTTTAATTGCATCATGTTAAATATAGTATTAATATCATCCATTTTAAAATTATGTGTTAATTTTTGGTGCGCACTGTATTGATTATTAGCTTGGTCCCTATTAGACTAATTAATGTTGATATTGTTCAGAAATTATTTGTTTCATTTTATTTAGGCAAGCATGGGAAAATCTACAAGATCAACTAAACTCCAGAGAAAGTAGACTAGAAGCTGCTGGTCAGATTCATAGATTCCATCGAGATATTGCCGATGCATTGCAAAGAATTCAAGAGAAAAACGCAGCACTTGGTACAGATTTAGGTCGCAACCTAAATGCTGCTCTCACTTTACTTCGTAAACATGAAGCTTTTGAAAATGAATTGGTAGTTTTGGAAGCTCAACTCCAGGTTCTCATAGAAGATGCATCAAAACTTATGAAATTATATTCAACTAATAAAGTGAACATACAAAATCAACAAGAAGTTGTTGTTGAGGCATGGACTGACTTAAAAGAAAGGACCGAGCTTAGAAGGGATCAATTACAAGCTAGTGTCGATTTACAGAAGTTCTTGGCGCAGGTTAGAGTTTTGTCGAATTGGGCGAATGGCTTAATCTTGGCTATGAATGCTGAAGAAAATATCAAGAGTGCATCCAGAGTACAAGTTGTAATCAGTGAACATGAAGCTCTTAAAAGTGAAATTGAAGCTAGGGAAGAAGATTTTAAAGAAGTTGCTGAACATTTAGCTGCCATGGAACAAACAGGCAAGTTTATTTTGCAAATTAATTGCATGATTGTTCATTCACTGTATAAAAAAATATGTGTTTGTGAGCACACTTATATATACCTACTTACTATTTTTATATTTTGTTCGAAATTTGGGGAAAGTATTCTTCCAAATCTCAATTCTACGAAATAATTATCTACATGCGCAATCATCTAAATTTTCATTGAATCTGGAACTGTAGATCTAGGGTGAAACAAGTAGTAAATTTCCTTTTTGCAGGTCACTATGCAGCACCAGAAGCAATAGAAAAATACAAGTATCTCATTGAAGAAAGAGACAGGCTTCACACTACGTGGCAACTTAGAAAAATTCATTTGGACCAATTATGTGACTTGCTTATGTTCTTAAGAGAAACAAAATCAATCGAAGATGCTACTAATGTCCAAGAAGCAGCTTTATCATATGTAGATATTGGAGAAACAGTTGAGGAAGTTATTAATCAGCTCAAAAAACATGAAGAATTTGAAAAACTGCTTCAAGTACAAGATAAAAACTTAGAAGCGCTTGTGGTTTCAGGAAACAAATTATTACAGCAAAATCATTTCGAAAGCGACCAGATAGCTGAAAGATTGGCGGAAGTTCAAGCAAAACGTAAAAGAGTTCATCAACTGAGTGAGGCTAAGCGAAAATATCTTACGAATGGTCTTTTATATGCTGAATTTATCAGAGATGTAGCCGAAACTCAAATGTGGATTGCGGAAAAAGAAAAGAACTTAGTGGCTATCACTTCGACCAAACCAGAAGTGTCTAATCTGGAAGATAAAATCAAAGTACTGCAGAAACATCAAGCATTCCAAGCCGAAGTTGTGGCTAACGCCGGTAGAATTCAAGAAATAAAAGATAATGGAGAAACATTAATTCGTAAAAATCATAAAGCTTCCCAAGACATAGCTGATCAACTAGCTGATTTAGAACACGCCTGGAGACATCTGAATGAAGAAGTAAATCTTAAAGGTAAAGGTCTCGAAGAAGCTCAAGATATTCTAGAGTTTAACAACCAGTTAGATAAAATTGAATCTTGGATCAGGGATAAGGAAGTTATGTTACAAGCAGGAGAAACTGGTAAAGACTATGAACATTGCCAACTTTTACAACGTAAATTAGATGATGTGGACAGTGATATGAAAATTGATGACACTAAAATCAAAGGAATTACTGCTCTTTCCAAAAAGTTGGCTTCCCAAGGATATCACAATATACGAGAAAGAGGAGACAACTTAATTAAAAAGTGGCATTCTCTACAAAAGGCACTTAATGATTACAGAAATAAATTAAAGGAGGCTTCAGAAATCCACTTATTTGATAGAGATGTTGCTGATACTTTAGATCGCATAGCAGAAAAATGCGCTATTATGGAATCTGAAGAAGTCGGTAAGAATCTTGCAGCTGTTGAAGCTTTGCAGAGAAAACAAGAAGCCTTAGAACACGAAATATCCGCTGTCGAGAACAAGATAATAAATACACATCAGAAAGATGCTTTGTATCTTAGTGACAAATATCCTTATTCCATCAAACATCTGGAAAATACATTAAATGATTTAGACTTACAAATGCAAAAACTAGATGCAGCAAAAGCAAAACGTAAGGCTCTTCTACAAAAAGCGCACACTCAGGAGAAATTCCTATCTGATGCTAAACAATTAGAACAGTGGGTCTTAGAAACCATTAAGCGTATGGAATCACAAGAAAAACCTAACAGTGTTGCTGATGCTGAAGTCCAATTGGAACTTCATAATGAACTGAAAGCTGAAATCAATGGAAGGGATAAAGCATTTAAAGAACTTATACAATATGGCAAAACCTGTTCAGAAAAAGATAATCCTAAAATCGTAGATAATGTCGAAAAACTCCAAGAATTACATAATAAAATTCACAAAGCTTGGGACGATCATAAAAACAATTTATCTCATTCATATGACGTACAAGTATTTAATGAACAAGTCAATCAACTTAACAACTGGTTAGCTACCAAAGAAGCATTCCTAAATAATGAAGATGTAGGAGATACGCCAAGAGCAGTGGAAGCTTTGCTAAGAAAACACAATGATTTTGAAGTTATGTTGGAAAATCAATTAGGAAGAATAGATGAGCTTCAACTCGCAGTGAAACGAATTACAGCTGACCCTGACAGAAAACACGACGAAGTTTTGAATAAACTAGAAGCTGTGGTGAACCGAAAAGATAAATTATTGGTAAAATCTAAACAACGTAAAGATATGCTGGAAAAATCAAAAGCGCTACAAGAATTCTTACGAAATGTGAATGATGTAGAAACTTGGTTATCTCAAAAATTGCAAACTGCAGCTGATGAAAATTACAGGGAACCTATCAATCTTCAAAACAAAATACAAAAACACGCCACCTTTGAAGCGGAGGTAATCGCTAGCGGTGAAAGGATTCAAAATGTTGTGGAAGTAGGCAAAGATCTTATTACTGCTAATCATTATGCTGCCACTGAAATCGGAATGAGGCTAGATGATCTTGAAAATGATTGGAAACATTTATTAGAACTGACTACTCTTAAACGCGATAGGTTGAATGAAGCTTATCAGGCTTTGCTGTTTAGTAGATCCTTGGAAGAGTTTGAATCGTGGCTAACTGAAGTCGAACATGAGTTACAATTTATTGGTACTAATGAATACACGAGTGCTGGTTCTCAACTTAAGAGGCTTATCACTTTAGAAAATGATATTCAACAACATGCTGAAAATTGCGAAATGATTAATGAAGGAGCTGAACAGTTTAAAAAAGGTGGTCATTTCTTAGCTGATGAAATCAATGAAAAAGTTCAAAAAGCAATCACTAGATATGAATGTCTGAAAGAACCTCTACAGACCAGAAAAGACGAATTGGAATTGACATCAGTACTCCAACAGTTTATACGAGATGTAGATGATGAACTGCAATGGTTAAATGATAGGGAACCACTGGCTGCCTCACAGGATTTGGGTAATAACTTAACTGCAGTACAAAATTTACAAAAAAAACATCAAATACTTGAAAGTGGATTAGCATCCAGAGGTACTATTATTGAGGCACTTGTTGCTAGATCTGATCAACTAATTAGATCAAAACATCCGTCTCGATCTATAATTAGAGATAAAACAGAAGAATTGAAAGTTAAATTAGACCAGGTTAAAGATTTGGCTAGTATCAGGAGACTTAGGCTTCAAGATTCTTTGGAAGCTCAAGTGGTAAGCAAAATATTCAATTCTCTTATATAAAAAGTATATTCATAAATTTTCATTTCTACACAACTTGTTTTTTATAAATGAACTGTACATTCGTTCTACACTTTCTTTATAAGATCAGTTAGCTTTCTTTTCGGCCAAGTTACAGAGATTTTTTCATGTAAAAAGTGTGAAAACCAGCTGCGCCACTGTTTGGAGAATAGTTTCATATGATGTAGTGAGATGTTATTCACTCGATTTTATTATTCATAACTTTGTTATTAACAATTTATGTAAAAAATAGCTTTTCTTAGCTTTTTTGCTTATAAAATTAAAACTGTTAGGGTAATCGTGATGGCGTCAAGAGGGAAAGTGTAAAGAATAGAAACATGAAGAAAATGGGGAAAAACTTGCCAAAGTAATTTTTTCAAAAATACATAAGTTATTTTTTTAGTTGTAGCGTATCCTCTGGCCAGTATTATTTTTTCATATAAACTTTATATGTGTAAAAAGCAGGCACTGTCCAATGCTTAGTTTTCGATCTGTGGCCATTCAAATTTTTTAGTATGCAGTTTTCCAGTAGGCCTGATTGCGAGAGGTATGGTCTTATTTCAATTTACAAAAACAATTTCGAAAGTAGAATTTTCCGATTTCAAAACGTTCATCTTGTTTTTGCATTAAAACGAGGAGAAATATGTTAGGAACGAAGCTGAACATCACGAGAAACGGCCGAGCGCGCGAGAGTACTTGAAGAGTGGGGGGAGCAGTAGGCAAGGACAGGCATGTATGTAATACTGTTGCGCCACACGTATTTCATGATCTTTTCAATTGAATATCTCAGCTAGAAATAAGAATTTCGGAACTCAATTTTTTTATTTCGTTCCGAGAAACACGATTCTTCAATGAAAGAGCTCGAAAAACGAAAAGGAGAGCAACAATTCCACTTTCTTTGCTATATTTCTTTGTATTGTAATGCATTTTTTTTTAAATTGGGGAATAGGGTAATGGTCATAGGTTTTTGAAGTTGTATACAGTGTGGTGGTTACTTAGTAAGTGTCCCTCGTATACTTGACGTTTACCGTAAAGGCATATTATCATTGAGGAAACCACTTACCTAGCAACCGGTATTCGGGAATAGAATAAACAACATCACATTTATAAAAATCACTGGGTCGAGTTTTTAATACGTTAAATACACAAATATAAAATATCAATCGACTTAGTCAAAGTATTAATAACAATAATATTTCCCTGGTTCGTTCACTCTCATTTTATAGGAAGTGTAGCTATATTTTGCTACATGTCTGACCTCCGTCTATAAGTTGTACGTGTGTGTTTACATTGCAATTAAAACGTGCTTTAAACATATAATTATCATTGGCCTTCCTAGATCAATGCTCGCTAAATACTATAATTAATATTAACCTAAATTTAAATCTTATTCCTAAGCTAATGTCCTTTTGCCATTAATGTCTTTTAGGGATCACTACATCATCCCCTCTTGGAAGAGAAAAATTATCATTTTAATTTTTCGATATCACTTATACCTATAACTGTTTTTAATGAATGTTTTGTATTGTCTTTGTTTACTAAACACTATTTGTTCGTTTATCAACACACTTCACTTATTTACAAATGTTTCCGTTCTTTGTTTATAAACATACGATTCTTATGAACAATTTGTTGTTTATTGTCTGGAGATGTAATCTCGCAATTTACTCCCTTTATTCCCGTTATTTTAAACGGACCTCGATAATGTGGATCAAATTTATTTCTCCCTCCATTTTTTAAAATAACTAATTCCCCTATTTTAAAATTTACAGGTGAAGAATCATTTTCGCTATTATTAACTCTACTTAATTTATTATTTATTAAAAACTGTCTGGCCCTTTCATTAGCGTATTGCAACTTGTATTTCAATTCTTTATCGTATCTTTCAAAATTGTAATACGGTTCAATTTTTACGTCTAAAAATTCTGGCAAATTGGGTTTTCTCCCATATAATAATTCAAAAGGAGTGTATCCGTGATACGTATTTGGTGTTGTATTATAGCAATATGCGAACATTCTTACAAACTCACACCAGTTATCCCTAGAATCTTTGATAAAGTTTCTTATATATTCGATAAATGTTCTATGTAATCTTTCACAACTGCCTATTGCTTCGTGATGGTAAGCTGTTGAAAAATTATGTTTTATATTTAATAGTTCCGCTAAATTCTTCATTATTTCGTTCTTATATTCCGTCCCTTGATCTTTTCTTATCTCCTTCATCAATCCGTAATTCGGTATAAAGTTGTCGAAAATTGCTTTTGCTATTGTGTGCACTTCTTTATTCTGAACCGGTATCATAACTGCGTATTTAGTTAATTCGCATAATATTGTAATGCAATAACGATTCCCGTTATTACTTTCTACAAACGGACCTATAGTGTCTATGTAAATAATATCGAACGGTTTTATAGATGTATCTGTTATAACGAAGTTTTCTTTATGATTTGGTTTCGCTTTATTCACTTGACATTTATGACAATTTTTTACATACTTCCTTACGTCTTTCTCCATGTTTTTCCACTTGAAGTTTGCTCTTAGTTTCTTTCATAATCTATTATTTCCTACATGTCCTCCAAACATTGGATCATTGTGGTATCTTTCTAATATCTTTTGGATCTCTTCTTTTTGCTGTACCGTTTTTGGTACTTCGCATATACATACTTGAATACTTTTTAACCTTTGATTTCCTACTTCTATAAATTCTTCTACTGTGCACTTTTTGAATATATCATCATTTGTATATATTTTCATTCTTTTTACTTCATTTCTTACCGAAAGCTCTTCTAAATTTCAATTTATTTTTGATCCGGATGCTCATCCTAAGTGAGATACGGTTATTTTCAAAGTGTAGAATTGGTAATTTATGTGCCTCAAGGTTATTTAAAACTTTTATTACTGCAGGTTTTTGTATTCTTACTTCCTTTGTTTCTTCTTTATTCCTTTGATCCTTTTCTGTTTGTACTTTTTCTTTTTGCGTTTGTGCTCTTGTGATTACCAAGACATGTGAATTATTTATGTATAAATCCTTAAGTTCTTCTATGGATATTCTCGATATGCTATCCGCGTAGTTCGCTATACCTTTAACATACTGTACTTCAAAATCATATTCTTCCAAATCGATCAAGTTTCAAATTTTTCCTAGACAATGTATTTACCTCTTAATTGATTAAAACTATTATCGCTGAAAATTTTATCCAAAATTTTCGGATTAGTTTCGTTATTTTCCTTATATGTGGATTTGTTCCATCCTGTATGTATTTCAAACTGATTCTTCCTTTCTTCTAATTCTTTTAAACTGTACACGTTGTCATTAATCATTAATGTATTTTCAATTATCTTAGCTTTAGCTCCACTTTCTCTCGCCTGTTTCATGTATCTAATTAGTTGTTTTCTCTGTTCCAATATCTCTTTTGGATAATCTTCATCAATGTATATCTTCGTTCCTTTTAGTTTATTCGTTCCGTTCAAAGTCTCTACTTTCTTATTCACATCTTTCATCATTATTAGTACTGGCCTATTTCTGTTACTGGTTTTGTTTCCCAATCTTTTACATTTAAAAATATCTGTTTTAACATCTACTGTGTTATTAACCTTGTTCATTACATCTTCTAATTTGTTTTCTAGTTGTTCCTCATCTTCTTCATTGTCTTCTTCTATGCCATGTATTACCAAATTCTTCTCTCTATAATGTTTCTGAGTATCTGTCATGTTTCCTTGCAAAAATTCTGGTTTTTCCTTTAGTTCTTTATTTTCCATCCTTAAATCGTAGTTTTCCTTCTTTAGCTGTGCTATTTGTCTACTCATTTCTTCAATTTTCTCTTCTATCTTGCATATTCTCACGTTATTGTTGACTCGATTATTGTAATTTCCATTATTATTGTATTTCCTATATTTATTAAAATTTTCGTATCTGCCATGATTATACTGTCGAAATGTTCCTCCTGAATGATTACTGTTATAAAATCCTCTGTTGTTTCCTCTCCGGTGATTATTCCTAAAGTCAAAGTTTGACTTCCTGAAGAAATTCCTGTTATCTTTCATATGTAAGACTTGTTGTTGTCCTACTATACCTTCTACTGAAACCAATTTTGATAGTACCTCTTGTGTAGTTTCAAAACTTCCCGCTGCAATTATTGTTTTGGTTGCATCCGTTGCGGCATTCATAGTTACTGCCTTAATCGTTGCTTCCTTCATATATTTTTCGGCTAGCCGTTCAGGCATCCCTTCCGAAATGTATGCTGCCTGTAATCTTTCCGCTAGTTTCTCTATTTCTGTTGCATACTGTGTCACATATTTTCCATTTTGTCTTATTTTACCAAGCTTCGCTAAGAGAAGGCTTGGATTGTCTCCTCTTATCCCTGTTTTAAGTTTACTCTTGATATCTGCAATGGAGTTTTCCGTTGTGATTAAACTTCTAGCTTTTCCTGTTAGTCTCGTTTTTATTAGTAGAATAGCATTTTCCTCATTACCAGTCGCGTTTATTTGTAGTAAATCTAATGAGTCTAAGAATGACTAATTTGCTTGCTTCGCCGTTAAACTCGTTCGGTAAAACTTTACTCGCAAAATTAAAAAAATCGTTCATACTTGTCGCCATTTTCAACTGTTTGCTTATTGCTTGTAATACAACAGTGTCAATTTCCTCAAATATAGAGGTAGGTATGTCGATAATACAATTTAACACTTGAAATGCCCTATCATCTTTATCCCTAATCCTACTTGAATAATTTTTACAAGTCTCCTGTTGTACTAAACTTAAATTTTTCCAATTTTTGGCTATTAACTTAGCAAAATTATTATAAAGACCTACTATGCTATTAATTACTTCTATATGTATATCAGGATTTTTAGGAGTTTCTTTCCTCAAAACCCCTTTTCCCTGTTTATTAACTTCTTCCACAATTAATCGTAACTTATCTTCAAAATCTTCCCACGTTATTGACATTTAAAAAAAAGTTCGTTCATAAGAATAGAATGCATATGTACTTACAATTGTTGTTACACGGTGGGAGTTCCAGTTGCCTGCTTTACTGCATTGCTTCGGTTGATATCCCTTTTCAACGATCTTCGGTGCGTTTTCCATAATGACCAAACAAATTTTAAGATGAAAGTTATAGTTATAATGTATAATAATACCATTATCTGCATCGCGACATTATCTTGCTGTACCATTATAGTGTTGTTGACAATTCCTGTTTCTTTTGCCTCCTGTTTGGTTGATGATCCTCCCATTGTTTCTCTTCTCCAAGGTCCCAAATTTAAATAGAAAACCATATAGTTCTATTCTTATAACATCAATTGTACCATAATTTTTCGTTCACAGAATGAAATTTCACCATTTACTTACAGGATAATTTACCATAACCATTTGTTACCATTATACCATTAATTTTTACCATTACCATTTCCATTTTACCATTTACAATAACCATTTGTTTCCATATTACCAATCATTACCATTTAGTTTGCAGGATCGCATGTAGTGGCGATGTAGATTTACCATTAGTTCCGCAGGATCGCCATGTGGTGGTTACTTAGTAAGTGTCCCTCGCATACTTGACGTTTACCGTAAAGGCATATTATCATTGAGGAAACCACTTACCTAGCAACCGGTATTCGCGAATAGAATAAACAACATCACATTTATAAAAATCACTGGGTCGAGTTTTTAATACGTTAAATACACAAATATAAAATATCAATCGACTTAGTCAAAGTATTAATAACAATAATATATCCCTGGTTCGTTCACTGTAGGAAGTGTAGCTATATTTTGCTACATGTCTGACCTCCGTCTATAAGTTGTACGTGTGTGTTTACATTGCAATTAAAACGCGCTTTAAATACATAATTATCATTGGCCTCCCTAGATCAATGCTCGCTAAATACTATAATTAATATTAACCTAAATTTAAATCTTATTCCTAAGCTAATGTCCTTTTGCCGTTAATGTCTTTTAGGAATCACTACAACAGTACTCTCAAATTCGGACATTTGATTTATATTCCGGCGGTTCTAAACCCTACTTTCTCCCGATTTGTTGTACTGGGCGTATCGACACGGTTGTCGTTTTGTTTGCCCTTGAAGTTTGAAAGTGGGAAATGACTTGGTCTTTCTAGCTTGGGTAGTTGCCGGTTGCCAGACAAATTTCAGAGCAAACGTTTTCTGTCCAAAAATTCAGTTTTTTCTGACATTTTGCAGTTGTATCTTCTTTATTTCAGTTCAAGTTTACATAAGTGTTTCAAGTGCTTGTCGAACAAATTAAGCAAATGTTAAAGAAGGTTAGTTTTGAATTAGATTATACTCAATTCAGAATCCAGATCTGTCATATCAGACGGTGAATGCGAGGAAGATGCTCACAATGATAAGACAGATATTGTAATGCGATTCTAAAACTTTTGCGAAAGAGAGAATTCGGGACAGTCCATGTCGACAGAACATTTTGATAATACGATTTAAATTTCAAACCTTCGAAAAATAGAAAATTATTGTAAAATTTTTTACTGTTTTATACATACGACTAGTGAAATACATATCACTGATTTTTTATACATAATATCCATATTTGTCTTCCATATAATTCCATCAAAAGTAATGCAGCTATAAATAATGTTCATAATGTTTCTGTAATGATATCACAGAATATAGCAAAGAACGTGGAATTGTTGCTCTCCTGTTCGTTTTTCGAGCGATTTGATTGCAGAATCATGTTTATCTGACCGAAATACGCCGGAATAAAAAAATTAGGTCTGATATTCTTATTGTTGAGGTATCCAAATGAAAAGATAATGACATACACGCGGCGCAACAGTATTACTATATACAATATACTTCTCCTTGTCTTCTACTCTCCCCCACTCTTCAACTACTCTCGCGCGCTCGGCCATTTTTCGTGATGTTCATCTTCATTCCTAACCATATTTCTCAGCGTTTTATGCAAAACCAAGAAGAACGTTTTGAAGTATGAAAATTCTACTTTTGAAATCGTTTTTGTAAATTGAAATTGGACCATACCTATCGCATTCAGTACTGCTGGAAAATTGCATAGTAAAAAATTCAAATGGCCACAGATCGAAAACTATGTGTCAGACAGTGCCTGCTTTTAGCACATGCAGAGTTTATAATAAAAACTAATACTTACCGAAGGATCTATGATACAACTCAAAAAATAACCCAGTTATGAATTTTTGAAAAAATTGCAGTGTGGCCGTTTTTTCCCGATTTTCTCCTATACTAACGGTCCGATCGACTTGTTACACATGTAATAAACGCGAATACCAAATAGAAAAATTTAAATTAGTAACTTTCAGAACACACGGTAAAACATATTTTATTTCAAATATAATTAAAAAGTGGAATGCGACCCACTTTTTGTTTAGAAAAATTATATAGAACCATAACAGCTTTGAAACAAATAAAACATTTTACTAGGTCAAAATTAAATAATTGTTTTGTATACAACTAGTTAATAACGAAAAATTGATGCCGCTTCAAAACAAAAAATGGATGTTTGCAATTCAACAAAAAAACCCCAAACCTAGTTCGGGGGGATAGTAAAAACCAGGTACAGAGCAGTCAGAGCGACAGACAGTGTCGGACGAAAAACGCGAAGGGGAAAATCCTTTCCCTGTCACGGTAACGTTTATCAGTTTTCTTGGTGTTAGCGGCACCAGAGGAAGAAGTTTTTTTCCGTTGTGTCAGGGTGTAAAAGGGATACTTAGATATCCTTGACGGTGAACACTGTCCCCCGTCGGTGACACAAAACGGGAAAACTCCCCCTCTACTCGAAGTTCAACATAGCTCGATACCGGTTACTAGCGTTACCCGCGGTTTCTAGAAAGATAGTGAACGCAGGCAGTAATCGAAGACCGGAGAAAGGAAGTTTCCAACGCCGTAAGTTTTTAAACAAGTTGAGATTTAAGTTTTTTTCTTGATGAGAAATTTATTCGTTTTTATTATTTTACGCTGGTTCTAAACTTGGTATTTATAACATAAACTATATACATAGGTAGAAGCTATAACAGTATATTTATTTTATTATTTATTCTTTCACGGGGATTTGACAAGTTGGCAGGTTTCAATTAGGTACTGCAGGTCCAGGCTCACAATTTGAGCACCGCTCGTTATATAAGATATGAGTTTATTGTGTGTGATGACAGAGTAAGGTTTTCTCCAAAATTGTAGGAACATTTCGCTTTCTTTAGGGTGCATATAACCGACAGGAGTAGAGGGAAAATAAACAAGGGTTAAACCGAGATTTATTTGTACCTAGTAACACGGGCCCGGAGCGTATGATTTTGTCTCCTGGAAGTCCCATTTCCTGTGAAATTTCGCTACGATAAATAAAAGCTAATTATTTCAGACGTGGTTAGGTAATTTCATTCATATTAAGTAAAATAAATAAACAGTATAGGTTATTTAAAGATCTGAAAATTTGCAACTGGGCACTTACGCACTGAACGGGATTGTCGATAAACATTTATTACTCACAGATCAGCAGAATTCCTTTTAACGACCCTGATTTCACTTTCTGTTGATACAAAGTGCAATGACTCGAAACCACAGTCGTTTTGTATAGTATTGTTTTAAGAGCAAAATAAGTATTTCTCTCAACGAGGCAGGGGAACTTCGAAATAAGGGTTAAATCATACGCCCCTCGCACACGTTAAACATATTAAATGATAAGTGGGTAATAATTTTGTTCTATTTCATGGTGAGGGATATTATATTTGTTGTGTTGTTAGTCATATGTTATACAGCGAAAGATTTAGTATGTACAATTTATAGATAAGTGTATAGTTACTTTTATATTGGGGAAATTTAATAATTTGTTCTGATTTTGGGATTTTATAGATATATATATATATAAATTATTTGATTTTCTTTAACCTTTATATATAAATTTTTTTTCCATTTTTCGTGGGCATCAGGGTAATTCGATTTTATTTGTTTATGAAATTATTTTATTAACTACCAGTTTTTATCACCTGTATGTCTACATTCAATTTTAATCGTTTAAACTTGTTCATTTTATTGTAAAACATCGATATGTGAAGTTTTTGAAAATGCTCCAAATTGAGGGAGCGAAACGTCAAATTAAAACATAAACTGATACTGTGTTTACTATTAACCTGATGCCCACGAAAAATGGAAAAAAAATTTATATATATATATATATATATATATATATATATATATATATATATATTATTGTGTATTTATAAATAATGCCTCTACGTTAGGAGCTATTTTATTATATATTTTTAATTAATTTTATTATATATTTATTATTAATGATTGTATGGGCGCCAGAATTGGTTCGCTTTCTGCGAATTCCCAATTCAAAGATACTACACAAATTAGAAAATATTATAAATTTGTTTAACTTTTAACACTGTATCTCAGGGATGAGATTCGGCACTTGGCGATTGTCAGCAACAGGAAACTGTAGGTAAGATATCAAAGAAACGCAAGACGAACATAGACAAAAGATTTTAATTGAATATATTTATGCAAATAACGAAATTATTATGATTTAAAGGTTTATAATTCATATCAAACTGAATAGAAAATTATTGACGGAAATATTCGCACAAGAACGCTTTTAATAAATTATTAATATTATTAAATTCCAACGTACCAAGTAAGTTTCGCTTGATTACTTATTTTACTAAAAGTTCTGAATGCATTCACAACGACTCAACCTCTACTCTCGCTATTGTTAACCTTGGCGTTGTGTTGTGGTACTCTGTGATGACTATTATTTAGTTTACAAAATGGAAGAGAAAGCAATGTGTTTAGGATGTATTATCATAATTTGATGTAAGAATTTAGTGAGTATTAATTTTTATAATATGTGTTTAGTGTTCTGTGTCCGATATTTAGTAGAGATTGAATATCTAATACTAATATTTTTACTAATTAATAGATATCAAACAATATAACCTAACATATAAATATATCAAAAATGTTTTATAGGAGAAATATACTATATACATGGGTAATAGAGTTTATGGTTGGTTCTTCTTGACCCTGAATGTGGTACATCGGAGAAAAAACGATCGCCTATGATCGAATAAGCGAAATTCAGATGTGGAAAATGATGTGATGTGAATTATTTCATCAGTAGAAATATCTTATCCACAACAAGATATGTGAATAGTTATCGAAGATTATATTAATAAAGGTAATTGTTCATCTTACCATATCTAGACGCTATCACCATTTTTACACTTATTTGTTTATATGCGAGTGATAAATTTTTGTTAGTTATTGTTCAAAACTTCACTAAACACTTAGGTTAACCTTTTTACTTAATATGTCTTAAATTACTATAGTTTTATAAAAATTTGGAAGAAATAAATTCAACACGTCCTCCATTTATCAAATTTACACCGCGTCTCCCAAGCTCAAAATCAACAACCTTCCAATGTTTTTTACTTTTTGTTTCCAACGTTCATTTGTTGATAAATAAACACCGTTGTTATTGAATCAAAATATCTGTTTCTGCGTTATAGTAGACAAATTCACTTTGTTTTTATGCACTTCCACTGTCACTCCGAAATACTCTATTCGAACTAATAACAGAACGTTATTTCGCGTTGATATTTGACCTTGAAGTTTTATACAAATAATTGAATAGTTTATGCAATATACAGGGTTTCTGAAAGTGTCTACAAAATATTAAATTATAATAATTGAATTTTATTTCAAAATTCATGTGATACCATATACAGTGATGATCATAGTTATGTATAAAATTTATGTTTGACGTAATTTACTTGTTACTATTGTATTTTCAATATCTTGAATTATACTTTAAAGAAAAATAGTTACAAAATTAAATAGTAGTCTTCTATATAATTTTTATCAATTGTATTCTATTTGTAAATATTTCTTGTCATATTTAAGTTATTTTTATTATGGATTATTTCCTTTTATTGAATATTCACTACTACGATTACTTAGATTCACATTTCTGAGTGATGTTAATGATTCAACATGACCTAGTAGATATATTTCACTTTAATATATATATATATATATATATATATATATATATATATATATAGGAATATCGCGTGATTCATGGGTAATTCACGCATTATATATATATATATATATATATATATATACTGTTG
Source organism: Galeruca laticollis (assembly GCA_963921935.1). Classification (NCBI taxonomy): domain Eukaryota; kingdom Metazoa; phylum Arthropoda; class Insecta; order Coleoptera; family Chrysomelidae; genus Galeruca; species Galeruca laticollis. Next base: position 31,481,556 of record OY998183.1, on the reverse strand, counting down.
CAGGCTAATGTGGACTCCATTATATCTGTAGTCCAATTTGGGCTCCTAGCGTATATTTCACGTATACCACTTTATAAGTTGACGTCTTAGTGGGATCCGTTATATGTAGCGGTTACAGTAGGCTCCGTTGGTGTATATTTCCATACTTCAAAAGCAAGGTAGGCTCCGTATATGATGCATTTCAGGTAATATGGACTCCTTGCGGCGTTGCCACATATACTATCGGCCAGTTAATACATACAATCAAAAGAATAATTGCCAGTTCGGTATTGACATTGTATAAAACGATTGCAATCGGCGTTCTTCGTAAGAAATTTTTATCTGAGACTGAAATTGTTAATTTGAAACAACAACTATGAGAAATAAAAATTATAAATTACAAACAATTGACTTATATTAAACTGAGATTGTTTATAACATGAAAGAACTAATACGTAATAATACCTATAAATTAGCATATTTGCATATCATATAAAAACCTGTTGACAAAAATAAGCTCAATAGTCGAGCTTATATTATATATTTTTATGGAAATATACATTTACATTTTTGACTGATACATTTACAAGAATATGCTACCTTCTCCCTCCCATTTTATGCACACCTAATTTATTTTGTATTAATAGTTGATCCGAATAAGGACCCTACAATTTTTATGAAAGTGGCGACTGGTATCTTTCTTTGAAAACTTGATATGCATTTGTACTCGATCCAGTTACTTAAATTGCTGATAGGCTCAGCTCAATTCTGGTTAATGTCTGTAAGTTTTTGTTACTAGTTTTGGTACTCAATGAAAGTGTTGAATTCTTAATATTTTCCTATGATCAGTTTTTGAAATATACATTTTTAAAGTCATGAACAATTAAGATTCTGTTATGATAATTCCCAGTGTAATACAATATAGAAAATATATTTTAGATGCAGTTTTTGTAGATCGCACAATAATATAAAAATATGCTTATTTATACAGAGTGTTCTTAAATATATCGACTAGGTAAGTAATTAATGAGTATTTTTAAATTAACATGCTCAACACATAACAGAGGATTTTTTTCTGAAGTGATATTCAGTGGTTCAAATCCATTATTTAATCAATTAAACGCTTTTTCAAATTGTTTTCGTTGTACGAGTGATCAACAGTGAAATAAATAAGTTCTCAATAGCTCCTGTGTCAAAAACTAAAACATTTAAGAATTGGTGGCTAAAATCGTAAATGAAAAACCCAGCAAAATTGCTTTACACATAGGTAGGCTATTGAATATCACTTATATAGTATAAAAAAATTAAAAAGCTACCATACGTGTTTAGTATATTATTTTAAAAATATCCCTCAAATATATGCCTCTTTTTATTTATATATACAGTTGTATAATATAAAAGAAATTAAGTGTATTATCTATTTTGTATTACATGGTAATTTTTGACGCAAACAAAATCCTGATTGCCACTAACTTTAAAAACGTATATCTCTAACAAGTACCAAAACTAACAGTAATAACACAAAACTGCAGAAATATACCGACGACATTTCTAAATATAGGATCATTTATAATAAAATTGCAATTTCGGAATATTTACCGTCCTTTATTTTTTGTCTGACACTGTATGAAATAGTATTGCAGAGAATAGCAAAAAATAAGAACTACTAAGAATTTCATTTCAAATATTTTTTCACTAACCCTATAACTATCTATATCTTTGGGTCGAAAATCAGTCTAAAGCTAATGCCGAATGAGTAAGGATTAACAGCCCTGCAAAATATTAATAATAAAAAGTCTTACCAAAACGAAATAGTACTTTCGATAAACCGCTACATTCCAACTTTAACGGCTTGTATCGTACAAATTGTTAGGTCTATTTTAGCAATGAGAGAATTACATCACCTGTCAGTGTGTTTAGTACTCCGCTCAGTCTTAGAGGATCATTTAGGCATAACCGTTTCACCTTCGCTTTGTGATCTTAAAGGTTTTTTGGGATCAGGATTCGAAGGACCTACAAGAAATACTACGGTTCACATTGCTTTTCTTGTTCTCGCTAATCGGAATTATATCATTACAAAATTTCAATGACGTCGAATTTGATCCAAAGCGTGTTTTCGTTCGTAGTTTGAGCCCTTGTGTAAAGATAAAAAAGTTTGAACATCAAATTCATCGGAATGATGACGCATCAAATGCCTTCCAAAATTCTGAGCATCTTGTATCCAATATGGGGAATCATGTGGTCGTCGCTTTTTCTTAGATATTCTTGGCAATTCTTGAACATCAGAACCAAGAGGTTTGGATTTTTCTGTTGATTTATCCAGTGCTGTATGTTTTACTTGTTTAAGTGATGAATTATATTCGGATATTAAAGAGCATACTGTATCAAGTTCAAATGAAAACGACATCTGTCCTAGATGTGAATCATTATTTTTTTAAAACGTAGAATCTCCCAGTGTTGAATCACGTGTTACGATTTCATTTTTGGAATTGTAGTGGAAATCCAAGGAAGAGTTTTGTAAAACGGCATAGCTTGTCAACGGCACTTTATTTTGTGGGATCGTGATACGCTCTGATGAGTCAAAAATATTGTTTTCTCTGTTTGAATTATTGGAAAAAAACTTTCCTCGGATGGTAAATATTCAGAACCAGATGTTTCCGCGATACTGAGACATTGTCCAGTGCTAACAAACAATGTCTTTTATGAAATTAGACAATTTAAATCATTTATGAAAATAATACAGTATCAAACTTTTGTCAAAACTACCAATTTTATGTTTTATGTCAAATGAGTTTCCATTTTTAAATTTTAAGGATTGTTTCAATATTCACACTCCTTGTCAGTACACTAGATTAATTACTTATAATTAATCTGCACAACTTTAGGCGGTGTGCAAATTTAAATGATGCCTGCTATATTCTGTAAACAGATAACCCATGACTCTACATTTCAAAATTAAAAAAGTATATTTAAAGTACCCGCTACAGGATGTAGTCGCATACGGAATAAAAAGTATTCAAAAACTAAAACCCGACTAATGAAAAAAGTATGAAACAAGAAAATATCCTCATCTATAATAGTTATGAACAAACTGTTCAATATTTATCTGCTATTAAGTAAACAGCTTACCCCTAATATATTATGATTTATTTGATACATACTCATAGTTATGTTGCAGTCCACTTCGTTATTCCAAATGAAACACCCAGTATATTTTTAACTTTCTAAATTGCTGATATAATTATCAACAACTTATTATGACAAACTAATATACTTTAGTCTCATGGCGAGATGATAATTATTTTATTACGGACATTCCCGTTTGACTGTTATTTATAAACTATAAATTTGATGATAAGTTATAATTACTGAATTTCCACCACCTACATCGGTCACTGTAAGGTAACTCAATAATATCCCAGAAAAACGTGTTCCATTTTTTATACAGGGTGAAGAATAATTAACGTAAATTTTGGATAACGGATAATAGTAATAACTCTGTGTTTTTAAATGGCAAACATATTTTTTGTCGCCTCAATTCTATATTAGATTTCAACCATATATTCTTAACATTTCCCTATCCCTGAATGTAATGGTTTTCGAGATTTTTTTGTCTTTATTATTTATTGAAAAATAATTATTATTTGTATATTAATAGTCATTTTTCAACGCCCTATCTTCGAAGTACCTTTTATTGTACCGCTTTGTTGCGCTTAAGACGGATGTTTATGGTTATTCTGTACCATGATATTTCACAGAAAAAATTAATATCTCGCAAGCTAATTAATTGTTTTCACTAAAATAATTTCATTTGAGATATGAAATAGTGTACATACTCGTATACTTAATTTCGTCCACATTAAATTATTTTGACAAAGAAAAACAACACAGAAAAAGAAGATTTAAGCATGTGTTTGAATAATTGTAGACTTTTTTAGTATCTACAATTATTCCACTGGATAGTTTTTCGTACGACTTTACCTTTCACTGTAAATAGCAGGAATACCATTTTTCACTCCTTTCCAACCGCATACATCAACCCTTAAACCACCATATTTTTCAGGGTTATCATAAACCTTTTTATCATTCTCACTTATAAAAGTTCAGGTGTAACAGTTTTTCATTATTTTTACTAAATTAGTTATTCCGATCGTTCTAGGTAATTGAAGCTACATAAACTAAATACAAGCAAACACAGAACCTTTCACATCTACGTAAAAACGTCAGATTTAACATAATTTAGTAGAATTTTGACGTTATCGTAAAAAATGGTGTTTTTCACTTGTACAACAGTCATATTTATACAGAGTGGTTCATTAACAATTGTCCATATAGTAACTGGAGAAACCTTAGCACAAAATATGAAGATTCGAGAACACTTCAGTAAAATATTCCGTCTTACTGAGATCTAGGGTGTTATATCATAATTATTTGAAATGATTGTAGTCCATTGTTTTCACACCTTCTACTTTTTATATATTAGGATACTTCAATTAGTGGTAAAATATAATTTTCCTCTATCACTAGAGGCATGCGGTAGGGATCGTAAAAATTATTTCAGCATGTTTTCTCGATACTCCGTTACTTTCCACGTAAATATTAACCTCCTGTCTCTATGCGATACAGTACGAAGTTTTCAAGTTATTCGAGATTAAATGGAATGTTTATAATACCTAATTTTAGTTGATTCCATCTCAAATGATCTTTTCATATTGATGTTTATCAAATTTTCACTCTAAGAAGATATACATTAAAAACTATTATTTTTATTCTATCCCACTGGACGCCTCTGGTTATAGCGGGAATATGTTACCACTAAATGCATATGTGAATGGTTTGCCAAGTACGCACAAAAATATTGGAAGGTGTCAAAACAACGGGATTAAATCGTTTTATAATATTTATAATAAAACTTTCTGGGTATCGGTAAGGAGGTATAGGTACCTCCAGTTACCATATGAACAATTCTAAATGGAACACCCCATAAAAAGCATATACAGATGCAACATAATTTGTTAAAAGTATCTCGTGCTCGTAAGAAAAATTGAAATTCTGTTTCACTTTATCACTATTGAAATTAAAAACCTTGTTAAACCTTTTGAAATGAAATGATGAAATTGTTGGATATCTCCGTAAAGAGATTTGAAACTATCCGATTTGTTAATCATTTGGTAAAAAATTCAACCAATTTTGTTAAATTCTATTGAAATAAACGGGTTATAATCATTCATTTATTTTGTCCTTCCGTACACCAATTATTTGAGGATTTTTTATTCAAAATTATTTAGAATTGATTGATGATAACAAAAGAGGTATTGTTGATATTCCATAATACATAATACTTTAATTTAAATCCAATTTTCACTAATTTCTCTATCAACGATTATCGGTTCTTCAGATACAGCCAGCCGTCCTACTCGATATGGAAAAGTTTTAAGAAGTAAAATATTTTGTTTTCCATTGGATATTTTATCAATGTATTTAATTCTGACCAGCTTTGTAATAGCAGATTTTATATGGTAATTCAATCTTCCACAAAAATAATACTTTTTCAAAAACATTGTGGATGTGTTAGATGATGGCTTGAAAACAATGTAAAAATGTTTCAGAAAAATTGACTCATTTTCTAAAAGTAATAATATAAACATTATTTGTCATCACACACTTTGTAAAAATACTTACAATCTGGAACCCGATTTAAAGCCAAATTTAATATTCTCTTAAATTGAAATGTCATCGTGGACATTCTCACACAATACAGATAACAATTATACAATAATTGTTTCTAACCACGTGCCTTCTACAGTACATGTTTGTACTCGACTGGAGCCCGAAATAACTGCTATATACTGAAAAGATATCGCGCTGTTTTATGCAAAGAGGCGTCCATTTTTTAGGACTTTGGTATGTTATATTTACCCTAATTTGCTAGATATGGAGTAGTAAAGTTAAAAAAAGTACACAGTTTTGGAGTTTTTCAAACTTACGAGCTGAACTAAATTTATGTTGCGCACACACTACTACATGTGTGGATATGTATAATTGCAAAAATTTATTTAACTTCACAATAATATATAATAATAAAATTCCACTTTGTTTCGTTTTAAATATTGAATTTGTTTGAATTAAAAAAAAAACAACGAATCTTTTGCAGCAAGATAAGTTACATATCAGCATAATATTTAATTAGACGATCTACGTCAACGAAGTCGCGGGTACAAGCCTATTGAGTCTACATATTTGTGCTGCTTCCCTTATGTTCGGCAAGGTAACATTCATTTCACCGTCTGATTTATTTTTCATATTAAACTTTTTGGTAATTTTAATTCAGTATAATAATTAAAATACTAGCTATCAGCTGTATTGTAGTCGCTGGAACTCGCCCTGCGACGGCCTGTCTGGGATTTGTTGATTATCAATACTTATTATTGACTAGTGAATAATGAACGTCATCATTCTTAGGAAGCTGCACACGTAAAATGAAAACTTTATCAATTATCAAACAGTGGTGGACAAATTTTGTTATGACATGACAATTTAATTACTGCCAAAATTGTCAGAATCATTTGAAGTTATATTCAACGTTTCCAAATGAAAGTTACTATTTCTGTAGTCGCTAATAGTTGCTATTAATTATTACCGATTGGTTTGTTTTAAAATTTATGAAATTTCATTGGTCAATGGAATGTTATATTAGTAGTCAATTTATCAAAGCCCTTGAGCGGAAGCTCTCGATTTTTAATTAGATTAGTAATCTCAAAATTATGTCGAATCAACAAAAACAGAAGAGTGTTTATCAAGATCATGCTATAATTTGGATACTTAGCTTCAGAAATAAATAATTTGTTCTTAGTATTTCCCATTTTAAGAATCAGTGTAGCGAAGCATGATAATTTTTTAGCTCTAAAAATATACTGGGGTTGAACAAGTATAATGTTTGTTATGGTATTTCTAAACAACTTGAATTTTTGTTGTGTTTGAACACTTAAAACTCTCATAATTTCATGACGCCAACTTAAAATGCTAGTATGAAAATTATGAAAAAAACGAAAATCGCGTAAAAGAATTTTGATGTTTACATCGTATGTGTACAAGAAATAAAAGCTAGAATTGGAAAAAACCTCTAGCTCAGTTGGGATGCAAATTAGATATAGTTAGTAAATAATTTTTGGTATCGTGTATGTATGAATGTTTACTGAGGTGATATTCACTGAGACCTAAGAGATCTATTGTGCCTACTTTTTTCTACTTAGTTCCTGAGGAAAGTCTGAGCAGCTAGAGCATTTCCTTTAGTCCTATTTCCTAGAAAATTTTTAGGATATCCGAAGGCTTCAGCTTAGGTAATTGTCCGTCTTCATTGGTATAGTCTAACAGTCTCTATATGTAATTAACGTAATATTTGGTTATATTCATTCAGTCTATCTTGCCATAAAATTAAAGCCGGTAGATATAATCTATAAACATAATGAAAAAAAACAAAAATATATATGCCAAATTGAACTCAAACCTAAATAGGAACAAAAAGGCAATGAAATGAACATCGTGATTGATCAGCCATTTCATAATTCAAGAAGAACTTATCTATTAAATCAGTAAAATTATAATCCGAAAAAGTAGATTATTATTTTCACACTTTCTATTTACAATATAATAAAAATTGTTATCACCTCGAGTGAATAAGATATACAATGTAATTGAAACGTTTTGAATATTTTTATTAAAATTACTTTCAAGATTCAAAATGACAGAGTTATGTTATCTAAATGAATTAAAATAATTATAATTTGCATTTATATCTAAAACAAAAAACAGCCAACTCCAAAGCTCCCGTTACCGAATCGTTGAAGATGTCAAATTACTTGTGAGCCCTTGCATGGTATACGTATCTCATTCCTATATATATATTTAAAAATAGACTCATAGCTTTGATTTTCTTGAATAATACTTTAACTGTAACAAGAAATAACCGATGATGTAAGTCTTTACCAATTTAGTATAATAACACTAGAAGGAGCTCACTCTGACCGCTACAGTGATGTGGTACTCAACTGCAGTGGTGCCAAAGTTATCGGATCCTTGTTTGACCTAGAAATATAACATAAAATGTATATCAAGTTTTCAACATATCGCCATCTAGAAATATACACGCGCACTACAAAAATATACAAATTCACGAAAACGGCCAAAATTAGCTCCTTCTAAAAACTATGCCAAATTAATCTAGACATAAATATAAGGTAGTTGATGCTTTTTTTAGGACTTGGTAAACTGGGCTCCGTATATCGGAGCCCATTTTACCGCGGAGCTCACTTATACCTCAGATTTAACATGGGAGGAGCCCACCTTGTATGTTAACTAAATATATATATATATATATATATATATATATATATATATATATAAAGGTGGGATATTAATAACAGGAAAATAAACAAATAGAATTGTTGTAAATAAATGCCAATTTCCAGTTAAGAAGAGTTATAATGATCATAGCTACGTGATATTTAAATTCACGAAAAAAAATATTTGATAAACGAAACTATTAACATATAGTTGTGTGTTGCACACACGTGAGTCAATTATAAAAAGATATTATTCATTCATAACATAAATTTTGAAAAACAAACTTCTATAATTGTATAATCAAGCTCTAGTGACAATGTTAACCAATAAACTGAATAATGCTAGAATTCATCGAAGGGCATTACTCCTACAGGAATATGATTTCGAGATCAAGTACATCCCAGGCATACAAAATGTAGTACCAGATGCAATTAGTAGAATGGATGGAGAAAAAAGAAAGGATACGAGAGAGGTCAGAGTAGGAATTAACATCACGAAGCGTGATAGTGGTATGTTCTCGTTACAATAAATAAAACAGGACCAACAGCTTTTGGATGATAAAAGTAAACGTCGATGTCTAGAAAAAGATGGAATATTATATAAAACGGTGAACGATAAGGAGTTATATGTAATTTCGGAAGAAGTGACAAAATTAGTCATACAAAAATTACACCAAAAATTCAATCATACAGGAATTAGAAAAACATATGATTATTCGAGAAAACTACATATCAAGGAATGACATTACTATAATAAAATATATCATAAAACACTGTGAACTATGCCAACTGGCGAAGGAGAAGAATTTACACCATGAAAATATACCAAAATCCATTATAGCGGAAAACCCATTGAATATTATAGCGATCGATTTCTTATCAAACCTCGTGCCAAGTTATAATGGTAAGAAACATATTTTGTTGATTATAGATGTTTTTTCAAAATTCATTAGCACTTATCCATGTGGTAAAACTAATAAAAATACCATCAAGGAATCTTTAGGATACTACTTTGAAATTTATGGAAAACCTAAACAATATATTATGGACAACGCTACATACTTTAGAAATAAAAATATTGTGAAATGGTTGAAAGACTTGGGAGTTAAACAAGTTTTCACAAATATTAGACATCCGAGTAGTAATACTGCAGAACGAGGAATTAAAGAAGTAATTAAACACTTGAGAATACTTACTTACTATGAAAACCGTATGTGGGAAGAACGATTAAAAGAGACTACAAATTTTATTAATAATATTCCAAATATTATAACAGAAATACCACCCATTACACTATTTAGAGGAATAGAACCTGACAGGCCATGGTCAAGTGAAATGGACTATAAAAAATTAATTGAAATAGCCAGGGAAAAACAACTGAAGCATGCTAGCAAATATATCAAGAAAAAAACTCGAAAACCTTAGAAATAAGAAAACTTTTAAAAAAGGAGATTTAGTAGTCATAAAGGCATTAAGGGTACCTAATCGTAGAAAGGGATTATGTTCAAAACTACAATTACCTTATTAGGGTCCCTACTTAGTAGCCAACGACTATGGTATAAATAGCTATAAATTGATCCATCCTGATACCAAGAGAGAGCGCGGAGTCTTTAATATTAACCAACTGCACCAATTTAACACCAACCATGCTTAGCTAAAATAAAATATTGACGAACATTAGTAACTAATTTAAAATAGATATCAAGAATAGTTATAAATTTTATAAATTATGGTAAATTTCAATAAAATATTCTCGTCGAGCCAAGAATAGTTTTATGGAACTTTAGGGAATGTTAAGGTGAAATATTAATAACAGGAAAATAAACAAATAGAATTGTTGTAAATAAATGGCAATTTCCAGTTAAGAAGAGTTATAATGCTCATAGCTACGTGATATTTAAATTCATGAAAAAAAAATATTTGATAAACGAAACTATTAACATATAGTTGTGTGTTGCACACACGCGAGTCAATTATAAAAAGATATTATTCATTCATAACATAAATTTTGAAAAACAAACTTCTATAATTGTATTTTCCCGATTGCTATAACTTTTGACAAACCCTGTATATCATAAAGTATCTTTTAGACGACAATTGAAATAGCAAAGTGACATGAATAGTATTATATATAAACTGACTATTAATATTTAGATTAAGTGTAAATAAAGTGACATTAGTGAAATCGCGGGGGTATTTTCGAACGGAGTGAATAATTGAAAAAGAACAAGACGCGGATAAATAGATTTTTTAAAACAATAACTGTTTACAAATTAACAAAAGAGGATCGAAAAAACATAAAAAAGTTGTTGATTTGTTGAGCGTCGAGAGAAGGTTGTTAGGTTGAAAAGGTGGTATGGAAAGGTGTGAGAACGAGGATAAAATAATACAATTAAAATAAAAAAAAATCATAATTAAAGGACTAAATTTTGAATAAATACTGTGACAAACGTCATTGGTAATAAATGGAATGATCCAGTTTCCAATAATTAAACATCAAATAAATTTTTTTCGATAATCGTCTACTAGAACTTGGTAAGAGAATTTAATTTTACCTTATTTGTTCCTGGCTATGGTTACATTTTCCTCGTAGCAGAAATTACTTATATTGAAAGTAATCCGAATATGATAAACTTTTAACTCCACGTCAAATAGAGAAGCTGATACATTTTGATCATCACAAGTTTCATTGAACTGAAATGAGTGGAGACACAAGACATTTGTTATCTTCAAGCTCATGAATTTCTGTTTGATTCACAAACATTTGGTTTAGAGTTTTGAATTATTATTTTAGGTTAGGTATAATATTATGAGCTGATCCTTTGAATTTACGTAGTTATTTAAGAATAATCAATTTCCACTATCTTACTAATTCAATTTAATCTCAAACAACGACGAAAGCACTCACTGATTTTATTATTAAAGACTAAATATATTAATAACCTTTAAAAACATTACTTCTAAACGTTCATTTTACGATTCACAAGCTATATCTCTGGTCATATGACATAATGATTCACGCCGCCAGCATCATTCTCGTTTAAAATGCTAGAGTTGGGAATTGATTGCGGGTTAACGATGATATAATGGTTACACAGTAGTTAATAGTTATTTTTCTTATTTTATCATAATAATTTCACTTGGATCATTTAGCTATGAGAATTATATATAGATGTATGTAAATAATTATGCAATTTGTTCAGGCTTTATCGTCAGTAAGTATTGAGAAGAAGAAATGTTAAGAAATATATAGAATTTTTTTTGATTAATTAAACAAAATTACATTCAAACCTCCTTGTTTTCCTCCAAGTGTTCTCAAACCTATCAGTTTCCTGTTACTGTTGAACGCTAATGCCGAACACATCCCTAAGATCTGAAGAAAAAGTTATAAAGCTTTTGATATTAATATTTGAACTTGCATTAGGTACGAAATCGCTCTGTTTACAATAAGCAGACCATGCGAGTTCTGGCGCCCATAATAAAAAAGGAAATATAATGATTAATACATTTATCATTCATAATAAACAATAGAAAATTCCATAACAATATTGCAACTTAACAATAACATAATAATTAAAAATAAACATCATCGCAATTTTTTAAACCCAACCTGTAACTCAAAATTAAAATACATCACAATATACAGAGAAAGTTTTATTATATTTTTTTTATATAACTTTGTGGTTTCCCCATACTTAATTTATAATCCTACCCCAAATTTTCCCTAGAGTGTGTATACATAGTGGATACGAGGACGAACTGAGAGAACAATCCTGTCCTGGCGAAGGAAATCAAACCGTTTTAAGACCAGGCGTTCCCAGCCTAAATTGGACTGGATTTGCCTTACACGCTCGACTGCATATTAAAAAAAGAATTGGTGACAGCAGTTGTTAGACTGGTGACAGCGGACCCGGTATAGAAGGGTCCAATTTATTACATTTGGGGGCCAAAGTATTACACTGGGGTCCAGCATTTATTACACTGGTGACAGCGTTTTTTTTGTTAATCAACAACTCGGTAACAAAGGGTAGAGTTGTATACACCTCTCATTTTCTTCGTGTTTTTATTCCCTACAATTTCTCTCTTGACGCCATCACGGTTACCCTGACAGTTTTAATTCTACAAGCAAAAAAACTAAAAAAGCGATTTTTTGCTTAAAATTGTTAACAAAGTTATGAATAATAAAGAAGAGTGAAAAAATCTCACTATATCATAAGAAACTATTCTCCAAACAATGGCGCAGCTGGTTTTATTCACTTTTTACACAAAATTCTCACTCCAAATAACTGTAGCTTGCCCCCCAATCAATTTATAATTTGTTTAGAACTGCATTTAATTCATATTTTTTAAACTAGTCTTAACCATTCAATTTTCGGGTATGCTTCAATAATTTATTGATTAATTATTCCAAGTTGTTAGTTTTGCTTAGTGTCCACCATCGCAATTACTGAATTTGTTTATCAGTTTCATACCTACATAGCATTTGATGTTGAAAATTTTATGTATTTTTTGTAGTTCTTTCAAGATGTGTCAGAAGCTCACGCTTGGATTATTGAAAAGAAACCACTTCTCTCCACAAAAGAAGTTGGTAAAGATGAGGACACAGCTAAGTCATTGCAGAGAAAGCTAGAAACTTTATCAATCGAAGTGAAAACTTTCCAGAAAACAATACAAAAGTTAAGTGACGTTGCAGATTCTTTGATAGACAGGAGACATTTTGATGCTGGAAACATTGAAAAATCAAAGGTATAAACATAAGTTTACTAAAACCGCGGCAGATAAATCAAGTCACAACAATATTTTACTTTGAATATTAAAAACACATTTACTTACCTTTTTTATAGCAAACTAGCTGCTAAGATATCGGTTTATAACATTAGTGAAGGTTAGTAATTGTGACGTGAATTCTAAACTCAGTTGCTGTTTTAGATAGTTCAAGTGAAGTATATCTCAACCACTTCTTCAAGATCATTTAGAATATTTCGTCATTTGACATATATTTCTCTGTTACATACATAAAGTATTTTATGTCATACTAGTTCATTATTGTGTTTTTATTGCTTAGTTACCAACTATCTAATGTCGTACTTTATGTCCGTGCGGGTATAAAATTCACTTTATGGCCCGCGCGGGCATAAAGAGAAATAATTTTTTGTTTAACTTATTTTATTTGCATCCAATTTATTAATTTTTCGTATTCCATGTAGTAACCTTTTTTAGACTTTTTTGGCAATAGATTTTTAGTTGCTCTCTTTGCTTTTTCAATAATTTCGTCAGGAATTCCAAAATCTTCGTTCATTTTAACTTCTAACTTTGACACATATAAAAATTATTGTGATTTCATGACATTTACATTTGTCAACATTCACCTAGCAACGATAGTGTCTACTATGATAAAATGGCAATGTTATTCATTGAATCCAGATTTTTTAAAATAATGATTTGTATTGAGATTGGATTGCAATAACGAACTAGTATGACATAAAAGTTTGTATGTACCGCGGGCATAAACAGATGTGTATACCATCGGGCGACTTACAAACCCTCGGGCCAGAGACCCTCGGGTTCGTAAGACGCCACCTTCAGGGCCTAAACATCTATTTATACCCTTGGTACATAAATAACTATTATGTCATACTAGTTCATTATTGTGTTTTTATTGCTTAGTTACCAACTATCTAATGTCGTACTTTATGCCCGTTCACTTTATGGCCCGCGCGGGCATAAAGAGAAATAATTTTTTGTTTGACTTATTTAATAACCTTTATTAATGAAATTACAAACGGAATATAGTAATATATGTAAATATTCAATGAACATCATTTTGACGAATTAACATAAATATTCGATGAACATTATTTTGACGAATTAACATAAAATTGGCAGTTCTGAAAAGATCCGGTGATAGTTAAGTTGCCTGCAGCAAACGATTCATGTTTCATTGTTTGAGTATCAAATTTCTGTACCGAAACGCCAGACCCGGAAGGTACACCTGTCAACATTCTTGAAACCTCATTTTTTGAAGATAAACTGTCCTCTAAATATCCTTCAGCAGCCGACATACTCTTCCATCCACCATGGCGCTTCAACGTGGTCATACTGGCTCCAGCCTCTGCAAGAAGAGTTGCTGACGTTCGGCGCATACAATGACCTGTATATTTCTCAGGATCACTTAAACCTAGATATTTCGGTTAATGGACGGGATTATTCCAAACGTGTTTTTTCCTACTGGCTGTACAGTACATCGACCTTGTCTATAGGTCAGAAAAAGCCTTTTTCTCTGAGCAACCACGGGGCCGTAGTGACATATAATCTCTTATTAGCTTTAAACTGTTCATTTCAGCCTCATCTATAATGGTAAAATGCGTTTTTTATTGGTCTTTGCCTCTGGTACATTTACCACAAAAACCGATTTTCTATCTTCTACATGAGTAACTAACATGTTCACAAGTTCTTGCCGTCGACATCCATCAAATATTCCAAATATTAATGCAACTTTGTTCATTAAAAACGTCTCGTTCGGTGCCTTATGAATAAATTTCAAAACATCTTCTCTAGACAGAATTTTAGACTTCTTTGGTTGGTAGCCTTTTGAAGTTTGCTTCAAATATTCCATTAAGTTATGGTAATTAGCAACGTTAATATTTTTATTTACTATTAAAGTCTTCTTTACCATGGAATATTTGGACCACAAGGAACTCGGAGAAAATGTTTTAGCGAGATCTCCGAAGTATCCAAGTAACACATTTTCATTAACATCTTTTACGTAGTTTTCTTGCATCCAATTTAATAATTTTTCCTATTCCATGACGTAAGCTTCTTTAGACTTTTTTGGCAACAGATTTTCAGTTGCTTTCTTTGCTTTTTCAATAATTTCGGCGGGAATTCCAAAATCTTCGTTCATTTTGACTTCTAAATTTGGCACATATAAAAATTATTGTGATTTTATGACATTTACGTTTGTCAACATTCACCTAGCTACTATGATAAAATGGCAATGTTATTAATTCAAATCGGATTTTTTAAAATACTGATTTGTATTGAGATTGGATTGCAATAACGAACTAGTATGACATAAAAGTTTGTATGTACCGCGGGCATAAACAGATGTGTATACCCTCGGACAAACCATCGGGCCAGATTCCCTCGGGTTCTTAAGAAGTTGCTCTCATGGCATAAAGATCTATTGATACCTTTGGTACATAAATAACTATTTTTTCTTGAGTATTATTATAGTCCAGTAACCTAGTACATCGTAAGTTGCATCAAGTGGGGGTAGTTTTTTTTCTTATATAGGATGTGCCTGTGATGTAAAATCCAAGTTTTTGACCAGGGCAGCTCTCCGGAACATTTTTGAATATCTCAAAAACGACAAAAACTACTCTATTCATTTTTAAACTAGTTTAAATTTGTTAAAATGTGCTCCGCAGCTCTAATAGTTTCCGAGATACAGATTTTCAAAGTTTGGCAAAATCTCTTTTTTTCTCGTTTAATCATAATACAATTGTAATCAAATTTTCAATAACCTGTCTAACATGAGTCAGTGAAATAAACATTAATCCAGTTTAACATTTTGATGGAGGTGGGGATGGAAGGGGAACGATGGGATGCGTGGAGGAAAGTTCTGTTCATAACCAAACGACTAAAATTAACATACAAAATATATTTAACACGTATATGTATAAATATACCTCCCTCTTTGAGGGACCAGGGCCAAGGAAATCCTTCAAATCGTCTTTTTCCCCATCCTCAGTTGTCTGAAATGAAGTGAAATATGGGTACCTATATTAAATAATAGTAATTTTCAACAACACGGGTGTAACTATACCTCATGTTGTTCCTCGTCTTCTTCAATATCTTCGGCAAGTTGGCTGACTGTATCATCGAACAACCTAACCATCTCGTCGTCGTCGTCGAGGTCGTCTAAGTAAAGGATGTTGTCTACATCTATCTTCATTTCCGGGACGTTTTCGCAGGACTGTCCATTGCAGATATTGCAGAAGAGGGAACATTTCAAACCACTCGTCTGCATGTTCTTCAAGATAAGCAAAAATTGGTTCCATGGCTTCATCAACGACCACCACTTGGAAGTCCTTTGCTTGGTGCTTTACACAGCCACCTTTGGGAAAACAAATGGTATCTTGTGTCGAGTGCTACTAAATCAGTCTCCTCTGAAATTCTTTCCTTTATTTGTCACCTCTCCATTCTGCTGCTTTCCTTATGATTGAGTTCAACAGGGATTATGGTACTTCTTTTTTCTGGTGGTTTTTCTTCTTAACATCAATAAATTGTTTTGTTATGACATCTCCACATAGAAAACACAGATCTCTGAAGTTGAACTTCTTAGTGGAAGCTCTTGTTGGCCTTGTCACATTTGTGTCTCCACGTTTAACAGCTTCTTAGATCAACTTAGGGTTGTTGTAAAGTCCATTTCAATAATAACTCATCCAAATCTGAGTGAATGCTTGCCGTCAGCTGATTATCAGTGGCGTAGGGAAATTTCACTAGATCATGGGTGGCATGAATAGACCTTGAAAAATTGAACAATTATTCTGATCTATTTTTCGATCTTCTTTTAAAAAATAAATGTTCAAATTTTGTTTACCTTACAAACAATTCTATAATATATCGTGCAAGTTTCATGAGTAAAGGATTTGCTCCATTTAATTCATATTTCTCAATAAATTTATATTGACAGAATTGACCAAATCACTTTTTATTATTATGAATGTCAAGTATAATTATGCCACCATTCACGATTTAACATGACTTTAGTTGAAGAAAATTTTAAATCTGATTATGAAACTGACTTACTTTGACAATAATGCCAACAGTAATCACATTCGAGCAGTAATTGAAATGATATTATGAGCAGGTACAAAAACGCTCAATTTTTTCGACACAGAAAGAAATAACTAAACGAAAACACTTATGAATGCTAACGAGGTTAAGTTAGAATAAACAAAACAAGACAACGGCTTCGTGGCGTGGTTCCACGTGCAATACCGCTGGACTCCCACCACCCCTAAAATTTGAATATGGACTGGTCCGACGAAAACTTGTCTATTGCGCATTGTGTACTTCTTACTTATAATAGTCTCTAACGCTTTTTTTTAGCTTAACGTGCCTGGACAGCGCTGGTCATTGGCACAGAAAAATAATTACAAATATTTACATGATATTAAATAACAATTCTTCCGATTATAGCGGCCTCTCTCCTTGTTAAAAAGCTAAGGGAGAGAGGAGAAGTAGATGAATGGATATCGTGAAGTGCTGTCGTACTATTGCGCCATAAATGTCGCCAAGATTCTTGCGTGACGTTTTTGAAATGGGACTTGAGGTCGCTGGCGAGTTGGACTATGTAATTTGGATTGTTGCGATCCGCAGTTTCGTTACCAGCAATTCCAATGTGAGATGGTAGCCAGATGAGAGAGACTGTTATATCATGAGCAACGAGAGTTTGATATATGTCATGTATGTTCTGGACAATTGGGTGGTCAGTGAAGATTGATTTAATTGATAAAATGGAGGAAAGGGAATCAGTGCATATTGCAATATTTTTGTGGGGGAGGGAGATATATTTAAAGGCCTGAAGAATGCTGTGAAGCTCACCTGTATGGACACTACACACTGAAGTTAAAGTAAAGGAGACAATGAGTTCATGTTTCGAGGTAACTGCACAACCAACTCCCGAGTCAGTTTTGGAAGCATCTGTGTAAAGTGTTAAATCGTATGATTTTTTTGTAGTAATTCAAGGAATGCTTTCTTTACAAGTGCAGTGGGTGACACATGCTTATTAAAAATGGTGAGTGAGGTATCGATTATAGGAATAATTTTGGTCCAAGGAGGAGAAGAAGGTAGTAGGAGCGGGTATGTCAGAGAGAGATCAGTATCATTGAGAAAAGGAGTGAGCAATTGGGGAAGATACTTAATAATTGTTCGAGGGTTAGTAGGGAGATTAGTCGCTGAAGTGAAAAGAGAGTGAACAGGATAGAAAGGATTGGAGGATACTGAGGCAGCATATGTAAGGAGTAGGGATTGTCGTCTTAAGGGGAGGGGTGATTTGTCAGCTTCAATATGGAGACTATCAGCAGGGCTAGAGCGGAAGGCACCAAGGCAGAGGCGGAGAGCGGTATTGTGAACAGAGTTCAGCAAATCTGTGACAGATTTGGGGGCTGACATGTAAATAAAGCAACCGTAGTCAAGCTTCGAACGGATGAGAGCTCTGTAAACTCTTAATAATACGATTTCGTCGGAACCCCAGTGAAAGTGACTGAGCGTTTTAATTATGTTTAATCTCTTTAGACATGTGTCTTTGAGTTCATGGATATGGTGTTTCCAGTTAAGTCGAGAGTCGAAGGTTATTCCGAGAATTTTACATTGATTTACAGTGGGTAAGGGTGAATTATTAAAGAAAATGTGAGGAGAGGAGAAGATGTCCTTCTTGAAAACTTCATTAGTTTGGATTTACTTTGAGATAAGGATAATCGCAGGTAAGAAGATCTATCCTGTAGAAGGTTTACTGCAGTTTGAAGGAGTTTGCAAGTGGACATCTTTTATGGGAGAAGGAAACTTGCAACAGAGCTCGTTTAAAGTGAGGATGAATAGAGTAGAACTTACTGATCCTTGAGGGACGCCAGCATTTTGTGGGTTAGGCAAGGAGAGTTTGCCATTAGCAGAAACCCTGAAGGTTCTACAAGTTAAAAAATTACGAATGAACGATTATATTGGGAAAGTTTATTTAGTATTGCTGTTCTAGATATCGAGCCAAAGGCACCTTCAATATCAAAGATGGTTGCAACGACGTCCTGGTGATTGTTTATTGCTGAAGAGATATGTGTTTGGAGAATGATTTTGTACTTTTCAAGAAACCAAAGTAGTCTTCAATTGATCATTTTCTTCAGGAGTTTGCAGGTAGTGCAAGTGAGTGAAATCGGTCGGGAGGAATTGGGCGATAAGATGGATTGCTCTGCTTTTTTGATTGGAATAATTATGGATTTGCGCCATGCGTCAGGGAACTGATTAGTATTCCAGATCAGGTTATAGATTTCGAGAAGTTTAGAGAGAGATGGATTGAATAGTTTTTTGAGAAAGATGTAAGGAACATTATCAGGGCCGGCGGCAGAATTTCTACAAGTAAACAAGGCAGATTTAAGTTCATTTAGGCGGAAAGGGGCGTTGACGGAAGCAACGTCATGAGGGTTTGACTGAAAAGTGGAGGAAGACTGAATATGAGAAATGTGATAAACAGAATTGGGGTTACCGTTATTAAATTTGTCATCAAAATTTTGTGCGAGTGAATCGGCAATTGTTTGGTTGTCGGAGATAACAGTGTCATTCAATATTAAGGAAGGAATTTTACTATTGGTTTTCTTGCCTTGAATTTGTGAAATTTTTTTCCATACTTGACTGGGATTTGTATTATGATTCAGCGAGGAGGTATAGCATTGCCATGAGGATTTTTTACTTTGCTTCACTACGAATTTAGCTTTAGCTTTGAGCTGTTTGTGTAGGAGAAGGTTTTCTTGTATTCTATTTCGTCTAAACCTGTTAAGAGCATGTTGGGACTCTCGGATGGCATTTCCGCAAGCTGAATTCAACCAAGGCACAGTTTTTTGTGCAGAGGAAGTGACTGATTTACCGATGTGAGTCTCTGAATCGGTAAGTATGTTGTCAGTAAACATTTTTAGAGTGTCATTTATGTTTGCAGAAATAGCTAAAGAGGATAAATAAGTTTGGGAGAGAGAAGTGAACTAAGTCCAATTTGCGTTTTTTAAGTGCCAGAAGCTTCTAGTTATAGTTTCCTTATTATAATGATTGGATATAATGATAGGAAAATAGTTGCTATCATGAAGGTCATCTGAAACTTGCCAGGAAAGGGAAAGTGCATTTTTAGGGTCACATAAGCTGAGGTCAAGGGTAGAAAAGGAGCCGGAGGAAATGTTAAAGTGAGTGTTGAGTCCAGTATTCAATAAGCAGGTTCCGGAGGACTTTATGACGTTTTCTATAACTTTGCCTCTAGTGCAACCACAAGTTGAGCCCCACATGGTGTGATGTGCATTAAAGTCACCAACAAGGATGTATGGGTGGGGGAGCTGAAATACTAGGTCGGTTAAGTCTTCTTCATTGAGGGGGTGATCAGGTGGAATGTAAATACTGCAAATGGTAAGCTTATTAGGGCACCAAGCAGTTACAGCAATTGCCTCTAGATTTGAGGTTAGTGGGAGATTAGTTGAGTATACATCGCTAGATACAAATATTGAAGTACCACCACTGGCTCTCATACAGTTGGTACATATGTAATGATAACCTTCAGAGTTTTTAAGCTTGCATTGTTGGTCAATTTTGAAAGTTGGTTTCCTGTAGGCAGAGAAAGTCTGGGGTATGGAGAGATACGATTTTCTGAATTATTTCTAAGCGAGGATAAAATCCATCGCAGTTCCATTGAATTAGAGAGAATGGTACTAATTAAAGGGGGAAAGAGGTGGTACCGTCATCAGAAAAAGGATCGTCAGTAAGATTGTTTTGGTCGGGGTGAAGTTTAAATTTCATTTTATTGGTCAGACGTGTAATGCGATTTTTCAAAGATCTTTCCTTGATATTAGAATAAATTAAGGATATATCTTTCAGTAGGGAAGCAGTGTCGGAGATAAATTTATTGGCTTCAGGTAGAGGGTCGTTGACGCGGAAAGTATTTTCGAGGAACGCAATAAGTTGGATGCTATTAAGGGAGAAGGATTTAGGAGACTCTTCAAAAAGTTTATGTATGATAGAACGTGATTCGGGGCTTATATTGTGACAATCATTTTCCGCCAGTTTGGATTTTTGGCTCTTTTTTTTGCAGATTTTTTTGAATTAGAATTTGGGAATTCTGGGCGAGGCATTGGATTGGGATTAGCGAGAGGAGTATTGGAAGGTGATATAGACTGCGGAGAGTAAAGAGTGCTATTATTAGATCGGGGTTGTTTTTCGCCAGGTACAAGGGAGGAGGGAGCGAGTGGCACTTGAGAGGGTAATTCGGGATTGTCTGAAAATGTATCAGTAGTAGCTGGGTCAGCTGAAGTGGAGGGTTCAAGATTGACGGAAGTATTTAATAGGGGGGGAAGGTCATGGGAAGTGTTGGGACATGATTCAGCGGTATGTCCAGCCTGCTTGCAAAGAAAGCATTCAAGTTTATCAGTAGAAATTAATATTCTGTGTGATGTATTTTCATGCGTAATAAGAATCGAAGTTTGCATTGAAACATCGTTACTGGTGGGCAGAACGTATGTTACACGACGGAAGCTAAGGACATGTGCGTATTCGTCATCAGGCGAGCCACATTTGACGTATGAAATAGGGGAGGTAAGTGTTAATCCTTGGTCATACAGGGCTTTTTCAATAACGGAAAGTGGAATGGAAGGACTGACATTGGAAATAAGGATTCTTTTGGTGGGGAAAATAAGCCGACGAATGGGAATGACATTGGAATTAACTAAGATGTTTTGATTCGATTTTAGAAGGTCGTCGACTTGAGTGGTAGATGATAAATAAATACATATGCGGCCATGCGAGATTCTGGAAGCGAAATGTACGTTTTTGAGAGACAATGTTACCTATTGCTTTGATATAATCGAATAGTACAGTGTTGGGGATAGAAGGCATAATGATGGCTTGATCTCGAGATGGTATCGGAGGAGGAGGTAGTCTTGCGGAAGTAGCCGCGGCATAAGTTATGGATGTTGAAGAGGTATTTGTGTTTATTGAGTTAGATTGTTCAGTGGGGGTTGAAGAAGTGGTGGTATTTGAGAGCAGTGGTTGTGAAGGGAGGTTTGACATATTGATGTGATCCTGGATACCAAAATCACAATCAATAGCTTGAAATAGAAATAAAAAGAAATATATAAGTAAATCTCAGCTCAGAAGACAGTCTGTAACTCAGTGACTGGGATATTTATTTTTAACATAAATAAGTAAATTTAAAGAAATATTTACCAATTTTGCAGAGAAACAGCACTTTTACAAGTTTTATTATCACATTTTAATGACGACAAAAAACACGTTTTTAATTTGCTATGATAATGACGACTTAACGGTCAGACTCTAATGAAGTCTGACTCGTGAATCTCAAACGTTTTAATACACGTTTATTGTCTGTATTTTCAATGCAGCACTGGACGTTTGTAGGGTTTTAACTCTTTTTTTTCCACCAACACTATTTCACAGCAAAAATAACTACTTTGAATTACACGATTTATGATATTATTTAAATATATATTAATTTCTGTTGATATTTTATAACTATTAAAATGTATTTAATATTTTAGTTAACAATTCAAATAACTGTATGTTTAACTGTTAGGGTACAACACAACAAAAGGAACAGAGCTGACGTTCAATTTCAGTCGTTTGGTTGTGAACAGTGACTTCCCTTCAACCATGCCCCCCCCCCTCCATGAAAATGTTGAATTGAATAGAGGTTTATTTCACTGACATATGTTAGACAAGTTATTGAAAATTTGAATTCAGTTTTCTATTGTTCAAGTTCAGAGTTTTTGTCAAACTTTGAAAATCTGTATCTCGGAAACTATTAGTGCTACCTTATCTCAAATTTTAGCAAATTTAATCTGGTTTAAAAAGGGATAGAATAGTTTTTGTCAAAATAGGACAAACTGAAATTTAGCAGTTCACTTATGTTTTTAAAAGTGTTGATTAATGTGTTGGAAGAGATTTCAATAACCCGGATTTGAAAAGTTACCACTTTCTTGATATTATTCTTTTTAAAAGTTTTATGCTAATTGTTCATTTAAAAATTGGCGATTGTAAAAATAAAAATTAATTATTATTCAAATTAGATGTAATATAAGGTGTCATTTGCAATGTGTTGCCAAGTATTTGACTTTTAATGATTACATCATTAGTCATTAGTCAAAAAAGTGTATTTAGTTTAAGGTAAAGTTTTCGGCGGGCTCTCAATGTTATTTATATACCATAAAAATATTTTTATTTAATATATTAGATACATTTCACAGAGTTAGCTTGTGGCCTATGCCACTGCGACCTTTTCAGATATATTGTGGATCTCTAGCGCGGCAGTCGTGGAATAGGCGGCAAACGCGACCAGAGTGTGCTATGTGACAAAAGCATGTCGAAAACTTTTGCTGCCCATGTTTCGTGCCTTTCAAGGATTACAAGATGTCGTTGACGGAGATACGTACAATTATTTTAACTGAAAGCCCGTACTACAAGAGAATTCTAAAAGGACGTAAAAATAGGCTTAACAAAAGACGCAAGCCAAATAAATGGAAATATCTAAACACGGGAAATTTTACCATTTGTATGAAACTGAGGTCTTGTCCAAGAGGCGCAGATTTATTTCGCAGTTATAGCAGAGTGTTGCCCGAAATATTTTCTATATTGTAAAAGAAATCATTTCAGAAATAAAATCAGTCTCAAAGAAGATGAGCATTTTTGAAATTACTAATTCATAAAATGCATCAGACGTGATGTACACACAAGGTAACTGACCGGCATCGACTGAAGCGGCAGAAGCGGAACTATCAAATATTTTGACCAGCCGTGCCGCGCCAAATACGCTTGAGCCGCGTGTGCCTCTTGGTAGCTGCTACGTAGGACACACCAATAACTTATCATAGTTTTGATATAATCGCTTCTGCCGCGTGTTGCCGCTCACGTTGGACAATGCGTAAATCTAGGTTACATTCTCCAGCCGTATTCTTCTTATGAAGTCTATCAGCTTAGAGACTGAATATTTCATGTAGTTCTTTACCACTTTGCCAGTGGCTTTCCTAAGCCTAGTACCGAGAACCCCACATTTGTTAAACAGTCACAATGACGTAGAATGTCCCTCGCAGTTTCTTTCATTCTTTTGTATTTTCTCACTAATTTGCCCTGTATTTTTATTTTTTCATATATTTATCTAATATATTAACTATTCTTTATTCCAGATTGAATTACAAACAGAGTTTGGCAATTTGAGGAAACTGGTATCAGAACGCGAAGTCCGCCTGACAGAAGCCTTACAATACTTCGGATTTGTACATGAATGTAACGAAGTTCAAGATTGGATGAAAGAACAAATGAATAAAGCCGATTCTGATGAATATGGTAATGATTTGGAACATGTTGAACTTCTAATACAAGCATTTGAAACTTTCCATACGAGTCTTATTAACAGCGAACCCAGAGTACAACAGTGCATAGAGAATGGTCATTTCATTATAGACGCAAAGAGCAGCTATAGCCCAGATATTCAACAAAAAATTATAGAATTACAAAACAATTGGGATGATTTGCTAGAATTGGCAAATGCTCGCAAAGAAGCATTAGCTGGAGCCAAACAAGTACATCTGTTTGACCAGACCGCTGATGAAATCATTTCGTGGATTAGAGAAAAAGATGCTGATGTTATTTATGGTGTTTACGTTCCTGATGTCGAGGTAATTGAATATTCAATTTATAAAGAATATTTTATATACGAATGTACATCATTTAAACTATTTCTATACTTTAAACTATTTCTATACTTTAAAATGCATCCAATAGGCTATAGTTGGATACATTTTTTAACAGTTTAACATTCCACAATAACCGATTTGTTTGTGTGTCAATATTTTGAAGAAGCCAAATATTCTTTAACCAGAAGTTTATTTAGTGTAACCTTATCATCATCATACTTGATTTTGCAAAATCCATAATTTCATTTTTCAGGTAATTTACGAGCTTTTCTAGAGTGTTATCTGATTTGTAAACTAAGTTCAACATTATTCATTAAATTTTTGAAGTGAAACTTTTTATGGGACACTATAGGAAATTTGGCTTGAGAGTAAACTCGTAAAACTAAAAAAATTGTTAAACTCCTTGTCCTTTTCTAATTATTATTTACTTAAGCTCAGTGAGAGAGATACAATGCTACCCTCCCCTCTTGTTACGCCACTCGATCCCATTTTATTAACAAGCGAAATAGATCAGTTGGGAGAGCGTTAGATTGAAAATCTTAAGGTTCCTGATTCGATCCCGGGTTTCGGCAGTCGACATTTTTTTTAATCTATAAATATAAAGGGATTAAAATAAAATTTGTCCCAAAATAGTGGTTTGCTCGAACATTTAATAAAATAATTTCTTGAAAACAATATTTACTTTTGTTTGTCTTTTATAGTAAATAGATTTTTATAGTCTATCCGAAAAAGTAATGTTTTCCTTTTGGAATTAATTTAATTCTTCATTTTTCAAAGAATTATCGTTTTATTTTGTTGATGTTAAAGAATTTTCTTTGTACTCTAATTCACAGTTTTTTGTGTAGCATAAAAAGTTTCACTTCTAAAGCTGTTAGTTTTCGACTGACGAATAAATTTGTTTTGTAAATCTATGTTTATATTTACGATTAAAAGGTATTGATATGTATAAGTTTTTTTCTGAGAGTACTAGATAGAAATATTTATTTTTCAATTTTAATCAGAAAAATTTACCCTCTGCAAATAAAAAAGGCAATCAAACTAGTAATGCACCTAAAATCGTTTCAGACCAAAACATAATATTCACCATCAATATTTCAAGTTCTTCATAGAAATGGATTAATTGCATCGGGATTTGGGATGAATTATCAATATTTTTGTTTTGCACTTTACCAAAAATCGCAACTCTATTAATTTTTTTATATCTTATTTAAAAACAGCGATAAGAAACTACATCCTATCAGTTATTGTGTTGGCTTGATAGCTATTTTTCTGTCCTGATGAGGTTTCCCCAATGGGAATATCTCTCACACCCCACTTGAGGTTAATTGGCCATTTTCTCTTCAGTCTTCTAGGTATGTTTTCCTGTACAAGGTGTTGGAGAAGAGAGTTGTTATTATATTCTAACCTTGATATGATGTTTATGACTTTTTTCTTGAATTGTTCCATGAATGATTGACTCAAGAAGATCTGGATGGAGCATCTAGTTTGTGACGTACCATGGAGCATCAGTCATTGCTCTGGGAATTTTTGACTGGACTCTTTCTATGATGACAATCCTGGACTTACTGGCACATCCTCACAGTTCTATATCATGGGTCCATATGGGCACAATAATAGGTTTATATACAAGGATTTTATTTTCTGAATATATGTTCACTTCAAATTAATTTGCTAGGTGAATCACTAAGTACTTGCAATTTGTTTATCTAGGAACTTCGTTATTGTTGATATAAACTGGTGGCCACAGGTACTTTATTAAGCTAATGATAATATTTTGGGATTTGGTTGTATTTATTTTAATCTTCCATTTTTGCAGCCAGCTTTCGAGTTGGAAGAGATGCTCTTGTAGGTTCGAGCTTGCTATTACAGGGTCTTCATGGGTAACCATGTATCGTCTGCGAATGTTCCTACTATAGTGTAGTCAGATTTTGGATGATCAGATGTATAGACTAAATACAGGATTGGTCCTAGAACGCACCTTGTGGAACTCCAGATATGATGAGTTGCAGCTCAGAAGCTTCTCCGTTTACTCTACTTCTGAAATGTCTATTTGTCAAGTAGGATTTTATTAGTGAGTAGTACTGTGCAGGAAGGCATTGTTTAATTTTATATAGCACTCCATCTTGCTAGACTTTGTCCAAGACCTGGCTCGCATCTAGTAAAACTGTTCAACAATATTTTTTGTGGCTTCGTTTATGGCGTGTACTGAGCGATGTCATTGCTGGATAATTGAGTGCTCCGGACGGAATCCAAACTGGTGCTCTGGGATTATATGGAGTTCATTTTTTGTGCGGTGAAGTACTAACTTTTCCAGTAATTTAGATATTGTTGGCAATAAGCCTAGGGTCCTATATTTGGTGTTTCAATACGTATCGGAGAAATTGATGTTATGGTTTTTTTAGAGGATTTAATTGGTCGCCATATTGTGTGGTCATAACGATTTAGATGTGTGATGTAATCTGAGAAAATTTTATCACTACTTTTTTTTCATTTCGATTTTAGTTTATTACTTAATCGATTATATATACCTAGACTCGTCACCTGGTGCATGTGTTCACTGTCATTTTGTTCTAGTTTTCCTGTTATCTGCAATAAGTCTTTAGCTCCAGTGGTATGTTATTTGATTGTTACCATTCTCTTCATTGGGCGTCACTTTTTTAAGCATCCTGTAGGACCTTTGTGAATGTCTCTGGTGCCTCTTCTATTTTGTTTGGACTTTTTAAACTAATGTTTAAATTAATTTGGCTTCTGAATGTGTCCAGTTTGTTTTTGTCAATGATCTAATAACAATAGATGTAACAATTCATTCATGCACAGTAACAAATTTTGTAGCCAAGATTGCTTATAGGCAAGACGTGGGGAGGAGCCGAGTGGGGCACCGAGCGGGGATTACGTTACATTTACTAAAAGAGCACTGATTGGATCATTGCGTGGAATCGTTTATTGCTGCGTTGTCACACTTTAGTTGTTTTAAAGTTATAGAAGAAAATAAATATTTTTACAAAACCTAAATTCCAATACAAACCTTAAAGATATATTTAATTTGACCTAAGAGACTACCATTACCTTTTCTTTATTAAATTTATACGGAAAACGGTTTCAAAAGTAATTAGAAACAATGGGTGTGTTTGGCAGAAAAAAGCGCTGGCAAGCGCTTGTAAGGAAAATGGCAATCGCTAAGCGGTAACCGATGTCAACTGCTAAATAGCTATTTTCCTCTAGGACGTTAAGTTAGCTTTAATCGGGAAACCTAACAACTTAAATATATGTTTGTACCTATTAAAAAATTATCAATTTTGAATAACCTATTAAATAATGTAGTGAATGATGAAGAAGAGATGGAAGATATTTTTTGTGATTATATTGCTAATATCGCTTATAAAATGATTTCAAAATAAATGAGCAAAATGGCGGATTGTGTTAGTGCTATTGAAGTTAATTAAGGTGTCCTGGCTGACAACTGTATAGTTAGTGTTTTTAAATGAAACTCACGGTTTCTAGTTAATTCCACAATATAATACAAGTTATTGAAAATTCTAAAAAATTGACAATTGTTTCGATAAATCAATATCATCGTCAGAATGACAGAAGTTACATTTCATTTTATGCCTACCTGATGTTTAGTAGTTATTTTTGGCTAGACCAAGAAGTAACCTAACTTGTGATTGGCTTAATATATGTTTATAGAAAAAAGAAGAAGATGTGATATTACAAATATTGAAGCTTAGATATTATTAGCCCTATGGTGATATCCTGGATATCATTTTTCCAATTAAGATCAGTATAACTGTGCAATGATATAGAAAACCAGGAAAACTATATCTGCTGATCTTTACAATTATCACTTAAGAAGGCAGTTTATTAGTGGATAATTCCCTAGATTTAACTGTTCATTGACAACTTCATATTGTGGGTTTCTTAAATGTCTTCTAATTTCCAGTTCTTGTTTCTTTTCACAAATATGCAGCACTTCTAGTTCTGTGTTAGGTGTCAATGAATGATTGGTGTCGAGTAGATGTTTTGCGTAGTGGGATTTATCTGGTTGTTTTAATCTGTATGCTCGTAAGTGCTCACTGTATCGTATTTCAAAATTCCTAAGGGTCTGACCCAAATAGACGGCATTACATTCTGGACATTTGAGTTTATATATACCTGACTTCTTTAATAGTGGTATTTTTGTTTTTACATTTAACAATTTTGTACTAACGTTACTTTCTGTTTTAAAAGAAATTGTTGTATTCGTTGCTGAAGATATTATCTTTGAAATATTATTAGAAATATTTCCTGCATATGTGATGGTTTTATAAGTTTTAATTTCATCAGCTTGTTTAGGATATATTAGTTGTAATGCCACTTTTTCCTCTTTTTTACTAATTAGCTTATTTATCATATCTAATGGATAACCGTTAGATGTTGCTATTTGTCTAATTGTATTAATCTCTCTATCAAAATTACATTTGTTCATAGGAACTGAAAAAGCTCTATGTATCATTGAATTATATGCTGCTAGTCTGTGTGACACAGGGTGGTTAGAATTAAATGGAATTGTCACATCAGTCTGTGTTGGTTTTCGGTAAATTGAATAATCAAGTACATTATTAACTCTTTGAATTTTCAAATCAAGAAAATTGATTGAGCTATTTTCTTCAAATTCTAATGTAAATTTAATTTTCGGGTGTAAATTATTGATGTGGTTGAAAAATACATCTAATTGTCGTTCACTACCCATAAAACAAGCTAATATGTCATCTACATATCTATACCAAAATAAAATATTTTTCGAAATATTACTTTCAAAGATCTTTCTTTCTAAATTGTCCATAAAAATGTTTGCTAAAATAGGTGATATAGGGCTTCCCATTGGTAAACCTTCATTTTCAGCGCTAGCAAACGCTTTTTTCTGCCAAACACACGGAATATTTTAAGTTTCTCCGTACGTAAATAAACGGTTCGATGTTGGCCACAAGTTTATTTCTGTATGTTGTATCTATGGGTTATCAGATCATTGTTTTTTTTATACATATTTTTTTTTGGGTATATTACAGACGTGTTAATAATTACTATTATTGGTGTGTGATCAGATGATAGGTCGTGATTAGCTATCACGTTTGTGTATGACGAATTGATACCATTAGTGACATGAAAGTCCAAAAGATTTGGCACCTTATTAAATACTATTGATTGAGTAACAAATTATTCAAGGCACCATAAGTGTAAATTCACATATTGACATTTTCACTGACACATAAAACTTATTATAAGTATTTTGGTAAAGCTAAGTTTTATTTTCCAGTCATTATCAGTGCCAAAAGTTATATTATATTTTGCGCGTTATGCAGATTTAGTAATTGTGTTTGGGTTTGGCTAAATGTCGACTAATGATTATTTCAATATCTAATGTGATCATATATGGAATAATTTCATTATTCTTAATTAAATAGTCAAAAATCATCAAGTTCAGACACAGCGAGGAAATATATAAGATAATAATATTACACACTAGCAAAATAAAATGCCTTCAAGAACAATGGCGCAATAATTAACTACCTCCTAGTGATTTTTGAAATTATTTTTTTAGGTAATAGAGGATATGATGCGTAAACATCAAGCTTTGGAAACTGAAATGAAAGCCATTAAAGATAAAGTTGATTTTGTCGAACAAGAAGGGGACAGATTAATTCTTGAATATCCAGATACCAAAGAACATATTGATGATAAAAGAGAAGACACAGTTAGTGCTCTACAAGATTTGCAGGATAAAGTTGAGAGGCAGAAGTACTTTTTACAACAATCTGAGCAGTTGCAATCCTACTTTGAAGAATATCATGATTTATTGTAAGTATTTCATTATAGAATGTCCAATAAAACTAATTTAATGTTACGAAACAGCACACTGGTATAGACCCTAAATCCGACTCTGTCTAAGCCAGGTATAAAAATTAAAATTATGGCGGATACGCAGTGTTTTTATAACTGTTTGGGACTATCTTATCTAAACATTGTTTTTGTGACCAGACTTATCTAGAAAAGGCAAGAAAAATGATTTGTGTCTGTGTAAGCCGCAGCCCGGAATTTTCTTGTAAGATAGGCATTAATATAAATAAGGACCGATCAGCGGAGGAGTTAGTTGATAAAGTGATCTCGAGAAATAAACAGAAATACACTGAACAGTAAAGTGCTAATATAATCAAGTTTGTGTGCATATAAATTAGATTTAAGTGATTAGTTAAGTATATATAAATTAAGTGTCAGTGAGTTAGTGTTTAAATAAATTAGTAAGTAGCCATACCGAGTGTTTGAAATTTATCCCACCCCTTTATGGTTTAAATAAATTAGAAAAACATTACATTGGTGTCAGGTGTGGGGTGATATAAATAAATTGCTACGTAAAAATGGCCAAGAGTCTATGTGACCTCAAAGTGGCGGAGCTAAGAGCGGAATTGGAAGATCGTGAGTTTGAAACGTCCGGTAAGAAAAGTGAATTAGTAGAAAGACTTAAAGTGGCACTGGAAAATGACGGCTTTGATCCAGAAACCTTTTTATTTACTGACGAGGCTTCCACCTTAATCTCGTCTATTTCTGCTAACATGGACGAGAAGATTTCTGCCATGGAAGAGAACATGGACGAGAAGATTTCTGCCATGGACGAGAAGATTTCTGCTATGAAGAACGACATTTCTGCTAGCATCGATGAGAAGATTTCTGCTATGGAAGAGAAGATTTCAACGAATGTGAAAAGAGATATTTCGGCTATAAAGAACGATATTTCTACTTTGAAGAAAGATATATCTGCCGATATCTTATTAATGAAAAACGACATTGCCGCCGACGTTGAAAATGAAATTTCGTGTCTAAAATCTGAAATCGAGAATAAGATTACAACGATTGACGAGAAAATCAAGGAGTTAGAGAAAAATATTGCCGATTTAAGAACGCGAGGCACGCCAGAAGAAAAAAAGAAGACCGAGCAAACGAAACCTTGCAAGCCAGAAACAGTATCTAAGTTTGAAGACATTGGCAGTTTTACCCGAGTCAAGGCCCCAACGTTCGATGGAAAAATGTCGTGGACCACTTATGTGAAACAATTTGATGCAGCCGCTAGAGTGAATAATTGGTCCGATAGGGAGAAGGCAATAAACTTAACCATCGCGCTTCGGGGAGATGCCTTAGATGTACAGACGATACCGCTTGAAGAAATGGATGACTTCGAGCTGCTGAAGAAGAGGTTGGACATGCGATATGGTCACGAACATTTGGAACAGTTGTACAGATTCTAGCTGAAGAATCGAAGGCGGAAACGTGACGAACCCCTTCAAGAGTATGAAATGGATATTGCCCGACTAGTTCGATTTGCTTATCCATCAGCACCAGAGAACATGATGGAATGTTTAGGCATCCAGGCCTTTATTGACGGCTTGTGTGACCACGATATGGACAAGATGCTTCGATTAGCCCATCCTAAAACATTGGCCGATGCATTGACTGCTGCTCTTGAATATGAAGCAGCCACGATGGCTTCGGGATACAACAAAGATAAGACCATGCAGGAAGAAGATGACGATGACAAACTTGACCAGATCGTCAACTTGTTGAAAGGTATGGCAGACAGGAAGCCGAAGAAGATCAAATGCCGGAAGTGTGGCGAGCTACAGCACGTACGCAGTCCCTCTAAGCGCCCCAAGACTCCTGTAACCCAAGAACTTCAGTCACAGGGGAAATCAGACAGGGGGGAACATCCAGCTGATGTGAATCACCGAAAAGCCAACTCTGTCCCTAGACGGTCATGCCCTGTAGACTATTCACAATGCAACAAGTCGAAATCTAAGGAAGTTGCAGTTTCAAGAATTACAGTAGTCAATGAAGAATGGTCACCCACCAGGATCAGAGAAGATCAGGATAATGATCCTTGCCTAAAGAAGATTCGGCAGTGGAAGGAAGAAAATCGGCGACCTACCTGGCAAGAAGTGTCAAAATTTTCACCGAAACTCAAGGGATATTGGGCTCAGTGGGACTCCCTTGTCCTGGAAGAAGGGCTGTTGAAAAGAGTCCTCGAAAACGATGATGGTTCCGAGATGAGGAGACAGCTAGTTATCCCGAGAACAAGAGTAGCTGAGGTACTGAAGAAGTTACACGACAGTCCATCGGGAGGTCATCTGGGAGTGAAGAAAACCCTTCAGCGAGTCCGTGAAAGGTTTTATTGGATGAACAGCTCCGACGATGTAAAGGACTGGTGTAAGAAATGTACGACTTGTGCTACGAGTAATGGACCACATCGCAAGAGAAAGGCACCTATGAAACAGTATAATGTTGGAAGCCCTTTTGAAAGGATTGCTTTAGATATTGCTGGGCCATTTCCAACGACAGAAAATGGTGGCAAATACATACTGGTTGTAATGGATTATTTCACAAAGTGGGTGGAAATTTACGCTATCCCGAATCAAGAGGCCACAACTGTCGCAGACGTATTGGTGTAAGAATTTATCAGCCGATATGGAGTGCCCTTGGAAGTCCATAGTGACCAGGGAAGAAATTTTGAAAGCCATCTATTCCAGGAGATTTGCGAGAAGCTGGGAATGAAGAAGACCAGGACAACAGCATTACATCCACAGTCAGATGGAATGGTCGAGAGAATGAACAGGACTATTGGAAAATACCTGGCCAAAGTAGTTTCCATCCATCAGAGAGATTGGGACCAGTATCTCTCCCTATTCGCATTGGCTTATCGATCTGCCGTCAATGAGTCCACGGGTGAAACACCTGCGAAAATCCTGTTTGGACGTGAAATGAGGCTTCCTTGTGACCTGGAATTTGGCTGTCGGCCTGGAGAAGATCTAGCAGGCGAAGACTACGTGATCCAATTGAGAAGAAGGCTGGACGATATTCATGAATTAGTTCGAACCAATCTTCAAGTTGCCAGCGACAGAATGAAAAGTCGGTACGACACGCAGGCCACAGAAGGCGGTTTTAAAGAAGGGGACAAAGTATGGTTACACAACCCGACGAGGAGAAAAGGATTTTCTCCAAAATTACAAAAATCCTGGGAAGGTCCATACTTAATCAAGAAAAGGATCAATGATGTTATATATCGCATAAGCAAGACCCCCAACGGAAAACCAAAAGTAGTTCACCAAAACCGACTAGCCCCATTCGAAGAAGACCATGACCTAGAGGAAGGAGTAAACCTTATTCAAGATTTGTCTGGCCCTACCTTCGATGAATTTATGGGCGCGTATGGAGGTATCGGGAAAGCTAGCCATATCTTCGGAACAACAACAAGATTTGTTCACTCTCCCAGAAGATTATTCACTGACATACAACATCCCCGCCCGTATCAAGAACACACGAGGGTTGACAACTCTCTTTCGAAAGAAGTTCGGGCAATTAGAAAAACTTGAAGACCAGATTCCAGCCCCTGGCAAGACACTGAAACATAATTCGCGGTACGTCTTCTACGTGGTAACTAAAGATGAATTTAAAGATCGATCTACCTACCGCGATGTGTGGGAAGCACTTCATAACCTCCGAGACCATGTGTTACAATCCAGCATGAAGAAATTGGCTATGCCTAAGATAGCGAGTAACCAGTTGGATTGGCGAGTTATCAGGAATATGGTAAAGGTTATCTTTAGAGATATTAATTTGCAGCTACAACCCCCGTTATCAGTATCCGATTAAGACGGTGCCCTGCTATTTCCATAAGATCGGAAAGTGTAGAAATGGGGCCAGTTGCCGATTAAAACATCCAGTCTCGGCTACACAAACGTTCCAGGAGGAACTTCCATTTAAGGAGGGGGTAATGTTACGAAACAGCACACTGGTATAGACCCTAAATCCGACTCTGTCTAAGCCAGGTATGAAAATTAAAATTATGGTGGATACGCAGTGTTTTTATAACTGGTTGGGACTATCTTATCTGAACATTGTTTTTGTGACCAGACTTATCTAGAAAAGGCCAGAAAAATGATTTGTGTCTGTGTAAGCCGCAGCCCGGAATTTTCTAGTAAGATAGGCGTTAATATAAATAAGGACCGATCAGCGGAGGAGTTAGTTGATAAAGTGATCTCGAGAAATAAACAGAAATACACCGAACAGTAAAGTGCTAATATAATCAAGTTTGTGTGCATATAAATTAGATTTAAGTGATTAGTTAAGTATATATAAATTAAGTGTCAGTGAGTTAGTGTTTAAATAAATTAGTAAGTAGCCATACCGAGTGTTTGAAATTTATCCCACCCGTTTATTGTTTAAATAAATTAGAAAAACATTACATTAATGTCACACAAGTCAAGTGAAATAGATTTTGTAGCTATTTGGAGATTATTAAATAGCTTTCCCGTGTAATTTGTTTTTTAACGGCCGGTCTAGATCAAGCTAGATCTAGATGAAAATAAAAGTAAATATTCATTTGAATGTGCAAGTAAACGAATTGCAACATTTACTGCCAGGTCTTTATAGCTTGTTTGGCAACACTATCTAATTATTTTGGCATATGATTCAAAGAAGTTGCTTTGTTTGCGGTTGCTCTAAATTATATAGGAATTTTTAGGTATAATTAATAAAATTAATAATCTCTTATAATAACAATAATTGAAAAAACATTGAAATTTTTCCGAAGTCGCGTCATGCTACTCTCTACAATAGCCCTATTTCATTCTGAAATAAGCCTAAAAATTACACAAATTGTTGATAACCAGTAGTAGGTAGTTTGTACTATTTAACAACATGTTTTATTATAGAGCTTGGATAAATGAAATGCTTGCGAAAATAACTGCTCCAGATTTACCTCAGGACTGCAATGAAGCCGAACTGTTATTGGAACGGCATAAAGATTACAACACTGAAATAGAAGGCAGGTTACCAGCATTCCAACAATTTTATGAAACTGGTAAAACATTTATTAAAGAAGGCCATCCACTGTCACAAGAAATCGAAGATAAAATTAAAATTCTTCAACAGAAAGTCAGTTTGTTAGATAATACGTGGAGGAAAAGAAACCTTATATACCAACAAAATTTGGATCTGCAACTTTTCAAACGTGAAGCTAATACGTTAGAAAATTGGATGATAGTAAGAGAAGGTAAGGACATATCTAAAACTTTTGTTTTCTATACAAGGTCAGTCATACTTGGACAGTCTGTTGAGGTTCAATAACTGAATTCCATTAGATATGGTTACAAAGGGCTGTTAGTATGATTACAAAATTTTCAGTTCACTTAAACTGGTATTGTTTTATATGAATGAAACGACCTATGTTATAATGAATTTGGTCTAATTAAACTTTTACTGCAAATATAAGATTAGATTAGATTTTAACGGGGTCACTGAAACCTAAGGTTTATTATGCCCCCCCTATCAGAGCTGTTCTTGCTACAACTACTCTAATGAACTCTAGTATTTTGGATGGCTTCAAGGAGGTTAAATCCTCACTCTTACAAGTTTCTTGTCCAAAGCATTTTTTTGCGTTGGCTCAATGGCGAGTCATTCTAGAACTAGGTGATCTGGAGTTTCTTCCTCCTCTGCACAGAATCTACACTCGTCCATTTCTGCAAGACCTATTCTCATTAGATGCTTCGTAAGGCGGCAGTGTCCTCTGTAAGGAAACCTGTGAGGAGATGTAGCTTATTTTTCCTGAGATCCAAATAATTTTTGAATCTAGCGGTGTCAAAGTTCCTCAGAAACTTTTTGAAATAATCCAGCCCGAAAAGGCACAGCCAGAGTGCTCCTCTTTTGGTTTTCTCCTTCTTCCGAAACTCTTTCTTGCAGGAGCATTTTCCTACACCACAGAAAGGTTCCGGGCGAGTCAGCAATACGGTTCCCTTTCGATTTCCCGCGGCCTTTGATCCAGCCGAAAGTGACCACGTTGTTGTTACAGGCTTCGATTAGGTCCATGTGGCATTCCAATACTAGGCCTGATGTAATACATGGTCTGTTCAGGGCTAGTAGTGTTTGTCTACTATCAGTGAGGATGTAAATATTATTACCCGTGGTGTTCCTTTTTGGTAATCTCTTTTGTAGCAATGCAGATAGCAGTGAGCTCTGTTTGAGCAACACTTGCATTGCAGCCCATCACCCATTTAATGTTTAGATTCAGGATCTGAAATAAATTCGACATCCTGAGCCTATATTGGTTTTAGACCAACCTGGGAAGATACAGATTGCGTCTTCATCTAATGGGCATTGTGTGTTATTTTTAATGATTATATCTTGTAGGGCATGTGAAAGGCATATCACAGTGGAATCGAGTCCGTATTGGCCTGCAGCAGTTGAACCTCTCTGAGGGCCTCACGCCAGAAGTTACATCTCAATTCACCGGATCCTACATCAGTTTGTATACCGGTAGATCGTAGACGTGTCATGGTCATCTAAACAACCTCCTTGATGTGTATGCCAAGGGGAGGGAGACCAAGGATCACCTCCATCATTCTAGTTGGTATGGTTTTCATGCCTCCTGTTGTGTTGAGGTATGCCGTTCTCTGGATTTTATCCTGGTTACTGACGACTGTCAGCTGGTTTGCTTTAACTCCCAAGACAATTGTACCGTACGTTAGCATAGGTCTAATGATGGCAGTGTAGATCCAGGCAGGTACGGTAGATAGTTCTGCGACACTGTTCATACTCTATTTTCTAGATGAGAGTTCCACGTTAACTTACTGTCAAAGGTGACCACTAAGTATTTCATCTCCGAAGATAAGTTTAATTCGGTATTTAGGAGCTTTGGGGCTTCATGTTTTACAAGCTTATTTTTTTCGTGCCATCTCCGTCTTTTTCGGATTTATTGACAGTGAATGGTCTTTGCGCCATTGTTCTATGATATTGAGGGCCTCTTGCATTAGAGCGCAGAGTATCTCCTTGAATCTTCCTGTTAGCAGAATCACTAGATCATCTGAATAAGCTATTGTGTAGAAGTTGCCATAGTTGAGGCGGCTGACCAAGGAGTCTAAGTCCACAATAGTGGCGAAAGTACCCCTCCCTGTTGACAACCTTTTACAACC
Source organism: Galeruca laticollis (assembly GCA_963921935.1). NCBI lineage: Eukaryota > Metazoa > Arthropoda > Insecta > Coleoptera > Chrysomelidae > Galeruca > Galeruca laticollis. The sequence goes on along the minus strand of OY998183.1, from coordinate 31,443,786 downwards.
AGGCCTCTGATGGTTACATTGTCTATGCTGATTTTTGGTGTTCTTTTTGAGTGCTTGTTATATATCCAGTCATTTATGGTTTGGGGGATATTCTTGTTGGCAAGTACGTTTGTTATTTTAGGAAAAGTGGTTTTGTCAAACGTACCTTCTATATCTATGAATACACCCAGGGTGGACTCATTATTTTCCAGCGATCTTTTGATGCAGCCTGCAACGAAATAAAGAGCCGAATCGGTAGATTTTCCTGGGGTATGCAGGTTGATTTGGATACAGTGGATTTTGTGTTATCACTACGTCTCTTATATATATAATTCGCACAGCCTCTCCAAGGTCTTCATTGAAAACGATGTGAGGCTAATGGTTCGATATGCTTTTGGAATGGAATAGTCCATTCTTCCTGGTTTTGGTATGAACACAACTTTAACTTCTCTCCAACCTTTTGGGATGTACCTCAGTTCCAATGAGAATCTGAGGATTCCCACCAGGTGCGGCATTTACCTCATTATATTCTTCTGTAACCTTATCCTCCTTTAGCCGGTTTTTGTAATATTATTCTCATTCTCTTTTATTGATTCTGGCCTTTACTTTGTTTTCTTATTTTGTTATATAATCATTTATTATCTTGCCTATCACTTTCTATTTCCATAATTTCCTTTATCCACTCTGCTTTTTTCTTCTGACAGTATTTGTCTGCTTCTTCCTTTTCTTCTTTGTATTTTGTCAATTCTGTCTCTCCCCCTGTAGTTAACCATTTTTTTCGTGCTAATATTCCTAATTAGTGTTTTAAATGAAACTCACTGTTTCTAGCTAATTCCACAATATAATAAAAATTGTTGAAAATTCTAAAAAGTTGACAATTGTTTCGATAAATCAATATCGAAACAATTGTCGACTTTTTAGAATTTTCAACAATTCTTATTATATTGTGGAATTAGCTAGAAACAGTGAGTTTCATTTAAAACACTAATATGCGTAGATTCCACGAAGTAAGGGTCGAGACAGTTAATTTAGTTCCTCTGTTGTTCTTGTAATACTGTTTTTTATGTTCTCCCATTTTTGCTCTATATTTCCATCTGAATTTTGTATTAGTCTTTCTTTTATTACTTGCCTATATCTTTGTTTCGTCTGCTCTTCTTTTAAATTTTCTAGGTTCCATTGCTTTTGACGTTCTTCCGTCTTTATGTTTCTTAACATCCTCATTTTCATTTTTACCACTACTAAGAAATGATCCAAATCCGCATTTGCGCCTCTGAATGAAAGAGTGTCTTCTACTGTTCTTAGGCATTTTCTCGATGTCAGTGCGTGGTCTGATTGTCTTCATTTGAGCCTGGTTTGATCCATGTCTAAATTTGGTACTTATTATGTGTTGATACTTATCCCAAAATTGCAGAGTTTTGAGCCATTGTCGTTAGTCCTGTCGTGTAAAGTTTCTTTGTTTGCAACATTTTCGTTATATTCCTCTTTTCCGATTTGTGCTTTGATGTCTCCTATGATTAGTTTTATGTAATTTCTAGATATATTTTCCCAAACCTCATACACCTTGTCATAGAATTCTTCTTTGTCCTTACGATTTGTGTCCTCTGTTGGGTGCGTAAATATTTATTATTGTTAGTTTTGCTTACTTGTTTTCAATCCTTATTGTTGAGATTCTTCCAGTTACTACTTGGAAGTTCATTATTTTGTTTTTTAGCTTTTTATTTACCATAATTGCTGTGTAATAAAGTGTGTACCCTTCTTTATCTATTCTTCCTTCCATCCTATTTCTTGCAGTGCCAATATCTCAAGCTTGAATCTTTCCATTTCTCTAGCTATCTCTTTCATTTTACCCACTTTCAGCATTATCGTTCCATGTGCCGATTTTATCAATTTCTTTATTTCTCTTTTGTTGTAGTATTTTTATTCACCACTCTTTTTAATTTTTAATTTTCATTTGCGTCGCCTATTGCGTAGTCATTAGGAAAATTCTGAGGGCACATATGTTTTATCGTCAGTGTGTTAGAAAGAGACAAAATACATATAAATTAAGTGTATTATTCTTTTTCGCTAACAGGATATCATAAAGTGGAAAACGTCTGGTGGCCTTCGAGAGACGTGTTCATAACGTTAATGTGTTCAAATTCTGTCTACATACGAACTAGATAACAGAAACAGTATTGCTAACTTCCATTGTAAATTTATATTAATTGTAAAATGCATTGTTCTAACATGGGAACAAGTTATAAGAAGCTTTTAATTATGATAATTCAAGAAGCTGTAACATATCAAGATAATTAATCCCATCTATTTGTTTTTGAACATTTTATTGTAATGCTGGAAATTGTCCTCGTTTTCAGTTTGAAAGCGGTTAAATCCTTTACTTTTTTTCAGATTTGGCAACGTGAAATTTGACTCTGAACATCTGGGGTTTGAAAGTATGTAACCCTCTGTAAGGGGTGGTTACGGATTGCCGGGTAGGGTTGTACAGTCAGAGACAGGATCCCAAAATAAAATAAGTTTATTCTTATAAAAAATATTTACAGACGCTATTTACATATGTACAAACAAGATCAATACCTGGCCTAAAATTAAATATTTATTATATCGGTCCGTATAAGGTTGTGTATCTAATTATTGCTCGTCGACCGGGGAGATACGCCTACGGAATAGTAGTCTGAACGATGCGAACGCTGAAACTTCAATACACGGGTATAAGCGGTAATGTGGGTTCTGGATGCTCGTCGGAGTCAATACCTCGGGCGAGACGAAGTACCTCTAAGTCAGTACCTTAGAGGCGGGAAGTACAGGAATATGTGAGAGTCAATACCTCTCACACGGGTGGCCGTAGTTTGGTAGGTCAATACCCTACCAAATGGAAGGAAGGATGCTCGGCAAGTCAATACCTTGCCGACGGAAGGGTAGAGTCTAACGAGTCAGTACCTCGCTAGACTGGAGGGGAAGTCCTTTCGAGTCAATGCCTTGATCGGACTGTCTCATTGAAATTGTTGGTCGGTTTATATATCCATCAGTTGTCGATAAAAACTGGATTGGTTCGAACCATAGGCGTATCATCAGCGGTGTTCACCGGAACATCGTTACACCCCTCTCTCCTCGGGGAAAAAAATTGTTTGGCACGAAATAATTTTTTTTGCACCCATCTGAGATGATAGCTTATCCAGACCCCTAAAAATAAAAATTAATCTGCTCGTTCCTAAAAAAAAATATAGACCTAAAAAAATGTTGTATCCCTTTCTTCTCAGATCATTGTTCTCTGTTTTTACCTCTTTTTATTCTCAAAATCCGTCCATCTGCGAGGTGTAGGCGGTATTTTTTGTCCACGCTTGTTGGTGGGATTAGCCTCTGTAGGGGTATAGAGACTTTTATTGATTGTTTCGTTTGTAGCTCTGTGATGCCTAGGCTTGTAGTTGGCGGGTCTTCGAAGAGTGATTTGAATTTGGCTAGGCCGTTGACAATGTATTCACAGTTTTTCCCTGGTGTAGGTGGTAGCTGGCGAGGAGTTGGCGGTAGCGGTGTTACTGGCTGAACTACTGAAGTATTTCGCGTAATTATTTCAGTCACTGAATTTTCAGAATCGGAATTGCTGAGGAGACTCATCTCTTCGTAAATGATGAGAATATCGTTTTCGGAAGACATCTTGATTTTGGTATGTATTTTCGAAAACTGTATGTTATAGATTTTGGTTGATGATTTTTATACTAATTTATTTGTCGGAGTGGGGAACTAGTAGGGAGATGATTCGGAGGGGGGTCCTATGGTGGGGATGTGTCTACGTGTGCTGGTTTCAGGTCTTTTATATGTGCTTTGAACGTTCGATTATTGTTTGTGTTTCGTAATTGGAAAATTACTTTGCTAACTGTGTACGGTCCCGAATATTTTGGTGCTAGTTTGGCATTAAAGCTTTTTGCTGCGTTCGAAAGATTGTACTCTTTTTTTCATTACTTTGTCGTTCAATGTGGGTCTCCAGTCTCTGTGTCTTAGGTTGTAGTAATGTCTCTGAGTTGTGAATGCTTTAGCTAGATTTATTTTAACGAGTTCAAATGTTTCTTTTAGTTTGTCCCATTTGTCTGGTCTTTCTGGTTGGTTTGCCGGGTGTGCGTCCTCCATGACCTTACTGGGAAATTGTAATTCATGGCCGAAATTTAGAAACGCTGGTGAAAAGCCTGTTGAGTCGTGTTTAGATGAATTGTATGCAAATACTAAGTCCGGTAAATTTGCATCCCATTTTTTATGATTGTTGTCGCAGAACTGGGCTAGCATTGTTTTTATTACTTTGTTCGTACGTTCCACTGGATTGTTTTGAGGGGAATAAGGCGGGATATCTCTTTTTCCTATTTGGAAATCTGATAGAAGTTTTCTTAGTTCTCTATTTTCGTATGTTTTGGCGTTGTCTGAGACCACTTCTTTAGGGCAGCCGAATCTCAATATGATTTTGTCTTTCAAGTTTTGACATATGGTATTTGCTGTTGTTCTTCTAACTGGAACGGCTTCTATCCATTTCGAAAAAGTGTCTTGGAAAACCACGATGTAGTTGTTTCCCTAGTCGGTAGAGGTCATATGATATCTGTGGAGACTGTATGCCATGGGTACAGGGGAATGTTTGTTGAATGCATGAGTCCTGGCGTTTGTTGTTGCGGCGTTTTGTAGTGTTGACAGTTTACACATTTTCTCACGAAAGTTGCTGCGTCTTTGAACATGCCTGGCCAGTAGTACTTCCTTACTAGACGGGCTATAGTTTTTGCAATGCCCAGATGACCTGCAGTAGTTTGGTCGTGGTTTTCTGCGATGAGTTGTTGTCTTTTACTGTCGGGGACGCATAGCTTCCAGGCGTCTGATAGCTCGGTTTCTTTAAGGTCATATTTGTCCCAGAAGTGTCTGTATAGCCGGTCTTCCTTGATTATGTAGTCCGGGAACAATTTGGGGTTTGTTTTCACCTCTTTTATCTTTTATCGTACCATTCGTTTGGTTTTACGTGTGCTGTATCTACTGTGCATACTGAGTCTACTGGTTCTCGGGAGAGTGCGTCGGCTAGGACGTTCTGGTTACCCTTTCTGTATATAACATCAAAATCGAACTGTTGAAGTGTCATTGCCCATCTCGCTATCCTTACTGATGGGCTTTCCATTGATTGTAGGTATTTCAGACTTTGATGATCTGTAAGGACCGAGAAGCTATATCCTTCTATGTAAGGTTTCATCTTTTCTATGCCGAAGACCACTGCGAGGAGCTCCTTTTCCGTCACGCTGTAGTTTTGTTCTGCCTGCGATAGTGTTCTACTGGCGTATGCTATCACTTGATCTTGACCGGATTCATCTTTTTGTAAGAGGGCTGCGCCTATCCCGTGATTGGATGCATCTGTTTGAAGCTAAAACCGTTTGGAGAAGTCCGGGCATACTAATATTGGAGCTTGTGTTGAAAGTTTTTTTATTTTTTTGAACGCGTCTTCCTGTTCCTGGTCCCAGCTCCAACGGTATTTTTTCTTGAGCAGTTTTGTGAGTGGAGCTGTTGTTTTCGAGAAGTCTTGTATGAACCTTCTGTCCATGAAGTCATACCTAGGAATCGACGCAGTTGTTTTATTGTTTTGGGAGGAGGGTATTCGACCACTGCCTTTATTTTGTTTTCGTCCATTTTAATTCCGTTCTTGCTGACTACGTGTCCCAGGTATGTGATTTCTTCCCTACAAAATTTACATTTGTTCTTTAGATTGGCTTGTCATAGCCTTTGGAACACTTCTTATAGGTTATTGAGGTGGTCCTGAAATGTTGCTCCGAGGACTATGATGTCGTCTAAATAGGCGAAAGCGTGAGGCTCCATTTCAGGTCCGATTACTGCGTCTAGTAAGCGTTGGAACGTGGCTGATGCGGCATGGAGGGCGAATGGAAGTACTTTAAATTGGTATAATCCTTTGCCGGGTGCTGTGAAAGCTGTAATGGGTTTGCTGTCTTCTGCCAGCGGTACTTGCAAATATCCGTTCTTTAAGTCCAGTGTAGAGAAATATTTTGCCGATTTTAATTTTTCTAGAATGTGGTTGATATATGGCAGTGGGTAGGCGTCCTTTTCTGAAATTTCATTGAACTTCCTGAAATCTATGCAGAATCGGTATCCGTCATTCTTCTTCTTTACTAGAACGATTGGAGAGCTGTACGGGCTATTGGATTTCTCTATCACTCCATCTTTTAGCATCTCTTCTATCTCGTCATTTATTATCTTCTGCATTGCGGGATTTCTTGGTCTGTATCTCTGTTTGATTGGTGTGTTGTGTTTAAGTTTGATTCTGTGCTGGGTGATAGTTGTAACTCCTCTAACACCCTTGAACTTCTCGAATTCTGACAGGAGCAGGTGTTCCAATTCTTCTCTTTCGGTTTGGCTTAGATTCGGGTTTATGTCGAATTGGTTTTGCGGTGGTTATGTCTTCGTTTGTTAGACTGATTTCGTTAAGAATGTTAGAGAGTGCCAGTCCCCATTTTTGCATCTCTTGTATTCCTATGATTGCTTCTGAGGTAGAAAATGAAATTCGGTTTTGGTCCGGTTGTTATTTACAGAATATTCTATCATGTAACTGTGCTTAACGTTTATCTGCCGTCAGCCAACGTAATTCTCATGTTTTGTTGCGTGTAGACCTCTGATCCGCAGTCTTCGGCGATCTGTTTGTCTTTTTCCCCAATGAACGATCTATGGGACCCAGTATCCAGTAAGGCTTTTAAAGTTTTCCCGTTGTTGCAAGCTAGGATTACGTGTGGTCTTTCGTCTAACGGTGTTTCTGGGGTTTGGCTTGCCGTCAAGGTCTCCACTCGGGAACTTGGCTGGCCCCTTGTCCTCTCAGAGTTTTCCATCTGGTTCTGGCATGTGCAGTTGTTAGAAGTTGTGCCTAGAGATCCGCAGTGGCTGCAGAATAGAATAGGCATGTTCTTCGATTGTGTCCTCTCTTTCCGCATTTCCAGCAACAAGTTTGTCTATCGAAGTTTCGTATCTTGTTACTTGGCAACTCACTAGCTGGTCTTGCTTGTCTCTGGTACGAGAGTCTTTGTGTGTTGTATGGGGGTTGATGATGTGGCCGTCCCATGGACTCTTGTTTGTGTATGCTGGCCTGAATCGCGTCGTATTCTTCAGTCATTTTGACCAGCTTTTCTACTGATAGAACATCTTGTCTTTTTATAGTTACAAGTATTAGTAAAAAAAAATTTAGTGTTCTTTACGTTTGTTTGCAAATGAGAAGCGCATTCTCTGTGTAAACACACACAAAACAAATTAAAAAATGCTATGATAATAAACTTAAATAACATCAAATTCTAATGAAAGTACCTACTATTTTTTAAACAAAAGTAATATTCTGATAGGTAATAAATTAAAAAATAAAAATAAAACTTCTTAATTCTTCAATGAACTTAAATCAAATGTTCGAATAAACCCCCGTTTTGATCTAAACAGTAACCGAGCCGGCTATAAAATTCTTGACGAACATGTATGAGCATTTGAGGTGTTTTTACATACAAGCTTGTAGAATTTGTTCCCTAAGTTCATTCCGAGAACTGGCTCTGCTTTCTTGGAATCCATATATTCTCGATATAACCTTAGAAAAAAAATCGTTGGGTGCCAAATCTGGAGATCTAGCAGGCCATCTAATGTTACCATTCGTGGAGATTATCCGATTGGGAAATTGTGTATTTAAAAAATTTATTGCTAGTCGGTGATGCACAACCGTCATATTGGTACCAAATATCATTAAATTTGACACCTAATTGTATAAGGGCAGGAGTAATTTGATTTTCCAGCATGTTCAAATATTTTTGTCCAGTTAAATTGCCGGCAATAAAAAATGGCCCAATTAAATGTTTACCTAATATTCCAACCCAAACATTTAACTTTTGGGGATATTGAGTTCTACTATTGTAGTGTTTGTGTAGATTTGTCCTTGACCAATATCGAATAACGGACGAATTATGTGCACAGTGTATGTGAAAAGTCGATTCATCTGTGATCAAAATATTTTCCGAAAAGTTTGCGTCCAATTCTATTTTTTCCATAGCTACTTCACAAAATTCCATTCTACGAAATTGATCGTCTGGAAATATTTCATGGCTCTTTTTCAGTTTATAACTACGATAACCATTTTTTTTAATACAGTCCGAATCGTTTTTGGATCAACATCAAAATCCTTTGCTAAATGAGTGGACGATTGTAGAGGATTATTCTTCACACTTGCACAAATTAAAATATCTTTTTCTTCTTTTTCGGGTTGGGTTCGACGATTTTGTGTATGTGGTCCATGTTTTGTAAGAGTGACACATCCATGCTCTTCAAAATGTTTTATAACCGTTCTCACTTGTTTCTTGCTAATTGGTTGGGTATTTTCGAATGCCACAATAAACAAATTTTCTGCTATTTCTCGATACGAGTTACCCTGATAGCACCATTTTACAATTTGCACTTTATGGTGTATCTGCATTCTCATTTTATAAGATTTACAAAAGATCGTTACTCATTCGCAAACAAACGTTTAGTGAAGTACCCAGATGTACAGTTAAACATCTTCAAGAGGCGCACACGCGATTCGTATTCGTCTGGTATAATAATCTATGCTAACTTTTGATAGCCTACCTCACTATTGTTTTTCTCCAACGCACTGGTAAAGCCATGCGACCGTTATATTTTCCCGTTGACTATGAGAGGATTATAGTTTTACGTTGAAATTTAATATAAATAAAAAGGAATATTATATGGGCACACTTTCAACGTGTACATTGAAAATGGAGAGAGGGGATAGATAAAAATACAAGAATTACGGCTGTATACGAAATCGTTTTATCAGGAGCGTAGGAATTAAAGGCGATTTATTATTGAGATATTTGTCAACACATTAGATAATACAAATTAAAATACGACTTATTTCGCATGTTATGTTAATATGGGCACAATTTCAACGTGTACATTGAAAATGGAGAGAAGGGATAGATAAAAATAGAAGAATTACGGCTGTAGACGAAATCGTTTTATCCGGGGCGTAGGAACTACAGGCGGTTTATTATTGAGATATTATTATAATACAAATTAAAATATGACTTATTTTGCATGTTATGTTATCCTGTTAGCGATAAAGAATAATACACTGAATTTATATGTATCTTGTATTTTTCTAACACATTGACGATAAAACATATGTGCCCTCAGAATTTTCCTAACACTGTATATACTTTCTATTCCATTAAGTTTTATTAGTTTTTTTAATTTACCAGTTTTTCCATTCTTCCCCATCAATAATTATTTTGCTAAAACCAATTTTAACCGTTTTTCCATTATTTCATTCACTTTGTGCATTGTCTCATACTGATTTTTGTCATGGTTTATATACGGAAAAAAATCGTTACAGAGAGCATTAATAAAATGGTAAATTCCAGCCAAACGGCTTATTTTCTAAAATTTCAACAAGGATACCTTTTCGTTAGCCTAAGGTGTGAAGAAGTTATTTGTAAATCTGTTCACCTTACCAAAATAAACATACATTTACATTATAAATATGCTGATGATTTTATTAAGATGAAATGATCATTAAAAATAAAAAAAAACTAATTCAAACTCATTAGTCCCGGGATACCCTGTATATTGTATAGTCTTTTATATTTCTCAGTTTTTGTTTATTCTGCATAATCTTCTCTTTATCTTCTGCGTTACCTAGTTCTATCAACCAGAATTTCTCACCTAACTTATGTGCTGCAGTTACTTGTATTTGGATTTCCAGTTAATTTCCCATTAAATTAGTTACTGCTTTTGTTAACTCCCTTGTATCCGCCATATCTATTTTAAGACCCGTTATTACAACTTTATGTTTTTTTTCTATCCATTCTTGAGTAGTTTGATGCTTCTTTCGTAATATATTCACTCTCCTCCAGTATTTCTCGATTTCTTGCTTTATTGTTTGAATTTCTTCTCTGAATTCTTGTTACAACTTTCGCATTTCTTTAGTTTCGTTTTTCACCTCTCTCATTTCTGTTTTCATCACCTGCATTAATTCTAGCATTTTATGTAACTTTTTCACTTTCTTGTGTTTTATTGCTGGTGGTGCTCTTCTCATTGTCTTCCTATTTTTCATATGCGGTTCTCGATTTATTTCTCCTGTATCTCTTCTGCTTTTATACCCCTCATCCGCAGAATCACTCTCCATTATTAATTGCCAATATTTTTCCAATTGTACAAGACACCTCTGTGGTATTGCCAAATGAAATTATGAAACCAATGGGATACCAGAGGTGTTGAGAAGAAGTCACCATTTTTGTATTTCATATTATTGTTGTTGTTCAGGAATATTATTTTATTTTGTTATTTTTTTTAAATGTATGATATTGTAATGTTTTTGTTTTTTTTATTTAACCAATAAACGGGTGGGATAAATTTTAAACACTCGGTATTGCTACTTACTAATTTATTTAAACACTAACTCACTAACACTAATTTATATGTACTTAACTAGTCACTTAAATTTAATTTATATGCACACTAACTTATTAATTTATAACACTTTTATATTCACTTAATTACTGTTTAACTCACTATGGCAAATTATAAACTGAACTCATCCGCTGATCGGTCCTGTATTTATATCAAAAACTTTCTTTACTAGAATATTGGGGTGGGACATGCCTTTCGCGATATTTCTTAAAATGCCTTTCGAGAACATGTTTAGAAAGGACGGTCTCAATAGATCCCAATAGACCTTCTCAGAATTCGGCACGCTCGCCTTTTTCTTAACTCCGTTAACATAAGGTTACAGGGCCGTACTTAGTATCTGCTTCGGTGTGCGAGTTCGTAACATTACCCCCTCCTTAAATGAAAGTTCCTCCTGGAACTTTTGTGTAGCCGAGACTGGGTGTTTGAATCGGCAACTAGCCCCATTTCTACACTTTCCGATCTTATGGAAATAGCAGGGCACCGTCTTCATCGGATATTGATAGCGGGGGTTGTAGCTGCAAATTAATATCTGGACACCGGTATCTTGAAAGATAATCTCTACCATGTTCCTGATGATTCGCTAATCCAACTGGTCACTCGCTATCTTAGGCATAGCCAGTTTCTTCACGTTGGATTCCAACACATGGTCTCGGAGGTTTCGAAGTGCTTCCCACACATCGCGGTAGGTAGATCGATCTTGGAATTCATTTTTAGTTACCACGTAGAAGACGTACCGCGAATTATGTTTCAGTTTCAGTGTCTTGCCAGGGGCTGGAATCTGGTCTTCAAGTTTTTCTAATTGCCCGAACTTCTTTCGAAAGACGGTTGCCAATCCTCGTGCGTTCTTGATACGGGCGGGGATGTTGTATGCCAGTGAATAATCTTCTGGGAGAGTGAACAAATCTTGTTGTTGTTCCGAAGTGACTCCATATCTAGCTTTCCCGGTACCTCCATACGCGCCCATAAATTCTTCAAAGGTGGGGTCAGACACATCTCGAATAAGGTTTACTCCTTCCTCTATGTCATGGTCTCCTTCGAATGGCGCTAGTCGGTTTCGGTGAACTACTTTTGGTTTTCCATTGGGGATCTTGCTTATGCGATATAAAACATCATTGATCCTTTTCTTGATCAAGTATGGACCTTCCCAGGATTTTTGTAATTTTGGAGAAAATCCTTTTCTCCTCGCCGGGTTGGGTAACCATACTTTGTCCCCTTCTTTAAAACCGCCCTCTGTGGCCTGCGTGTCGTACCGCCTTTTCATTCTGTCGCTGGCAACTTGAAGATTTGTTCGAACTAGTTCATGAATATCGTCCAGCCTTCTTCTCAATTGGATCACGTAGTCTTCGCCTGCTATATCTTCTCCAGGCCGACAGCCAAATTCCAGGTCACAAGGAAGCCTCATTTCACGTCCAAACAGGATTTTCGCAGGTGTTTCACCCGTGGACTCATTGACGACAGATCGATAAGCCAATGCAAATAGGGAGAGATACTGGTCCCAATCTCTCTGATGGCTGGATACTACTTTGGACAGGTATTTTCCAATAGTCCTGTTCATTCTCTCGACCATTCCATCTGACTGTGGATGTAATGCTGTTGTTCTGGTCTTCTTCATTCCCAGCTTGTCGCAAATCTCCTGGAATAGATGGCTTTCGAAATTTCTTCCCTGGTCACTGTGGACTTCCATGGGCACTCCATATCGGCTGATGAATTCTTTCACCAATACATCCGCGACAGTTGTGGCCTCTTGGTTCGGGATAGCGTAAATTTCCACCCATTTTGTAAAATAATCCATTACAACCAGTATGTACTTGCTACCATTTTCTGTCGTCGGAAATGGTCCAGCGATATCTAAAGCAATCCTTTCGAAAGGGCTTCCAACATTGTACTGTTTCATGGGTGCCTTTCTCTTGCGATGTGGTCCATTACTCGTAGCACAAGTCGTACATTTCTTACACCAGTTCTTCACATCGTCGGAGCTGTTCATCCAATAAAACCTTTCACGAACTCGCTGAAGGGTTTTCTTCACTCCCAGATGACCTCCCGATGGACTGTAACTTCCTCAGTACCTCAGCTACTCTTGTTCTCGGGATAACTAGCTGTCTCCTCATCTCAGAACCATCATCGTTTTCAAGGACTCTTTTCAACAGCCCTTCTTCCAGGACAAGGGAGTCCCACTGAGCCCAATACGCCTTGAGTTTCGGTGAAAATCTTGACACTTCTTGCCAGGTAGGTCGCCGGTTTTCTTTCTTCCATTGCCGGATCATCTTCAGGTGAGGATCATTCTCCTGATCTTCTCTGATCCTGGTGGGTGACCATTCCTCGTTGACTACAGTAGTTCTTGAAACTGCAGCTTCCCTAGATTCCACCTTGTTGCAGTGGGAGCAGTCTGTTGGACACGGCCGTCTGGACAGGGAGTCGGCATTTCGGTGACTCACATCAGCAGGATGTTCACCCCTGTCTGATTTCCTCTGTGACTGGAGTTCTTGGGTTACAGGAATCTTGGGGCGCTTGGACGGATTGCGTACGTGCTCTAGCTCGCCATACTCCCGGCATTTGATCTTCTTTGGCATCTTGTCTGCCATACCTTTCAACAAGTTGACGATCCGGTCAAGTTTGTTATCGTCATCTTCTTCCTGCATGGTCCTACCTTCGTTGTACCGCGAGCTTTTCTTGGCTGCTTTGCATTTAAGTGGTTCTTGGTTTGCAGGAGTCGTAGGACGCTTACACAAACTGCGTGCATACCCTAGCTCGCCACAATTCCAGCATCTGATCTTTCTTGGCTTCTTGTCCATCATACTTTTTATTAATCTGATGAACTGGTCAAATCTGTCTTCATCACCTTCTTCTTGGATGGTCCTGATTTTGTTATATCCTGAAGCCTTCGTTGCTGCTTCATATTCAAGAGCAGCTCTCAATGCGTCAACTAATGTTTTGGGATGGGCTAAACGAAGCGTCCTCTGCATATCGGGGTCACGTAAGCCATCAATAAAGGCCTGGATGCCCAGACATTCCATCATGTTCTCTGGTGCTGACGGATAAGCAAATCGAACGAGTCCGGCAATATCCACTTCATACTCTTGAAGGGCTTCATCGCGTTTCTGCCTTCGGTTCTTCAGTTGGGACTGGTACAAATGTTCTAGATGTTCGTGACCGTACCGCATGTCCAACCTCTTCTTCAGCAGCTCGAAATCATCCGTTTCTTCCAGAGGTATCGTCTGAAGTATATCTACGGCATCTCCCCGAAGCGCGATAGTTAGGTTCACTGCTTTCTCCTTATCGGACCAATTATTCACTCTAGCGGCTGCATCGAACTGTTTTACGTAATTGGTCCACGACATCTTTCCATCGAACGTTGGGGCCTTGATTCGGGTAAAACTGCCAATATCATCTGTCTTGGGTTGTGTTTCTGGCTTGCAGATCTCGATCTTCTTTTCTTCTGCTGAAGTGTCCTGTGTTCTTAAATCGGCAATCTTTGTCTCTAACTTCCTAATTTTCTCGTCCATCTGATTTCCCATCGTTGCCATCTAATTCTCCATGTCTGATTTTAGAGACGAAATTTTATTCTCGACTTCAGCAGCAATGTAATTTTTCAATGATAAAATATCTGCAGAAATATCATTCTTCATAGCAGAAATCTCGCTTTTCATTGTGGTAATCTTCTCGTCCATATCAGCAGAAATATCGTTCTTTATAGCAGAAATATCGTTTTTCACATTAGTGGAAATCTTTTCTTCCATGGCAGAAATATCGTTCTTCATATTAGCAGAAATTGACGAGATTAAGGTGGAAACCTCGTAATTGAATAAAAATGATTCTGGATCAAAGCCGTCATTTTCCAGTGCCACTTTAAGTCTTTCTACTAATTCGCTTTTCTTACCGGACGTTTCCAACTCACGATCTTCCAATTCTGCTCTTAATTCCGCCATTTTCAGATCACACAGTCTCTTGACCATTTTGATGTAGCTATTTATTTATATTACCCCACACCTGACACCAATGTAATGTTTTTGTTATTTATTTAAACAATAAACGGGTGGGATAAATTTTAAACACTCGGTATTGCTACTTACTAATTTATTTAAACACTAACTCACTAACACTAATTTATATGTACTTAACTAGTCACTTAAATTTAATTTATATGCACACTAACTTATTAATTTATAACACTTTTATATTCACTTAATTACTGTTTAACTCACTATGGCAAATTATAAACTGAACTCATCCGCTGATCGGTCCTGTATTTATATCAAAAACTTTCTTTACTAGAATATTCGGGATGGGACATGCCTTTCGCGATATTTCTTAAAATGCCTTTCGAGAACATGTTTAGAAAGGACGGTCTCAATAGATCCCAATAGACCTTCTCAGAATTCGGCGCGCTCGCCTTTTTCTTAACTCCGTTAACATAAGGTTACAGGGCCGTACTTAGTATCTGCTTCGGTGTGCGAGTTCGTAACAATATGTACGTGTCCTGTTATATACCAGTGTATCCTGTCTTGTTTCGCTAGAACAAAAAAATACCCAGAATTAGATTTTTTGGCCCATTCTGAGCGATATTTTTTCATTATACGGTTTTCAAGTTTTCTTACAAGAGTCTAACATGAGAAATTAATACAAAAACGACCATTTTTTAAGTAAATCCAGGCAGGGGTAACTTGAAAATCGACCTTTCATTTTGTTTTTCATAAACGGAAAAGCTAGAATTTTTTCAACTCTCGGGATCTTTTCCTGAGTAAAAGGACAGCTTTGAGATAAAGGGTTCTTTGAAATCAACTCAACAACTCCACGGCATAAAGAAATATCCTAAAATGTTTATCCAGTTACTCCATTTTACGGTATGTCAGAATATAAGTAGTCATATTCACATATAAAACTATGGTAAGGTTACTCTGACTGATAGTTCAGTGATACAAAACTAAAATCAGCTTTTATCTGTCACCTGAATTTTAATAATCCCCAATAAGATATTATAATAGTTTGAAATCATCTTTAACATGTTAACAGGTACACTTAAGGACGGAAAAGTTGGAGATTCCATTTCACAAGTTGAGGAGTTTCTTCGTAAACATCGTGATTTTGAAGAAACCATCAAAGCTCAAGAAGACCGGTTTAATGCTTTGAGACGACAAACTTTACTAGAAGATGCATTTGCTGAGCAAAAACTTGAGGAAGCTAGAGCCAGGAAAGTAGAGAGGGAAAGAATCGAACATGAAAAATTAGAACAAAGAAAAATGAAGGAGAAAGCTAGGATCAATGAAATGAGAAGGCAGGAATCACGGGATACATCGCCGAGGTAATCTTAAGTGATGGACAAAATGACAAATTTGCTAATATTTTCTCTATTCTTCTTTAGGTTTAGCAATTTATCAGATGATGTTAGACCAGATGTCCAACCAGAAGAACCCGAATATACCTCTCCAGTTGAAAATAATAATATATCTGTAAGAAAGACAAATTCAGTAGTGCATATGTTTGATCGGGATAGAGATCGCATAAGGAGAGGTTCTGATGCTTCTGTGAAACGCGCAGAAAGTATGAAAGTTGGAAGTACAGCTAAACCTGTTAAGAGAACGCCATCTTTCAATACTAGGAGACGAGGTTCAATTAGAGCGAAAAATGCTGGTAAGACAAATTTAGATTTATAACGAAACTAGAAAATTTTAAACAGTTGAATGTAATGAATTCCAATTGTATTTTTAAGAGTTGGTATTACCTCCTGTTGAAGCAGAAGCTGTCCTAGAAAGAAAACAATTATTTCTGCCTGGTCAGAAACGTGCCACAAATAGAGCTTGGAAGAATTCATATACAGTTCTATGTGGGCAACTTCTTTGTTTCTTTAAAACTAAAGATGATTTTGCGGCCAGTAAAGCAAACGCACCTCCACTAAATATACATAACGCCATTTGTACAGTGGCAGACGATTATCAAAAGAGGAAACATACTTTCCGTTTGTCCATTACAGATGGATCCGAATTTTTGTTTTCTTCTAATTCTGAAGTTGAGATGATGGACTGGATTAACAAGATCACGTTTAGAGCAAAACTGCCACCTGCACATCAGTTGTTGCATTTTGAAGTGACAAGGGTAAGTATTAAATTAAATATGCTGTTTCAACCCTTACTGTGTGGTATCAACTCATGTTACTCTATTCCACAATATAATAAAAAAATGATAAAAATTCTAAAAAAATTACAATTGTTTCGATATTATGACAATTGTCAATTTTTTATCATCTTTTTTATTATACTGTGGAATTTTTAGAAACAGTTACTTTCATTTTAAAAAGTACATTGAGCTAAATCATTAGTAACGTATAAATCTGCAATTTAAAATTAATATATTCCACGGATTTAATTAAACTAGTGTAATAAATGCTGCATGAAGTTTAAATAGTCATTGTATATATTGGAGGTGAATATATTGCTGAAATAGGGAAGTTATATGAACCAGTTTCAATTTTTACTGTGGTTGCCTGGATATGTTCAGTTTAATTTGAAATCCTAATAATGCGGTAAGGTTTCTCTGAATCATACTGCACTTCCTCCGCAAGCTGCATCATGACATCATGTGGATTGATAGTATGATAAATTACATATCCTCTTATTCTTATATACATTTGTGTAGTTAGATGAGTTTTGGAGATTAGACACATATGTATTTGTTGAGTGGTTAGGAATACTTTTAATTCCTCTCTTCTTTGGAGTATTCCATTTGCATTCCACGCTGCTATTCGTATATATTTTCTATTAATTTCCACGATATTGTAGATCTGTTGCTACAGCTCTCAATTCTTGTTATTCTAACAGACAATTTATTAATCAAGTGTTCTTGTTTGTCAATTCTCTCTAGTAGATTGGCTAACATTTCAATGACTGTGGCCTGGCTACTTGTTGATGCTATTTGCTCCTCTCCTCTTACAGCTTGACTAAACGTTTTCCCTTCTCTTACGAGGGTATTTTGGTTGCTTGTTCTTTTCATGAATTTTTTCTTTTTCCTACTTTTATTGATTTGTTTTTGATTTCTTCCATTTTTTTGGCTACTTCACAGCCTCTTATAAGTTTCTGGGTGCAATTCACCACATTTTACATATTTGGCAGCTTCATTAGCTGTGTTTTTTGTGCACTGTGGCGTTTCATGTTTTCCGGCGCATTTTACACACCTGGACTCTCTTCTGCAGTATATAATAGTATACTGTTGACATCTTTTGCACTGCAGAATAATGTTTGTTTTTTTAGAGCTTCTACTGTAACTTTCATTTTTTGTATTTCAGTTATCTCAAATACTTTCTTTATGTCTTCATTGCTTTCAAATGTAATCATGAAAAGTGGAAGTGGAGTTTTTTCTCTTCTTTTTAATATATTTGCTGCACTTACCACAGCAAATGCTCTGTCTTGTAGTTCTTTAACTATTCGGTCTGGTTGGTACGTTGGGTGCAATCTTCTGACCATTACCTTTAGCATTCTATTACTCTTATCTTCATATGAGTGCCATTCGTAGTTTTCTAATTTTACTACTGCCTTTTTATAGTGCTCTTCGTTTTGCACATTGACGTTACTTTTTATTTGGTCATTACTCATAATTGTAACTTGATGCTTGACACTTCACAATTCATTTAGTTGTCTTTGAAGTTTATTGTAATTTTTTATTTTTCTTACTATTAATGGAGGGGGTGCTAAAGGCTTTTTAGGTACCACATTTTGGATATTAGAAGTGTTTTTGATGCTGGAAGGAACTTGTTCGATGGGGGATTTAATTGGTGAGGTATCCATGTTCTTCCTCATCGTTTTCCTACTTTTTTTTAGCACCCATTCTGTTTTCCTGGCTAATTCTTCTTCGTCTCATATCTTATTTCTTTCTGTCTGCTTGTTTTGGTGTAGTTTTAACTTCTAATTGCAACCCATGCGTTTGCTGTTATAGTTGAGCAATTACTTTTTCAAGATTTTCTCGAGCGGCTTTTTCATTTATCGAAAGGTTATAATAATTTATACCTTCGTTTGTTTTAGCTTGATTCTCTTGTATCAAAACCTGGTTTTGTTGAGCTAATAATACTCCACGAGGTGTTGACGGTATTACGGTTGATACATTATAATTTATTGACTGGGCTATTATTCATTTAAATTAATATAAAAATGTTCTAGACATGATCAATTCTCCAGTTGCAAAAAATCCAGTTTTGAATCCATAACTTCAATACGGCTTCTCTTGAAACAAGCTGCACACACGCAACAAAATGCTTGTGTAGGTGGACGTTTGACCTGTACATTTCTAATATTTTCGCCATTTCCTTCATCATTATCAACGGCCCCTCATTGATTTCATTTTCCATAAGAATGGGATCTTGGTGGATATTACGGTGTCCTATTTCGTTGCCTTAAGAAATACATAATAACGGGAATTGTAAACTACTACTATAAACATGGTTTTAGTTTACCTTCTCGCATAGCATTGGATGCAAATTCGCAAATTTTGTCCAGGCTCTACCCAGTCAACTTCTCTGTGAGCTCAAATATTTAGTAGAAACTGCCGGTATGTTTCATTATTAGCCGCTTTTGAAGTACTTTTTTTATTGATGTACTCATCGAACCAAAACGCTTTGTCAGGGCCATGTATAATAAAATTGACAACTAGATATAAAAAGTGTTAGAATTAAATAAATGAAAATTAATAATTTAAATAATTATTGAAAAGTAATGTAGCCACTTTGAATTATTTGAAAATAATTTATAAGAAGTTATTATATTTTTAATATATAAGATACATTATTCTAGATTGAAAAAAAAAGAAATGTTTTACTACATTCCTTAATTATAAGCATTTAAAAGCATTGAACATTTTTTTCAGAAAAGGCCTAAATTTTCTTATCAAAAGTATACCCTCCTTTAGATAATTCTGAACTAATTTGATACTGAAGTTGTAAATAACAAACCTATCATATTCCTAGTACCATAAAGCAGTATACTGTAGCCATCATTATATTTATTATTTAGTCTACACTTCTGACCTCCAAATTTTAAACTACATTTCAACAAGCTCATTTATGGATGACACTGTCATTCGATAGACTTACGAAAATCCTATAGTAGGTCATGCACACCTAAAGGAACATATTTTTGCATTAGAAGAATGGCTTCAAAAATTGAAAAGAAAATTAAATTATGAGAAATTACAACATAGGTTTCACACTTAAAAAATGACACTTTCTCCTAGTATAAATTAACACATTAGACATTTGACAATCAAAATGTGTTAAATACTTAGGAATGCATGTAGAAGCTAAACTAAATTGGAAGGATCATGTAGAAAAAACACAAACAAATAGACCCGAAGAAGAGGGATTTAATCTGGGTATTTGACAGGAAACAACTTTTTATTTTACTATATAAGTCTGTAATTTTAGGATAGAAATGTCCGGCTATACCTGCACATCCAGTATAGCTATTCTACAAAGAGCACTACACAATTTTCTCCAGACATTTGTCAGTGCTTTCTGGTACCTCTCAAGCCAGATGAGTCATTAAGACCTTTCAATGCGAACATACAGAGAAGTAAAACACATTTCCAGAGGCTATAATCATATGCCAGCTCCTTTCTCCAACCATTACTGCAAACAACGGACAATAGAAGACTAAACTCGTAAAATAAAGTTTTTTGTATCTAGTGCAGAATTAGTTATAAATTACTTGAAGTAAGTAATCCAATTACGTTTTTTTGAAAATTGAAAATGTAAAAGTGCGGTTACTTACTTATCAGGTAATACAAGAGATCCACATTTACCAACATTATGTGAACAGAAATACAAACAATTTTAAACATTTTGTTAAAAATCATTCCCTTGTTGGAATTATCCTAGATTAAATTTTACATCATGTTTATGTAGACATTTTTCTGATGAATTGAAGTTCGACTAATAGATCAAAATCAAATTCACAGACTGATAATCTTATATATTAAAAAAATTTATGAAAACCGAAGTCTGGCCGTTATATCCGGCCGATTTCCTTCATTTTTTTTTAAATGAAAGGTATTTAGACAGATATATCATCAATCATTGAAATTTACGCAACTCCCACCTTACTCAAGTTATACTCAAACGCGATTCTTCCCTGTAGATTTCTTATGGGACACATTCACTCAAGCAATTCGAATTCTTATATCTTCTTTTCTAATGAATGGATCTTGATCGATTCACTCTCAGAACACTCAGTGGATCAAGCTCTTTCTTTTGAGCTATTAACTGCTTAAATTCGTTGAGTTTGAGAAAAGTTATGTGTGCACAATCAACTTTACATTTAATTTTTCCAAGATTTTCCTTCACTCAAACCTCTATAACTAGAGTTCTAATTAACGTAGGCAGTTGACACAAGTCTAAGAACACCCAGTGGATGAAGCCCTTTCTTTTGAGCTATTAACTGTTTAAATTCGTTGAGTTTGAGGAAAGTTATGTGTGCATAATCAACTTTACTTTCAATTTTTTCCAAATACTGCGGCCGACGCACAGCTAATGATGTCTGGAAGGAAGTACTGTAAAATGATTTTATGTAATAATTACACCCTCTCATATATAGTCTATCCTGATGCTGCGGAACAGAACGAGTTCTCTAGTGACTTATTAGTAGTATGTCACACTGGAAAAGTCTCATCAAAACACCAGCTAAGCATCCTAAGCATCTTCTAAACCAATAGGACAAGTTCTGAAGGATAAACAAAGCACACGCTTATTTTATACAATGGCCAAGCAGTGTGGATTATTTTCCAATCGGATTTTATGTCTAGTCATCAAACTGAATAATATATAGAAAATATTGGTGGACGTCTCATCATTTATTAAATAACTTTAATTTGTAAACATGGAGTAATGATGATTGGACACTAGTTTATATGTAATTCAATTAGCCAATAATTTCTTCATTAATTTAATAAAATAATATGACAATTAAGAGTCTTCTATTGTGATAGTTACAGACTGTAGATAGATATATATTTAATTTATTAATTTGACTTAATGGTATTGATAGAACCTGAAGGCGTTTCTTTCCGCTTCCGTTTCACCAAAAGGTATTAATGGTTTCGTCACCATGCAGTAGGTTGTCTTCAGACATAAGCAGTGATGATATCACGACATACCAGAACTATAGATACGTCTGGGTTTAAATATGAAGGAATGAATCCCAAGAAACATGTGAAGTGCTTCTGGAGATTACGAGAAAGCAAAATTGGTCATCAAATCTCATTAAACAGCTCCATATTCTGTACATGTGAACTAAACTAATAAACCACCAATGAGTACCAGTATCACACTCCAATTAATGATAGACATAAATGAAATGCAGATTGAAACCGTGACTAAAAAGGTTGTGAAACTGAGTTTTCTGGCACAATACTTTTATTTTACGGGTTTGGATTGAACAGTATTGAAAAGGAATTATTTCAAGTTCAACGTTATAGCCCAGTTATGGTAAATAATCTCTGCGTTTTGACTACTAACAAAGACAATGAAGAATTAGATTCACTTCAATAATATTATTGAACTTCAAAGAGTATTGTGTTTTTCCTCCTTTTAGGCGCTAGAGTTCGTTGTTTGAAAACACCAATTATAGTCTTGCAGTAAAACACATTTTCGCTCAATTTTATGACATAGTATAGTGATACTTTTGTTTTTTTACTTATTGTAAATTTTAATTGTTCTATAAACATTATATAGCAGGCCTACACCATGAACATTTTTAAATGATTATTGCTGGTTGTCCATGAAAAAGTCGGTGATCGTAAGGAAGCAACATTTCTACATCCTTATTAGGTGATAGTGATCTTATAACAACAATGCCTAATCATGTAAAAAATACATTTTTAGATGTACTGAACGAATGAAACTATTTTTACTCCAATTTTATTCACTGTACTATTAGTACCTACAAATAAATCATCGGTCTTCAGCATCAATGGAGCATTTAGCACAGCATGAGTTTAGTGTAAATTAAATTACATAAATCATTTCGAGGTAATAATGAATTGATTTTTTATTAGGATCCCAACGATTTTGAAATTAGTTCGCAGTCTAGTAGAACTTCAAGTCCGGATGTATCAGACGTCGTATTAAGGCACGATCCACAAGTCACTAATGGAAGTACGTCTTCAACACCTAACTACTCAAATAGACACACTGTTGGTAAGTATTTATAAATTTATTTTGAATATTTGACTCTGTGGCGAAACCAAAGAAATTTATCTAGGAATACATATAATTTTCTTATTATTCAAGTAATATAGGATGAAGTTTTTCAAAAAAATTTCATCATTTTTTTTCATGAAAAGAATTTTTAATATTAATTTTTCTCAACTAACAATATTAATGAACATTGAAAACTAAACTTCATCAAAACATGATAACACATAGCTTCATATATAATATTCACTTTCAATCATATTTCTTTCATGATTTAAAAAATAGAGGCCATAAATCTATGTGTATTTTGGAAATAATATATTATAAAAATTTTCATTGATGATATTATATATGTATGTATAATTTGTTAAGAAATATGATCAAGAAACTGAGGAAGTTCTATTAGAAATTAATACATTACTTCTCATGTTTCTATAACCACTATCACTGAATGTTTTATATAGCAAAGTGGATTGAATTGCAGATACAATTAAATTCTATATAATATTTGACAGAGTAATAGTTTGATTAAATTCTGCATATAAATAAAAAATACACAATATGTTTTCTACAATTATAAATTCATTCATATAATCCACTCTGTGGTCTAGTGAAATGGTGCTTGGTCTGCTAACCAAGAGTCCTGATAACATCAGAAATAAAAACTCTGCGTGCCTTCGGAAGGCAATGGCGAACCTCAGACAGTATTCTGCCTAGCGCAACCTCTCAACATAGACGTTCGGATCGTTAAAATGTAGGTCCTTTCTAACTGTGGTAACCGGAGAGCACAACACAGCTAGAAGTGAGATGTCGCTTACGTCCGATCACGGCACTGACAGTTTAAAAAGAAGTCCAGATATGTGACATGTTTCTGGATAGTCTATTGAAATTGGTAGAAAGTAAATTCAATAATTTTGTTATGTAAATTAGGTTGTACCAAGTTATTCAGACACATTGACAATATTTACGAATGTCTTTCATTTCACTGTACCGAAAAACAAAACTGATAAGGTATGGAAATACAATGTACAGAATGAAACACAGCGGATCAGAGGAGAGGTACACATGAAATTCGAACAATATCAGAATTCTGAAATGATTTCTTTACTTCTTTTTAAGACATTACACATATTAGTGCAGAGCTGTATTCTGCTAATGATTGAGTTTAGACGTTCTGCTAATTATTGAGATTAGATGTGATCTGAATGAATATATTTTAAACTGTGAAACAAATATATTTTACAGTGTCAATGAGACTTAACGTAGAAATGGGGTAGCTCTAATGGTAACAGAGAAGATTGCACGACATGTAACAAACTTTGTTCTCTTCTCTGACCGAGTTATCCTTTTCCTAATACAAACTGAAACAGGGAAACTCAATATAGTCCAAATATATGCCCCTTCTGCAGATAAAACAGACAAAGAAATCGAATATTATACAGCCAACTAGATACAGTTTTACAAATAATGAGTCGCGAGCAAAGGGGCAGTGTTGTAAACATGTGGGAGATTATGGTCTAGGATAGAGGAATGAGAGACAGTTTTGTCAAGAGAGAAACATGATAATAACTAACACATTTTATCAACTACCAAATAGAAGATTATATACTTATAACAAGGAATGCAATTAAATCAATTAAAGCGTTTCCAGGAGCAGATGTTAATTCACATCATAACCCTCTAATTGCTAAAATGCACATTAGACTAAAGAATCTAGCGAAAGGGTACAGCCGAGATCATTTCGACGTAAACAAACTGCAGAAATTAGACATGAACTTTAAACAAAGATAAATGAAAACATAACACAGGTTGACTCACAGATACATGAAAACCACACATGTATAAATGAAACATGGTGAAGCTTCAAAATGGCGATAATGGAACCAAGCAAAACGTTATTATGAAAAGAATAGAAGAAGCATAAAGAGGAATGGATGACATCTTACAGCTCATGGACAAAAGAATATCGTTAAAAAACAATGATAAGTATAGAGGAATACAAAAGGAGATTAGGTCAAAAATGAAACAAGCAAATGAAGAATTTTTCAAGAGAAAATGTGAAGAGATAGAAGAACTGCAAGTCAAACATGACCACCATAATTTACACAATAAAATAACCTCAATATGAATGTCCGGATATAACGAAAGAAGAGATTCTATATGTAATAGAAACAATGAAAAACGGAAAAGCAACCGGCCCCGGTGAAATTACAACTGAAATCCTTAAACTTATAGAAGAATATAAGATTCAAATACCGTGGATCTATTTAACGCAATATATTTGAGCGGAATAATACCTGACGAATGGTTATTATCAACGTTTGCGACTCTTCCTAAAAAGGTAAATGCTAGACGTTGTGCAGATTACCTTACAATAAGTCTAATGAGCCACACGTTGAAAGCATTATTTAAAATAATACATTATAATAGAAGACTAGAGCAAGATGTGAGTGAAACTCAATTTGTGTTCAGAAATGGTCTAGGTACAAGAGAGACACTATTTACTTTTAATGTTATATCACTAAGATGTTTGGATATGAACCAATATATTTATATGTGTTTTATCTATTATGATAAAGCATTTGATTAGGTTCAACGTGATCATTTAATGACGCTACTAAAAGACAAGGGACTAGATCACAGAGATATTACATTAATATCAACACTATATTACAATCAAAAAGCTAAGAGTACAGCACAGCAAGCGGCATTGCAGGGAAAAGAAGAGTCAGACGTGCTGCGTCCTTTCACTGGCTCTATTTAATCTATACTCAGAAGTCATAATCAGCAAAACTTTGGAAGTACTAAAAAATCGCAGTGTAGGTATCATAATCAATGGAACACAAATAAACAATATACGATATGCTGATGACATTGTTTTCTTGGCATAAACTCTAGAAGACCTACAGACATTATCAAATAAAGTAGTAAACTGTAGTGAAGAATATGGGCTCTCATTAAAAATAAATAAAACAAAGTTTATGTTAATACCAAAAACACAGAATATTACTTATATTGGAACATGTATAAATTAGAACAACGATAGCTTTTTTGTAATAAGAAAGGGCATAAAGAAAGCAAGAAATACATTCATGAAAATAAAAAGAGTGCTCAATAGTCAGGATCTGGGTCTGGAATTGAAGATGCGGCCGGTAAGATTCCACGTATTGTCTGTACTGTACTATCAGACGGAAATGAAGAGAATAGATACCCGACGCCTCGAGGGTTTTGAAATGTGGATATATCGCCGAATTCTGAGAATACCGTGGGGGAGAAAGTTACTAACGATACAGTATTAACAAGAATGAAAAAAAAACAGAGAAGTATCGCTAACTATAAAAAGAAGAAAACTAAAAATTGTGGGAAAAAGAACGGCAGGAAGAAGAAGACATTCGTGCCTAAAAACTTAGGAGAATGGTAAAATTATTTAAAGAAGAAGAAAACTGTCCAATATTGCCAAATATTTCAAGGAAATTTAAAGAATTAGGATGTACAACATGAATAGATCAGTTAAATCAATTCGAGGAAAAAAAGCAACAAAAAACATCTAATGTGAAAGTATGCCATACATCCTTTAATAATATTTTATTCACTTTCCATCAAATCTTACAGAAATGAAAAAAGACCAATTGTATGTATGCATGAAACCTATATTCATAATACTCATACAGTGGCTACTTGTTGGAGATAATGATGGATTAGCAAGGTAGTCATACGGCCTTTATTTTTAATTCTTGAGTGATTGTTAATTCTAATACCAAGTGGAAGATTACCATAGCACAATTAATTATGAAAATTACAAAAAATGGTTGCTACAAAAATAGTTCATTCATAACTTTGCCTTCAAAATGTGTGCTAGACATCGACAATGCTCCTTATGATTAAGGAGCATAGATGTTTACTATGATAAACTGATTAAGTCTAAAAATATTTACTTCAGTCATAACATGCTGATTAATATTATATTGTTAAACTCCATAAGCAAACATTTACATTCGATATAAATGAAATTTCAATAAAACATGCACATAATTTTGAGATTACCACCTTACCTCCTAGACTTAAATCAGATTTAAGTTCTATACTAAAGCACTACTTTAACAATGTGTGACACAAAAAAATAATCTTGTAAATTTAGTGCTGCTAAATGGAGGAAACATTGTGCTCATGCCACACAATAGAGAGAAAAGAAAAGTTTGTGAAGGCAGAATCTTTGACAGACGGAGTAACAATTTTATTATTAATGTGGACGGATATTGTGAATCGGAAAGTAAAAAGAAAATCTGCCAGTGTGACGTTGATTAATTTTATGATGTTATTTTATATGATTTATTATTACAATTCAATGTCTAAATACTCCATGTATTAGGTTTATCTCGACTAATTTCCGAACAAACATGATTTATATCCATTACATTTGTGACCAAAATGTGATTCACCCTTTAGTCCTTAACAACGTATACAGTTTGTATTTTTGTTTTTCGATACAGACTCTCGAATAACACAGGTAGTCGTTTCTTTGGGGCCATATCTCTAAATTTTATTATTGGAATTGAAATAGAAAAGAATTTGGAGGATAACTTGTTTGGTTTTAGGAGGAATAGAGGAACAAGGAAAGATATTGTAACAATAAATTCAATATTGGGGAATGAATGAAGAAAAATAAAATTTTGATAGATTTAGAAAAATCATTTAATAACGTGAAATATGACTTACTGTCTCAGATTTTGAGAGGAAAAGGATTTTGTCCACATCTTGCATAAGACAAAGGAGGATTTTGGAAGTGGCGGAAAAGAAAAAAGAAGGCACATGCAAAAATAGAAAAATGCATTATGTCTGGATGCAATCTACCTGATTTTCAATAACAGAACACGTTATTAGAGTTATAGTGTTACTGAATGAAATTGAAGGAAGAATAATTGTCGTGCTTAGATTTGAGGACGATGTAGATATTGACGGTTTGAACAAGTTCATTGATTTAAAACTAATAATCCTTTATAAAAATCGAAAATGAGTAAATCTCATCCAAATTTACTCCCCAAGCTCCGGAAAAAAAAGAAACAGTAAGGTGAATAAATAAAAAAATATCTGTTTGTTTTGTCATTAAAATTACTACCATCATATTTAAATCAAATTAGAGATTTCATGACTTTTCATTTTAACTATATTACAAATGTGCAAATTAGTACTACAACTCTGTTAAGTGTATAAAATGTTTTGATACACAGGTTGCTGAATAAGGGAAATTAGATTATTTTTTATTAACGACATGTATCATACTTTGAAGAAAAGTGAATCAAATTAAATAAAATAAATACAGTATTATAGGGTATCCAACAAATATTACATATAAAACCTAAAAAAAAAAGTTTGAAGCTTCTTAGCTTCTTATCTCATTCTATATAAATACAAATATTGTATATATGTTTGAAACTTAGCGATTTAGTTAATTCTATTTTAAACAGTGAACATGTCAAAAAACTTTTCAGACTTAAGTAACCGCCATCATAGAAAACTAAAAGGCACTAACATTGCTAGATTTCAAACTATGTATCTGTAAGTGAAACATTGTAAATTGACCGCTAATATGTAAACCATAATAATAAATGATGTAGCAGGAAGTTCTCCACCTCCCATTCCTCCTAGGATGATTGATGTACCACTTGGATATGAATCAAGACTTCATACTTCAGAGAGTAGTGGAAGCGTTAATGGTCAGTTTTATTTGAAACGGTCTTCCTGGTTAAAATCTTGGGTCTTTACTGTGTAATTACGAAAAGAACAAAGAGTAGTTTGCGATTCATTCACACTTTATATAAGTCCTTAAGAAGTTTAGATGGGCAATCGATATTTTACAGTGTTTATTTACATGTACTCTATCAAATGTCAATATTTGAACTTGGTAGAAGATTTCAAA
Source organism: Galeruca laticollis (assembly GCA_963921935.1). Classification (NCBI taxonomy): domain Eukaryota; kingdom Metazoa; phylum Arthropoda; class Insecta; order Coleoptera; family Chrysomelidae; genus Galeruca; species Galeruca laticollis. Next base: position 31,415,263 of record OY998183.1, on the reverse strand, counting down.
ATATAGGGTTTTATGATAATCTAATGATAATAAATGATTGATGATATACATATTTTACAAAAACTTACTAAGCTCTTTGTTTTTTTTATTTCTGAGCAGTGTTGATAAATATAGAGCTACTATATTTTAAAATAAATTTTGTTTTTATACTATAATCGCAATTCTAGCCTATTTACACATCTATTTGCATCCAAATGATACACATTTAAAATCTGCTTCTTCATTAAAGACGTTTGGGTAATCATCCACGCTCGAGACAACCCTGTAGAGAATTGTAGTATAATCAGCCGCGCATATTGGCACAAATAGGATATAAATGATTTGATGAAATGCACAGGCAAAATTATTTTCCCTCTATTGTGTTATATAATGATATTATTTGATTGACATGAAAGGTCTGAAAATCACAGCGGGCAGAGGCGTGATAAGAGTATGATTAACAAGGAATGAAACCAACAGAAGTGCGGAAAATACAAATGATATAGCATGGTTTCAATGTGAATGATTATAAAAACACGCCATTTACTGAAATTCTTTGTTTATCCCTATAAAGAAGATAACACCCATACATTATTGGTATGTTTCTATTCTAAAGAATAGGGTACAGTTTCAGTTTGAATCAACACAAGATATTTTCTCGTTGTATTCTGTGAAGAAGTTGTATAAAAAATAGCAAGAAAAACTAAGAGGATGATTCCACAAGGGCTATTGCAAAGAATTTGATAGTTAATCTCTGTAATTGAGGCAAATAGTTGTGATTATGTTCCATGTTTCCTACTTTGGAATAGCGACAAGAAGGCTAAATAGTTACCAATACTTCTCAAACATTTTTTATAGATTATTTTTTCTCGAAACTTTCAACTGTGAATAATTACACATTCACCACCTGTTTTTTCCAATTTTTATTACTTTCTTACTTTTGTACTTTGGATTTATCTTGGGCACTTAACTTGGTGCGGTTGTACAGGATAATTCTGAAATAATATGTCAAATTTATGATCCAAATTAAGTTAATTAATCATTATAAAACAGAATACTTTATAACGGTTGACTGCATGTAATATTTCAGACTTATCCTAAATATTAAATTAGACTTTAGATTTAGTATCTTGAAAATAATTATTGCCGAATGCACACTTTGAAAAAATAAGTTGTTTCTTGAAATACTTTCAGAGAACAAAGAACGTGAAGAAGGTACTTGAAAAAAAAATTTGTAAAAAATAATGTTTTTTTTGCTGATTTCATAATCGATTTAAAATAAAAAAACTATTGTATGAAATGAAGCATTCGATGTACTGACCACATTAAATCAATCGAAAATCTATTAAGTATTTGTAGTTATTAAATTTTTAGCAAGCTAATCAACAAGTGGCACTGATTTTTTATTCCCTTGGAATTAGTAACAAAAATCATCAAAAAATAAATTAATAACAGAAGTCGTTGAAACTGAAAGGAAATTTTTTTATTCAAACTAATCCCTTAGCAGTGGTATAATAATGTACAATATTAAACTTTGTTGAGTAAATTATTGTTCTTTAAGAATCCAGTCAACTTTTCAACCGGGCAGCTTTCACCTAGAACTAAATTTAGATCTGTGGATAGTCTATATTTTAGCGGTGTGTGTCAAACCAATTAACCAGGACATGTTTGACTGTTAATGCTCTTAACATACATTACATAGCGTGAACATAGTCTTTATTGAAAAGATAAGTATGCGTAAATTTGCAATGCCCTATTCTAAGTCTAGGAAGAATCACTCGACTGTGCGTGTTGTGATTGGATGTTTCCACAACATCACTGTTGATTTAAATTCGCGAAGTTTATCTTGCGACTGCTGACAGTAAGTTGCCAGTTGTAAACTTTTTCCCGAATAATTATTCTCAGGTCACTCATTGCGCAATTCTGTATACGTTTGTAATTAACACTATACTAAAACCAAAAAATTTGCAAAGTACAATGACCTCCGCATATACTGATATAGGTCTTGCAGAGTGGCGCGGACATTTTTTTATGGTATCAAAAATAGCATTGCTACATTTTCCTGAATTATTTTTTGATGTGTTGTAATTACAAGCAAATTCCACATCACTCATGAAGTATTACTTATGGCGTGTTACCTTTTTTTGTGGGTGGTTCGCCAGTTGCCATATCTCCCATATAAACACAATTTCTCATAAAATTAAGAAAATGCCATAACAAAAACAAAAGGAAAACTGTTTAAGATTATTAAGCATGAATAGAAAATAAATATTATAAATAAAATAAATTCATTAAATGAGGTAAACTAAGAAAACATTCCATAACAAAAATAAACGGAAAACTCTCAAATCACAACAGTAACGCATAACAAAAATAAATTTATATATATATATATATATATATATATATTGTGATTTATATATATAATATATTTATAAAATAAAGAAATTTCTTCAATGAAAATGAAAGAAATAATGGAAATTATAGGTACAAAAATAAGAATTATACAAACAAAACTAGTGTCACCGAAAAACAATGTTAGAACTTACCCTTTCTCATTTCCCTATTTTTCATCATCAATATCACTATCACTAGTATCTACATTGATAATAATAACTTTATCATTCATATTATCTACATTCCATACTTTCTTTTCTTCGTTTTGAACATGAGCAGTTTTCTGCTGTCACTCGTTCCAATGATTTCTTAAGAAGGCATTCCACATCGGCTAACTTAAACATTCGATTTTCCCATGCCACATCTCCTTTAACTTATGCCCAAATTAATTCAATTGGATTCAACTCACAATGATAAGGGGGTAAAACCTTAATACAGTAATTCCATGGCACAATGCTAATTCATCTACAGCAAGTTTCTTATATTGATAGACATGTATCTTCACAATTTGAAGCAATTCGTTCTTTATACTGCTTTATCGTAAGGGATGCTTTTATCCTGTAACCATTTTTGAATATGAGCTTTTCTCCTTGCCTGTTGGCATTTTTTCGCAGTGTTGGCTGTGGTAAGAAGTATTGTCCATAACGACGACAGATCCTGGTTCCAAATTTCCAGTAATGCATCCAAACCATCTTTCGTACATCTCTGCGTTAATCTTTTCATGGCAGTCTCCCGTTTTCTTGGACTTAGATATTAGTTCACCATTTAACACAAATTCACTGTCACTTCCTATATGTGTAATTATCAAACGACGGCCTTTTCCAGATGGCATTTTTAACCCAGTTGACCAGCCTATTTGGAATCCTTGATTAAGATTACTAAATTAGATATGACAATTCCATTACTCTATTACAGCAAAATCAAAAATCTGATCCATGAAACAAACCTTCAAATTTCTCTTGTAACAAAAACTCATACAATAAATCAATTACTACTTGAATAAAAACCAAATAAAAGTTAAAAATTATTTAGAAACATTTTCAGCAACCGTTTAAAATCAAATTGAGTCCCTCGAACACCACCTAAGTTTTCAAGGTATGCTATCAGTTCTATTTAGACTACAAATCTAGTATAACATTTATAGATAATATTGAAAAAGCAATTGTATTTTCAAAAATCAATTCTGTACATAGTTCTATTATTTCTAGTTACGGGATTCCCTCTGCTTGTGCCGCTGCGTCATAAGTTCCATAGTTTTTTTATATCCATATTGAGTGGGAGGGAGGACATTTATATGATTTAACCACCATTCTAGACGATTTTTTACTATTCTTTCGAAAAATTTTAGAACAAAAGGTAGTAACGATATGGGCCGATAAGTGTCAGCATCCTGGATTTTTGCCATGTTTTAAAATAGGTATGACTACAATCTTTTTCCATTCAGTGATACTTTCGCCAGACAGCCATATGCCATTAAATATTTGCTTGGCATTTCGTCGTAACCTGGAGATGTGTTTTTCCTATTTTGAAGTGCATAATCTATTTCCTTCAGGTTAATAGGTGTTGAAAAAATGGAATGATTATTTTTGGACTGTTTGAGTGTCTCTAGATTGTGGCTGATGTCATCGAGTGGCATAGGTGGTGCAATTTTATCAAGGAAGTCCTCCTGCCATGCAGTACTGTCATTTTTTTTCACACTACTTACTTTTCTTTGCATTATTTTTGCTTGGTTCTAGAGTTCCAGTTCCAGAGTTCCAGTTCCAGAGTTCCGTCACAGATTAAGTTTTGAGCACCATCTCCTCCAACTGTCCTTGGCTTTGTCTTTTAATAGTTTTTTACTCGTGATATTTCTTGTTTGCATAGTGTGTAGTTCTCCACGGTACTTTGATTTTTATAATTCATTAATTTTTGTTTACGTTGAGTGATTGCGGCGTCGCATTCAGGATCCCATCAAGGAGGTAACATTTTTTAATTTTTGTGTTTGAAGGGTTTGTTAACCGGTATTGCCACGTCGTCAGCCATATTAATTCCTTGGATAAGAAGATCATATTTTTCTTCCGTAGTATGCATTCTTCGGCAGTTTTGGGTAAAAAAGTATCAGCTGCGTCCTGGTATAATTTCCAGTTGGCTTTACGCAAGTCCCATTTAGTTTTTGGGAGATAATGTTCATAAAAGTGAATGTTTTTGTTTACTTCTATTATAATAGGGAAGTGATCTGATCCCATAACGTCCGCAAGTGTGTACCATCGGAAGTTAAGCGCCAGATCAGGCGTGGAGAGCGTGAGATCTATTGCAGATTGACTGTTATTATTAGTAAATCGCGTGGGTTGCCCAGTATTTAAAATTACAATATCACTATCGTCCAAAGCTTCTTTGATTTGTTTACCTTGGGGGTTATTTTTGTAAGAGTCCCAAAACTCGTGATGTGCGTTGAAATCTCCACCTAATATACTGTTTGAATCCAGTAAGCCAATCACATTCTGCCAGTCAATGTAATTTGTGTTTATATTCGGTGGGCAATAAAGTGAAAAACAGTTGAAATTTACATCGTTAGAGTTTAATATTTGAATAAGACAAATTAAGATTCCAGGTACGAAATTTTGTTGAATGTTGATTTCCTTAAAAGGGTAAATATTTTTAATTAAGATTGCAACACCTGCATATCCATCAACCCTGTCCCTCCGGATTATATCATAACCCCTAAACGAAATTTATCTGCTGGGTTTAAACCACGTCTCAGATATAAGTGCTATGTCTATATCATTTTCATCCAAACATTTCACCAAACTTAATTTATTTGAAACTGCAGATTTAGCGTTCCATTGCAACATTTTAAAGTTACTTTTGACCTTATTAGCCATTCTAATAAATGTTGCTAATTTTTAGAATTGTTGGATTTATTTTTTTTAATTCATCGAATCAGCTTACATAATTACTTTGAAAGACATTAAAAAATAATTTTACAATTTCATTGGAATTTTGTTCATATGTTGATTTATCAAAAGGAGGGAGGGGACGTTCGGGCCCGAATGTGAAAGGAGACATGGGTTCTTCTGGTATAGGGGAGGAAACTATTTATTTTGTTGGGTGGTGTTGGTTCGGGGTGTTATTGAGAATGGGATGGCATTGGTCTGGTTAGGTTGGACGTGGAAGGTTGTATGGGTATATTCGTTCTGTATGTATTACCAGGATTTCTGTTTGTTTTTTATGTTAGTGGTGGAAAGGATTCGGTGTTTTCCGTGTCTAATATCAGATACTTGTTATTTGTAATTATATTTGCGTAGGAAAGTTAAATTTTGTTCTGCCATGTGTTTTACTTTTCCGCCCAACCTTTCTATATGCGAGAAAAGTATTGGTTTACCCCAAAAAAAGTTGGAATTTTGAAATTTTTTTCTGAGTTATTTTCACGTTTTCCATCAACAACAACACGAAAAAATGGTTTTTAGAAAAAAATCCTGTGTGTATGTCGTCGTCGTCGTTGTCGTCGGCCACTTTTCCTTATATGTCTTGTTAGCACGATATAGCCTCCGGAGTGCAATAAGTCAGCAATTTTATGATTGAATATTGTTAAGGACATGACACAGATGATCCCTATTGATTTTCAGTTCACCAGAGCCAGTACAACGGGTGCTATGGTACTTGAAGTACCACATTTTGTAATTTTTTGAGAAATTTCAGTTTGTTAGCACGATACAGCCTCTGAAGTTCAACAAGTCACCAATTTTATGATTAAATATTATTTAAGGCATCTCACTGATGAACCCTATTGATTTTCAGCTCACCGGAGCCAATACAACAGATGCTACAGTACTTTAAGTACGATATTTTTGTCATTTTTAGAGAAGTTTCAGTTTGTTAGCATGATACAGCCTCCGTAGTACATATAAGTGACCAATTTTATTATTGGATATTATTTAGAGCGTCTCAAAGATGAACCCTATTGATATTTAACTCAATTAAGCCAGTACAACGGGAGCTATGGTACTTGAAGTACCAAATTTTCGTTATTTTTGGAGAATTTTCAGTTTGTTAGCACAATACAGCCTCCAGAGAGTATACGATTGATCAATTTTATTATTGAATATTGTTCAAGGTGTCTCACAGATGATTTTTAGTTGACTAGAGTGAGTACAGCGGGTCCTATAAATCCAGATATACTGAATTTTTGGTTATTTTTGGAGAAATTTCGGTTAGTTAGCACGATACATCCCCCGAAGTGTATACAAGTAACAATTTTATGATAGAATATTGTTCATGGCCACAGATGCGGAAAAGTTAGTTTTAATCCTTAAAACCGTTTATTTTTATTTTATGTTTCTCAACAAATTTAGGGCATACTTTGGAAATTGATTTGTGTTTATCGCTTTTGCAGTGTAGACAAAAACTGTCTTGTGGATCCCAATAACTGTGCTCGTTTTCTTTTGAGTAATTAATACAGTGTTTTTGTACTTCGACAATTTTTTGCAACATGACCATGTTCTAAACATTTAAAGCATTGTATGACTTTGTGTATATATGGTTCGATTGCACATGCTACACTATTGATGAAAACTTGACTGGGTAGCATGTTCCCTTCAAATGTTAATAGGACCATTTACCGAGGAACAAAAACAGTTTCACTATCTATGTCTATTTTTCTTTTGAATCTATTGATTTCGGTTATTGTTACAGGGGAAATTATGTTTTCAAAAAGATAATCGTCTTTGAATATTGTGTCAACATTTCTTATTATTCCCTTTCGTTGCAACAAGTTATTAGATATAAATGCTGTTAACTGTTCCTCAATAAATCTTTCATCAGTTAGTAATCTATTCGCGTCTTTTATACTTCAATTCTTACTCTATTTTTACTTACATTTGCTATGCTGATTATGCTTGGAATTTTTAGTTTTTTATGTACAATGTGGCCTACCTTCATTGGATGCATTTTACCTATTCCTTCCTCTTCCCTGTTTGTTCTTTCGATGAATACATATACCTTGTCAGAGTAGAGATGAGCTTTTTGGATATTGAATAATTTCTTTGTTCGCCCCTTTTCCACGTTTTTGTCATTTCCACGATTATCCGAGTTGTTTGGTTTATTTCCATCCAATTCCATTTAATTTGAATATCCCCCTCCGTCAGGGGGATCGTTTTTACTCAGTTAAATTTAGTTGTTTGTTTTTTCACTAACACATTTTTGGTTATTTCGCACCTCTATTAATAGTCAATTAATAAGTATAGTTTTTACAATAACCGGTTTGTTTACAACAAATATCTATCAACACGCACTTGCTGAGAGATCGATTCGAACTCGATTTTAGATACTTAAGGAGGGAGGAGTTATATACACCACTTATCAAGAAACCATATATGAATGCAAAACACCATTCTGCGAATTATTATCATGCTAGCAAATGTTTACGTTTTAGATTGTTTCATATAAAATATTCATTATTTCTTTAGTCCTCTTACAAATAAGTTGTATAATTAATAGTAAAATAAATTTTTTTTTTAAAAAGTTATTTTTCTGAATCATATGGGAGTGAGAGGCCAAAACTTGGGAATGAGTAGTAGGTGGTGTTAAAATAATGTCAGTACTTCAAATAATTTTTTTCTACGGACTTCCTTTGTTGAGTTATAGGGCTTTAAAGTTAGAAATTAAAAATACATTTTTATTCATAGCTCCAAAACTAAAATTTCGAACTTGATAAAAATTTGGTGGATTGTCAAGTACATCAATTCATTCATTTTGTCCATACCAGTAAGTGTACTAATGTTGCAGAAAGTCAGGATCGGACTTGGCTCACCGGATAAAAGGTCAGAACTTTTAAAGTGACAAGGCAACAGTACTGTCAGTTTATTCTTCAACTATTTTTCTGAAAAAAGGTACCCTTTGTCCAAATCGATAACATCAGTGGTTTCCAAGAAATATGGAATTTTGTAAGACACCACAGAGCACATTCAGATTCCATTATTATTTAGGAAATTGGCTATAACCAAGTAGGCTGCCTTCAATTATTTGTCATATGCATTAGGTAACTATCCTTTAGTTCAGAACATGTAGTTTTATCAAGTAGGAAGCTCTCAATTTATTTGCCATACTCGGAGTTAAATAAGAATATTTTAATAATTTTTGTATTGTTTGAAATGGCAGAATATACTTTCAATGAATATGCAGGTATGCATTTAATCTATGGAAAGGCATCCAGAAATTCTCACGAAGCAAGGAGACTTGATTCTGAACATTTTCCTAATAGAATTTTACCAGACAGAAAACTTTTGATCGTGTTGACAGAAATTTACGAGAAAATGGTATGATTTTATGAAATATTGCAATTATGTATTTGAAAAGGTAATACATTTTATTGTTAGGTACATTTACACGGAAAGCAGGTGGTATGGGTGCCGTAAGAAATATCCGTACTATTCTTTTAGAGCAGAATATCCTAGATGAAGTAGATAACAACCCTACATCATGTGTTGGAAAACTTTGGATCCAACATAATCTTTCAAGAACCACCGCGCATAGAATACTTCAAGAAAATCTTTTACGTCCGTACCATCTTCAAAAAGTAGAGGGTTTGTATCCAGTAGACATCCAGCGCGCATATTGAAGGCGTGCAGTATTGTTTACTGATGAAGCGGGATTTACGAGAAATGGCGTTGTCAATTCTCATAATTAACATTCGTGTGCCGATAAGAATCCACACGGCATCAACAAAGGTTTATGTTAAATGTTTGGGCTAGGATCATTGGAAACCACTTAGTTAGCCCACTTATAGATGGTCGATTAGATGGATAGTTGTATTTAGACTTTTCGGAGAATAATTTAAATTGCCTATTGTAAGATGTACCTATACAAACCAGAATTTATATGTGGTACATGCACGATGGTGCTCCACCTCATTTTAAAATTATGGTATGTAATCACTTAAATGTTGCATAGTCCCAAAAATGGATTGGAAGGGGAGGTTCAATTGCATGGCCCTTGTGTAGTCCGGGTCTAAATCCAATGGGTTAATTCCTCTAGGGCTACCTGAAAAGTTTGGTATATGCAACACTTATACAAACAAGGAATGAATTGTTGGATCCAATTCATTTCCATTGTGATACTATAAGGAACAATTCAGAAATATTGTTTCAAGTACAACGAAACATTATTCGTAGGCTCAATAAATGTGTAGGGGTAGGAGGTGCCCATTTTGAACATTTATTAGATTAAAATTCTTGTTTATATTTTTTATTATGTGACTTTGGATAATTGTTACTTTTAATAATCGTTTTTATGAAAATTATGCGTTAATTTGTTCTGCTGAACGGTTGAGGCATATGATACATACATTGACAGCTTCCTACTTTATAAAATAGCATTTTTTAAAGGATGGTTAATGCATATGACAAATAATTGACGGCAGCCTACTTGGTTATAACCCATTTCCCAAATAATGTTAGAATCTGAATGTGCTCTGCGGTGTCTTAACGAAATTCCATATTTCTCGGAAACCACTGATGTTATCGATTTGGACAAAAGGAACCTTTTTTCCAGAAAAATAGTTGGAGAATAAACTGACAGTATTTTAGATGTTGTTGCCTTGTCACTTTAAAAGTTCTGACCTTTTATCCGGTGAGCCAAGTCCGATCCTGACTTTCTGCAACATTAGTATACTTACTGGTATGTACAAAATAAATGAATTGATGTACTTGACAATCCACCAAATTTTTATCAAGTTCGAAATTTTAGTTTTGGAGTTATGAATAAAAATATATTCTCAATTTCTAACTTTAAAGCCCTATAACTCAACAAAGGAGGTCCATAGAATAAAAAGCATACGAAGTACTGACATTATTTTAACACCACCTGCTCATTCCCAAGTTTTTGCCTCTCATTCCTGGGACACCCTGTATAAAATTCGCTACCCTAACCGGCGTTCGTGCAACAGATAATATGCTCGACACACTTGTCTGACAAATATATGTATATCTAACTTTTATGAGTCGAAACGACACAGACGTCTTTTGATTCACAGATCAGACAGACGTTGCCACTATTTAAAGAAAGTTCTTAAACATAAGAATCAAAAGTACAAATTTTATTTCATAAAAATAACCTTTTTGTATGTGACTCATAAATCGTGGTATGACAAACTTAATTGAATTTTGAAAAATTTAATAATACATATTAAAATTATTAGTTCTAGAGTTTTTTACAGTATTTCCGAATTATTCACAAAGATAAAGAAATTTTAGAATTAAATATGACAACAACGCTTTCATCTTTATGTACATGTTATGTGGTCATTGCACTTTGCAAACTTTTTGGTTTTAGTATAAATATCGCACTACGCGCACATATGTCCGCTTATTCGTTTCCTCTGATACCAATTTGTGAAGGAATCCATATGAAATCGACTAATTTGTTGCTGTTCTGGATTTTTTTAAGCTGTGACTTAATTGATTGTAATATTGGGCGCTTAGGATAAATATGTTTCAAGGAATAAATACTACTTAAGGAATCAATTAAAATTAGGGTTTTGGGATTGGGAAATGAAGTACATAATTAATTTGAGAGCATGGAAGATAGCATAGAGTTCTGCCATAAAGATGCTAGTGAGAGGGGATAATTTTATGCTGTAGATTGTAAGGAGTGTCGTAGAGGCTCTGCAGTCAAGCAAATACTTCGACCTATAAGCTCTTTTCTGTGTACCAATTACAAGTCTTTCTTGTCTAACTCGAGAAGCTGTTTAGCTTTCCTTGGCGATATGCTCACCATCCTTTTCGCTTGTCTTTGTTCTGGCACTTTATTCCAGTGAGATTTCATTAGATCATTTTGCCAGCATCGAAACTCTTATTTCAAGTGAGCTTTAGAAAGTCCGCAGAAGGGTTCCGGGCCAATGAATTCGGAGTTTGCTCCTTCTTTGGCAAGGCTGTTAGTTTCAGTCACTATTGCAGCACCCACTCCTGCTGGTGATTTCTTAGCATCCGTGTAGACTAAATTAAAATCATTGTAGTTTTTATGCAATGTTCGATGACGATTTCATAGCGATTTATACCTCTATCAAGTTCAGTTAGGTTCCTACAGAAGCGTGGAACAGAGATTGTGGAAGGAGCTGGATGATCAAGAGTGGATGGAAACATTGTTGGAAGCTCTAAATTCAAATTTTGAAGAAATTCTCTAACTCTAGCTTAAAATGGCTTATATTGAAACGGATTGTTAACAAAAAGGTCATGTGATCTTTCCAATTGAGCTTATGGTCGAAGATCGGTCCTAGAATATTTGTTGAAGATTTAAAGCTGATATATTTTGAATAAAAAGCTTCATTTTTGGAGTAGTAATTGAATGTTTCCTGCTAAAAAATACCACACCGTTGTTTTGGTAATAGAAAATTTGAAATCAGATTGACGTGACCATATTTCCAAATTCGATATGAATTGTTGCATAAGTTGTGATATTGTGTTCATGTTGTGCCTTTTATGTAAACCACTAGGTCATCGTCATCTGTGAACACTCTTGTTTTAGTGTTTTTTTTAAATTATCAAGAATATTGTTGATGGCAATAAAAAATAAGGTAGGACTGATAACCAAGTACTGTGGGGCTCCGTTTCAATTTGCATTTGCTTGGCAGTTCGTCATCATCCCGAATTTTGAATCTTCTGTTGTTGATAAAAGCTAGGTAATTTCATCTGATATTCCATTTGTGCAGTTGTCTCAGTTTAGCCGGTATCAAACGCTTTTGTGATATCAAAAAATATCACCACGCATACTTGTTTGGTGGCAAAAGCGTCATTAATCTCACTTTCCAAATCAACAATTATTGTCTAGTGCTAAGTGGTTTGTTCTAAATCCAGTTAGTAAGGAGATTTTTCTGAAAGATAATTAACAGAATTTGTGTAATTTTTAAAAAATTGTTCAATCTTCATTTCAAATAATAAACATATTTAGTTATCAGAAAGTTTTTTGTAGAAAGCATAATAGAATTGTAGTTTCTTCAATTTTAACACATTTGCATAACCAATAATTGTAAATTTTGACATCTGATATATCTTGAAATCAGCTTTTTTTCTAGTTCTTCTCTCACATTGAATACGAGTGCTAATACTTATTCTATGCCACGATAAAAACCAATACTAAATGCTTCTTAAAGGTGGAGGGAAATTCTAATTATTCCATAATTTTTTCTTTTTCTTGATTTTTAGAGTAATTTGCAGAATTGTTCACTATATTAGGTTTCAGAAGTATGTGGAAAAACGGGAAAGTAAGTTGTTGGATTGAATTAGAGTCAATTCAATTAGCTCACAAACATTCTAAATATGTTTCGCAGAAACTAATGACCATTTTACTTCAGAAATCTAACATAATAAATTATAATATACTCGATTTATTTACTTAGAATAAAATGAAAAAATTGTGTACTAATGATATTAATGTATATTAATTCTTTTAGATGGTTACGACAACACCAGTTCTATATCAAGGCAAGATTGGCAATCCAATTCTTCATCAAGGCCTTTAAGTTCTCCGGATTCGAAAAATATGTCTCATCGAATAAGAGACTTATTTGTACGTAAGAAGCGAAATTCGCAAATGTAATAAAAATATATATTTTTATAAAAAAAATCCAATTGTATATAAATATTACATATTTTTCTAATACCCAAACCTATTGACCAAAAGAAAACACACCTGATCATGTAATGCAATAACATGTAACAAAAAAATATAGAACAAAGTAATTACATATAAGAAAATGTTTGTTATTTGTGTGTATATGTAATTTATCCTAATATTTAAAATAGACTTTTTTTTACCACTAAAGATGATTTTGGACGGTATTCTGACAAACATATGCAATTAACTGGTGATATATACATGCACAATAGTTAATTCGTACTAAGCATTAATAGTGACACAATTTCATTAATTGGAATTCGCCAACAATTATTTAGTTAACAATGTAAATTTGGAAAGTTAAAACTTCAATATCAAAAATATCAAATTTACATCCAGGATCATCTTTATGAATGATATAGTGAGGGACCAAAAATCATTTATTTGAAAAATTGATTTGAAACAATATAGTAATGAGTATGCCACATTCTGCAAATTTATATTATGTTACTACGTTACTCTATAACTAGCGATAATTATGACGTCTACAAAAGTGGGTAGGTAATTTGTATTCAACATAATCTTCCTTAAAATTAACACACAAATTTTTAAGGATACTCAGTCAGAATCACCAAACTGTTAACATTTTCAATTGGTATCTATTCGCCACGCTTTAATTTTTCTGAAACAAGTTTCTTTAAGTATATTACTACATTACTCTTACTTCCAGTTGATTGATAAATTGCAGGTCGGCTAATAAGAGTCCATTCGTAGGAAAACATAACACGTAGCTACAATGTAACTCATTTCCTACTCTTTAACAAATATTTCCTACTATTTAACAAGTATCTCTAAATATGTTATGTATTAGATTTTATAAGTTTAATTTCGATGTAGGATATTGTTTGAATTTCATGTTTGCTGTTTTTGCAATGCTGGTATTTACTTGTTAAAGTTGAATTGGATATTTGAGATGTTCATTTAATAGGATGGGTTTTCTAATCCATGTTGATATTGTGTACTAATAAAAGAGAATTTTCACATATTGTTTTGATTTTGTCATTCAATTGATGAAAAAATTTCAACAACCACTTTGGCACTATCCGTGTTCGAAATAGTTTTGTTGACAATTTTATGTGCTAGTTTATATGCCCACTTATGTTCGCAGCATATGGGAAACTTTTTTATTATTAATATTACGAAAAAAAGTTGTTCTTCATAAAAAGCTCTGCATGGTGTACAACCAGAAATTCAACCATCAGATATTAAAATTTTTCAATCGTATTCGAGTTATATTAAAAAATATGAATCTTACTCAAATGTACAGTACCTTAATTTTTTATAATATCGAAAATTGTTATCAACAAAATTAATTTCACCTTGTAAACTATGTTAACCATGTGTCTACAAAATGGTTAAAACGATAATTTTGTACATTTTCATATTGTCTACCCTACAACAGTAATAAATGCATAAGTATATTTTTAATAAAGTTGCCATGATATTTACATATATGACATTAAACTTTATTCATATTAAATTGTAAAAAATGCTGCAGCACAACTTGGGAAACTTAGAGGTTATAAAATTTTTGATAACAAATGAGTTAATTGTTTATTATATACTAGTTTACAATTTTCAATAAATTTTCTTGATAACAATTTTTGATATTATCAAAAATTGAGGTAGTACTTTTGGGCCAAATTCATATTATTTAAAACAGCTTGTATACTACTGAACATTTTTAATATCTGATGGTTGTATTTAGACCATGCAGAACTTTTTATGAAGAATAACTTTTGTTCGTAATATTAATAATAAAGTTTCTCATGTGCTGCGAACTTTAAGTAGGCACATTGTATAAAAAAAGTTGTGAATAACTGGAACTTTATATTAATCTACTATGAACACCTTCATACTGAAAAGAATATCGCATCGCTAACTATCTATATTTTAGTTTTGAAACTTGTCTGGTTTAAATGGGACAGAACTTTTTGGGGCCTTTGTTGATTTACTATTATAAATCTATTAACAAAATGTTTGTACCTTATCTGCGATCGTCAAATTGAGAGAATTAGATTTATAGAGTTCAATGTGTTGATTTGTATTGAAACTGTTTATCCAGGGCTATTCTTTTTCCTTCAAAATTTGCATTTTAAATATATAGGTTAATGTAATGAGTTAAATATTGCCAGTATGTTATTTTAGTTTTGTAGATATGTCAGCCTTACTTTACTAATATAAGCCGTTATATTTATTAACTATTAAAAATGTTGGTTGTGCTTACAAATAAATATGCTTTGTTCTTTATTTTATTGTTTGAATATATTTTTATTTTATGTTTTATATTTTACAATCGTAATTCTTGTATTGTATTGAAATAAAGTTGTACTTTTCTTTTTTGTTGACATTTATTTAATTGAAATATGATTTACAAGTGCTAGTTGATAAAAATGTGATTTCAGTTACTAAATAAATGCTTAGGCGATAACCTGAACCGCCAGATCTCTTAATGATATAGTTAACATTCATGCAAAAATCCTAGAGAAACAAAGGAGACAGAAACTGGAATGTACTTTTGAGGATACCCATGTTGCACCAACTAAACAAAATAAACTATACAGGATGTCCCGGGACTAATGGGAAAAAAGTCAGGAGCGTATAATATGAGCCAAAATAATGTTAGTACTTCATATAAACTTTTTCTATGCAGGCCCTCGTTTTCGAGTTATAGGCCTCCAGAGTATTAATTTTGAATTTGGTTCTTATTTTTATTTTTTTTACCAGTTATTTGATCTTTATAAAATTTACGGCAAAGATATAATGTACGTGTATGTTTATTTTGGAAAGGTAAACAGATTTATAGTAGTGCCTTGAAGCCAGGGACGGACTACTCGCATTGGTTAGTGATCCAAAAATTTTGCAGGTATGGCACACCCTCTATGAAATTATCGAAATTGACTTTCCCACACATTAAGCTAACGAAAAGGTACTCTTGTTGGAATTCGATAAAATAAGCCGTTTGGCTAATATTTAGTTTTATTAATGCACTAGCGTACAAATCTACCTAACCAACTTATTAATACGATGTCCACAATTTACTTGCTTTTAATCAAAATTACGAACATAACATTATTAAACCATTAAGAAAACCTCAAAAAGCACAAGTTATAAAACATTAGACTAAAACTAATTCCTAAACAACAATTAAAAACTAACGTTATTCTAATAAATGTTCAATATGAGATCCTCCCACTTCCACGCACATTCTAAGTCTACGAAGGTTGTTTCTTTGTACTTGAAAGAGCAATCCCACACTATTTCTAATAACATTGTAGTGTAACACAATTCTGTCTATTAAATCTTGCCTTGTTTGCACAGGTGTTGCATATACCTTACTTTTGAGATAACCCTAGAGAAAGAAATCCATGGGGTTAACGTCTCCTGATCGCGGTGGCCATTGAAAAGGGCCTCCACGACCAATCCATCTATTAGGAAACCTTGTGTGTAAATGCTGTCGTACATCTAAACTGAAATGAGGAGGGGCCCCATCATGCATGAACCATAAATTCCTACGAGTTTGTGGTAGCACATCATCAAACAGGTTTTGCAAAAACTCCAAATATCTCTGACCGGTCAAAGTACCGTCAATAAAGTATGGCTCTATCAAATGATTGCCAACT
Organism: Galeruca laticollis; assembly: GCA_963921935.1. NCBI lineage: Eukaryota > Metazoa > Arthropoda > Insecta > Coleoptera > Chrysomelidae > Galeruca > Galeruca laticollis. The sequence goes on along the minus strand of OY998183.1, from coordinate 31,398,617 downwards.
ATTCCTGCCCAAACATTAACCATGAATCTATGCTGGCTCCTAGTTTGGATAATGCCATGTGGATTCACATCACACCATAAATGCATATTATGAGAATTTACGATTCCATCTCTGGTGAAACCGGATTAGTTCGTAAAGAGAACGTTACTAATAAATGTATTGTCTGCTTGTTGTTGTCGCAAAAACCACTGGTTATACTCAAGTCGTGTAGGATAATCAGCCACTGTCATACTGTGTACTTTTTTCATGTGAAAAGGATATAACAGCTGTTCTTTTAGGACGCGATGAACAACTAATTTCGAGACGTTATGTTCTCTTGATACTTTTAGAAAACTCGTTGATGGTTAATTATGAACTGCATTTAACAAGTCTTGTTCAACTGCCACAGTACGTATGCTTTGTACTGGACCTTTTCCACCTTTTTTTTGGCAAAAATCTTCCTAAAATTAAAAATTTTGTTTTGTATACATGGAAAATTACATTTCCTTATTCATACCTGTTTCTCGTAACCTGAGATCAATACATTCAAACATTCGTCTGTCTGGCAATGCTCTGTTTGCAAAATGTTCTTCATAAAGCCTTCTGGCCTCTAAACAGTTTCGAGAAGCCAGTCCATACATTAGATGCATATCTGCGTACTCAATAAAAGCGAATTTTGCCATTGTTACTGTTAAATTAAGGACTTATGAATTATTGACAAGTACTGACTACGAACTATTCTACACAACGTTTGACAACTAATCCTATGATAACTTGATAAACGGTAAAAACACTTATAAAAAGTTTTTACCAACTTTCGAATTAATAAGTCGTTAATGTTTTTCATCTTCTGCTATCGTTAAATTATTTTTTTGTAGTACTGTAGGTACATCGAATCGATTAGGATCGAATATATTTTTGTATATCGTTGGAAGGCAGACATATACTAAATAATAGTGTTAGAAACATCTTAATAACTGTAGAGAGAGTGAGGTAGTTTAGGAGTTAAGAAAAAAAATATTTTTTTGTTTACATTCAATAATTTTTGTCAGGACCAGTGACTGATGTTGTTAGGTATCACTTATTTAGTTCATGAAGATTGGGTTGGGGAACGATTTTAGTGAAAATCCAATCGTGTGATAATTTTAAAACTGAACTATAATAATATAAATAAGAGTCTTGTCGAATCCAACGTATATATATATATATATATATATATATATATATATATATATAAGATGTACGAATAGTGCGTGACATATGAACAATAAACAACGAATAGATTGGTGGGTATTGCACGCAAATAGAAGAAGGGGCTACTGAAAAGAGTGGTAACCGTAAAACATCTTTTCTTGGTTGTACCGTACCGATGACAGCTAATGAGCCAGAAACATGCATGTCTGCGGTTACCACTCTTTTCAGTAGCCCCTTCTTCTATTTGCGTGCAATACCCACCAATCTATTCGTTGTTTATTATATATATATATATATATATATATATATGTGTGTGTGTAAGGGTAGTTTTGGGGACGTCAAAATTTCGGATATATTAAAGTATACATCAGTTATATATTTTGTTTTGAATTCATGTATGCAAATTTTTTCTTATTTCATGTATTTTAAGTTTTTTTTTGTACCGTGGCAGCTTCGAGGATTTCCGATTTATATATTGAAAATATACATAGAACACGAAGGAATCGGAACATCTTGAACATATTAATGCATACATTAGTTTCTTATCTTATTGCGAATTGATGTATGCATTTTTTTTTAATTTTTTGTATTGCTAACAAATTTAGCCTATATTTTTGTAGCAGTGTTACTTTGAGGACGGCTTGCATTATGTTTCTATTGTTACGAAATATCACATTGGTGTAGTCCCTGAATCCGACTCTGTCTAAGCCATGTATGAAAGTTGAAATTTTGGCGAATGCGGAGGGATTTCTTCGAACCGATTACCATTATTTTTTGTGACTATTCTTATCTAGACATTTCCAGTCTTATCTAGACATTTCCATGCAGGCGATTATTTTTGTGTGAGCCGCAATCTAGAGTTATCCAGAAAAACAGGGCACTTGATATATAAAGACTTCCGACCAGCGGCAGAGTCAGTTTATACAATAAACAGTAGTGAAGTGCTCATATAAATTAGTGTAAGTGAATATACGGTGTACATAATATAAATTAGTGAATAGTTTAGTGAATAAATAAATTAAGTGAGTCAACTCACCGTGTGTATGAATTTATCTCACCCGTCAGAATAAACTGTTTTAAATAAATAAAAAAACAATTAACTATTTTAGCCGTAGATTCAGCAATAATTTACATTCGTGGAAATATCACTACAGGGTTACAGGCAATATTCCTTTCCCCTTATTGAAAAAAATCACGTGGAACAAAAATGATTTGATATTTTCCAAAAAGGCAAAATACTATTACATCTAATGTAAGAATAATTTTTTTTTGTAGAGTGGCAGCTTAGAGGACTTTTGATTTATATATTTAAAATATACATAGAACACGAAGAAATCTGAACATCTTGAACATATTAATGCATACATTAGTTTTATATCTTATTGGGAATTGATGTATGCCATTTATTTAGACTTTTTTTGTAGCAGTTACTCTGAGGACGTTTGTATTATGTTCCTTTTATCTATTTTAGTCGTAGATTCAGCAATAATTCTCCTTGTCGAAAAATGTACAATAATTTGAATATAAAGTTTATCAAACAGGAAAAGTACTATTACTTCAATGTAATTAATCTCGAAAAATATCCCTTACTTTGTGTTCTATATCTAATTTTTCAAAAAGTATAAATAACAGCATTTTGCCCCCACTTACTATTACATGTGAGAATGATAGTACTCTCCTTTCAACCTCTCGGATGATATCCTATACTTTGTGTTTCATATTGAGTTTTTCTAGGAAATGAAGGGAAAATAACAGTACTTTTCCTTCCCCGTCTCGAAAAATATCCAATATTCTGCGTGTTCCATATAAGTTTTTTAAAGAGGGGAAGAGAAAATACTATTATATCCAACGCAAAAAGAATAAGTATTCTCCTTTCTCCTTCCCGACAAAAATCCAATAATATGTATTCCATATTGTGTTTTTCAATAGGAACAGAAAATAATAGTATTCTTCTTTCCCTTCCCGAATAATATTCGGTACTTTTTGTTCCACATTGAGTTATTCAAAGAGAAAAGTGAACTTGTTCCTTCCTGCTCCAAAAATACTTGATGTTATCGAACGTTATGTATACCTATATATTGATCACATACAATATAAAAATAAACAATTCACAAATCATTGATGAATAAACGTTATTGTACTTTATTTGTTATTATTCTTAATAAATAATTTGTTGAAATTTACCATTAAGACGATTTAATATAATAATTTGCTAGCTAGAACAACGCTAGAGCATTTCATAATTTGTTTCAAGGTTAAAGTCAAATGTCAAATAAAAATAATAATTACAAAGAGTTTTCATTTATAAAAAATAGCTCAAAACGGACTTTTTATAATTTTTATTTTGTGTAAGTACGATGGCGAGTTCATTAATTGGAAGAATCATACAAAGTCAAATGAATAATTTAAATTAACAAACCTTTTCGTTTACGAAATATCCTTTTAATTCGATACGTTTGGCCCGTTTGTGTTCAAACTCGGGTTATATTTTATTAGTCTAGTCGGCATATATGTTCAGACAAAAAGCAAATTCATCGAAAGAATACTTTTTTACTTCGAAATTATCTTTTCGCTACGTTTACCTGCTTTGAGGAAACTTTAAATGCATTCAAATTCAAAAGTAACTGTAACTATATCCTCTCGATACAATAAATCAAATAATACTGATTTAGTCAGCACCCAGTGGCGTAGCCACATAGTGGCCAAGGGAAGTGGCACCCTCCCCGTGCCCTCCTAACTTGGCGCCCCTCACCGCTAAGTGAGTGCATTCACAATAAACACTTTTCCGCCACACCCTCAACAAAGTATTCGGTAACATACGTATTTTCAAAAACAACCGTACCTATATGTTTGAAATGCCTGAAAGAAAAAAATATATTTTCTCATTTCTGCAGCTCAATTATACAGTTCTAGGAAATATTTTTTTTGTAACGTTTCAAACACAGACGTCAAATCTTAGAATCCTATACGTAGTCATAACAAAGTTCTCCAAAATCAGTGCACGACGCGGTATTCCCGGCATTCCCATCGAGACACCGAGTTTTGATTTTTCTGCCACTGAAATTGAAAGTTCAAAAGAAAGTAAGAAAGGTACATTCGAAAAATGTCCGAGTATGCACGGCGATGATGATAAAGGTGAGAAAATGGCCGAAATGGAATCTAATCAGGAAATGGTCGAAATGGAATATGACCAGGAAGTGGTCGAAATCAAATCCGAGCAGAAAATGGTCGCAATGGAATCTGACCAGGAAATTGATGAAAATTATTCTGACCTTGTGGAAATATTGACAGGTCTATAAAGTCAACATTATTCAGCCGTCATTTTAAATTTGTTTTTATTTCCAGAAATCGATCCCACTTTTGAAGATAAACACATGATAACAGAATTAAGTAGAGAATTAATTTTGAAAACACCCTGCCCACCAATAGGAGATTCTGTGTTAACTGGTACTATAAATCTGGAAAGGAAGGACAACAAATACGAGAATGGTTAGTTTATTCGCCTAGGGTTAATAAAATAATTTTTCTTGTTGGCTTATGTCAAGTCAAAATAAAAGTGCTTGGGCTGATCCCAATAAAGGAAATGAAAACTTCAAAAAGGGCATTGAAAAAATAGTACAACATGGGGATGACAGAAATTCTATCATTCTGACGATAATAGCAATACAGTATATAATTGTCAATTTCTTAGAATTTTCTACATTTTTTCAATATATTGTGGAATTATCTAGAAACAGTTAGTTTCATTTAAAACAGTAATGTAATGGACAACTTAGAATCAATGGAGAGTAGAAGAATTATTCTTTGAATTTTTTCAGTTTAAAGTAGTATTATATTATTTCAACTTTAAAAAAAATTCTATTTTTATCTTGTTATAAATCCTATATATTTTTTTTATAGTATGATAATGTTATAACTCGACTGTTACTTTTCATGTTTTTTTTAAATATATCTTTGCCCCCCCCCCTACGTGACTGGCTACGCCACTATCAGCATCCTCTGCTACGAAATATGTTCAACCAAATCAGACTAATTTTTAGGCAGCTATAAATATTTAATGAACAAAAAAATGAATTTTTAATCAGAATTTATAGCTTTTAATTCAATGTTTTTTAAAATAATACCCCTAAATCCCTTAAACCTTAATTTATGTTCCAGGGAACGAAATTAAAACGATGAGCTCCAATATCTATAAACAGGTCAATGTTCGCGACTTGGTACGCGTGGACGATTTGATATCAAATAATTTCTTCATAGACCACTTCGACTATTTTAAAAACGTCAGATTTCACCTTATTTTATAAAATTATGAAGGTAGAAAAAATAGTCTACATAACTGGTGCGCAAATGATTCTCCACACTGGCGGGATTATGTAAGATTTTACGTTATTTGGTAAAAGTATTGCGTGTTCGTAGAAAAAATAGTGTATATCACTGGTGCGGAAGTGATTATTCACACAGGCAAAATTACTTTAAATTTTTTATTATTTGGTAAAATTATCGCGTGGTCGTACAAAAAATACTGTACATTACTAGTGGGAAACATATTTTTCACTCCCACTCGTGTCTAAAATGCCGCTTTCCGTTTTCATGATATAATATATTATTTCCTGACATCCAATTTAAATGAAATAAACCCTATATTCAGAAATATCAGAGATGTGCGAGAACAAACAAAGAAAACAGGTATTCGAATCCCAGTTTTAGGCCACACGCTTTATTCGAACCATGTTACGTTACTCCAAAGTTAATTTGCATGGAATGTATCTCTACATAGAAATGCTATTTACATGGTTGAAATCCTAATTTGGTTTTTTCCTGACCCGCCCTATTGAATGAATCCAAAGTTTAGATGAAAAATCAGTCCTTAAAGGAGAGTCCTCAAAAACCCGAAAAGTCCTCAAAGGCACCACTTCATACCAAAAAAAGTCCCCAAAGGAACCTTTACACACACATATATATAGCAGTTTTGGGAAACGTCAAAATTTCGTATATATTAAAGTATAGTTATATAATTTGTTTTTAATTCATGTATGCAAAATTTTTCTAATTTTTTTGCGTTTTAATTTTTTTTTGGCAGCTTAGAGGACTTTTGATTTATATATTTAAAATATACATAGAACACGAAGAAATTGAAACATCTTGAACATATTAATGCATACATTAGTTTTATATCTTATTGGGAATTGATGTATGCCATTTTTTTAAATTTTTTGCATTGCTATCATGTTTAGACTTTTTTTTGTAGCAGTTACTCTGAGGACGTTTGTATTATGTTCCTTTTAACTATTTTAGTCGTAGATTCAGCAATAATTTACATTCGTAAAAATATACTTACAGGGTTACAGGCAATATTCCTTTCCCCTTCTTGAAAAACATCACGTGGAGCAGAAATTATTTGATATGTTCCGAAAAGACAAAATACTATTACATCTAATGAAAGAATAATGGTATTTTATATTCCCCTTGTTGGAAAATGTCCAATGATTTGAATATAAAGTTTTTCAAACACGAAAAGTACTATTACTTCAATGTAATAAATATCGAAACATATCCCTTACTTTGTGTTCTATATCTATTTTTACAAAAAGTAAAAATAACAGCATCTCCCCCCCCCTTACTATTACATGTGAAAATAATAGTACTTTCCCTTCAACCTCTCGGATGATATCCAATACTTTGTGTTCCATATTGAGTTTTTCAAGGAAATGAAGGGAAAATAACAGTACTTTTCCTTCCCCGTCTCGAAAAATATCCAATAATATGTGTTCTATATTGTGTTTTTCAAGAAGAGGAACAGAAAATAATAGTATTCTTCCTTCCCTTTTCGAAAAATATTCGACATTGAGTTATTCAAAGAGAAAAGTGAACGTATTCCTACCTCCTCCAGAAATACTTACTATTGATATTTTACTTAAAGGATAAGTATTATTTTATTACATAGTCGATCACAGTTGTTGAGAAGTTATTAGGTTATTTATTTATCCGCATAAGGCCCGTTTTCGAAAGGACCTGTTATCAGTTTTGACGATCCGTCCAATTCATTGTTTTGTATATCGGTCGATCTATGATACGCGCAAATGTGAATGGTACAAATAGAATAAACGGTTTTAAAGATTAAAACAACTTTTCCGCATCTGTGAGATGCTCTGAACAATATCATAAAATTGTCACTTGTATACACTCCGACGGATGTATCGTGCTATGAACCCGAAAATTCTCCAAAAATAGTCAAACATGAGGCACTTCATGTACCATAGCCCCCGATATACTAGCTCTAGTGAGCTGAAAATCAATGAGGTTCATATATAAGATGCCCTGAACAATAACCAATCATAAAATTGTTTATTTGTATACACTCCGCAGGCTGTATAGTGCTAACAAACTGAAAATTCTCTAAAAATTACAAAAATTTGGTACTTCAAGTACCATAGCAGCCGTTGCGCTGGCTTTAATGAGCTGAAAATCAATATGGTTCACCTGAGAGATGTCTTAAACGATATTCAATCACAAAATTGGTGACTTCTTGCACTCCAGAAGCTGTGTCGTGCTAACAAGATATGTTACGAAAAGTGGCCGACGACGACGAAATACACACAGGATGTTTTTTCTAAAAACTGTTTTTTGTGTTGTTCTTACTGAAAAACGTGAAAATAACTCAAAAAAAATCTAAAATCCCAACTTTTTTTGGGGTAAACCAATAATTTTCTCGCATATTAGATAGGTTGGGCGGAAAAGTAGTAATGAATTGGAGGGATCGCCAGGACTGTTCATCGATACTGTCTGGACCGGGCCCAATAGAGATGCTACTAAAACCTTTATAGTTTTTTACTTTTCCGTCCAACCTATCTAATATGCGAGAAAAGTATTGGTTTACCCACAAAAGAGTTGGAATTTTGTAAAAAAGTTGAAATTTTGTAGAACATTTTTGAGTTATTTTTACGTTTTTCATTAAGAACAACACGAAAAAACGGATTTTAGATAAAAAATCCTGTGTGTACGTCGTCGTTGTCGTTGTTGTCGTCGGCCACTTTTCGTTATTTATCTTGTTAGTAGGATACAGCCTATGGAGTGACACAAGTCACCAATTTTATGATTGAGAATTGTTCAAGACATCTCACAGATCAACTCTATTGATTTTCAGCTCAGAATAGTCAGTACAACTGGTGCTATGGTACTTGAAGTACGACATTTTTGTCATTTTTTGAGAATTTTCAGTTTGTTAGCACGATACAGCCTCTGGAGTGCAAAAAGTCACCAATTTTATGATTGAATATTATTCAGATCATCTCACAGATGAACCCTATTGATTTTCAGCTCACCACAGCCAGCACAACAGGTGCTATAGTACTTTAAGTACATTTTTGTCATTTTTGGAGAACTTTCAGTTTGTTAGCACGATGCAGCCTCCGGAGTATATACAATTGACCAATTTTATGATTGGATATTATACAGGGCGCCTCAAAGATCAACTCTATTGATATTAAGCTCATTAAAGCCAGTACAACGAGTGCTATGGTACTTGAGGTACCAAATTTTTTCATTTTTGGAGAATTTTCAGTTTGTTAGCACGATACAGCCTCCAACGTGTATACCAGTGACCCATTTTATGATTGAATATTGTTCAGGGCGTCTTATAGATGGACCTTATTGATTTTTAGCTTACCAGAGCTAGTACAACGGGTGCTATGGTACCTGAAGTGCCACATGTTTTGTCCGTTTTGGAGAAATTTCGGGTTGTTAGTACGATACAGCCTCCGGAATGTATACAAGTGGCCAATTTTATAATTGGATATTTTTCAAGGTCTCCCATTCAAGGTGTCTCACAGATGTACCCTATTGATTTTCAGCTGACTATAGCGAAAACAGCGGGTCCTATAAATCCAGATATACTGCATTATTGGTTACTTTTAGAGAAATTTCGATTTGTTAGCATGATACGTCCCCCGAAGCGTACAAGTGACAATTTTATGATAGATTATTATTCAGGACATCTCACAGATGCGGAAAGTTAGTTTTAGTCTTTAAAACCGTTTATTTTAACTATGTTACATTGGTGCTACATTCAGTGACACAATCGAAATCAATAGCACTTTTTTTGCATTCCCAAAATTCGATGTGATTCTCGAAGTCTTTCAAAATCGTTTCAATATATGTGGAACCGTATTTCGAAGATTTTATGTATGTATTTATATTTAGGCTAACAAAATAAAAATCTATTTTTATGTTCAAATATGCATTAAAATTCATAATTCCTGTCAAAATGTAATGTGCTGGTTTTGGAATTCGACAGTAACCCAAGTACAAAAATACCTAATTTTTATACTAGTCTCCGTATAGTACCCAATGGGATGGAAATAATAAGTTCAAGACCGGATTTGTTAAGCACACCACATAATTTTTATGGCAAATTTTTATTTCGGACAAAATGTAAGAGTTTTCATTTATAAAAATTAGCTCAAAACGGACTTTTTACGAACTTTTACCATTTGACAATTTAACTTCAAACTTTCACATTTTCTTCCACAATGAGTTTCTATAATTTTTATTTTGTGTAAGTACAAGGGCGAGTTCACTCATTGGTGGAATCATACGAAGTCAAATGAATAATTTACGTATATTAACAAACCTTTTCGTTTACGAAATATCCTTTCAATTCGATACATTTGACCCGTTTGTGTTCAAAGTCTGGTTATATTTTATCAGTCTAGTCGGCACATATGTTCAGACAAAAAGAAAATTAATCTATAGAATAATTTTTCACTTCGAAATTAATCTTTTTGTTACGTATATCTGCTATGAGGAAAATACAAAAGTAACTGTAAATGTAACTATTTCATCTCGATATAATCAATCGAATAATATTGATTCAGTCAGCACTCTCTGGTACTAAATCTGTTCAACAACAACAAATAAGACTAATTTTTTGGCTGCTATGAATATTTATTGAAAAGAAAATATGAATGTTTAATCAGAATTTATAGCTTATGTTCCAGGAAACCTAATTTGAGCTATGAGCTTCAATATTCATAATCAAGTCAATGCTCAGACCCCATCGACTATTATACAAACGTCAGATTTTATAAAATTATGGACGTAGAAAAAGTAGTATGCATCACTGGAGCGGAAGTGATTTTCCACACTCGCGGGATTATGTAAGATTTTACATTATTTTGTGAAATTATTGCGTGTTTGTAGAAAAAATGGTGTATATCACTGGAGTGGTAGTAATTTTTCACATAGGCAAAATTACGTCAGATTTTACTTTATTTGGTGAAATTTTCGGGTGATGCGGAGGGGATTTTCCACCCTGGCGAGATTACTTTAGATTTTATATTATTTGGTAATATTATCGCGTGGTCGTAGAAAAAATACTGTACATCACTAGTGCGAAACATATTTTTCAATCCCGCTCGTGTGTAAAATGTCTCTTTCCGCTTTCGTGATATAATATACTATTTCCTGACACCCAATTGAAATAAAATAAAACCTATATTCAGAAATTTCAGATATGTGCGAGAACCAACAAAGAGACAGACAAAAGAAACCAAGTATTTGAATCCCAGTTTTAGGCCACCCGCTTTATTCGAACCATGTTATGTGACCCCAAAGTTAATTTGCATGGAATGTATCCCTGCAATGAAATTAAATGTTATTTACCTGGTTGAAATCCTAATTTGGCTTTTACCTGATCCAAAGTTTAGATAAAAACTCACAATTTGGATAGATACTGTTTTAAATGACACCAACTGTTTATAGATAATACCACATTTTATCAATATATTATGGAATTATCTAGAAACAGTTAGTTTCATTTAAAACAGTAATATGAATAGATTCCACAAAGTAAGAGTCGAGGTAGTAAATTTGATACTAAATATGAGGTCCCTATAACAACCTTCAAACATATAACTGAGGACAGTCCTTAAAGGCACCATTGCATATATAATTTCTACGAGGACAGTCCTCAAAAACCCGAAAAGTCCTCAAAGGCACCACTTCATACCAAATAAAGTCCCCAAAGGAACCCTTACACACATATATATATATATATATATATATATATATATATATATATATATATATATATATATATATAATATATATATATATAATATATATATATATATATATATATATATATATATATATATATATATATATAGTGTATGCGGCTTTAACACCGTATGTTAAACATTTCAAATATGATAGTTGCTGTCAAGTAATTCACGCTGTCACCAGTGTAGTACTGCTCCTTTTATTTCGTGTCTGCTGTCACCAAATGAAATAATACTAGAGGACGTACTGGTCCTTCTCCTTCTATCTGTATAGTTTGCCACCAGAAAAAAATTATACAACCAATCATGGAAAAGTCCAATTTAGGCGGGGATCTCCTGGTCTTAAAACGGGTAATTACTTTGTCAGGACAGGGTTGATTTTTTGTCCAGCCTTGTATCTAATGAACTGCTCACTCCAAAGGGATGGTCGAGGTAGAGAACTGAATAAATCTCGGTACCAACTAATGATAAAAAAATATATCTATATTTCACTATATATACACGCTATACACCTATATCAATAAACTTACACGGTCTTATTAATAAAAATTTCTTACTCCGCCCTACTCTTAGATTAGTCATAGAATAGTTACTCTGAGACTAGCGGAGGTTTACAGAAGTATTAAAATTGCTATTGATAAACCCCGACTAAGGAGATAATAGTTACTCTTTCTTTACTTTATTACTGGGTTGGGACGTGACTTAAGGAAAATTCACAGTTGTATACAGTTTTATGGGATGGTGGTATAAGAATTGACCAATAAAGTGACGTTATTGTGACATATATTCTGTTGTTATTGTGACAATATGTGTGTTCTGTGCTCTGTTCATTTATTTTAAAAATAGCAAGTTTGTATTTTGTGTTAGAAGTAGTATTTCCAAATTGTTTATTGTTAATAGTTTAAAATATATTTAATATGAATTCTGTTAAAAAACGGGTTCGTTTCTTGAATTGGGACGAGACTGAAAAGGTGAGTAAATATATTTTAATAAAGATTTGTGAAAGTGAAAATGTCTTCCAATTCAGAAACAATTATTTCCTGGGCTACCTACCACGACAGGACTTGAATTACACTATGTATGACTTTTGTAGAAAAAACGAAAGCATGCCACTGCTAGCAGCTAGTACCAAATTCAAATGCTGCAGCATTCAGAGAGGTTGAAAGATACAGAACATCAACTTCGGCTCCAAATTATGAAGGAGCAGCATGAAATACACATGCAAATTGAAGAAATCAATAAAAGACGTGCTGATGAGGAACTCTAGATTACTCTACAACGCAAAGAACATGAAAAATTTGTGCAACAAAAAGAAAAGGAAAAATTAAATGAAAACTGATAAAAATATTTTATTTTCAATTTTGTACCTTTACAACAATGTAACTAATAAGGAAATGTACTTTATCTTAAAAATTGAAAAGGAAAAGTTGAATAAAAACACATGTAAATATTTTTTTTCTTCAAGCGCATAATAATAACTATATTACTTTCGGCAACACAGATCGTAGATGTGTTATATTATTTTACTAGTACAATAATGATATTTCATTATTGTAATTCAATATTTAGTTGATTTGACTTTTGTCAGTTTTGAATATTTTATTGGAAAAAAATCTCAAGAATTGCAATGTTCTCCAGTGGAATTAGTTGAAATACCTAATTACAGTATTTAAACATTTCTTTCAACTGTTTTTTTTCTTCCATTTTTTTTCAAATATATTAATAGATAGTTAAGATGTCAAAAATGCCTTCTATTTTTTGTTACATATAACTTGAATTACGTTTACGCTTGAAGAAAAAATAGTATATATTACTCGGAGTAGAAGGCTTTATTATGTGTTTCATTCAGATTTCAATGCCTCGGCTAACGCCTCAGCATTAAACGTCTGAGCTCAACATATAATAAGCGCCTTCTACTCCTAATAATATAAAGTATTACTATTTTCAATTTTGCAGCTTTACAAAAATGTAACTAATAAATAAATTTCGTTTATCTTAAATGTAATTTTCAATAAAAGCCGCTCTAACACCATTACCTCGAATATTACCAGGACGATTATTTATATCTTCTATAGCATTTTCAACAGCTACATTTGGTATTTCTATTGGATCATCCTCATGTATAGCAATATTATGCAAAACGGCCAACGCTACGATACTAACTTTTATGTTTTCCAAACTAGTGGTGAAACCATGAAGTAGACATCGTAATCTTAGCTTCCACACGCCAAAACAACGCTCTACTACATTTCTTGTTAAGATATGAGCTCTATTGTAACCTACCACCTGTCTACGGGGTGGGCGAGAACTGTGTGACAAAAAAATATCTGAATCCTATTAAATTCCATATACAAAAAACGTTCCTGCTAATCGTTGGTAAAATCTTACTATAATATCACCTAAAATAAATATATATCTATAAAATGGATCGGTGCACAAATATGAGCCAGAACCTACAGATTAAACTGACCCTATGAATCGTTTCATCCGTTTTGCACTATCCCAGTCCCTTTTCCCTGGGCGAGTGTATAGAAATTACCCAATAACAGAATATAAATATCTATCAAAGTTAGAGCAGCGCACAAAAAAATAAAATCTCCCAATTGATATTAGACGTGTTCAAAAACTTACGGCGTGGAAACTTCCTTTCTTCCGTCTCTGGCTGCTGTACTGATTTCGATATAACGTTCTCGAGAAAATTAGCTAGAACGGCGGGGGACGCTAGGTTTCTAACACACGGTTTCGGGGTATGTTGGTTAACGGCTGGGGAGAGTTTACTCCGTGTTGTTTCAGGGGGACAGTTTTCACTGTCAAGGATATCCGAGTATCACTTTGACGCCCTGAACACAACAGAGAGAGAAATTATCCTCTCTTAGTAAGCCCGCGTACAATCAAAATAAACTGTCACCCGTCACCATGATAGGGAAGTACCTTTTCCCTTCGCGTTTTTTGCCCGACTCCCTCCTCTGGCTGCTCTGAACTGACTTTTTATCATTCCTCAAATTTTACGGGATTTTCTGCTGATTTGCAAAAGGTTGCGTATTTTGTTTTAGAATGGCCTTCGATTTTTTTAACTCAACCGTGTGTGTAAACAACAATAGTTTATATTTAATCTAGTTGAGTTATTTACATTGTAGCACTGTTATGGTTCTACCTCATTTTTACTAAACAAAAAGTATGTCGAGTTCTAGTTTTTTTTTCTATTTGAAATAAAACATATATTTTACCGTGTGGTTTGAAAGTTACTGATATAATTTTCCCTTTTTTAATACTCGCATTTATTACATTATTGTCACTGTTCTCTCAGGGTGGGCTCAATTCGTTATTAAAAATATTAGTAAATTTTTTATAATTTTAATGTATTTTACAAATTAAATATTAAGTCCAATTCTTATTCCTGATTATTAAATCACAAAATTCAAATTTTAGTTTTCCCCTTTTTTATATCTATTTTATTTCCTACAGGAATTAAAATTAATAAACAATCTACAAACTACAAAACACCTAATATCTAATTTCAAAGTTTATAAATTTTTCAAAAAAGTTCGAAATTTCGAATTGTCACTTGACTCAGATAAATGTAAAGTACCACGATCACAGTCCAACATTTTTATTAAATAAATTCTTCGAATTGTTCAGTTTTTCAATACGTATTCAGTATTTCATTTGAATTCAAATTAATATTTCTTATAACTTAGATGCATCTATTTTACTTTTGTTCAAAGGCTTGATATTTTCGAGAAATAATAATAAACTGGAACGGACTTACCTTTACTATGGACAGGTTCAAACTCGTACGATTTTAAATGTAATTTAGAATTCTGGATCTTTCACTTTTTTTTAAAAACTATTAAATTTTCCAAAAACACGCACGCCTGAATTTATAATGGGTATAGAATGAAGCGTTGTAATTATTGATTATACTATTCAACTTGTTATACTATTTTTACAAATCTCAAATACGATGTTGTCTGTTTGGGATATCAAATTCAACTCACTATTTTTTTTCAAATAAATAATTACCTTCTACTGTGGTTACAAACTTTCCCTAAAAAAAATCTAAATTTGTTTTCTAACTACAAAGAGATTTGAAATTCTTTTATTATCACTAGATATGCCTGCAGTGAACTCTGTTTTCTTGAATTTTGAATATTTCTTCTAAATTGTAACATGATCTATCCGTCATTGAATATATTCTATGTAAATGTCATCGGAAATTATCTGATGTCAAATTTGACATATACCGAGTCCTTCGAAAAAATTGATTTTATATACAATACTGTGTATATCAAAAGTATTGCACATAAATAAATATAAATAATATATATATATATATATATATATATATATATATATATATATATATATATATATATATGTATATATAATTTTATTTCCATTTTTCTTGAAAATGCTCCGAATTAGAGAGCGAAACGTCAATAAAAACATAAATTGATACAGAATTTACGTTTATAACCTGATGCCCAAGAAAAATGGAAATAAAATTATATATAAGGTTAACGAAAAACAAATAATTTATATATATATATATATATATATATATTGAACTTTAATTTGATTTATTTTTTACTTATTTATTTATTAAAGTTTAGATAATTATTATTTTTATATGTAGAAAATTTTGTTTTGATGTGGCTAGCTCAGTTAATCTTTTTTATATTATATTTGTGATGTATTGTTATTTTATGCGGGAGCATGAAACTCTCTCTACTCTTTGAGTCCTGGCATTTAAAAAATGTATTACCTTTATTTAAATAAAAAGAAACACCTTACTTTAAACAACATTTAATTTTAAAATAAAAATTTTCAATTTAATAATTATAAGTTGAGACGCCAATGGTTACCTCTAAAGAAATTATCGATTTTATATTTTCTACTGTGCGCATGCTCAAAATACAGTCATGCGGACTTTAAGCGTAAAATGAACATACAACAATGAGATGATGGAGCATCGGTGCTCATTCGATACACCTAATATTGTCGAAGGATAAATACTTAAATAGTTTAACATATAGAAGAATTTATGTGGAGAAATTACATAGGAATATTACAAATATGCTGTGAAAAAAATTAGAATTAGAAGATTTATATACATGGAAATATTATAAGATTTATATACAGATGGACATATTACATGGAAATAAATTTAAGCATCATTCTTATGATAAAATGGCGTAAGTACATATTTTTATTTATTTGAATTAGGCCTTTTTGATAATGTTAATGATATATTTTCTTTATATTATATTATATTTATTTTTTTAGGTTCTGAAGAAACAAACGTGATGAATTTAATTGGATCACCAGCTGCCAGATGGAAAACAAAACTCTGTCTAATATCTACTTTATCTTTGTACACTACCTAATACTAAATTTAAAACTATAGTTATGATTATTATTTCCTTTTTTTAAGTCTTGTTCGTAACATAACATATATACATTCTTTAGAATTGGGTTACTTATTATTAATAAATTTTACTTTCGACTTCATTTCTGTATCCTTCCCCTTTTCCATTGAATTGCATTTTCGTCTCCAAAGCTCATTCCTATTCTCATGTCCTATTATTCAATTTTCTTTTCTTTTTCTAACCTTTTTCTTGCTTTCTTCTCCTGTTGTTTGATTCTCGATATGTTTCTGAAGCGTGTGTCTATTCTCTATCATATCTTTTTTAATTTTGTTACCCCATATCTCATAAATTTCTTCCCATGAATCTATTAAAATTTGCATTTCCAATTCTTCCATATTATTCATTTTACTATTTATTATTTCAAAGAAACCTTTTGTGTAATTTATCGTCATGTTGTTGTTATATATTACTCTTGTTACTACATTATTATTATTATAAAATTTTCTTGAACATCCTATACCTCCTTCATTTCTTCTTATGCTATCTTCTATTTCTTCCATTGTATTTTCTTTTAATCTTCGGTTCATTTCTTCAAGTTCTTTGTTAACTATTTGGCCAATGTACTCGTTCCTCTCCTCACATGTTCCTGTTTGTTTTTGTATCTTTGTATCCAAATCCTTAAATTTCTGCTCCGCATTCTGTTGGTAATTCTGCATTATCTCTTCTATTATTTGTTCCTTGAATTTAATATTTTCCACTTCTTTAGTTATGTCTTCATTCTGTCTCATTACTTCTGCTTGAATTGTTCCCGGTAATTTTTCTTCTATACCTCTCTCTAATTCTTGAATTTGTTCTATCATTTGATTTTCTATCTGCTCTCTAATTTTAATATCATTTTCTTGAATTTCATTCCGTAGATGTTTATTTTGGTCCTCCATATCTTCTCTCACCTTGTCAATTTTCTTTCCAAATTCTTCATTAGTCTTTTTAAGTTCTTTAATTTCCTTACAATTTTCAAATTTCACTTCTTCTATTTTCTCTTCTAATCTGTTCATATTACCATTGATGTTGTTTATATCCCCTCTAATTTCTTCTCTCATACTGTCCATTTTTCCATCCATATTGTTCATTTTTCCATTCAGATTATTAATATCTCCTTTTAATTCATCCTTCATTCTGATCAAAAATTGCATCATGTCCATCTGATCATCTCTACTTCTTCTTCTTTGCATTTTCTGTGTTCTATCTTCTTGTTCTACAGCTTCCCCATCTCCTGTCAAACGTTCTTCCTGTGCATCTCCTTCTAATTGTTGTCCTTGTTCCAAATATACCGCTTGATAATCTCCCATACCATGACTTCGTTCTTCCCTTTCCTCTTCCGAACCACTGTCTGCTCCTACCTGCCTTCCATCTCTGAACGTCATTCGTTTTGCCATTTTAATTGAGTTTAAAATTTACAGATGTTTCCTATATTTTTAATAAACCGCCCCACGTTTTGGGTGACAATTGAACTTTAATTTGATTTATTTTTTACATATTTATTTATTAAAGTTTAGATAATTATTATTTTTATATGTAGAAAATTTTGTTTTGATGTGGCTAGCTCAGTTAATTATTTTTATATTATATTTGTGATGTATTGTTATTTTATGCGGGAGCATGAAACTCTCTCTACTCTTTGAGTCCTGGCATTTAAAAAATGTATTACCTTTATTTAAATAAAAAGAAACACCTTACTTTAAACAACATTTAATTTTAAAATAAAAATTTTCAATTTAATATTTATAAGTTGAGACGCCAATGGTTACCTCTAAAGAAATTATCGATTTTATATTTTCTACTGTGCGCATGCTCAAAATCCAGTCATGCGGACTTCAAGCGTAAAATGAACATACAACAATGAGATGATGGAGCATCGGTGCTCATTCGATACACCTAATATTGTCGAAGGATAAATACTTAAATAGTTTAACACATAGAAGAATTTATGTGGAGAAATTACATAGGAATATTACAAATATGCTGTGAAAAAAATTAGAATTAGAAGATTTATATACATGGAAATATTATAAGATTTATATACAGATGGACATATTACATGGAAATAAATTTAAGCATCATTCTTATGATGAAATGGCGTAAGTACATATTTTTATTTATTTGAATTAGGCCTTTTTGATAATGTTAATGATTTATTTTATTAACTAACTAAATAAAGTCCGTTTTCTTTTTTATTTTAGATCGATCATTGCTGTGAATGTTTATCAATTTACGAAATTAAGCACTTATTTGAGTTTTTTCTCTTATTATTGGCCAATAATATTTTAAAAGAACACTGACCTGATGCTCTGGAATTGGGATAACGCTTCTGGACCCCAGGAAGACTCCTCTGAAGTTCCAACACCAATTTTGGAGAAATTTGACTGATTTTTGTAGAAAAACTGGATCTGATTATCTGTGAGTATTATTAGGATTGTTTTTAATAGTATTTGTTAAATTTTATCAAGTTATTTCGGGAATTTCATGAAATTTTCGGGAACACTATAACACACAGGCCACATATCTCGACGCCAGCTTCCAACCTCCTTAGCTTCCTTCCGATTCTCAACTTTTTTCAACAAACAAGTATATTGTTTTTTCCAGGTCACTATTTACAAAAGTTTGTTTCTTTACTTGTTAATTGAAAATTTGATCTGTAATTTTGTTTCTATCCAATCAAATATTGTCCTATGCAATTGAATTATTTAACTTTAACGAGTCTCTAAACACTCACTATTTTGTACCAAATGAAGAACTACGTACCCGAGGTACAATTTGCAAAATATACACCGATGGATCCAAATCTAGTGCGGGAGCTGGTAGTGCTTTTTATGTACAAAACCTACAAGTATCCCTACAATGCAAATTAAATCCAAACTGTTCAATCTTCACAGCTGAATTAGTAGCCATCAACAAAGCCTTGGAATGGATCATTAATAGTAACTTAGAATATGAACAGTATATGATTTTATCTGACTCTCAATCAGCCTTAATGACATTGAGAAACTCGGAAACATATATACATTAATAGCAGTACAATCAGCATCCTTGAAAAAGTAACACGTCTGAAGAATTTAATCAAAAACGTTGGATTTATATGGGTTAAAGGACATTCTCAAATTCCAGGCAATGAAAAAGTAGATAAGCTTGCTAAAGCTGCTGCTTCCTGTGGTCTTGTAATCAACGAATTATCAAAGGGAAATATAATATCACTTAGAAAAGAAAGCCTCAGACATAATTGGGAAATTGAATGGGCAGGTTTCACAAACCATAGTAACAATACCTATTGCAAGATATATCCTGCTCTTCCCTATAGTCCTCTAGCTGAACGAAGCCTTCCTTCCAGGAAAATATATACTATGTATATCAGATGCCTTTTTGGACATGCTACAGTTAATTCATACCTTTACAAAATTAAATTGTCTACCGCAGATACATGTGACTGTGACAGAAGTTTCGACGATCTCAACCATTGGATGTTTAACTGTAGGTATAATAGAGAAGCAACAGAATATTTGCTTAAGTTCCTATCAGCTAAGAAGATATCTTTTCCTCAAAACATAGTCTCTCTCTTGTACATAAGCTCTCAGAAACCTATCATAAGAGATATTTTATGGGAATTCCTTAAACGCACCAAACGAAAAATATAATATTGCTATTTTCATTTTGTCTCGTGTGAATGCATATATCAACACAGTATGAACGAGTTAGATTTGGTTCCCTCTGTTTGTCCTTTTGTAGCAAATCCCCTTTAACCGTTGCCTTTCTTGTATGTCTAATCAAAGTCGCTATGACGGGCACCTTAGCGTGAAGAGGGTGTCCCTGTTTATCCTATGTGTTTTTCTTCTTTCATTTCCCCCAGAATTTTGGAAGTTTAGGAAATTTGCATGGAAGATAGAGTGACAGTATATTAATTAAAATATAATAAAACAATAAACTATCGTGGCTAAATGGGGTGTAGCCCCAAAGCCAAATGGCCTCCTGGCCAGAAAAAGAAAAAAAACTTAGTTTACTTAGTAGAAAAGTTCATACATTTACTATTTAACATTATTAATTCACTTGTAGAGAGTCTTTTGGGTTTTTATCATACAAATAAATTAACAATTGGTTATATACATAGATAGATACTTTTTTAAATATTTCAATATCTAATATTGTTATTAACAGTCTATTACTGTTACAATTATATTACTTAAATCATAAATCCTTTTATGTAATCTCTATCTAATCTTTGTATTAAATTATCTATACTAACTCCTTTAATAAATTATTATTTATTGATTCTATGTTCATTTTACTGACACTATATCATTTCTATTTATGTTTTAAATAGTTTATCTATGAGAAACTATACTCCCTATTCTACTAAATATTTGTATTTATTTTATAATGTAACTGCTTATATTTATAATTATTGTGACTTGACTATTCTAATAATTGTTTCTTTTTAGATGAACAGCTGATTACGTTATAGAAGATATTCATCGTGTTAGGCAACTTTATTTACTCCATTACATTTGTTAGGCAATTTCTAAATTTTGTACTATTATTGAGGTAATTTCTTTATTTATTAAATTGTTATTGACTGATTATTTAATATATCTTTACTTGATATGCTTTTAATTAAGAAAAGTGTTTCCTTTTTAATTGTGTTTTCTTAAATTATATTTTTTTTATGTTTTCATATTAGCAACATATTCCTATAGAAGTAATTCTCTTAATATCTATGATATCTGGTTCAATTCCCCTCAAATTTAAATTTAAATGATATCCATACCTTGGATATTTATTTAAATTTTATTTTTTTTACTATAAATGATTGATTTTATTTTATTGAAAAAAAATTTTTTAACAACTTTATGGCATAATCTTAATTTCTTTAACTTTGTTTCTCAAATATTTGTTCACATATTTCCCATTACAATACCTATTTCTTTCAATAACTGTCTCATAATTCTTCCCTTAAAATACACTTGATTAGTATCAATGTCAATTTATATTCTTAATATTACTTCATATAATACTTCTCTACTATCATTTTCAGACTAACTTCCACTTATATATCAACTTATTTCTTTTCAATTTCATTATATTTTATTCTTCTATATACTCCTCATATCATATTTCTTTTCAATATTCATCATTATTCAATATAATTAATTATTTCTTAAATTCATATATATATATATATATATATATATATATATATATCAATATCAATATCTTATTCATTCATGTATTTTCAAGTAATCTACCAAATTCTAATTGACATCAAACATTACCTCCTATATTTTTATCAATATCATTAATTATTATCCTTTCCTATCCTTTATTACTTACATCTTATTTCCTTATTTTAAAAAAAAATGTGAACTTCTGATTGATACTTGAGTTATTCTTAATTTTATCCCCTCTATCCTATATTTTTAATAGTTTCTTTCTATGTAAAGCCAGTATTTCTCATACATTGTCTTTCTTTATTTGCTATATATATTGATTTGCCATATTCAAATTTTAAAACTGTTTTAATTATAAGTTTTACCTAATAAATTTTTCTTTATATTATATTATATTTATTTTTTTAGGTTCTGAAGAAACAAACGTGATGAATTTAATTGGATCACCAGCTGCCAGATGGAAAACAAAACTCTGTCTAATATCTACTTTATCTTTGTACACTACCTAATATTGAATTTAAAACTATAGTTATGACTATTATTTCCTTTTTTTAAGTCTTGTTCGTAACATAACATATATACATTCTTTAGAATTGGGTTACTCATTAATAATAAATTTTACTTTCGACTTCATTTCTGTATCCTTTCCCTTTTCCATTGAATTGCATTTTCGTCTCCAAAGCTCATTCCTATTCTCATGTCCTATTATTCAATTTGCTTTTCTTTTTCTAACCTTTTTCTTGCTTTCTTCTCCTGTTGTTTGATTCTCGATATGTTTCTGAAGCGTGTGTCTATTCTCTATCATATCTTTTTTAATTTTGTTACCCCATATCTCATAAATTTCTTCACATGAATCTATTAAAATTTGCATTTCCAATTCTTCCATATTATTCATTTTACTATTTATTATTTCAAAGAAACCTTTTGTGTAATTTATCGTCATGTTGTTGTTATATATTACTCTTGTTACTACATTATTATTATTATAAAATTTTATTGAACATCCTATACCTCCTTCATTTCTTCTTATGCTATCTTCTATTTCTTCCATTGTATTTTCTTTTAATCTTCGGTTCATTTCTTCAAGTTCTTTGTTAACTATTTGGCCAATGTACTCGTTCCTCTCCTCACATGTTCCTGTTTGTTTTTGTATCTTTGTATCCAAATCCTTAAATTTCTGCTCCGCATTCTGTTGGTAATTCTGCATTATCTCTTCTATTATTTGTTCCTTGAATTTAATATTTTCCACTTCTTTAGTTATGTCTTCATTCTGTCTCATTACTTCTGCTTGAATTGTTCCCGGTAATTTTTCTTCTATACCTCTCTCTAATTCTTGAATTTGTTCTATCATTTGATTTTCTATCTGCTCTCTAATTTTAATACCATTTTCTTGAATTTCATTCCGTAGATGTTTATTTTGGTCCCCCATATCTTCTCTCAACTTGTCAATTTTCTTTCCAAATTCTTCATTAGTCTTTTTAAGTTCTTTAATTTCCTTACAATTTTCAAATTTCACTTCTTCTATTTTCTCTTCTAATCTGTTCATATTACCATTGATGTTGTTTATATCCCCTCTAATTTCTTCTCTCATACTGTCCATTTTTCCATCCATATTGTTCATTTTTCCATTCAGATTATTAATATCTCCTTTTAATTCATCCTCATGTCCATCTGATCATCTCTACTTCTTCTTCTTTGCATTTCCTGTGTTCTATATTCTTGTTCTACAGCTTCCCCATCTCCTGTCAAACCTTCTTCCTGTGCATCTCCTTCTAATTGTTGTCCTTGTTCCAAATATACCGCTTGATAATCTCCCATACCATGAATTCGTTCTTCCCTTTCCTCTTCCGAACCACTGTCTGCTCCTACCTGCCTTCCATCTCTCAACGTCATTAGTAGGTAATACACGTATGTTCTGTGACACTTTATCGGATGAACAGGCGGATGGCCTATGGGTGGTTACCGATAGGAAGAAGTTTCCAGAGGGTTTACAAGAAGTAAAAGAAGTCTAGATGGTTGGCAAGTAATGACGGTAGCGTCTACGGGGGTTATGCAAAAAGTAAATAAGTGTGTATGTTGTTACGTGTATAAGGTAGAGGGTGGTTTAGAAGAAGCGAAGGGGTTTTTAAGGGTAGCGTCTACGGGGGTTATGCAAAAAGTTTTTTGGGGGTTTGGCCTGGGCCAATTGCCAAAATTTTTGGGATAATGACGGTAGCGGCTACGGGGGTTATGCAAAAATTAAATAAGTGTGTATGTTGTTACGTGTATAAGGTATAGGGTGGTTTAGAAGAAGCGAAGGGGTTTTTAAGGGTAGCGTCTACGGAGATTATGTAAATAAGGGTGCATACAAGAACGGGGGTTATGCGAAAAGTAAGTGTGTATGTTGTTACGTGTATAAGGTAGAGGGTGGTTTAGAAGAAGCGAAGGGGTTTTTAAGGGTAGCGTCTACGGGGATTACGCAGAAAATTGCTGACGGCCGACACATGCGCAGATCGAATTGAGTCAAAAATTACCACGATGGACCTTGGCGATTTCCCATGTTAATTTGCATAAGGAATGAGCCAGAATCAGTGCTGCGAAGAGGGTTTTAAGGGTAGCGTCTACGGGGGAGGGGAGCGTCTACGGGGATTACGTAAATAAGGGTGTATACAAGAACGGGGGGTTATGCAAAAAGTAAATAAATGTGTATGTTTTTACGTGTATAAGGTATCTAGGGGGTGATTTAGAAGAAGCGAAGAGGCTTTTAAGGGTAGCGTCTACGGGGGGGTTGCGTAAAAAGTAAATAAGGATGTATACAAGAAGTAATTAGAAGAAAGAAAATATATGGAGGATTGTGTGTGTAAGAGATGAGGGGTAGTGCTTACGAGGGGGAGGGGCTATGCAGTTTGCTGATTTTTTAAGGGTTCTATATTTTGAAATTCTCAAAGGAGTGTTATTAGATTGATAACCAACATTTTTTTTTTAAAACGGATATGTGTGTGAATTCATATCATTTTATAGAAGGTTTTTTATATTGTAATAAATGAAATCTCGCATTATCATGAATACATCTAAGACAAACAAGCAGATTACAGCAACCACATTAGACTTTGCAACTTAGCAATAAGTGATGGGGATCTAACCATTGGTACAATATTTTGAAATTCTCAAAGGAATGTTATTAGATTGATAACCAACATTTTTTTTTAAACGGATATGTGTGTGAATTCATATCATTTTATAGAAGGTTTTTTATATTGTAATAAATGAAATCTCGCATTA
Organism: Galeruca laticollis; assembly: GCA_963921935.1. Taxonomy (NCBI): domain Eukaryota; kingdom Metazoa; phylum Arthropoda; class Insecta; order Coleoptera; family Chrysomelidae; genus Galeruca; species Galeruca laticollis. Next base: position 31,373,540 of record OY998183.1, on the reverse strand, counting down.
TATTAAATTCGCTTAGTAGGGAATATTTATGTGTTATTTCTATAGCTAGCAAGCACGTGCAGACCAAATCATTTATTCAGACAATAGCGAACTTGTTTCGAATATGATAAGATTGGAATGTCATGATAAGGGAATATTACTTCATATTACGGAATATTACTTTAGTATCTTTTAAAAAATATATGATATCAACTTGATATTGTATTAGTCATTTACGATAAAATCTAAACTGAGTTCATTCATGAAACAGCAGAATCTAGTTTTCTATCAAATTAATAAAAATAGATTTTATGTTGCAGTTTTTTTAAAATCATATTTAACCGATGTCTTTTTTTTATACGGGGTATTTTGAAAGTCTTGAAAGCATGTGCATGATTTCTTTTATAATAAATGAATGAGAGAATTGAGTGTTTGTATCACAATGTCATCGGAAGAGTATAGACGCAAATTGGAGGAATTTTCTAAAAGCGTTCGAGAATTGAGTAAAGATATTTCAATTTATGAAAATAAGATTAAACTGATAAAGCAATTGGAGCGAATGTGCTTGGAGGATAACGTCTTCAAAAATCGCCGCCTACAAAAAAATATCCACAGAATTGAACCGGCTACAATATGATGAATAATACAATTCGGGAACAACAAGATGCCATCAAGGATGAAATTAATAATGTTTTTGCAATGACATGTATAATTTTAACATCAGTATTTATTTTAATATTGAAAATTATATTGAATATTGTAAAACGAAAGTTTAAGTCTTCATGTACTATAGACATAAATGAGTATACAATGTGTTTCAATAAAACAACTCATCAATTTTTTCTTAAGAAATTCAACAAGAACTTTTACGTTTTGGATACAGAAGGTTCGGGAACAACAGGATGCCATCAAGGATGAAATTAATAACGTTTTTGCAATGACATGTATAATTTTAACATCAGTATTTATTTTAATATTGAAAATTATATTGAATATTGTAAAACGAAAGTTTAAGTCTTCATATAGTATAGACATAAATGAGTATACAATGTGTTTCAATAAAACAACTCATCGATTTTTTCTATTTATTTGAGTAAAATTACAATGGTATTACATTTAAAAACCAACATCGTAATCGTTCTACATTAATTTGTGTACAATTGAAAGCCCCATCGGCATGACAAGCATTCGAATGTTTTTTTAAACTTTCCATGGCTGAGGACGTTCCATCAAACTTGCAGACATCAACAACAGTTGTCGTAGAAATTCCATATTCTTCACATTTCTTTTGTAAAAATTCATATTTCTGATTACCGCGAACGTAAATACAATCGACATTAGACATTGTACTTTTCAAAATCTCGTCCAATTTTGAATAATCAACATCGCCAGAAGAATACTTGATTCCATGGATATGGTGTTCCAAAAAGTTGTTTGTTATTTTATCTTGATTGCTTAGCAAATGAAAGGGTTGTGGCGGCTTAAATATGTAGTGTCTATGTTTATATACGATTTCGATGGACAATTCCTTAGGATGGAATGTACCCTCGATAATGAAGCCTTGAATGTCAATGAATGCTATTCTCATCGTGGTTTATTTGTAACTGTCTCGCTGTGTATTTCAACACTGGTATTATATGATCGTTTTGATAATTTCCGTTAGGGGGTAATACTCTAATAAACAGTCATGTATAATTATACAATATGCTCTAGTATTTGCAGGAAATCCTACACCTACTTCAATTTCCACTTTTATATCAACTGTCGATGCCCTCATACCCTCCTCCTGTTTGGAACAGTCTATGACAAAGAGAGCACGATCTTTGAATGCTTCATAGTCCAATGTTGGATGTACTATGCTGGAATTGGTATAGCTTCTATAGAATGAGGCGTAATTATGATAGGCAAGAGTATAGTCGTTTTTTCCGAAATCCATCTTTAATCGTTCGGTGGGCCAAAAATCTCCGTTCAAAGCCAATCTTACATTGTTGGTGTTCAAGTGATCGAATTGCGAAGGATCGTTTGTCTTCTTATTGCGTCTATCTATTTGAAAGCATACGATAACGTATCGAGGTCTCTCGACAGACGAGCTCGTTTTAACTGACCAAATCTCATTTTTAGCGTCTTTTGTTAATGTAGGCAATACACAAAGTTCCCATTTCCTGAACGGAATGAATATTGGTCGATCACTTTTTATTTGCTCCATCATACGTAATTTTATTTCATCGTTAGAATAGACGTGTTTAACTTTCAATGCCATGCTATCTATAACAAACTTTATTGTAGTGTTAGATGTCGTAGTACCTGTTGTTACTTCATTTACTATTACAGCATCGTTATCATGACGAGCACGTATGAATCGAAAAGTTTGTTTTCCATATGTGATTTTAGTATAGTCATTGAATACATTGAAAATGTGTTTTAGAGGAATCAAAAAACTAAACGATTTATCAACATCATTCAATAGCGGTTTATTGGGATAATTCCAGCCAGCTAAAGCCATTTCTTTCGATTGTGGATTATAACACAACAAACTTCTAGCGGTAGTTACTATACCGGGATCTCGTACTATTTCTATTTCCTTTCCACTTTGAATGTAGGAACAAGAATCGAAGAGGAATGCACCGCAATTTGGCGTTAGATTAACATGTCCTCCTCCGCCACTAACTTCTAATTTTCCCTTAATTTCAAGTTGAGTTTCGTACATGAGAAAAAATGCGTCAGTTTGTTGGATGTCAAATTCCACAGAATCGCTGTTATTGAATGATTTCACATAAGGAACATAGGTGTGAAAATCTTCTTTTCTTATCGACTCTTCATATTGTGGATCTCGGTAAAGGTCAAATATCGAAGATATTTTCGTTGATGGTGGTGTCCTATCAGAACGCACGTACTTTCTTTTTAGTGTCATTCTTCTTCAACTTTAATCCGATTGCTTTGAGAAACGCCCGATTTGCAGAAAAGTATCACCTATTTATATCTTGTTTACATCGTCCCAGTAAACGTACTCTATATCTTTATCATTATAGGTCATGATGTGATCAGGTAATCCTTTACCTACGATGTTAGTGGTAATGTTTCGTCTTATAATAAATTGCTTTTTAATAATATTAATATACTTCCACCGCTGAGAACCTTTTAGTGTTCTATCTTTTTTTAAATGAACCCCCGTTCGTTCCAATAAAATTTTGTATGTAGGTAAATCATCTTCGGTATATTTGGGATGTTGGTAGAAAAGTAATTGGTAAAGACCTGGAGTAGCAGGTATTCTATCCCATCCTTTACCTCCTTCTACGAATATATCTCCGTTTTTTGCGTCAAAGTTTATGCGTTTATTCCCCAGAGTCCACTGATCGTTTTCAGCATTATACTTTGGACCGTACAAATAATCGATTTGTGAGTCTTCGTTAAAGAAATCGATGACACATTGTCGACCCATTGTAGGATATTGTTCGATGTACTCGTTGACTGTTCGTGGTGAGAAATGTTCACTAGTATTCACTTGAGGTTCACCATCATCATCATCATCATCATCCGTAAATACTGATTCATTTTTCGGATCATAACTGTATAATTCTTCATCACTGATAAAATTGGGAACATGTTCTTTTTTCTCTTTAGATGATGTGGGCTGTGGTGGTGGTGGAGGTAGGGTTGCTGTAATCTGCTTGTTTGTCTTAGATGTATTCATAATATTTACGATATCTTTGAGTGGATTAGATATAGGTTTGAAAATTCTATTTAGTGTCTCATCATGCTCAGTTTTGTTCAGTTTAAAAGATAAATACTTTTTTCTAATAATTCGTTTCAGATCTGCAATTTTTCGTTTTCGCACAGCGTCTGCATCAGATGACATCATAATGAAAAATGAATGGTTAAATAATTATTATATTTTTATATACATATCGAATCCTTTACGATATCTACCATCTTGTAAATCAAAGTCTTTAACAATAACCAATGCGCCATATTTATCATTCCAGCATTCAGAGCACATTTTCTTGAATTTTTCAAATGACATGTCGGGGGAAACGTGTTCGTTGAAGGCATGTTTAAGGTTAATTTCATCCTGTTTAAACATTACAATCATATTGCAGTTATCACGTATTAGCTGCTTTGGTATTTTCGAATAAGTCTGACATAGGTAGAAGACATCAATACTTCTGTGCCTACACATGGAAAAATATTCTTGAATTGTTTGTTGTTTGTCGCATGACACATCGTCAAAAATGAAAATCGAATTCGGTTTGGATTGTGTAGGACTTACAATTTCATCGTTTTCTTTAAACGGATAATATCCCACACCTTTTACACCAGTCAATATTTCTTCGAGCAGTTGGTATTTTGGTTGATATAGAGATTTAGAATAAACGTAGACATTTTTAAATTTTACACCATTTGGATTGAACAGCAATGATAGCACAATATTTGTTTTCCCACATCCGCTGGGGCCACAAATAATAGCACGAAACGAATCAGGTAATAAAAGTCCATGTTTTCGGCTACGTCTATCTTCCAAAACGCTATCGAAATTTTCAATCGGTAATGACTGCTCTTGTTCAACAATCTCCATCTTATGATACTTTTTCAAACAGTGCAGCTATAATTATAGGTTCCATCGTGAGCAAATAGTCAGTCTTCATGTTGATTCACGAAGGTGAAGGTGTGCTAAATTCACTCATAAACAATTTGCCTTTTGAGCTTCATTTTCCTGGCTACCAATACTGTGGACGTAAGTTTCACTATTTTTATTTTTTCACAATATTAAATCCTCTATTTATATATGCTGGAACGCGTCTGAAAAAACAGCTACTACGAGGAGATACAGGTGTCAACGCTCTCGACGCAGCTTGCAAAAATCACGATATCGCATACGCATCTAACAAGTCACTCACAGATCGTCATAAAGCTGATTTGGTACTAGAAAACGCCGCTTGGGGGCGAGTAAAGTGAAAAGACGCTAAATTAGGTGAAAAGACAGCCGCCTGGCTCGTTACCACTGGAATGAAGGTCAAACGCAAGTTGGGAATGGGTATGAAGCCGAAGCGTCGTAGATCTTTTCATCGTGATGTTGTTATGAAGGTGAAGAAATCCATGAAAAAAGGATCTTCGCTGTCAGATACAGCGATGTTTGCACTGCGAGCAGCAAAATCTCTCATTAAAAAATTCGGAGGCCGAAAACATGTTCCAATACCTAGAATAATACCTGTAGCTAAGTCTGGAGGATTTTTACCTCTAATACCTCTTTTCGCTGGACTTTCAGCTTTGGGAGCATTATCAGGCGGTGCTGCGGGAATTGCGAAAACTGTGATCGATGCAAAAAATGCTCAAAAGAAATTGGAAGAAGATCATCGTCATAATAAAGCTATGGAGCCTATAGGTAAAGGATTGTATTTGCGAAAGAACGCTAAAGGTGGATATGGATTATTCTTGAAAAAAAACTACCATTGAAGCTACCCAATAGAGCATTATTAGACTATGAATTAATCAAGTTTGCCAAATTATTGAAAATAAAATATTTTCAAGATGTGTACATGCGCGATTCTCTACCGAAAAACGGACCTCGACGATGTGAATCAGCAATACTAAACTCAGGTACGCATTGGGTAGCATATAGGAAGATGAATGACTGCGTCGAATATTTCGATTCATTTGGTAATCTGAAGCCTCCGAGAGAACTTGTCACTTATCTTGCTGGCAGTAAAATATTTTACAATTACGAGCAATACCAAAATTACAATCAGATCAACTGTGGACATTTGTGTTTGCAATTCCTCTATAATGTCTGAAGCATGGTTGGTTGGCGAAACACAATTGTAGTCGTCTTTTACAAGTGCCGAATTGAAAACTATTCCTCTAAAGTATTTGGTAGAGCGAGTTAAACCTTGGGATTTATTAGACAATTGGCATAAATTACTAAAAGAATATCAATCGAATTTCAACTTGCAAATTTGCTTGCCTTGTTTTGTGCATTACAATCGACCGGATCAACGTACTCATGTCGATGGTCCGGTTAGCTCACAACGCAACTGTCATGCATGTAATTATTATTTGAAAAAATAAAATTGTTTTTTCTAATCTAGTAATATTATTTAAATACACCACTCCCATAAACATCACAGTCATGTCTCAACTGTTGAACTTAACGTCCACATCGAATGAATTCTCCTTCACTCCTCCCACACCGATAATATTGAAACCTGAAAAAGAATACTTTATTGGTGTGTTGGGGTTTCATTCGTATCATTCTATACTGAATATCGATGGTGAGAAATTTTATTTCTACAATAAAAATGATCGTAAGAAAGGACTCATCACCATTAACTTCCCGGCAGGATGTTACGAAATCACAGATATTGAAGCTTATCTCATCGATCAATTCAAATTGAAGACGGATACAACTGTGGCCGATATATCTTTGAAGCCCAACAACAACACTCTTCAGTGTGAAATTTACAGTCGACAGCACGCCATCGATTTTGAATACTCTGATAGTTTGAGTAAAATACTAGGATTTTCTCCAAAGATACTAGATCCTGGTAAAGTCCACCGATCCGATCTACCTGTTAACATTTGTAAAATATAAACTTTACTATTCGATTGCAATATTGCTGAAGGATCGTTTGACGGAGATAAGCCTGCTCATACAATATTCAGTTTCCCAATTACAGTGGACCCTGGTTATGCAATCAACGAACGACCGAACAATCCGATTTACTTAGCTGTGAGCAGCACAAACGAAATCACCAACATTACCGTAAGAGTGTTGAATCAAGATCTCGATCCAGTAAATTTTCGAGGAGAAAAAAGCACGTTACTTTTACATCTATTGGAACGTTAATGGGTCTACTTATCAACAACGACTATTATAAAAGTCCCTCATCATCTACAACAAAATTAGTCTCTTGCAGATCGTTCAAAAGAACGAAGCTTCATCTAACTCCTGCAAATCGGGCGTTTCTCAAAGCAATCGGATTAAAGTTGAAGAAGAATGACACTAAAAAGAAAGTACGTGCGTTCTGATAGGACACCACCATCAACGAAAATATCTTCGATATTTGACCTTCACCGAGATCCACAATATGAAGAGTCGATAAGAAAAGAAGATTTTCACACTTATGTTCCTTATGTGAAATCATTCAATAACAGCGATTCTGTGGAATTTGACATCCAACAAACTGATGCATTTTTTCTCATGTACGAAACTCAACTTGAAATTAAGGGAAAATTAGAAGTTAGTGGCGATGGAGGACATGTTAATCTAACGCCAAATTGCGGCGCATTCCTCTTCGATTCTTGTTCCTACATTCAAAGTGGAAAGGAAATAGAAATAGTACGAGATCCCGGTATAGTAAGTACCGCAAGAAGTTTGTTGTGTTATAATCCACAATCGAAAGAAATGGCTGGCTGGAATTATCCCAATAAACCGCTATTGAATGATGTTGATGAATCGTTTAGTTTGTTGATTCCTCTAAAACACATTTTCAATGTATTCAATGACTATACTAAAATCACATATGGAAAACAAACTTTTCGATTCATACGTGCTCGTCATGATAACGATGCTGTAATAGTAAATGAAGAAACAACAGGTACTACGACATCTAACACTACAATAAAGTTTGTTATAGATAGCATGGCATTGAAAGTTAAACACGTCTATCCTAACGATGAAATACAATTACGTATGATGGAGCAAATAAAAAGTGATCGATCAATATTCATTCCGTTCAGGAAATGGGAACTTTGTGTATTGCCTACGTTAACGAAAGACGCTAAAAATGAGATTTGGTCAGTTAAAACGAGCTCGTCTGTCGTGAGACCTCGATATGTTATCGTATGCTTTCAAATAGATAGACGCAACAAGAAGACAAACGATCCTTCGCAATTCGATCACTTGAACACCAACAATGTAAGATTGGCTTTGAACGGAGATTTTTGGCCCACCGAACGATTAAAGATGGATTTCGGAAAAAACGACTATACTCTTGCCTATCATAATTACGCCTCATTCTATAGAAGCTATACCAATTCCAGCATAGTACATCCAACATTGGACTATGAAGCATTCAAAGATCGTGCTCTCTTTGTCATAGACTGTTCCAAACAGGAGGAGGATATGAGGGCATCGACAGTTGATATAAAAGTGGAAATTGAAGTAGGTGTAGGATTTCCTGCAAATACTAGAGCATATTGTATAATTATACATGACTGTTTATTAGAGTATTACCCCCTAACGGAAATTATCAAAACGATCATATAATACCAGTGTTGAAATACACAGCGAGACAGTTACAAATAAACCACGATGAGAATAGCATTCATTGACATTCAAGGCTTCATTATCGAGGGTACATTCCATCCTAAGGAATTGTCCATCGAAATCGGATATAAACATAGACACTACATATTTAAGCCGCCACAACCCTTTCATTTGCTAAGCAATCAAGATAAAATAACAAACAACTTTTTGGAACACCATATCCATGGAATCAAGTATTCTTCTGGCGATGTTGATTATTCAAAATTGGACGAGATTTTGAAAAGTACAATGTCTAATGTCGATTGTATTTACGTTCGCGGTAATCAGAAATATGAATTTTTACAAAAGAAATGTGAAGAATATGGAATTTCTACGACAACTGTTGTTGATGCCTGCAAGTTTGATGGAACGTCCCCAGCCATGGAAAGTTTAAAAAAACATTCGAATGCTTGTCATGCCGATGGGGCTCTCAATTGTACACAAATTAATGTAGAACGATTACGATGTTGGTTTTTAAATGTAATACCATTGTAATTTTACTCAAATAAATAGAAAAAATTGATGAGTTGTTTTATTGAAACACATTGTATACTCATTTATGTCTATACTACATGAAGACTTAAACTTTCGTTTTACAATATTCAATATAATTTTCAATATTAAAATAAATACTGATGTTAAAATTATACATGTAATTGCAAAAACGTTATTAATTTCATCCTTGATGGCATCCTGTTGTTCCCGAACCTTCTGTATCCAAAACGTAAAAGTTCTTGTTGAATTTCTTAAGATAAAATTGATGAGTTGTTTTATTGAAACACATTGTATACTCATTTATGTCTATAGTACATGAAGACTTAAACTTTCGTTTTACAATATTCAATATAATTTTCAATATTAAAATAAATACTGATGTTAAAATTATACATGTCATTGCAAAAACATTATTAATTTCATCCTTGATGGCATCTTGTTGTTCCCGAATTGTATTATTCATCATATTGTAGCCGGTTCAATTCTGTGGATATTTTTTTGTAGGCGGCGATTTTTGAAGACGTTATCCTCCAAGCACATTCGCTCCAATTGCTTTATCAGTTTAATCTTATTTTCATAAATTGAAATATCTTTACTCAATTCTCGAACGCTTTTAGAAAATTCCTCCAATTTGCGTCTATACTCTTCCGATGACATTGTGATACAAACACTCAATTCTCTCATTCATTTATTATAAAAGAAATCATGCACATGCTTTCAAGACTTTCAAAATACCCCGTATAAAAAAAAGACATCGGTTAAATATGATTTTAAAAAAACTGCAACATAAAATCTATTTTTATTAATTTGATAGAAAACTAGATTCTGCTGTTTCATGAATGAACTCAGTTTAGATTTTATCGTAAATGACTAATACAATATCAAGTTGATATCATATATTTTTTAAAAGATACTAAAGTAATATTCCGTAATATGAAGTAATATTCCCTTATCATGACATTCCAATCTTATCATATTCGAAACAAGTTCGCTATTGTCTGAATAAATGATTTGGTCTGCACGTGCTTGCTAGCTATAGAAATAACACATAAATATTACCTACTAAGCGAATTTAATATAATGCGAGATTTCATTTATTACAATATAAAGAACCTTCTATAAAATGATATGAATTCACACACATATCCGTTTAAAAAAAAATGTTGGTTATCAATCTAATAACACTCCTTTGAGAATTTCAAAATATTGTACCAATGGTTAGATCGCCATCACTTATTGCTAAGTTGCAAAGTCTAATGTGGTTGCTGTAATCTGCTTGTTTGTCTTAGATGTATTCATGATAATGCGAGATTTCATTTATTACAATATAAAAAACCTTCTATAAAATGATATGATTTCACACACATATCCGTTTTAAAAAAAAATGTTGGTTATCAATCTAATAACATTCCTTTGAGAATTTCAAAATATAGAACCCTTAAAAAATCAGCTAACTGCATAGCCCCTCCCCCTCGTAAGCACTACCCCTCATCTCTTACAATCACAATCCCCCATATATTTTCTTTCTTCTAATTACTTCTTGTATACATCCTTATTTACTTTTTACGCAACCCCCCCGTAGACGCTACCCTTAAAAGCCTCTTCGCTTCTTCTAAATCACCCCCTAGATACCTTATACACGTAAAAACATACACACTTATTTACTTTTTGCATAACCCCCCGTTCTTGTATACACCCTTATTTACGTAATCCCCGTAGACGCTCCCCTCCCCCGTAGACGCTACCCTTAAAACCCTCTTCGCAGCACTGATTCTGGCTCATTCCTTATGCAAATTAACATTGGAAATCGCCAAGGTCCATCGTGGTAATTTTTGACTCAATTCGATCTGCGCATGTGTCGGCCGTCAGCAATTTTTTGCGTAATCCCCGTAGACGCTACCCTTAAAAACCCCTTCGCTTCTTCTAAACCACCCTCTACCTTATACACGTAACAACATACACACTTACTTTTCGCATAACCCCCGTTCTTGTATGCACCCTTATTTACATAATCTCCGTAGACGCTACCCTTAAAAACCCCTTCGCTTCTTCTAAACCACCCTATACCTTATACACGTAACAACATACACACTTATTTAATTTTTGCATAACCCCCGTAGCCGCTACCGTCATTATCCCAAAAATTTTGGCAATTGGCCCAGGCCAAACCCCCAAAAAACTTTTTGCATAACCCCCGTAGACGCTACCCTTAAAAACCCCTTCGCTTCTTCTAAACCACCCTCTACCTTATACACGTAACAACATACACACTTATTTACTTTTTACATAACCCCCGTAGACGCTACCGTCATTACTTGCTAACCATCTAGAGACTTCTTTTACTTCTTGTAAACCCTCTGGAAACTTCTTCCTATCGGTAACCACCCATAGGCCATCCGCCTGTTCATCCGATAAAGTGTCACAGAACATACGTGTATTACCTACTGTCATTCGTTTTGCCATTTTAATTGAGTTTAAAATTTACAGATGTTTCCTATATTTTTAATAAACCGCCCCACGTTTTGGGTGACAATTGAACTTTAATTTGATTTATTTTTTACATATTTATTTATTAAAGTTTAGATAATTATTATTTTTATATGTAGAAAATTTTGTTTTGATGTGGCTAGCTCAGTTAATCATTTTTATATTATATTTGTGATGTATTGTTATTTTATGCGGGAGCATGAAACTCTCTCTACTCTTTGAGTCCTGGCATTTAAAAAATGTATTACCTTTATTTAAATAAAAAGAAACACCTTACTTTAAACAACATTTAATTTTAAAATAAAAATTTTCAATTTAATAATTATAAGTTGAGACGCCAATGGTTACCTCTAAAGAAATTATCGATTTTATATTTTCTACTGTGCGCATGCTCAAAATCCAGTCATGCGGACTTCAAGCGTAAAATGAACATACAACAATGAGATGATGGAGCATCGGTGCTCATTCGATACACCTAATATTGTCGAAGGATAAATACTTAAATAGTTTAACACATAGAAGAATTTATGTGGAGAAATTACATAGGAATATTACAAATATGCTGTGAAAAAAATTACAATTAGAAGATTTATATACATGGAAATATTATAAGATTTATATACAGATGGACATATTACATGGAAATAAATTTAAGCATCATTCTTATGATAAAATGGCGTAAGTACATATTTTTATTTATTTGAATTAGGCCTTTTTGATAATGTTAATGATTTATTTTATTAACTAACTAAATAAAGTCCGTTTTCTTTTTTATTTTAGATCGATCATTGCTGTGAATGTTTATCAATTTACGAAATTAAGCACTTATTTGAGTTTTTTCTCTTATTATTGGCCAATAATATTTTAAAAGAACACTGACCTGATGCTCTGGAATTGGGATAACGCTTCTGGACCCCAGGAAGACTCCTCTGAAGTTCCAACACCAATTTTGGAGAAATTTGACTGATTTTTGTAGAAAAACTGGATCTGATTATCTGTGAGTATTATTAGGATTGTTTTTAAGAGTATTTGTTAAATTTTATCAAGTTATTTCGGGAATTTCATGAAATTTTCGGGAACACTATAACACACAGTCCACATATCTCGACGCCAGCTTCCAACCTCCTTAGCTTCCTTCCGATTCTCAACTTTTTTCAACAAACAAGTATATTGTTTTTTCCAGGTCACTATTTACAAGAGTTTGTTTCTTTACTTGTTGATTGAAAATTTGATCTGTCATTTTGTTTCTAACCAATCAAATATTGTCCTATGCAATTGAATTATTTAACTTAGTTTACTTAGTAGAAAAGTTCATACATTTACTATTTAACATTATTAATTCACTTGTAGAGAGTCTTTTGAGTTTTTATCATCCAAATAAATTAACAATTGGTTATATACATAGATAGATACTTTTTTAAATATTTCAATATCTAATCTTGTTATTAACAGTCTATTACTGTTACAATTATATTACTTAAATCATAAATCCTTTTATGTAATCTCTATCTAATCTTTGTATTAAATTATCTATACTAACTCCTTTAATAAATTATTATTTATTGATTCTATGTTCATTTTACTGACACTATATCATTTCTATTTATATTTTTAATAGTTTAGCTATGAGAAACTATACTCCCTATTCTAGTAAATATTTGTATTTATTTTATAATGTAACTGCTTATATTTATAATTATTGTGACTTGACTATTCTAATAATTGTTTCTTTTTAGATGTACAGCTGATTACGTTATAGAAGATATTCATTGTAATAGGCAACTTTATTTACTCCATTACATTTGTTAGGCAATTTCTAAATTTTGTACTATTATTGAGGTAATTTCTTTATTTATTAAATTGTTATTGACTAATTATTTAATATATCTTTACTTAATATGCTTTTAATTAAGAAAAGTGTTTCCTTTTTAATTGTGTTTTCTTAAATTATATTTTTTTTATATGTTTTCATATTAGCAACATATTCCTATAGAAGTAATTCTCTTAATATCTATGATATCTGGTTCAATATATATTATTGTGAATATATTATTCTTATTCTATTTCATTTGCCACACGTTGCAGTGACATTTTATTGTGGATAGTATTTGTGTTTCAAAATCAATAAAATTTTAATTCAAATCGCCCGGTATATTTAAGAAATTATTTTGGTCAACAATAATGCCACACAGCGCACTCACCTTTATCTCGTCTTATCATTAATTTCTATATGAGAACTCAGCTTCTCAGGATCTGGGTTCATGGGCTTTTTTATATATAATAAATCTTGTTATTATTATTTTATATGCGCCAAATATTTGATATTAAAAAAATTCTGTTAAATTAAATATTTTTTTTTCATAAATCTCTGTAGTGCGGTCCTGCATACCTCATCTCAAGGAAACCTTCAGTGGTGAATGCCGTCCAAACAGTATTGCCAACTTACAAAAGAAAACACTGAATCAAGATTCACAGATATATGATTCTATTTATTTGAGAGAAAAGAATTTTTTATCTCGTAAAAAAAATCAAAAAATACATTATTTTTCCTTGCATACGATATATAAAGAAAAATAAAACTTATCTATGATGGTCTTTCACACAAAATTCATACCAATGAAATTATACATGTACGTATGCAACTTATTATGCGTTTAAGTTGTGTTGGTAATTGTACTCAACAAAAACAAATACATATACTAAATGAACGATTGTGATATGTACATAAGAATATCGGATATAATTCAATACCTAATGTTCCTTTATATCTACAAGTAAGTTTTCATTTAAAAAAAATTATGAAATACCTTATGTTTTCCACTAATGTTCTATAGAAGAATATTCATTTTTCTTGCATTTTAGGAAGTTCTGGAAAATTTCTTGGGAAGCTGGATACACAGTTCTTTTGAATCAACTCGTTACTGAAAAGCCTTTTAGTGTTTTCTTCTGGGATTGTGTAAAGGATATTTGCACTGTATACATGGAATATTTAATTCAGGAATCGTTTTATAAGGTTAGTTTCACTAGTCTTTTTGGGAAGCTGGATTCACAGTTCATTTTTATCACTTCATTACTGAAAAGTCTTTCAGTATTTTCTTCTATGATTATGTAAAGGATATTTACACTGTATATATCAAATATTTAGTTCAGGAATCGTTTTAGATGATTAGTTTCACTATTCACTTTTAAATATTGGTTATAAATTTTACAAGTCTTATAATTATTATGAAAGAAAAATAATGTGTTTCTTTTGGCTTTTCTTAGCACCAACCCTCTACTACTTTCTTATTTCAAAAATCAACAACCTTCCCTTATCTCCCTAAGCAACCACTTTTTTCTAAACAAAAAACCTTATTTTTCATTAGCCCTCTGTTTATTTAACATAAAAATATTTGTAACCAATCAAAATTACTCATAGTCCTTTATTCATGGATTTCATTATATGTTTTAAGATATTAACTTTTTAATTATGAAACATAATTTCTTACAATTTTAAACAAACAATTCATATCTATATCATATATATTATTAATTCTTAAAATTTTTAGCTGTTGGCCTTGCTCTACTCAACTGACACATATTTCAAACAGATGTCAAAATTTTTATAACCCTAATATTTTTATTTGGAATTTCAACTTTTGGGTATATTACAAGAAACACCTCCAGGGCTTCCAAATAGTCCGATGGCATCTAATGGGAATTTAAGATATGCACAAACATTTGACGATTTCACCCCGAAGAGTGGACTCATTCATTTCGTAACAGGTGATGTTATTTTTATAAACTTTTCTCTTTAATAGTTTGAATTCTTATATCGGTGTCATGTACATATGTACAAGGTACATTATAAAGTCCAAATAAATTACTTTAGTTCGATTTAGTTTAATTTAGTTTAAGTTTGACTCCCATATAGTCCTTCCTTCAATAATTTTATACTCGTTAATATCTTAAGTTGTTATTGATTCGTGTTAGATATATACAGTGTGTAGCATTATTTTTTCACAATAATATATATATATATATATATATATATATATATATATATATATATATATATAAATAAGATGTAGGAATATCGCGTGATATGTAAACAACAACAACAAAGAGATTCATGGGTAATTCACGCAAAAAGAAAAAGGCTACTGAAAGAGAGTGGTAACCGCAGGCATGCATGTTTCTGGCTCATTTGCCGTCCTCAGCACGGTATAATCAAATAAGGATGTGAATCTTAGCCTACTAGATAAAAAATAATTATTAATCTCTTTCAAGCTTTTCCTTATGCCAGTAATATGATCTTCGATAGTATGTAGTGGAAATGTTTATTTATTTATTCATTACTTCTCCAACAAATGTTTGATTGCGTTTTAATACCTAATATAAGTATTTTCAATAAATAATTACATATTATGATAATTTTCTTCAGAATGTCTCTTTATGGCGAACGGTTTCCTTGGCATGTACAACGATCTAAAAATCTACATATCTCCTAAACCATAAATTTTATCGAGTTAAACAAAGAGTACCTTTTTGGTAGAAAATCGATTGAAAAATTCATTATTGCTATCTTTAGATTGTACAGGTTGCCCCTGTAAAACTTAGGGATTGTTAACCATTGGGCATGAGCCGCCCCTGGCCTTCATATAGTAGTGTAGAATTATTTATTCCGTCAATAACACTACATGGACATACGTAATCTTCCATTAAAAATTCATAATGTTTCAATGTATAATTTAGAAAATATACTAAAATATAAGTTCATATTTCACTACTTTAAAGGCCTACAACTCAGAAACGAGGGATCGTATTGTTATGGTTTGAATTCTCTGAGAAGTTAATCTTGTTGAAAATTAAATATTTCATTAATACAGCATTATAGACTTTCAATTTTCTTTTAATGATGGGGTAATAAATAACTATTCTGGTGAAAATGCATAGTCTGTACACTGTTTAATTGCTGGATTTATATTAAAGAAATAAACTAGTCAGTGTACATAAATTGATGAAATATAGTTGTCTTACCTGGATGCTTATTAGTTCTCGGTATTTTCCTAAGAAAGTCCTGATCTCTAATAATCTTGATATTGTGGCAAACTTCTATTTTTTTTTGTTATGCATTTGTTTTGATTACGTCATATAACTGTCAATTGAGATATAAACAGTGTTGCCAACAGAGTTCGTCGATAATTCCCAATTTTTATGTAGAAAAATCCCTAGAATTCCCTAGATCAAAATTACATTGACAATCCCACTCATGTATAATAATTCACATTTGTGAGTACAAGAATCGTAGTTTGCTATCGGCTAAATAGGAAGGACCAGAAATGCAAGTGGATAAAAATATCGGATAAATTACGTTACCGTAGCAACGTTAGGATTTACCGCTTGTTTATCAAGCGTTAAGCGTCGCATCATTTCTACAATTGTAAACGTTAAAGCAGGATTTAACAGCAAGTATGTCGAGATTTGGAAATATTTGCGAGGCAGAAATAGTGAGGGAAATTGAAAAATCCACTTCCAAAAAATACATTCATGGGATTGTCTTATAAAATACCACGCAAGTTCATATCTAGCAGAATATTTTTTCCAGTGGTTTTCTCATACTTACTTTCATATAGGTAATTTAACTCGATCCGTGCAGGCAAAATTACGAGAGCGTAGCAGGTCGATTAGTTCGAAGCAGTTGAAAATTTCCTATATATTAGGTGAAATTCCCTTTTTCCCGATTGCATCTAAAAATCCCTACAACTAGGGAAAAATTACCTAGGTTGGCATCACTGGATATAAAACACCAACACGAGCGTTCACACGATGCGTTCTCGATCTCTTTTATATTGTGTGAGTAAGACAAGACTGAGAATAGTTAGGGAATACGAAACATTACGATGAAAAGAGCGAGACTAGAGATGAAACCCACATAGAGAAATAAATATATTATTATTTGTCTATGGAATTCCATTACCCAGAACAATTTTGGAATTCTTAAACATTTGATTTTCTTTTATCTCAAATGTCCATGTTATTTACCATAACTAAAGGAGTGTTTTTTTCATTTACCATAGTCATATATCATAGTAATTGTCACGGATACTTTGCTAATTAGTCATATTGAATGGTACTTTCAATTCGACACTTCACCTGTTGGTCAACCTAGTTGCTTATAAATTGTTTGATTAATTTTTGGATTTATCCGTATTGGAACGGGATTTGATTTGCGCAAATTATAAGAATATAGTCGGCTTTAGTTTTGGAGAATTTGGGAATACACTGTTCTAATTTAACCTCTTTTACTTTGGGTTAATTAGAGGGAATGTAGTTTCTTTGTTGTTATACGATGTACTCGAAGGACCAAATGGGCATTTTTCACTTTAGGTATGATGTAAATGATGTACTGTACGATGCAATGAAACACTTATGTCACTTTAGGTTTTATATTGTCAGGAAGTTATAATTTATTTATTTTGCGTCGACAATTAAGACTTCACTTGTTTACGCGATGAATGAAGGTATTATGCACATACTTCGATGATTTATCGAAAATTGAAGCTTAAGGACACATTGTTGTTCCCCGTATCAAAACGCCGGGTGATTCTACGAAGTGAGGTACCTTGTTGTACCACGTTGTATGATGGAAAGAGGAAAGTGTGTTTGGGAAGTCTGTCTGGGAAGTGTGTGAGAATGAGGTTATTTCGTACTTATACGTTGTGTGACGTAGGGTCACTTGTTAGGGTCTAACCAATGGGATACGAGTATTTTAAAATGTAATGTTCAAACACAAGTGAAATTGCCAGTTGGAGATATGTTTTTTTTGGGGTTTTCAACGGTTTCGTACAAACAGATAACAGGGTTTGGACGAGCGTTTTTATGAAGAGATAAGATGTCGGGGACTTTGATATATTCAGTGGAATTTCAGAAAACGATATTTATCTGCTTCTCTTGGGTGTTAGTAAATTTAAATGACTTTTTTTGGTGATGTAAAGAAATATTAACTGTTGAAAATAAGGATATATTTAGTTATATGTTTTGAGCATAATATTCGATTTGTAGTATACAGGGGAAGTTGAAATAAAATCACGGGAGAATTTGGTAATTAAAAACCAAATTCGAACATATTGGGGGCGCGGGAAGAATGGAAGAGAGGTGAGAGATGGCTGCTCTCAGACATCGAATGCTGATGTTAGTGAAAGGGTATGGAGCGTGAGTGTGTGTACAGTGTTGATGCAGGATTGTGAATGAAAGTGAATCATTTTGAGAGTAACTATGTAAATAGGTGTATAGGGGTTGTAAAGTAACCTAATGTCGGTGTCAGAGTGTTGTAAGGACTCTAATGTCATGAATGTAACGAATGTAAGCAATATACTCTAGAAATGGACTAGAGTTGTAAACGATAAGAATGTAAGCAATATACTCTAGAAATGGACTAGAGTTGTAAACGATAAGAGTGTAAGCAATATACTCTAGAAATGGACTAGAGTTGTAAACGATAAGAATGTAAGCAATATACTCTAGAAATGGACAAGAGTTGTAAACGATAAGAAGATAAGCAATATACTCTAGAAATGGACTAGAGTTGTAAACGATAAGAATGTAAGCAATATACTCCAGAAATGGACTGGAGTTGTGAACGATAAGAAGATAAGCAATATACTCTAGAAATGGACTAGAGTTGTAAACGATAAGAGTGTAAGCAATATACTCTAGAAATGGACTAGAGTTGTAAACGATAAGAGTGTAAGATATATACTCTAGAAATGGACTAGAGTTGTAACCGATAAGAAGATAATAATACCTTTGTCCAGGTATTCACATAAAAGAATAATACCTTTGTCCAGGTATTCACAGAAAAGAATAATACCTTTGTCCAGGTATTCACATGAAAGACTAAGTAAATGAAGTAAAGAACGAGAATGTTTACGTCGATTCTAGTTCGACAAGTGTGGTACCAGTTTGTTTTACGAGTAACGGTCCAGGAATCTCGGACTTCCCAGTATTTAATGAGATAATGAGAGAAACGAAAGACAATGTTGAAGTCGATTCTATTTCGACAAGTGTGGTACCAGTTTGTTTTACGAGAATTATATATTAAAACTTCGAACTTGGGTTTTTAAAAACAATTTTACAACTATATTTAGAACTTTATTATACAACGGTTGAACAGAGAATGAAATTTAAGATAATACAGAGTTTTTATAATCTTCCTGTTTTACAAAGAGTCATCGTTTTATTTATATGGTGTCAGATCTTTCTTCTTATGTAATTCCTCCCCTCTAAGACGAGAACATAACGGAGTGGTGTTCGAGTTTTGGTTTTTCTGTTGGATTTTCTTCTTTGCTTTGGACTTCTTCCCTTATTTGTTTTCTGCCGCATTGCTGAAGCGATGTCTTGATTTTCTTCTTGAAGATCCATCCCACTATTATTAAGATGGCAATAACAGAGGACAAGCCGCCGAAAATTCGTGAATAGTGTTTAGATGTTGAAATTCCTAATGATACAAGTTGTTTTGACATTTTGCTGATTTTGTGGATTTCTTCCAAATTGATTTTTTCTGTTTTGGGTGCTTCGTACTCTGGTATAATTTCTAATTTTTCCCAGTTTAGCTTTGGGTGAAATAATGGTTTTCCTTCTTGAATTCTGGCGTCGTTGATAAATTTTTTAGTGTTGACTTCTATTTGACATGATTCTGGTATTTTTATTAGTGTGGAGAAAACTTTTTCTGTTTGCATTGGTATAATGATTACTTCGTCTTGTGTTATTTGTTCAACGAGAGATTCTTCTAATGTTAACTTGATTTTCTTGCAGCTTTTCACCGTCTGGTTTTCTATGAGCTGTAGAGTGCAGTTGTCTTCAGGGAAATGGTCTTCCATGCAAAAATATGTATCCTCTAGTAGTGGACAGTTTTCTTCTTTGAATTGATGTTCTGAGTTGGTTTGTGCCAAATAGGGATACTTTAGAGGGAATATTTGGTTGTTTTGAATGATAGGAAAGAGGTGATAAAACTTAAAAATTTCTGCTTTGATAATTGGTATATGTATTGCAAAAATTAATTTTTTATTTTCAAATGTGACTTGTGTGCCTAAAAATTGGTAGTATGTTCCTAAATTTCATAATTTGGTTGTCTGGGTAAATTTTTCTTAAGTATTCTAAAGTGTTTAGTAACTCTTGACTAGAAATAATAGAAGGATGAAGTGTGTTGAGTTTTGCAAAAGCTATGGAATCTTCTAAATTATCTAAAAACGTGATAACATTTTGGCAATCCAGATTTATTTGGGAAATAATTCCTTGAAAGGTTAAATACTCATGTGATTCAGTGATTGATTTTTGTACGCTCATTTGAAATTTTCCCAGAGAATTTGCAAAATTTTCTTGATTTTTTGATAATATGCGAATTGTTGTGCTGTAATTTTTTATTAGATTGTTTGAAAGTGAACGTTGCAAATTTATTTCCGTAACCATGTTCTGTTGGTTTGTTTCGAGAATTTTTATTGCGTTATCATATCTATTACCGTCGTCAGCGTCAAGTGTACCAAACAGCCATTTCTGTAATTGTCCGACTCCGTTAAAGAAACTTCTTTTATTACGAATATGAATATGAGGTTGTAAGTTATCAAGTTTCGTTCTTGTAATTTTTATGAGAAATTCTGTCCTTAATAACATATCTTGAGATAAGGCATGGTATGAGATTTCATTAGTTGCGTTTTTTGTAACTAAATTATTTTTTATAACGAAGAAATGTTTCTCAATGTTAAACAATTGCTTAATAATAGGTTCTAAATTTAAATAATGTATAAATGTATGTTTACTATAAATAAGACGTGCCTCTCCTAATTGTATTGGTAATAAAGAGTTATTTACAGTCGTCGACTCTATATCTCTTATAGTACTACTCGTGTATATTACTGGTATTGCCAGAAGTATCAGGAATGTTGTTTTCATCTGTTCCATTTTCCTGAAACAGTTGTTTTTTGTTAGTTTTTGGTTTTCTGGCACTTGCTTTATGATATATATTTTTATCTGTTATCAATTTAATTTTTGTTTGAGCTAGTACTTTACGTTTTTCGAATTTTGGAAGTTTTTTATTTCTGGTTTTTGTACGAATGTAAGCTACTTTTTCGTTTTTATAGTCAAGGGGGTCTGTGCGCTCTTCGTTTCTTTTACTAATAATTTTTTCTTTTGTTGTTTTGTTAGTTTCTTTTATATTTTCATAAACTCGTTTGGCCGCTTGTTTGTGAGTTTGTACGTAATCTGAAATTATTACATGATCATTAAGGTCGAAAGGGTTGGTCTCGTTTATATGTCCTTTTATTACTTCGAATGGTGTATGTTTAGTAACACTATGGATTGAGTTGTTATATCCGAGTATAGCCCGTTTTAATAATTGGTCTGAGGTGAGGTTTCCATTTTGTTCCCTTAAACAACGCACATGTTCGATTAGGGTAGAATGAAATCTTTCGACAGGACTGTTTGAATTACTGTTTCTAGCAGTAGTATAGTGAAGTTCTATTCTGTAAAGTTCGCAAAAAATTTCAAGATCTTTATTTTTAAATTCTGTACCCGAATCAGCTGTTATTCTACTATAGATATTCCGTTTACAGCTGGTAGAGGATAAGCTTGGCCATATCGAGAAAATGTATCTATTATAGTTAAATAAGTGTTTCCTGAAATTTGAAAACAGTCAATATGAATGTGTTGAAAAGGACGTGAACAAGTTGGTGTAAGGTTGAATTTTACTATAGGTGGATTTCGATCGTATTTATTTTTCTGACAAATTTCGCAGTTATTTATATAATTTTCGATATCGTCTAACATTTTTGGCCAGTAAAATCGTTTAGTAAGTGCTTCTTTCGTTTCATTTATACCACGGTGGCAAGTTTTTGTTACGTGGTAAAATTCGAGTTTTTCTTTTTGAGCGTCTCTAGTCTGAATATCTTCTAATACAGTATTACTTTGAATTATTTTGAAGGCAGAGTTTTTAAAATAAGATTGCATAGTAGTCGTGAAAGTTCTAGATAGCTCAGGGTGTTGGAAAAAAATAGCATATTTTTTGTTTGGGGCGATATATTCTTTTACGAAATTTATTATATCAGTTTGTGAAATTTTTGAGGGTAGTGTAACATATAATCTAGTATTGTCAACAATTTTTAAAATTCTAGTTTGGGTAGATTCTATATCTCCCAATGTTATGAATATTTGATTTTTGTACGTGTTTAATATTCTTTCAGTAATTGGTATGGAAAAAATAGGATTTTCTGCAGATGTATGTTTAGTTTCAATGTCAGAATCGGAGTCAGAGTCTTGAGATTTATCTGGTTCTATTTGTATATCTGAAATAACGTTGATTTTCTGATTTTGGCTTTTAGTTGGCTCTATAATGTCTAGTATATCTTCCAGGTCAGGGCTACTGACTGGAGGTATTTTATCAGGATTTCTTAGGAAATTTTCTATTATTTCATCCGCGTCTCCTGCGTTATTTATTATAGATTCGTTATCGATGGCGTT
This sequence comes from Galeruca laticollis, assembly GCA_963921935.1. Taxonomy (NCBI): domain Eukaryota; kingdom Metazoa; phylum Arthropoda; class Insecta; order Coleoptera; family Chrysomelidae; genus Galeruca; species Galeruca laticollis. The sequence goes on along the minus strand of OY998183.1, from coordinate 31,350,784 downwards.
TATTTCTACACATGGATTTCTACTTAAAGCGTCTGCTGCTAAATTTGACGAACCTTTTTTATATTTAATTTCATAATCAAATTCTTCTAATTTTAGTCTCCACCTTACGAGCATAGAATTTTGGTCTTTTGTGGAGAAAAGCCACTGTAATGGTTTTTGGTCAGAATATATTGTAAACTTCCGGCCGTAAAGATATGGGCGAAAGTATTTGCAACTCCAGACTATTGCGAGAAGTTCTTTCTGAATTGTTGAATAGTTTATTTCGGCTGAATTTAGGGTTCGTGATGCATAACATATAGGATGATTATTTTGCGATAGTACTGCGCCTATTGCATAATTGGAGCTATCTGTTGTCAATTCAAATTCTTTGTCAAAATCTGGGTAAATTAAAACTGGTTCAGATGTTAATATATTTTTACATGTTTCAAAACAATCTATGAAATCTTTTGTGTGAACTACTTTTTCATTTTTCTTTAAACATTTAGTCATAGGTTTTGTAATCTTCGCTAGATTTTTTATGAATTTACGATAGTACCCTATGAAACCAAGAAATGATTTTATGTCTTTTTGTGTTTTTGGTATGGGAAACTTTTTAATCGCTGTAATTTTTTTTGGATTGGGTTTTATTCCCTCTGATGTAACTATGTGTCCTAGAAACTCTACTTCTTTTCGTAAGAATTCTGATTTATCCAGTTGAATTTTTAGTCTTGCCTCGCGTAATTTTGTGAAAACAAGTTTTAAATTTTGAAGATGTTCTTGAAGTCCTGTGATAAATATAATGATATCGTTCATATAGACCATACAGACTTTATTTTGGAGGTCTTTTAAAACTTCATCCATAACGCGTTGAAAAGTAGATGGTGCGTTTTTTAACCCAAATGGCATTCGTAAGAATTCATAATGCCCGTTGTCAACTGTGAATGCTGTTTTTGATATAGAGTTTTCTTCCATTTGAATCTGATGAAAACCGGCCCAAAGGTCTATAGTTGAAAAATAATTTGATCTTCCAAGTTTATCGAGGATTGAATTGATATTTGGTATCGGATATCGATCAGGAATTGTTTTTTCGTTCAGTTTACGATAATCGATAACTAATCGATATTTTTGTTGTCCCGATTGATCTTTTTTCTTGTTCACTATCCACAATGGCGATGACCATGCTGAAGTTGAGGATCGAATTATGCCTTTATCTAACATTTCATTTATTTGTTTATTTATTTCTTGTTTGTGTATGTAGGGGTATCTATATGACTTAGAATGTATAGGGATTTCGTCCGTTGTTTTAATTTCGTGTTTTGTCCGCGCCGTGAAGGATAATTTATCACCTGGTTTGAAAAAAATATCTGAGAATTTTCAACATAGTTTTATTATTTCAGTTTTTTCCTCCGAATTCATGTGATTGGTTCTAATTAAATCCCATATATCTATTTTTTGTTTTAATTTTTTATCGTATTTATCATTTAAGTTAAGGAAAGAATTAATATTGAATACATCATAACTGGATTTTTCGAATGATTCTACTTGAAAAGGTTCTTTAATATTTATTGAAACAGTTTTATCTGTTTTGTTTTGAATTTCTATAAGGGCAAATCCGTTTTCGGCATTAGTCAAAATTTGAGGTATATACAGTGGTCCTAAATTACCTTCATGTATCAATATTTCTCCGTTGAAAATAGAAACAGGTAATTTTTTTAGAATTTTGTGCTGTGCTTCTATCGAGAATGATATATTGAAATTTTCTTTTTGTCTGTACCTGATAGGTATTTCTGTGTTTGGACCTATTAATTTATTGTTAATTAAATCTATATTAAAATTCATGTTTTTTAAATCATTCAATCCAATTATACCGTCGAAATACTCATGAAAATCAAATAAGAGAAAAGAGATATTGTAGTTTGGATTCTGAAATTCTGGAAACGCTCTAAGTGTTGATTGGTATATGATGTCTTGACTACCTAACGCTGTTTTAATTTGTGCACTGATTTGACTAACAAAATTTGGATAAAATTTTTCTATAATATTAGGTTTAATAATAGAACGTGAGCTGCCGGTATCTACAAGTAATTTTAAATTAGGATTATGAATTTGAATGTACGGTAAGGCATTATCTGAAGATATATTAATTTCTACTAAGGATTTTCTTGTTGTAGGCCCGTTTCTAGAAAATTTTCATTTTGATTTTCGTCATGGTTTACATTTTCGAAATAAGATGTTTGATTTTCGTCTAGATTAGGATTATTATCGTCACTATTAAAAGTATCGTAATTTTGGTAAAAATATTGTTCATTTGTGTATGGATCTGATTGATTGTATTCGTTTGTAAATAGTTCTTCAGAAGAAAAATTTGGGTTTTGTCCATTATTTCTAAATGAATGATTTTGATTATAATTGTTATGATTTTGCCATCTTTGTCTTTGTGATAACATGGATGGGTTTCTAGAGGTTGTTGACATGGGTGTTGGCTTAGGAAGTTGATTCGTGGATTTTTGATTTGGTCTAAAAACATTTTGTGGGGGTCCAAATACTTGTCTGTTTGTAGGGTATTGTCTGGGAGGCATTTGTCTGGGTTGAATATTAATAGGTTGGCTAGGGAATTGGTTAGTTGGTTTGTTATTGTCGAATACGTTATTATTCATAAAATTTGGTTGCGATGAATAATGGGTTTGTTGGTAAGTGGGTTGCATTTGATTAGTAGGATAGTCTTGGTTGTGAGTACGATTGTCGATTATTATTGTTGTTAAATTTAGGAGTCGTTATTCTATTATTGTCGTTTAAATTACCATATAATTTTTCGAAATTTTCGAACTCGTTTACATAGGCCATTGCGTCTTCCAGTGAGGCTGGATTTTTAAGATGTAAATTATTCCTCAAGGTACCACTACAACCAGCGATAAAGGTGCTAAGTGCAGTTTTATCGTAATGGTTTATTTGGCAAATTCTTTCTGCATTATTAACGTTAGGATTATTACTAATTTTTTGTGCAATACTACTTCTTAACAATTGAATTCTGCTACCAAAGTTTATCAGTTGTTCGTTTCTAAATGGTCTCATTCTTGTTAGTTCCTGTACTAAACAATCAATATTTCTACGATCCGCAAAATATTGTATAAGGGCCTCTTTTAATTTAGGCCAATCTATTAACTCAGCACGATTACCTACTAATATATCAGCTTTATCTATACGTTTTTCTTGAATTGATTGAAAAATATGTTTAGATAATTGTGCATCATTAAATTGTCTATAATCATTAATAAGGTCTTCGCATCTTATCAAAAATTTATTTAATGTATTGCTATTGCCGTCATAAGGTTTAATGTTATCTATTCTAGATTTTAAAAGATCCCAGTTCATTTCTGGCATGTTTCGTGTAATATTTGAATTTCGATTTATTATTGTTAAATTATTTGTAACTTGATTATCTATATTATATTCGTTATTTATTTCTATATTTATAATTCCGTTAATTATTTCATCAATGTCACTCATTAAATAACTAAAATTAATTAAAAGCTAATGTCTGCGATACACTATTGTTCGATATGAACAGAACTTAACTATATTTGCCAAAATCCTTATAAATAGGGGTTTGGAAAGGTAAAAGAGGAAAAGGCACTTACAGATTGTTCGTCAACTCGATCGCTCTGCTCTCCTGTTCCTTTTTTCGTGATTCCCTGCTCTCGTTGCCACTAAGTCCAAAAGTTTTGAGTTCGGTTATACGCACTTAAGGTGTAGAAACTCCAAGGTCCCGAATTTCACTCCCGACACAATGCGAAAATGTTTTTTTACTTATTCGAAACCCGCGCGTATCCTACTGACTGCGCCAATTATATATTAAAACTTCGAACTTGGGTTTTTAAAAACAATTTTACAACTATATTTAGAACTTTATTATACAACGGTTGAACAGAGAATGAAATTTAAGATAATACAGAGTTTTTATAATCTTAGTGTTTTTAAATGAAACTCAAGGTCTCTAGTTAATTCCACAATATAATATGAGCATATTCCACGAAGTAAGGGTCGAGACAGTCAATTTCATTTTTATAATCTTCCTGTTTTACAAAGAGTCATCGTTTTATTTATATGGTGTCAGCTCTTTCTTCTTATGTAATTCGAGTAACGGTCCAGGAACCTCGGACTTCCCAGTGTTTAATGAGATAATGAGAGAAATGTAAGAGAATGTTTAAGTCGATTCTATTTCGACAAGTGTGGTACCAGTTTGTTTTACGAGTAACGGTCCAGGAACCTCGGACATATATAAACGAAAAGGGGGGCCAAGTTGTGAAGGGGTGGTGTGAAATTACATGAGAGAGCATGGAAAGCTCATGTGGGTGTTTTTTCCGGGTTGTTATTGTATCTGAATGAATGGTGCTGGGTAAGAAAGGGAACGTTTTTCTTCGGAGAACGTGAAAACTCCAATGTAGCTTGCGCTACTCCCTTTCTACGCGGAGGAATGACTTGTATAGTGAGGGTGATTGTAAGAGAGTATGCTCATGAGACTAGAGCAAGTACGAATGCGTGCAACAACAAGTGAGTGCGAGTAAGTACGAATGAATGTAAATGCAAATGTAAATACGAATAAATGTAAAAATATTACGGATGTGAGTTTAAATGTGACTGCCAATCTGATTATGAGTATAAGTATGATTAAGGTGCAATTGTATGCGAGTGCAAGTAATAATGTAAGTGTGAGTTAGCATAAAAGTAAATGTAAGGTAGTGACCACGAGTGTTTAAGTATGATGAGAGAGTTTTTTCTAACTCTTTTGAGATTGTTTTTGTATATGTTTTTATGATTATAGATGTTTGTGTTAAGGGGACCCGACTCTTTTGCGGGTAAGAATGAGTTTTTAAAATGTTTTAATTAATGTAAAGGAGTTATTTCTGTTCTCGTCAAGAAAAGGAGGGTAAGATATGTATATAATGTTTTTGTCAAGTTGTGTTAAATTCAAAGTGTCGTCAATGTGATTGTTTAAGTAACATATGAGTAAGGGGGATGCCGTTTTCTTCTAAACGTAACCCAAGTGTTTATATTATCCAAGTATCATCTTCTTCAACCATGTATCTTCTTCTTCAACCAAGTATCTTCATCTTTTCAACCAAGTATCTTCTTTTTCAACCAAGTATCTTCATCTTTTCAACCAAGTATCATCTTCTTTTCAACCAAGTATCATCATCTTCAACCAAGTATCTTCATCTTTTTAACCAAGTTTCTTCATCTTTTCAACCAAGTATCTTCATCTTTTCAACCAAGTATCTTCTTTTTCAACCAAGTATCTTCATCTTTTCAACCAAGTATCATCTTCTTTTTTTTAAACCAAGTTTCTTCATCTTCTCAACCAAGTATCATCTTCTTTTCAACCAAGTATCTTCTTCTTTTTCAACCAAGTATCTTCATCTTTTCAATACCTTTATCCAGGTATTCACATAAGAGTAATGTTCATGTCAAAGTGTCTATTTTTTTTTTAATCGTCCAGGGTTTAAAATGTTAAAGTATTTGTTTCTAATGTTTAAGTATAAGTTTAAGTTTTTCACAAAATTTTTTGTTTTTCTTAAGTGTCAAGTATATAAGTATCACTGTCCTCTTCCAGAGGACTAAAGGATTGTTTTCTTGACGAGAAAGAGTTTAAGTAATGAGAGAGTGCTATCCTGCACCGAAAGAGCGTTGAGTATGAAGTGAATCGTTTATTCCAGTGTAAGTGTTGGTTTGAAAATTATTTATTTATGAGTTAAGAGTATTTTGTGAATTAAGAATGTTTTTGAGGGTAAGTTGTGATTTGAAAGTGGTGTAGTCACACCAAAAGAATGAGTATAATGAGTATGAGAGAGGTTATCCGTAAGGTATTGTGAATGAGTTGTGTCCAGAACAGTACGTTTTTTGACGATAATATTCTGGAGATTTGCATTGATGGTGAATGGTTAGGGTTTGGGATCTTGGGTTAACAAGTTTTCCAAGACTGTACATTTTTTTTTCAAGAAATCAAAAAAGTATCACTAGCAATTAAATTTTCTTCAAGAGATTTTTTTTGTATTATGATCTAACTTTGTTTTTAATATGTGAACGATTAGTGCATCAAATACTCTTCCTTATTGATATTTAAATTTAACAATGACTTTACGATAGATCTAGCTTCGGACGTGAATGTTCTTAATTGTTGGGCAGTACATTTTGAAATGTTATTACAGGCTGTCAAACGGTTGAAATGGGCAGTAACAATCTGCCGTGTATTATTATATTTAACATGAAATGTGAATTAATGGCTATGTTTGGACAATGTTTATTTTGTATTAGCGTAATATATTTGTTTTATATTTTTGCTACCAGACGTGCCTGTTCAGTTTTCTACGGCTCGTTGCAAGTTAAAATGACACTGTAATTGTACCTGGTTTTCTCACACAACAATACCGACTAGTGTTATTATGGTTCCATAACAATCTTAATATGTAATTATTTAAGACACACTGTACAATGAATGTATGTTATATACAAATATGAAATCACTTTGTCAATTAGCGTTATTATAATCGAACACATCCAGGTGTAATTATTTAAATCCCAATGTCTCATGTAAATTTCAAAAGTTCAATAATCAAATACAGAGTATGAATGTATGTTTTATAAGAAATATCAACGATGTTATTGTAATTAATCAATATTCAGGTGTAATTATTTAAGTCACACTGTATAATATAAATATAAATGTACATGTTGCATGAAAAATATATCAAAAACTTTTATTATAAATCCAAATTAATATGAAGGTGAAACCATTTAAATCACCCTATATACTATGTTTACAAATTCTACGTTGGTTGATAAGCAAATATACAAAATCTTTTATTATCGATAAATAATTTATCTAATGAATCTTTTCTGCTGACTGAAATTCTCGAATAGTTCTCGGGAACGCTGAGGGTCTATATTCTCTGGACTCCAAGGGCTGTTTCACTGCTCTCTCCTGGTCGCTAGGACTACATCACTTTTTTCTGGTTCTATCCGGTCTCGACAGGACCATGTTCTAATTTAACCCCTTTTACTTTGGGTTAATTAGAGGGAATGTAGTTTCTTTGTTGTTATACGATGTACTCGAAGTACCAAATGGGCATTTTTCACTTTAGGTATGATGTAAATGATGTACTGTACGATGCAATGAAACACTTATGTCACTTTAGGTTTTATATTGTCAGGAAGTTATAATTTATTTATTTTGCGTCGACAATTAAGACTTCACTTGTTTACGCGATGAATGAAGGTATTTTGCACATACTTCGATGATTTATTAAAAATTAAAGCTTAAGGACACATTGTTGTTCCCCGTATCAAAACGCCGGGTGATTTTACGAAGTGAGGTACCTTGTTGTACCACGTTGTATGATGAAAAGAGGAAAGTGTGTCTGGGAAGTCTGTCTGGGAAGTGAGTGAGAATGAGGTTATTTCCGTACTTATACGTAGTGTGACGTAGGGTACACTTGTTCGGGTCTAACCAATGGGATACGAGTATTTTAAAATGTAATGTTCAAACACAAGTGAAATTGCCAGTTGGAGATATGTTTTTTTTGGGGTTTTCAACGGTTTCGTAGAAACAGATAACAGGGTTTGGACGAGCGTTTTTATGAAGAGATAAGATGTCGGGGACTTTGATATATTCAGTGGAATTTCAGAAAACGATATTTATCTGTTTTTCTTAGGTGTTAGTAAATTTAAATGACTTTTTTTGGTGATGTAAAGAAATATTAACTGTTTAAAATAAGGATATATTTAGTTATATGTTTTGAGCATAATATTCGATTTGTAGTATACAGGGGAAGTTGAAATAAGATCACGGGAGAATTTGGTAATTAAAAACCAAATTCGAACAGCCACTATATATACCGAAAGTGATTTATTTTATGAGAATTCGCCAGAGGTTCATTTGAACATCGAACCCAAACGACTGCCTTTTCCAGTGTGGTCATTTAGTTGAGCTCTCATCGTGTCGAAGTAACCCGATATGTCTATTATTTTCTAATAAAGGAAGAGTTGATAGCTATTGCCAATTTTTTATGCAATTTTCTATAATGAAGGTTAATACTTTTAGGGTTTTATTTTCCCTTCCTTTTCCTCGTGTATGTAATAATTATTTGACAGTTCGAACTCATTGCATTGGTTCATCTGCTTCAATGGTCAGACCAAAAATAGTCCCTGTTTAGTCACCTGCTTCAAGCAAGATTAAGGGAGAGACAATTAGGACTAGATACTGGAATTTATTTGTGGACTGGAACTCATACCAATACCATAGCAGCTAAGTACCTTAGTTAAGACTACCTGTGATTTTACTACTCCATATTATTTTGACTTTAGTACCTTAATATTTGACATTTTGTACTGGAGAACTGGGTCTGCTGGAGCCCAACTTGAGTTCATGTAGTGATTGCGCCCGATTTTGAGAATTAGATAATAAATCCCTGATTCGACTATTCAGTTTGGCTGAAACCCAAACTAAACATTTATATTTTGTTATTTCAGTAAAACAAAATCGATAATTTTCTTTATGTTACTTTATTAGGGGGTATTAGGTACAAAAAGGGTGTAGTATACAACGGGTTGTAAAGTGTAAAGCTGGTATGATCACGCAGTGCTAAACGAGATAATTGTAGATTGTTATATCATATATAATTTAATTATTTATAACCGTGATTAGAGCTTTAAAACTTTTACATTGTGAACTTTACTTCAGAAATTTTTAGTAATATACACTACCCTTGACACCAGACTAGGTTACTTAATTCGTTTACAAGGTACCTGCCCATTTGTATTCCGCATTTTCCAAAAGTAGTAAAATTCGGTGGCGCTTGGAATTAAATTAGTGACTAAGGAAACCGAGAGAATTTACACCCACTCCTGAGAGTAGTACCTATCGCTTTGAATCTTTACATTATTAAGTTGGGCATTCCAGCGACTTCGGTCTTTTACAAATTTTTTTATGTCACGTCATCTACTCCCGAATTTTTTTTTGCATCATGTCCGGGAACAGGAAAATATAAAATTTGCAGGTGCAACTATTTTCAATCATTTGACTGGTCTATTTTTAAACTGTTCAAATGTCTTCAAAGCGAAGGCAAAATGGAACGTTGTCAGCGTGTATGATTCAACTTGAAGTTATCTGCATGGTTGTAGTTTATAGCTTAGTCTAACGGTAGATAATGTCCGAGATCAACACTGTCGTCGCACATTAAAGCGACGTTATTGGCAACAACGCCATTAATAAGGTCTTTGACCTTATCGCCAAAACAGTTTCATAGGCGCACTGATAGGGATTTCATAAAGCAGAAACTGGAATTGTTTGTGATATTAGTGGAAGGCGCTTTAACGTTTACTAATTGTGAGTAATTCTGTTTCAATTAAATTTGGTGACAAATAATAAATATGAGACAAAATAGTAATAGTGAACCGGATATCAAAAGGAAACGTCACAATTTAACACCCAAAGAAAAACCAATGATGAGAAATGTGATTTAACAACTTAGAGCGAGAGAACAAATGCACATTAGTGATGTAGTTTATGTAGTATTTTGATAAAAGTTTCCGAAGCTATTATCTACAGAATAATTAAAACAAGGGTTGAAACAAACAACCGATATTAATTCTTCAAAGGCTGAGACTAGCTGAAGAAAATAAATAAAATGCAGTGTTTCGAAGAGATGGTAGAAGAATATATTATAGAGATTAAACTTGGTAAAAGGAAGGACACTGTGACAAAAATTTTGAAGTATTTAAATGTCAAAAACAAACACAAGCTTTTGTAGATGATTTGTCGACAGGTTTTAAAGCCCCATCTGGAAAGGGAAAATGTCTTATTATTACCCATATTGGTAGCGACTTAGGATTTGTAGGAGGTTTAAACGCATTTGTTTCTAAAAAGACAGGAGATTATCATGAGGAACTAGATGCAGGACATTATGGCGAATAGTTTTCAGTTCAGTCTTTCAAAAATCGAACCAGGATCTATTATTGTTATGGATAACGCTCCATACCACAGCCGACATGCAGAACAGTTGCCAACTATCAAATGGAGAAACGCCTAGATTGCAGATTTGCTTACTAAGTAAAATATCCTAGCATGGTGTCACTAAGATGAATATATGAAATATGTAGTAGATGAAATGGCGCGAGAACGATGCGTAATTGTAGTTTAATTCCCACCCTACCATTGTGGGTTAAACCCAATAGAACTTGTATGGGATCAAATAAAAAATGAAGTAACCAGGCACAATGTTACTTTGAAATTAAACCACGTAAAAATCTGTTTAATACTGCCGTCGGTGATGTAACCTCACTGTCATGGATAAAATGTATCGAAAATGTAGTGCATGATCGAAGAGCAGAGTATATGGAATCATGATAACTTCATGAAAATTACCATCGAACCCGTAGTTGTGCATCTAGGCGAAGATACTACTGATGAATCTGAAGATGTCATAGATGACTCCGATTAGAGTAAAGGTAATGTTAATTTTTTTCAGTTTATATTTTTTATAATTTATGGAAATAAGTATTCAATTATGTTGAACAGTTTACTATATTTTTAAAATAAGAAAATAATTTGTTGAGCATCTAGGCGAAGATACTACTGATTAATCTGAAGATGTCGTAGATGACTCAGATTAGAATAAAGGTAATGTTAATATTTATCTCTTTATAATTTTAATATTTCATGGAAATGAGTATTCAATTATGTTGAACTGTTTACTGCATTTTTAAAATAAGAAAATATTTTTTGTAAAAACAAATTTGTTCTAAAATGATTATTTTTAATAATAACCGTACGCCTATGACTCGTCGATTTACCGCAATTTGTCAATGTTGAAAATATGAGTCACTTTCTACAATTGTGGTACTGAACTATAGAAGATTGGCCGTCTCAATTGAAGGAAGACCTCTTTCTATTCTCCACATTTGTCTGTAATATGTATACTGCAAACCACACAATGTACTAAATAAAAAATTAGAAGAAAAGAAAAATAAGTATCTATTCCGTTTAATATGCGAAAAGAATAAGAGATGTTTTTTCATACAATAAAAACGAATTTTTCCTCTTGATGTTTGTCATCACAGTTTCATGAAAATGTAGAAAAATCAATTAAAAGAGGTTATTTTGTTATTTTCGGAATATTCTTCCTCTATTTAATGTATTGTATTCGTTTGAAATGTGGTATTACCAAATGCAAAAAACTACGAATCAGTAGGGGAGAATTCCCAACAGTGAGACATGCCCTACAGTGGGACATCACGTGCTGGTCCTGTCTAAAAAGCGCGATGCTTCCTTCTTGTAGGGTGAAGCGTTAGGCTTTTGAGTAACTCGTTAATTCAGTTTGAAACACGCCGTCGGTTAGGGTGCCTGTTATAGCTATGCCTGCTCTGTTTTGGCGCCTTAAAGTATTTTTATTGCCAACCGTCTTTTTTCTGTTGTGGCACAGATGAAAACTTATTTTGCAAATCTGATTGTACCATAGGTAAGTTCATTTTCTTGATTTATTTTCCAGTGGGTTAAAATAATTTTGTGATGTTGTTATTTTGGTGGGGAAATGGGCCAAAATGGCGGCCAAGTACCCTGGTCCAACAGTGGGACACCCAACAGTGAGACATGTCTCACTGTTGGGAATATTTTTGTTCTTAAATTTGATAGCTGTTTTTTTTAGAAAATATGGGATCGAAGGAAAGAAAAATTGCCAATTGGAAAGATGAAACTATGTGGGAGGCAGTAGCACTTGTTATAGCTCGTAGGAGTCAAAGAAATGTTGCTGCCTCAAAGGTAATTCCATTTCAAACCTTAGCTAGATACGTTAAGAAAGCTAAAGAGGCAGACGAAATTGGTGAAGTCAGGATGTCTCCAAACTACTTTGTGAATAAAATATTTACTGATAAAGAGGAAGCCTCTCTATTGAAATACGTAATTGACTGCTTCAGGGAGTTTTACGGATTATCGGTAATTGATTGTAGAAGGCTCGCATTTGAGATGGCCGTTGAAAACAATAAAGAAATTCCTGCTAAATGGCGCGCAAATGAAATGGCTGGAATAAAATTGTTTCAAGGTTTTCGCCAACGTCATAAAGCTCTTTGTCCATTCTCTACGAGAATTTAAAAACAGTCTGCAGTAGGAACCCCATTTTTGCAGACGGGACGAGAATTTTCAATTTGGATGAGACATCAACGATGACTGTGTGCAAAAATCCGGTAAAGTACTAGTTGCGAGAGGTGCCAGGTGGGGAAAGAGAGACCAATGCTACTACTTGTGTCATGGTCAGCGCTTCAGGTCAATATTTGCCGCCTGCAATGGTTTTCCCGAGAGTCCATTTTCAGAATCACATGACCAACGGAGTCCTGCCTGGAACATTGGGCCTTGCTAACCCCGGTGGATGGATGAACTCCGATTTATTCTTAGAAGTCATGCAGTATTTTATTAAGTACACCAGTAGTTATATGGAAAATCCATCGCTGATGATATGTGACAACCATGAGAGCCATCTAAGTGTTGCCGTCCTAGACCTTGCTAAGACTAATGGGATAACAATTTTAACGCTGCCACCACATTCAACAAACAAGATGCAACCATTAGATGTTGGCGTATTTAAGCCATTTTCCACTGCGTATAATGCATCAATCGATAGCTGGATGATGCAACATCCTGGTAAAACATTTTCTATTTATGAAGTAACATCAAAAGGCAGTAACGCCCAGTAACATTATAAATGCGTTCAAGAAGTGTGGAAAATTTATCCTTTTGATGCAAATATTTTTACCGACGTAGATTTTATTCCTAGCGCTGTAACCGATCGCAAGCTTCCAGAAGTTGAAAACAAGAATGAAGCGAACTTTATAGAAACATCTTCGGAGGCTGTCACTGCCAATATTATTGAATATGATGTCGCCCTGTCAAGCTCTGCGCCAAATTCAGAAGTTACGTCCCAGACAACTGAAGGCGCTGTTCAAAAAGCGCCAGATAAAAAGATTTTTAAAAGTCCTGAAATGTTTGAAGGATTTCCCAAAGCAGAGGCTCGTAAGACGACCAATAGGCTAAAGAGAGGAAAAAGCATTATAGCCACCGACACTCCTGAAAATGAGGCAATACAAGAAAGGAGCATAGCCCGGGCTAACCGCTAACCGCTAAGAAGATTAAATCTCAAGTGTCAAAAGTTGAAAAAGTGAAAAAACAAGTAGTATTTGAGGATTCAGAAGGCTCAGAGGATGAACCAACATTAGACTCATCATCTGGAGATGAGTGCTTTGACAGAATCAACCCAGATGGTTTTGAAGACTAAAGATTCAGTTGAAAATGATTTTGTGCTCGTGGAATTCGCTAACGAAACGAGAGCTTAATTATGTTGTAAAAGTTATTAAAATCAATGCGTCCACCCAAGAATATGGAATAATGCTTTTAAGAAATCAAAATCAGAGAGTAGGAACAAATAGATTTGTGTACCAGAATGCTCCTGATATATCTGTGGTTCCTATTTCAGATATAAACTTTATCATGGCACCTCCACACCTAGTTGGTCATACAAGCAGACAACAAGCTTCTTTCACTTAAGATAGACTTTAGTTTATTAAATATTCGTTAGATAATTTCATTTTCATCTTAAACTTAGAATTAAATTTTGTTTGTAAAAAGTTAAGTTTAATAAATATTTTTTCAAAAACAAATATCTTTATTAAAATTTGACAAAATACTCATTTAATTTTAAAATACATATATACTGTCTCATTGTTGGACACATGCTGTCTTAGTGTTGGGCATTATGTCCACCAGTGAGACAAAAATTCTTATTTTACTTTTTTATCTGCTAAAATATAAAAACATGAGTATTTTCAAAATTTACCCCAAAAATCGTGATAGAAGACCTTAATGTTTTCACAAAATTAAGTTTGACGCAAAAATATGAATTGTTCATCTATTAGAACAAAATCCGTCTCACTGTTGGGAACTCTATCCTACCTACTACCCAAAATGTAATGTTTCTATAGTAATACGGTAACTAATTTTGGTTGAAAAATATTATATGGTCAATAATAAGTTTCATATAGGATGAAAAATAGTTTTTTCCTCCTACCCCTATAGAAAGTACACACTTTCCTCCCTCAAATCAGGGAGGAAACTCATACTCATTTCAAGTAAGTTGTAAACGATGAAACTTGTGAATTCATTATATTCATATTGTTTCCATAATTTCTAGAACATCCTGTATATCCTGTTTTTTGGTATAAATCAAACATTAATGTTACTTCAACGTAGTTCTTCAATACAAATTTCAACTTCAGGAATCTAAGATATACGTTTTTTGAGTTCAGAATAAGAAAAGCATATTATGCTGTAGCTCACTGACAGTAAACACGGCGATTTACTTTTGAGGTGCAAAGTCGCTACATTCATTAAACTTAGTTGAATTTTTGAAAAATGGAGTCTGATTCAAGTGATTTTGAATTTCCAAATACACCACCTAATATTAAGGAACAAGCCAACATAGCGTCATTAACCTAACTACCACAAAAATCTAAAGACAGGTATGAAAAACAATATGCACAATATAAGCAATGGGCTGAAGACAACAAGATACATAAATATTCAGAGAATGTTTTACTGGCATATTTTTCACTACAAGGAAAATCATTAAAAGCTTCAACACTTTAGTCTAAATATTCAATGCTACGGACAATGATACAAATGAAGGACAATGTCGATATTAAATATCCAAAGTTGATTGCATTTCTAAAACGTCAAAATGGCGGATACGAACCAAATAAAGCTAAAACTTTTACAAGAGAAGAAATAAATACATTCTTAATGGAAGCCCCCGATGATGTTTTTTTATTAATGAAGGTAAGAAATGAAATCCCATGCAAATAATTTAATTTTTGATATAAAATATTCATAGGTAGTCCTTGTTATTGGAATTTCTGGACCATGTCGATGTGATGAGCTTATTAAAATAACTATGGATGATATTGAAGAGAAAGACAATCTTTTAGTCATAAATGTCCACACTTCAAAAACGTATAAACAACGAAATTTCGTTATCAATACTACAACGGCCCAAATTTTGTTCAAATCGTTAAAAAGTATATCTGCCTACGTCCTAAAACTGAGCATAAACGATTGTCGGTATGCTTTAAAGCAGGCAAATGTATAAATCAAGTGGTTGGCAAAAATAGTATATCCAAAATACCACAAAAATTGCAGAATATCACAATCTTCCAAATGCCTAACATTAAACAGGGCGCAGTTTCAGAAGAACTTCAGCAACTCTGTTAGTAAACGCTGGTGGGGATATTTTAGCTCTAAAACAGCATGGCGGTTGGAAATCAACCAATATCGCAGAAGGTTATGTAGAAGAATCTTACACAAAAAAAACAAAAATTTCTGATCAAATTATGGGAAATAATGTAGAACCTGAACTTGATCAAAATCAGCCAAGCACTTCTAGAAGTTACCACCATTACAATGTGCTAAGCGAAAATATTTCAAATACTAAAGCTCCTTTTCAAACCCTATCTTCTTCCAATGGTGTTCATATAAGTGCTGCTCAAAACTGCACATTCTATATTAACATAAATAATTCTAAAATATAGTTAAACAATACTATGTACTTAATTGTATAACATATATTGATAAATTTGTTTAATAAATAATTCTTGTGTTCTTAATTATATTCGTTACCTATTTGTGTCGTAAATAAATTTTCAAAAAAAGGTGGGTAGGAGGAAAGATCATATGTATCACATGGGAGTAAAGTGCCTTTTCCTCCCTTGGGGAGGAGAAGTGGCACTTTCCTCCCTAGTAATACAAATAGCTATTTTCTACTAGCTTTCTTTATATCATAATATTTTACTTACAGTTGGCTGATAGAATAGAGTTACTACTTTTTATGTCAATTTTCACATCTCTTGCTGCTTTGTTTCTTAAGAATTACAAGAAGTAACTAATTTTTTAAAAACTTTATGATGTCTGAAGCATTGTATACAACCAACTTAATATCTACTAGTTAGTCATTTGCTATCACTGGAAACATTTGAAGTGGCTAAATATATACTACAAAACATCTAAAAACCGTTTTCTTCGAAACTGAAATTTATTCAATGAGTGAAGTCTTGCTCTTATTGCAACAGCTTCTTTGTTGTCTCAACTAATCTCATACACTTTACTTGGGTTTCATCGACATGTTTAATATGAAGGTTATCAAACTGTAGACTGCTTTAAACATCTGCAAAAAATTATTTGAAATTAGGAATGTTCACTGTATGCAAATATCAGTTACTCGAACATATAGTTTTATTTGGATGCTGTACACTATGCAAGACTTTATTTAGAAAGCTTTTAGTGAACTATACTACTTTTCAAATCTATGCGAACTAAGACAAAAAATAATTCCGGTTTTATTAGTATTAAACGCTGTTCGAAGTGTTTAGATCATCTGGTTTTTAGGATCTAATCATATTTAGTTTCACCAGCTTGTCGCGAGTTACACGAAACTCTCTATTACGAGCCTATGTGTCTATATTAAAGGAAACAGTGGAAATTCTTCTATACATATATTAATAAGGAACAATCAAACTTAGGAACTATTTACAAAACCGTTATTTGAATAAAAGATGAACAGTCTGATCTTAAATCGCTGATTAAACGCACTGTTACTGCTAAAATTTAGCCACACTAAAGTCGAACCATGAAGTTTGGAAAGTGCAATGGACTCCGCCTGGACCAATATAGGTCATGCACAGTGGCGCGGACGTTTTCTTTGCAGGGTCAAAAATAGCATTGTTACATTTTTCTGAACTATTTTTTGGACGGGGGAAATATTTATGAAATAAACGGTTTTAAAGATTAAAACTAACTTTTCCGCATCTGTGAGATGCCCTGATTAATATTCTATCATGAAATAGTCACTTGTATACACTTCGGGAGATGTATCGTATTAACAAACCGAAATTTCTCCAAAAGTAACCAAAAATGCAGTATATCTTGATTTATAGGACCCACTGTACTCGCTATAGTCAGCTGAAAACCAATTGGGTACATCTGTGAGACACCTTGAAAAATATCCAATTATAAAATTGGCCACTTGTATACACTCCGGAGGCTGTATCGTACTAAATCCGAAATTTCTTCAAGGACAAAAATGTGGCACTTTACGTACCATAGCAGCCGTTGTACTAGCTCTGGTGAGCTAAAAATCAATAAGGTTCATCTATAAGACGTCCTGAATAATATCCAATCATAAAATTGGTCACTTGTATATACTCCGGAGGTTGTATCGTGCTAACAAACTGAAATTTCTTCAAAAATGACAAAAATGTCGTACTTAAAGTACTATAGCACCTGTTGTACTGGCTGTGCTGAGCTGAAAATTAATAGGGTTCATCTGTGAGATGTTCTGAATAATATTCAATCATAAAATTGGTGATTTTTTGAACTTCGGAGGCTGTATCGTGCGAACAAACTAAAATTTTTCAAAAAATGACAAAAATGTACTTTAAGTACCATAGCACCCGGTGTACTGGCTATTGTGAGCTGAAAATCAATAGGGTTCATCTGTGAGATGTCCTGGACAATAATACATCATAAAATTGGTGATTTGTTGCACTCCGGAGGGCGTATCGTGCTAAAAAGACATGTAATGAAAAGTGGCCGACGACAACGACGACGACGACGACGACGACGATGATGACGACGACGACGACGATGATGACGACGACATACACACAGGATTTTTTTCTAAAAACCATTTTTTCGTGTTCTTGATCAGAAACGTAAGAATAACTAAAACATTTTTTTCAAGATTTCAACTTTTTTGTGGGTAAACCAATACTTTTCTCGCATATTAGATAGGTTGGGCGGAAAAGTAATGAAGAAAACTCTTCAATGGAAACAAAAGGAATTTTTTTTCAATAAAGGAAATCATAGGTACAAAAATAACAATTACAAAAATAAAACTCGTAACACCTAAAAACAATGTTAGAACTTACCCTTCGACCTTTCCCTATTTTTCATCATCAATATCACTATTACTAGTACCTACATCGATAACTTCATCAGTCATATTATCTACATCCCACATTATCTTTCCTTCGTTTTGAACACTTGCTCCGGTTTCAGGTGTCCCATGTTCCAATGATTTCTTAAGAAGGCGTTCCAAATCGGCTAACTTAAACTTTCGATTTTTCCGTGCCACATCCACAGCTTGTTCGAAAATCAATTCAGTGGGATTAAACTCACAGTGATAGGGGGTAACCTTAATACAGTAATTCCATGGCTCAATGCTAATTCATCTACAGCCAGTTTATTATATTTATAGGTATGTATCTTCACAATTTGAGGCATTTCATTCTTTACACTACTTTCATTGTAAGGGATGCTTATATTGTCACGTTTAGAAATAACACCCAGTATATGGTACGCCAAACAAAAGTAGGTCTTTAGAAATAACACCTAGTATATGGTACGCCAAACAAAAGTAGGTCAATGTTTTAAAATATGTTTTGCTAATTACTTCAAAGTAGAGCATAATGTTTTCAACAAAAAAACTCAAACTTTTTGCGAGAGAACACTTTCTTGGTTCGAAAAATATAATTTTTCGGGGCAGTGGGTCTTTGGACCAGCGAAGCGAACGAGGGGTTCTTGGAACCAGCGAAGCGAATGAATCCAGTAAAGCCTACCCGAAGGGTGTTCAGCGCGATTGAAGACACAGTGCCCCTTCTAGAGGAGAAGTCGTGTCCTGGGATAATTCTAATGTAAATGAATAGTTTATTGTATTCCTTTTGCATAATATTGTTAATTTGAGAGTGTACATTATATTGCTGTCGGGAAACTTAAACTTATGCTTAGTACGGCCTGTCGTACTTTTCCGTAAGCGTTCTCATTTTGGGAGAATATTGTGTTGTCTCCTGAGGGACATTGAATATATGTCGGTGAAGGCTGGATGTATTTGGTTTATATTTGTTTTGTATATATTTTGTTAAGCTATGAGTGCATGTCGATTTGTTATCGGAAATTCCGTCAATATATTTGTTAAGTTTTTTGAAGAGTGATTACTTAATTGATCCCAGACCCAAATAGCGTGCGTTGGCGAGCGGATAGAGATCAAACACAAAACTCTAGCGTAGGAATAAAACGCTATATCGTCGCATATGGTGGAGGCGCCGGCTTTGTTCCTGTTGAGTCGTTCTCCGTAACGCTCAATACAAGTTCCAAAAGAAAAAAAAATCGCTTGCAGTACACACATTATATTATTTTAACATTAAAAAGACGCCACAATAAAAAAAATTCGTATGGCAACGATAACCTTGTATAATGTTGATGAGTCGACATGTTTGGCTACTGACCACACAACACAAATTATATCGTGGCAAGGTAAAGATAAATTAATTGGATCACCCACTGAAAAAAGCAAAATACAACGGTTTTTTTACTAGGAGAATTCTGCATTTTGTAATATAATTATTGTATAATCGTAATTTTATTTGACAAAAGTTTTTTGTGTTGTCTAGGAAACAAAAATCAGACTAACAACTCCTAGGATGCAATGTGCATTATGCGTTGTGAGTATAGGCACAAAAAAGAGACGGAGGAAATAGTTAGTTGAAAAGATATATCTGCCACAATAGTGAGCGAAAAACCAGAGGCAATAGGCATTTATTTATTTAGTGTTTTTAAATGAAACTCACGGTCTCTAGTTAATTCCACAATATAATAAAAGTTATTGAAAATTCTAAAAAATTGACAATTGTTTCGATAAATCAATATCATCGTCAAAATGACAAAGTTACATTTCATTTTATGCCTACCTGATGTTTAGTAGTTATTTTTGGCTAGACCAAGAAGTAACCTAGCTTGTGATTGGCTTAATATATGTTTATAGAAAAAAAGAAGAAGATGTGATATTGTAGTGATCCCTAAAGGACAGCAATGGCAAAAGGACATTAACTTAGAAATAATATTTTAATTTAGGTTAATATTAATTATAGTATTTAGGGAGCATTCATCGGCCACGGTCAATGTCAGTTATAGTATTTAGGGAGCATTGATCGGCCACGGTCAATGTCAGTTATCAGTGGAAGCACGTTCGTGTTTATATATATATATATATATATATATATATATACAAACATGTACAACTTATAGACGGAGGTCAGACATGTAGAAAATCATATCTATATTTCCTATAAATTAAGAGTTAACGAACCAGGATAGGAGAGTTGTTATTAATAGTTTGAATAAGACGATTGGTTTCATATTTCTGTATTTTTAATGTATTAAACATCATCCCAGTGATATTTATAGAAGTGATGTTGTTTATTTTATTCCCGCATACAGGTTGCTAGGTAAGTGGTTTCCTCCAAGATATAATGCCTTTATGGTAAGCGTCGAGTATACGAGGGACCCTTACTAAGTAACCACCACATGGCGATCCTGCAAATTTAATGGTAATGATTGGTGAAATGGAAATAAATGGTTATTGTAATATGGTAATGGAGAAATTGATAGTAAAATGGTAATCGCCACTACATGGCGATCCTGCGGAACTAATGGTTAAATATACATCGCCACTACATGGCGATCCTGCGAACTAATTGGTAATTGTATAATGGTTATGGTAAAATTTATGGTAAAATAGATAGCGTCGCTACATGGTGATGATGCGAACATATGGTAATAGTAATGGT
The DNA here is from genome assembly GCA_963921935.1 of Galeruca laticollis. Classification (NCBI taxonomy): domain Eukaryota; kingdom Metazoa; phylum Arthropoda; class Insecta; order Coleoptera; family Chrysomelidae; genus Galeruca; species Galeruca laticollis. The sequence goes on along the minus strand of OY998183.1, from coordinate 31,330,090 downwards.
AAAATGGTAATGGAAAAATTGATAGTAAAATGGTAAATGGTACTGTAATAATTAATGGTATAATGGTAACAAATGATTATGGTAAATTGTCCCGCAAGTAAAAGGTAAATTATCATTCTGCGAACAAAAAATTATGGTACAATTGATGGTATAAGAGTAGAACTATATGGTTTTCTATTTAAATTTGGGACCTTGGAGAAGAGAAACAATGGGAGGTTCATCAACCAAAAGAAACAGGAATTGTCAACAACACTTTCATGGTACAACAAGACAATGTTGCGATGCACATAATGGTATTATTATACATTATAACTATAGCTTTCATCTTAAAATTTGTGTGGTCATTATGGAAAACGCACCGAAGAGCGTTGAAAAGGGATATCAACCGAAGCAATGCAGTAAAGCAGGCAACAGGAACTCTCACCGTGTAAAAATAATTGTAAGTACATATGCATTTAATTCTTATGAACGAATTATTTTTTTTTAAATGTCAATAACGTGGCAAGATTTTGAAGATAAGTTACGATTAATTGTGGAAGAAGTTAATAAACAGGGAAAAAGGGTTCTGAATAAAGAAACTCCTAAAAATCCTGATATACATATAGAAGTAATTAATAGCATAGTAGGTCTCTATAATAATTTTTAGCCAAAAATTGGAAAAATTTAAGTTTAGTACAACAGGAGACTTGTAAAAATTATTCAATTAGGATTAGGGATAAAGCTGATAGGGCATTTCAAGCGTTAAATTGTATTATCAACATACCTACCTCTATATTTGAGGAAATCGACACAGTTGTATTACAAGCAATAAGCAAACAAGTGAACATGGCGACAAGTATGAACGATTTTTTTAATTTTGCGAGCAAAGTTTTACCAAACGAGTTCAACGGCGAAGCAAGCAAATTACAGTCATTTTTAGACTCATTAGATTTATTACAAATAAACTTCTCTTAGCGAAGCTTGGTAAAGTAAGGCAAAATGGAAAGGATGTGACACAGTATGCAACATAAATAGAGAAACTGGCGGAAAGATTACAGGCAGCATATATATCGGAAGGATGCCTGAACGGCTAACTGAAAAATATACGAAAGAAGCAACGATTAAGGCAGTAACTATGAATGCCGCAACGGATGCAAGCAAAACAATAATTGCAGCGGGAAGTTTTGAAACTACATAAGAGGTACTATCAAAATTAGTTTCAGTAGAAGGTATAGTAGGACAACAACAAGTCTTACATATGAAAGATTACAGGAATTTCTTCAGGAAATCAAACTTTGACTTTAGGAATAATCACCGGCGAGGAAACAACAGAGGATTTTATATCGGTAATCATTCAGGAAGAACTTTTCGACAGTATAATCAAGGGAACAACTATGGCAAATACGAAAATTTTAATAAATATAGGAAATACAATAATAATGGAAATTACAATAATCAAGCTAAAAATAACGTAAGAATATGTGAAATAGAAAATGAAGAAGCAAGAGAGAATCAGAAACAATTGGGGTTTTGAATAAAAAATCAAGAGACGAAAGCAAGATTTCAGGAACGTATTCAGCATATTATTTAGATTTATCACTTTCTAACTTTATAGAAATTCAGACAAGCTCATCTGATAATATCTACAATTTTATATTAGATACAGGAGCAGACATTTCTCTAATAAAAATTTCTAAAAATTTTCCACATCATTTGATTGAAACTAGGAGTAAAATAAACATTAAGGGAATAACTGAAGGCTCAGCAAAAACTTTGGGTCAAATATACATAAACCTCTATATCAATAACATAACTTTAAGTCACTGTTTTCACGTAGTGGAAGAAAATTTTCCAATACCAACAAATGGACTGATAGGAAGAGACTTCATGACAAAAAATAATTGTGTATTAGATTATTCACAATCAGAATTACATATAAATTGCAAGTCTAACAATTCAGAAACCATACAAATTTTTGGTAGTCCAGAATACGATACTTTAGCAATACCACCTAGATGTGAGGTATACAGGCTAATAGAGAACTTCAAGAATTTGAGAAAGGATACAGTAGTAGAGCAACAGGAAATAGCACCAGGAGTATTTATAGCCAGATCCATAATATCAAGGAAAAACCCGTACGTTAGAATTTTAAATACAAATTATGAAAGTATTTCAGTAAAAACTAAGAGTATTGAAACTTTAGATTTAGATTTATTCGACATATATACAATTATAACTGATAGTAGTAACAGAATGAAAGAATTAAGGAAAGCATTAAACTTAGAAGTACCGGAATATGTAAGAAACGATTTAACGAAACTGTGTGAAAATTACGAGGATATATTCGCTTTGAAGAATGATATACTAACACACAACAACTTTTACGAACAAAGGATATCAGTGAAGGATGATACACCGATATACATAAAAAATTATCGCACACCACATTCACAATCAACAGAGTTAAATAGTCAAGTAGAAAAACTTATAACACAGGGAATAATTGAACCCTCGTATCAGATTATAATAGTCCAGTATTATTAGTACCAAAGAAGTCGACAAATCAAGATAAGGCGTGGAGACTTTGTATAGATTTTAGACAGCTAAATAAGAAAATAGTCACAGATAAATTTCCTTTATCGCGGATAGATGCAATTTTAGATCAATTGGGGAGAGCAAAATGGTTTTCAGTTTTAGATCTTATGTCAGGTTTTCATCAAATACCTTTAGAACAATCTTCTAGGAAATACACTTCGTTCAGTACCGAAAAAGGCTCATTTCAATTCCCAAGACTACCTTTTGGGTTAAACATAAGCCCTAATAGTTTTTCACGAATGATGTCAATAGCATTCTCAGGCCTCACGCCGCAAAAAGCATTTCTTTATATGGACGATATAGTTGTAATAGGAATTTCAGAGAATCATCACTTAGCCAACCTTAAAAAAGTATTTGACGCATGTCGTAAATTTAATTTAAAATTAAATCCACAAAAATGCCAATTCTTCAGGCGAGAAGTCACATATTTAGGTCACAATTTGTCAAAGGATGGTGTCTCGCCAGATAAAGCAGAATACTCAGTCATTCAGCATTACCTAGTGCCAAAAAATGCCAACGAAGTCAAAAGATTTGTTGCATTTTGCAATGACTATCGAAGGTTCATTCAAAATTTTGCAGAAATATGTATTCCTTTTAATAAGTTAGCGAGGAAAAACGTAAAATTCGAGTGGTCACAAGAGTGCTAAAACTCATTTCAGGTCTTAAAAATGCATTAATCAATCCACCAATTTTAAAATATCCAGATTTTAATAGACAATTCATATTAACTACAGACGCTTCGAATAGCGCATGTTCGGCAATTTTAAGTCAAAATTACGAAGGGATTGACCTACCCATCGCATTCGCATCACGCAGCTTCAAGAAAAGCGAGCTTAACAAGCCCACCATCATAAAAGAGTTATTAGCAATTCATTGGGGAATCAATCATTTCAAGTGTTATTTATATGATTCACCACATTTCATAGTAAAAACAGATCATAAGCCAATAACGCATTTATTTGCAATGAAAGACCCGACGTCGAAACTAACGAGAATAAGAATCGATTTGGAAGAATACGATTTTGAAATACAGTATGTAAAAGGTATAGCGAATTACGCGGACAGTATATCGAGAATATCCATAGAAGAACTTAAGGATTTATACATAAATAATTCACATGTCTTGGCAATCACAAGAGCAACAACGCAAAAAGAAAACGCTCAAACACAAAAGGATCAAAGGAATAAAGTAGAAACAAAGGAAGTAAGAATACAAAAACCTGCAGTAGTAAAAGTTTTAAATAACCTTGAGGCACATAAATTACCGTTTTTACACTTTGAAAATAACCGTATCTCACTTAGGATGAGCATCCGGATCAAAAATAAATTGAAATTTAGTGAAGCCTTAAATACCGGATTACACAACTTCGACCTAGGACGAACGTTGGAAAAGCTGGAAGAGCTTGCGGTAAGAAATGAAGTAAAAAGAATGAAAATATATACAAATGATGATATATTTAGAAAGTGCACAGTAGAAGAATTTATAGAAGTAGGAAATCAAAGGTTGAAAAGTATTCAAGTATGTATATGCGAAGTACCAAAAACGGTACAGCAAAAAGAAGAGATCCGAAAGATATTAGAAAGATACCACAATGATCCAATGTTTGGAGGACATGTAGAAAATAATAGATTATTAAAGAAACTAAGAGCGAATTTCAAGTGGAAAAACATGGACAAAGACGTAAGAAAGTATGTAAAGAATTGTCATAAATGTCAAGTGAATAAAGCACAGCCTAATCACAAAGAAAAATTTGTCGTCACAGATACATCTATAAAACCGTTTGATATTATTTACATAGACACAATAGGTCCGTTTGTAGAAAGTAACAACGGAAATCGTTATTGCATTACAATATTATGCGAATTAACTAAATACGCAGTTATGATACCGGTTCAGAATAAAGAAGCACACACAATAGCAAAAGCAATATTCGACAATTTTATACCAAATTACGGATTAATGAAGGAGATAAGAACAGATCAAGGGACGGAATATAAGAACGAAATAATGAAGAATTTAGCGGAACTATTAAATATAAAACATAATTTTTCAACAGCGTACCATCACGAAGCAATAGGCAGTTGTGAAAGATTACATAGGACATTTAACGAATATATAAGAAACTTTATCAAAGATTCTAGGGATAACTGGTGTGAGTTTGTAAGAATGTTCGCATATTGTTATAATACAACGCCAAACACGTATCACGGATATACTCCTTTTGAGTTATTATACGGGAGAAAACCCAATTTGCCAGACTTTTTAGACGTAAAAATTGAACCGTGTTACAATTTTGAAAGATATGATAAAGAATTAAATCACAAATTACAATACGCTAACTAAAGGGCCAGACAGTTTTTAATAAATAATAAATTAAGTAGAGTTAACAAAAGTGAAAATGATTCTTCACCCGTAGATTTTAAAATAGGGGAGTTGATTATTTTAAAAAATGAAGGGAGAAATAAATTTGATCCACATTATATAGGTCCGTTTAAAATAACGGGAATAAAAGGGGTAAATTGCGAGATTACATCTCCAGACAATAAACAACAAATAGTTCATAAGAGTCGTATGTTTATATACAAAGAACGGAAACATTTGTAAATAAGTGAAGTGTGTTGATAAACGAACAAGTAGTGTTTAGTAAACAAAGACAAAACAAAAATATTCGTAAAAACAGTTACAGGTATAAGTAATATCGAAAAATTAAAATGATAATTTTTCTCTTCCAAGAGGGGATGATGTAGTGATCCCTAAAGGACAGCAATGGCAAAAGGACATTAACTTAGAAATAATATTTAAATTTGGGTTAATATTAATTATAGGATTTAGGGAGCATTGATCGGCCACGGTCAATGTCAGTTATCAGGGGAAGCACGTTCGTGTTTATATATATATATATATATATACAAACATGTACAACTTATAGACGGAGGTCAGGGATGTAGAAAATCATATCTATATTTCCTATAAAGTAAGAGTTAACGAACCAGGATAGAAGAGTTGTTATTAATACTTTGAATAAGACGATTGGTTTTATATTTGTGTAGTTTTAATGTATTAAACGTCATCCCAGTGATATTTACAGAATGATGTTGTTTATTTTATTCCCGCATACAAGTTGCTAGGTAAGTGGTTTCCTCCAAGATATAATGCCTTTATGGTAAGCGTCGAGTATACGAGGGACCCTTACTAAGTAACCACCACAATATTACAAATATTGAAGCTTAGATATTATTAGACCTATGGTGATATCCTGGATATCATTTTTCCAATTAAGATCAGTATAACTGTGCAATGATATAGAAAACCAGGAAAACTATATCTGCTGATCTTTACAATTATCACTTAAGAAGACAGTTTATTAGTGGAGAACTCCCTAGATTTAACTGTTCATTGACAACTTCATATTGTGGGTTTCTTAAATGTCTTCTAATTTCCAGTTCTTCAAGGAAATCCAGTTCTTGTTTCTTTTCACAAATATGCAGCACTTCTAGTTCTGTGTTTGGTGTCAATGAATGATTGGTGTCAAGTAGATGTTTTGCGTAGGGGGATTTATCTGGTTGTTTCAATCTGTATGCTCGTAAGTGCTCACTGTACCGTATTTCAAAATTCTTAAGGGTCTGACCCAAATAGACAGCATTACATTCTGGACAATTGAGTTTATATATACCTGACTTCTTTAATAGTGGTATTTTAGTTTTTACATTTAACAATTTTGTACTAACGTTACTTTCTGTTTTGAAAGAAATTGTTGTATTCGTTGCTGAAGATATTATCTTTGAAATATTATTAGAAATATTTCCTGCATATGTGATGGTTTTATAAGTTTTAATTTCATCAGCTTGTTTAGGATATATTAGTTGTAATGCCACTTTTTCTTCATTTTTACTAATTAGCTTATTTATCATATCTAATGGATAATCGTTAGATGTTGCTATTTGTCTAATTGTATTAATCTCTCTATCAAAATTACATTTGTTCATAGGAACTGAAAAAGCTCTATTTATCATTGAATTATATGCTGCTAGTCTGTGTGACATAGGGTGGTTAGAATTGAATGGAATTGTCACATCAGTCTGTGTTGGTTTTCGGTAAATTGAATAATCAAGTACATTATTAACTCTTCGAATTTTTAAATCAAGAAAATTGATTGAGCCATTTTCTTCAATTTCTAATGTAAATTTAATTTTCGGGTGTAAATTATTGATGTGGTTGAAAAATACATCTAATTGTCGTTCACTACCCATGAAACAAGCTAATATGTCATCTACATATCTATACCAAAATGAAATATTTTTCGAAATATTACTTTCCAAGATCATTCTTTCTAAATTGTCCATAAAAATGTTTGCTAAAATAGGTGATATAGGGCTTCCCATTGGTAAACCTTCATTATGAATATATATCTTATTGTCAAAAGTGAAATAATTCTGATTAATGCATACATCAAATAAATTAAGTATATCTGATATTATTCCTGGATCAATATTTTTATCTTCTAGTAATTTTCCTACCAGTATTAGATATTCTTTAGGAGGAATTTTAGTAAACATATTAGTTACATCGAACGAAATGAGTTTATAGTTATCTTGCAAGTGGATTGCTTCCAACTTTTTGATTAGTTCTATTGAATTTCTAATTGAATACTGAGATTCATATCCGTAAGTATTGAGTATATTGTTGAGCTTCTTTGCCAATATATTATTAGGAGCATTAACATAAGAGACTACAGGTCTAATTGGTTTCGTTATTTTATTTAATTTAACTGTTCCATATAATTGTGGACAATGAGGATTCTTATGTATGATAGACCTCTTTTCGTAATCATTTAAAAGATAATTTGAATTATTAACAATATCCCTTACACTATTAGAAAACTTTTTTGTTGGGTCTGCTTTAAGAACTTTTACATCGCTGGATTCTATAAAGTTATATACTTTGGAATTGTAATTTTCAGTCGTCAAAATGACAGTTGTGTTCCCCTTATCAGATTTTGTAACTGTTAGGTTATTATCCTCTATCTTCTTTTTTATTGCATTTAAAACTGTAATGTCATTTTTTGTTTGACGTTTAACTTTTGAAGGTTCAATATTTTTGATTAAACTGGCAATTTTCAATTTCTCATAAAGAAAATTATTTGAATTAGATTTTAAAGCTATTTCTGACTCTGTAGCTATAATTTGTTTAATATTATTCGTAAATTTTGGTGGTATGCTGTACTTTAAACCTTTATTTAAAAATTCTATTTCACTATCTGTAAAATTAGTGTCTGAAAGGTTTTCAAATCGTGGTGCAAAGTGTGTTGGTATGTAGGTACTTACAGTTTCATGATGTTTTGAGTATTGAATTTTATGTTGTGTGTGTTCAAGATTCTGTAGCTTCTTTTCTTGTTTCTTAAATTTCATATGCTTCATCGTGCTGACATTTTCTCTAATTTTGTCATCCAAACAGTCAAATTCTACTGGATGTAATTGGAATGTGACTTCTGAATGAGCATATTCCACGAAGTAAGGGTCGAGACAGTTAATTTCAATATAATAAATAATTTTAAAAAGTAATTATTGTTAAAAATACATGAATAAGCAAAACGAAGAATCACTGAAGCGCCAAAGACGCTTGTACGTGATATTTTTACATAATTAAAAGTAACTTACAAAACACCATAAATATATAAAATCGACATACAGCCACCTTATTATATAATACATACATGTTTACTTACAATTTTAACAGAGTGTGATAACAACACATGGTGGTAACAGATTATAGTGAAATGGTTAGTGAGACTTGTAAACAAACATTTAGAGTAAGCCCATTAGAACCAATGGTCGTACATGGGTCCCCTTCACATTATTATTTACAACTATCCATGTTTAGGTGTAGAATACATTGTTATACATTTTCTGCTCAATAGCAACAATATAATATATATGAACAGTTGTAAAAACAATATAACTGTGGCGTTAGTGATAACAATAAATGCGGTAGCCATACATGGTGGTCAACAATGGTTCAGAGGGAAATAAAATCAATTAGCTCTTGATTTGGAGGAAAACAATGATGAAAAAGTGAGAACTATTCTGTTCATGACACCCAAACATTCAAAATAATAACAGCAACACTGAATTTACAAGGTAAATCGTTGTGGATTAGGTACCAATCCATCAACCTTATTCCATTTTACTTAGTCCAAACTCCAAGCAAAGATACTTCACTCAACAAGTTTTCTGACTTTGGTTCTAGGTAGATCAAGGACATACGTTTTAAATATTTTTTTCAATAGGTCATCGGAGTTTATGTATTTCAGGTACTTTTTATATCTATCAGGCAATACATTAAATACTCTTGATGACAAATATAGATAATATTTCTGGCCTATTGTTTTGTTGGCTGGTGGTATTTTGAGATTATCTTTCAGTTTGTTACGCGTCGAATAATTGTGGTCAACTTGATCAAGTAGTTTCCTGTTTTTGTATAGATACAGTATTATATTATACATATACATCTGTCTCATATCCATAACTCGTGTCTCTACAAATAATTCATCTGATGGGTAAGTAAATGTTTTGAAGGTCATTACTTTCAATATTTTTTCTGAATGTACAACTTTTATGTAGTTGTCTAAGGAATCTCTAACTTTGAACCATTTCTTACATTCTGATTTTATCCAAACTCGTTGAGCACATTTTATAGCTTTTTGTGTTTGTGGTGTTTTAGTGTGACATTTTATATTCACATAATTTGGTATTACCTTTTTCCTAAGGCATTCTTAAATTTAAGAAACAAGAAAAGAAGCTACAGAATCTTGAACACACACAACATAAAATTCAATACTCAAAACATCATGAAACTGTAAGTACCTACATACCAACACACTTTGCACCACGATTTGAAAACCTTTCAGACACTAATTTTACAGGTAGTGAAATAGAATTTTTAAATAAAGGTTTAAAGTACATTATACCACCAAAATTTACGAATAATATTAAACAAATTATAGCTACAGAGTCAGAAATAGCTTTAAAATCTAATTCAAATAATTTTCTTTATGAGAAATTGAAAATTGCCAATTTAATCAAAAATATTGAACCTTCAAAAGTTAAACGTCAAACAAAAAATGACATTACAGTTTTAAATGCAATAAAAAAGAAGATAGAGGATAATAACCTAACAGTTACAAAATCTGATAAGGGGAACACAACTGTCATTTTGACGACTGAAAATTACAATTCCAAAGTATATAACTTTATAGAATCCAGCGATGTAAAAGTTCTTAAAGCAGACCCAACAAAAAAGTTTACTAATAATGTAAGGGATATTGTTAATAATTCAAATTATCTTTTAAATGATTACGAAAAGAGGTCTATGAACAGATAAATCTAGGGAGTTCTCCACTAATAAACTGTCTTCTTAAGTGATAATTGTAAAGATCAGCAGATATAGTTTTCCTGGTTTTCTATATCATTGCACAGTTATACTGATCTTAATTGGAAAAATGATATCCAGGATATCACCATAGGGCTAATAATATCTAAGCTTCAATATTTGTAATATCACATCTTCTTCTTTTTTCTATAAACATATATTAAGCCAATCACAAGCTAGTTCCGCTACTTCTTGGTCTAGCCAAAAATAACTACTAAACATCAGGTAGGCATAAAATGAAATGTAACTTCTGTAATTCTGACGATGATATTGATTTATCGAAACAATTGTCAATTTTTCAGAATTTTCAATAACTTTTATTATATTGTGGAATTAACTAGAGACCGTGAGTTTCATTTAAAAACACTAATATGAGCATATTCCACGAAGTGAGGGCCGAGACAGCCAATTTCATTTATTTATTTTCTTATTTCATTTAGTTACTCTCAAAAAATAAGTTTCATAATGAATATAATATCATGTAAAATTAAAATTACAACATGCTTGACCTAATAACTATATAAATAAATGTCTAAGAATTAAGGTGTGCAGTGGGCGGAAGTTCTGGCCATACACCAAATGAGTGTAGACAGAACGCAAAGTGATTGCAGATGTTGCAGATGGTCACGGGACCACAAACTGCAGGACATGAAATGCACCAAAGATGTAGTTAAAAAGGATTGGTCAAAGGAGCCAAACAGAGATATTACGGCGCATGACGTACCAAGGAGTACGCAACAGAGGAGTTTTGCCAAAGTAGGGGAAAAAAGGACTCAGGACGTGCCGAAGAGCACGTAACGAAAGAATTAAGGTGAACGTAGTGACCAAAGGAGTCACAAACGGGAAATAATAGAATAAAGACGTACCAAGGATTGCGCAAAAAACGAGTTATAGAGAATATAATGGTCAGAGGCGAGAAAGCGAGGAAAAGTGAATAAAGACGTACCGAGAGGGGTACGCCACAGAGTTATGCAGAATATAATGGCCCAAGGAGCTATAAAAAATAAAAATGGAAACGAAACGTGCCGAGGGGTACAAAACATAAATTACGAGGAACACAGTAGTCAGATGCAACAAAGAAAAATTAAATAAAAGAGGGCATTCAATAGGAAGAAGCCATCCGAATAGAGAAGAAAGGAAAAAAGTATTTGAACTAATAAGAACACATTTAAACCCAAAGAAATAGTCGTGATCAATTAAAATGAAGAAAGATTTTAAGTTACGCTACAAATGAACAAAAAAAAATAAACAATTATATCCACAAATACAGGTATAGTTTTATTTGGAAATATGTTTGCTCACATTTTTTTTCATGTAGATATTTAATATTTTTCTTGGAAATAATTGAGTCTATTGTTTAATATATTGCTAAGACTCCATTGAAGGAACATTAGTAGTAGTATTATAGCAGGGAAGTAGTTAAAGAGTATCAATGTGTACCAAGAGATATTACGACGCAACACAGGCGTCACAACTTTCAAATTCTGTATAGAATTTTTTTTGTAAATTCTTTCCCCTGTTAGATAGGATCTGGCATCTTGGGGCTAACTAAAATTGGTTGTTAGCACTTTGACAACAAATTCTCAGACACTAAAAACAATGTGTACGGGATGGTCTTGTTATTGTAGAATATATTAACCCTAGTTAGGGCTGAACTTTTTATTTGACAAGAACTTCATATTGACATTGGAGACGTAGCTAATTCTCATTTTATGTGTAGGTTACTAACGATAATTATACTTCTGCAGCCAGTAGCCACTAGTAACGTAGTGAAAGTAACGGCAGGCGCCGATTTTGGAGAACATTACCAGATGTTGTAACGTACGAGGCAACAAGACCATAGTGTACGAAGCCAAATAGTGCGACCAGGAGGAATACAGAGAAAAATATGCAATTACGAGTAATATGAAAGAAGTTACCTCCTGCACCACAAATTACATCGGCGGTAACCACGTGGACACTGTTTTCTTTCTATGGAACATACTTTTAAGTTTAGGAGTAATATATTTAATTTTTCACAGAGGCAGCTAGTTCACGTTCATGACGGTACCACCAGCGCCAAGGGCAGAATCGGGATCAGAAATGTACGAGAACGTCAAGTTTTGGCTGGTACTGACAGCTGTCGGAGTCTTCACGGGATATATGGGTCTGAAGCTACTTTACAAAAGGAAAATACATGGGCAAAACGTATCCCCAGAGGTATCCAGAAACAGACAAAGATTCATAATCGAAATGGAAGAACCAGCAACGGCCAACCACACCAATGTGTAATACGAATTGTGCAGGATGAAGCGCCACAATTATAATAAAAGTTAAATCCTTCTTTTAACACTACTATTAGGCGAATAAGTTAGGGACCAAGTCAAATAAAGCTAAGATAATTCCTAGATTAAGTAACTGATCATTGTATCCTCCTATTTACTAGTATTTGCAAAGATAATTACCCTCAACTTATATAATTATTCGAAGGATATCAACCAAATAAAAAGGTAGCCCAATCACGTACATTTTAAAGTAGACAAAGTAGATATCAATTAATATTAATGTAAATATTTTGTAGAAAAAAGGGATAGTGGGGAGATAAATATAATGTAAGGGAATAGTTGCCCCAATACTACCTTTGTTTTTATTTCTTTTTCATGTAAGAGTGATAGCTGCCAAAACTGGGTGGAGTCCAGTCCGACAACGACGAAGAATTCCACTGGATGAAGCACAACGGCCCCTATATGATCCATACGACTCCGATGACCAGGAGCAAGAAACACGTTGGAAGTTCCACACCAAAGTTCCTTCTGCTCAACAGAGGAATGGATGCAGCAGAGTTCCGCCCACATCAAAATCAAACAGATAAACCTCCAGTAGTTAGTTAACATCCGGTAGAGGCAGATTCGAGCTAGAACTAGAATTGTTGACACATTATGGGACTACCAGCTGCCACTTGCCGGGTAAATCCTGGGACAATAGTAATTGACTATCAGACCCAGTAAACAGACCCGAGTAATCAATCGACGTTACAATTCACGAATCGTCGCATATGGTCGAACAAACTGGTTCCAATCCACCAAACCCGATTGAGTGGAAGAAAAAGGCAATCTTGATGCAATGCGCTGAAATCGAATAAGTACTAAGTAGCGCAAAGTGCAGAAGAAAACCGAAGAGTTTAACATGCCGAATACCATTCTGCCCAATCAGCCAAAAGTACAGCAGCGCCGGAAATTCCAAAAAACGGTGTAAATCTGCTTCCATAACATACCGTGACTTTAGCCGAAATGTAAGACGATACCAGGAAGAACCACCATTCCAATCAAGCGCACGTTGAGCCACCATGTAAAGAAAATGACGTACCGCCAGCCCCAGGTCCGGACTCGTCCAGAGAACAGTAGGAAGAAGTTGTGTGAACTGTGCTATTCGGACAATAAATTTAGATGATCGGGACTTGAATTGTATAAACGCAGATCTTTAAAAAGGGGTAACCATGTAGTATAGGAGATATGTACTATTAGCATCAAAGGAGCGACTGATTTTTATTCTAGGTTAAAGATAACAGTGGTAACTTAGGACTGGGGGCAGTCCTCTTTTCGAAAGGGGGGGGGGGACATGTCACGTTTAGAAATAACACCCAGTATATGGTACGCCAAACAAAAGTAGGTCAATGTTTTAAAATATGTTTTGCTAATTACTTCAAAGTAGAGCATAATGTTTGCTTATATAAGAGACAATAAAAAAACAACCAACTCAGCATTTTTGCGAAAGAATACTTTCTTGGTTAAAAAAATATAATTTTTCGGGGCAGTGGGTCTTCGGACCAGCGAAGCGAACGAAGGGTTCTTGGAACCAGCAAAGCGAATGAATCCAGTAAAGCCTACGCGAAGGGTGTTCAGCGCGATTGAAGACACAGTGCCCCTTCTAGAGGAGAAGCCCTGTCCTGGGATAATTTTAATGTAAGTGAATAGTTTATTGTATTTCTTTTGCATAATATTGTTAATTTGAGAGTGTACATTATATTGCTGTAGGGAAACTTAAACTTATGCGCAGTACGGCCTGTCATACTTTTCCGTAAGCGTTGTCATTTTGGGAGAATATTGTGTTGTCTCCTGAGGGCCATTGAATATATGCCGGTGAAGGCTGGATGTATTTGTTTTATATTTGTTTTGTATATGTTTTGTTAAGCTTTGAGTGCATGTTGATTTGTTATCGGAAATTCCGTCAATATGTTTGTTAAGTTTTTTGAAGGGTGATTTCTTAATTGATCCCCGACCCAAATAGCATGTCCTGTAGCTACATCGTCAGAGTTAGCGAGCGGATAGGGATCAAACACAAAACTCTAGTGTAGGAATAAAACCCTATATCGTCGCAATATCCCGTAACCATTCTTGAATTTGAGCTTATCTCCTTGTCTGTTCTGGCGTTTTTTCGCAGTGGCGACTTTGGTAAGGAGCATTATCCATAACGACGACAGATCCTAGTTCCAAATTTTCAGTTATGCGTCTAAACCACTTCACGTACACCTCTGCGTTCATCTCTTTATGGTAGTCTCTTGTTTTCTGGGACTTAAATATTAATTCACCACTTAACACTAATCCTCTATCCTCCTATATATGTAATTATCAATCGACTGCATTTTCCGGATGGAATTTTTAAGCCGGTTGATCAACATTCAATAGCTGCTTGCCGTGCATTTTTCATATTTTCATGTTGTCATACTTTTTCACCCGGTGTCCCTCGTTGACCAATGTTTCATCCGCATAATAAATATTTCTTCCTTGCTTCCGAAACTCGTTAATATTCCTTAGATACTCTCTTTTCCACAATACTGCTTCAGATCTTTCAGTAAGAACACGCTTTCTATTTATTTTCTCATAACTGAAATTCAAACCAAGTAAGATTTTCTTCAACGCCTCCTTACCTATTTTAGGGATGATTTAGTTTTCACTAACGGCTTTCAGTACTTTATTTAATGTTGGTACTTCATTTTTCATAAAAAAAACGTATGAACAATTCTTCGTATAGCATATTTGGCATCCTTTTTGGCGCCTCTACTTCTCTATGTACTTTCTATCAGATCCAAATGGGGATGGAACAACAATACAACAGTTTGTCAGTTTAGGTTATCTTACGAGAAATTGTTAATCGGATCAAAAATTACACACACCTTGATATGTGAAACATGTGTTGGGGCATTAACTGGACTTTAAGAAGCAAATTAGCTTAATTCTTTGATTGCCCATAAAAGTAAATGAGGATTAACATATCCTTCAAATTATTTTATAAGCATTTGTAAAATTTCTGGAAGTGTTTTAAGAGTTCTTGAACAAAATCTGCATAGTCCTTTGAATTGTTAACTAACATAGTTATGAACAAAGTTCTAACAATGGGCTTGTCTGAAGGTCTGAATAAGCATGTGTTGAAAAATGATGTTAATCACATTTACTTTTTAACAGCCATATCCACAAAATACCTAAAAATCAGAATACACTTTATTGTTAGGAAGAAAAGTGAAATTAAGACGCCAATTAGAAACCATTTAACTAAAATGATTTTGTTCTCCGGAAAATAGGAGATGAAAATATTTATCATGTATTCATATGTTTCTATTGTTTGTTTAATTTTTATTTGTAATGTACATATTCTTATAATAATTATTGTTTTGGTTTTAAAAAAGTACAAATTTATTTCTTGATAGATGTTTCTAATTCAACTTTTCAAGTCTGTATCTAATCTGAAATTTTTGATTACTATGGATACTTAACAATATTTGGTAGATTTTAGATAATACATTCGAACTTCAACAAATAAAATATTTGTAAGTTCCTAATACTTTTATTTCCATCCTAGTTTAGTTTCTGTGCATATTATTGTTCCGCCACGGGTGTGACTGTTCAATCGGTTTGGTCCAAACTTAGTTACTCGTCCATTCATCTTTCCTTGTCTAAGGAATGAGCAAAAGCGAGACAGGCGTCTTTCGGGTCGCAATTCAGACAGGCGTTTGAAGAAAAATCTTAAACATTAGAAATATAAGTACAAAGTTTATTTCATAAAAATAACCTTTTTCTATTTGCCTCATAGATCGTAGTATTACATACTTAACTGAATTTTGCAAAATTCAAGAATACATGTTAAATTATTAGTTCTAGAGTTTTTTAAAGTATTTCAGAATTATTCACAAAGATAAAGAAATTTTCGAATAAAATATAGCAACAACGCTTTCATCTTTATAAGTATGTTACCAGGTCACTGCACTGTTCAAACTTTTTGGTATTAGTATAGTCACAGGTTTTTCCTACATCTAAACTAAACTACTGCACATTTATGACACCAACATTGCATACATTTCAATTGATCAACTATTTTGTTGCATTAAGAAGTAAAAACACTATTTGGATTTCTTCAAAACAATAGAGATTTTGGCGAGTATGAGCGAAACTACTATAATTGTATCTGTGTGAAAACTACTAGACTTGTTAGAAGCGGGAATTCAGCTAAAGAATATACCAACACATGTTGGTGTATTCTTCGATTTAGCTCTTGAGCCTCTGTACCCTTCGACTATCGGGATGCAACCATGCAACTATATTTAAAATTCCGATTTCGTTGGACTGATCCTGTAAAATCTAGACAAATCGACGAGGTCAAACTGGGGTCAAAGAATTATAATCTTTGAGAATTATTTATTTTAAAATGCAACCTGTGGAACCGAGCGAGAGTATGCTTTGAGCGAAATAGAATGAGAAACTCTTGAAATAACTGTACGTATTTTGTAAAATTTCTAGAGAGAATGAATACTAATGTATAATACGCGCAAAACATATAGTGCAGAAATGTAATGGCATATCCCCTTTATAAAATTATTAAATACATTTTAACGATTGTTAGTTGAAATTATAATATTAAATGGATATATCGTCGAATAAGCATTTTAAATTATAACATTGACTGGACTATGACAGTATTCAAATCAAAGGATAAGCCGAAACTTTAAATTTCACACTATATCTCTTACGTGAACCATACCTAACTATGTTAAGGGTTTACTTGTTACAAAAGTGGTTGCTAGTTGTTTTACCATTTAACATTTGGTGGAAATATGTTTAATTTATTTTAAAGAGATTTGAACACGAAGATCAAATGAAAACACTCGCGAAAAATGTAAATATACCAAGTAGATTAATCTTATAAATAAAATTAGTCTATCAAATAAATACTTCTTGTGAAGTAATTATTCAAATTTCAGTAATGTACTGGACGATAGCGGTTTCATTCTTATCGAGAACTTACATTAATGATAGAATAATACAAACAAGAAAGGTAATCTTTTTGTTGTTTAACATCATATTTAATAGAAAGTACAATATATGGATACCATACGAGTGTATCAATGTTTGTGATGTTTATTCATAAACACTTTCTGTGTTGCTTTTAGTTTCATTCAATTTAACAATAACTGGATTTACAGAGTCTCAATTGAAAAATCCATTTGCCACATATTTGATTCCACCTTTTTTAATTGATATATACATTTTTCCCATTTCTCGTCCCCCGTTTACAGCGTCAATAGTACGTAAAGAAATATTTCGAATGTCTGCAAGTTCTATTTGCCTTGCTAATGTTTCTTTTATATTCGCCCAAATAAGTTCAATGGGATTTAACTCACAATAATAGGGTGTACGTCAATGTTTCTAATTCGAACCATCTCATCAACACAATATTGTTTGTCTCTTGGAACATGTTGCTTTGCCAATAATTTTGCTTTAAGAAAGGAAGAATTAAACTGGATATTTCTTTCAAGAAGCCAATTTTTGATGTTATCTCTTCTCCATGCACTTGCTGCTAATTTTTAAAGAATGCGACTATGGTAGAGTGCATTGTCCATGACTACAACCGAAAAAGGATCAAGTTTGTTCAAAATGTTTACAAACCATATTTCAAACACCGTTGAATTCATTTATTCAGGACATTCTCCCATTTTCTATTGAAATGCCAGAGGGCCACCATCAACAAATACTCTTGTGCACTCCCAATATGCAAAACAGTTAACCGGCGATAATTCCCAAAAGGAACTTTTCGCCTGAGGACCAATGCTTTTTATATTCTTGTCTTGCCGAACATTGGAGACGGTATGGCCATCATTCACCCAAGTTTCGTTCAAATAATATATGTTGCGTTATAAATGAGCATCTCGAAGGACCAGACCTTTCAGACCGATGATATAAATCATAAAACGATACTTATGGTTTAAGTGAGTATTTAATAGTGATAATACATGGATGGCTCTTTAGAAGAAAAGTAGGGTAGCGAGAGGGCGTCAAACCCCGTCTCATAATAGGCGGCGACATGCCGCCTTCATTAAAGTTTAGGATAAATTTCCAATAAAAAATTATGTAATTAACAAAATGATAATAATAAAAAAATAAATATATAAAAAGAGACAAAAAAAGTAAAATATATGAAAGAATGTATTTACAACTATTATTAGAGAAAAAATAAACGGATTTAATGCTTAAAACTAACTTTTCCGCATCTGTGAGAGACCATGAACAATATCCTATCATAAAATTGGTCACTTGTTTACACTTCAGATGCTGTATCGTGTTAACAAACCGTAATTTCTCCAAAAATTACAAAAAATGTAGTATATCTGGATTTATAGGACCCGCTGTACTAGCTCTGGTGAGCTAAAAATCAATAGGGTTCATCTGTAAGACGTCCTGAAACTTTTCCGCATCTGTGAGAGACCATGAACAATATCCTATCATAAAATTGGTCACTTGTTTACACTTCAGATGCTGTATCGTGTTAGCAAACCGTAATTTCTCCAAAAATTACAAAAAATGTAGTATATCTGGATTTATAGAACCCGCTGTACTCGCTCTGGTGGGCTAAAAATTAATAGGGTTTATCTGTAAGACGCCCTGAAAAATATCGACTTATAAAATTGGTCACCTGTATACACTTAGGAGGTTGTATCGTGTAACAACCCGAAATTTCTCCAAAAATGACCAAAAATGTGGTACTTCGAGTACCATAGCACCCGTTGTACTGGCTCTGCTGAGAGGAAAATCAATAGCATTATTCTGTGGGATGTCCTGAACAATATTCAATCATAAAATTGGTGACATGTTGCACTCCGGAGGCTGTATCGTGCTAACAAGACATATTACGCAAAGTGGCCGACGACAATGACGACGTACAAACAGGATTTTTTTCTAAAAACCATTTTTTCGTGTTGTTCTTGCTGAAAAACTTTTCTCGAATATTAGAGTTGTGCATAATAGTAAAATAATGGGATTGGTGTTAATAATGCTGAATTTCTGTTGGCATAATACACACTTTCTTTATGGCACGCTTGAATACTCCACTGGTCGTTTTTACCGAAACCACACACACAATTTTTCGTCACTTCCAGACTGCACTTCACAAACAGGTCCGAGACGCCACTGCAGAGGTGGTAAGTTGTCTTCCATCAGGACGACAAGTATCTAAACTGTATCGTTGCGGATGGGTAGCTGCTGACCTTTGGGGCCCACCTGCAGCTGGGGCAAATACTCCATCTTCCATATCTACCAAAAATGTTGTTGGACTGGATTCGTTGCCATCTTGACAGGCGATTAAATGGCACGTCGGTGATATCTTTTTGGCAAGTTGTCTTCCACCAGGACGACAAGTGTCCCAACTGTAATGTTGGGGCTGGGTAGCTACTGTCCTTTGGCCCGCATTTGCTTCTGGGGCACATACTCATTCTGCCATATCTACCAAAAATGTTGAGGTGATCTGAGATAAAGTGATGTGAGTGAGCACCAAAAAGAATGACATCTCAATTGAAGCGCGCGATCTGTCGACGCATACGTGAATAAGAAACAAAACATATAAACATAACCCATCTCGATATTTTTGATAACCACGCTTGATTTTGTTATTTTTAGTTTCAGATAGTTCTTTGAGTTAAGATTTGAATTATGGCTAATATTCCAACATTATTAGTTGTTACCTTCCTTCGCCCTCTGTGCATCTTCAAGGGATAGATTTAAATTATACGACAGATTCGAATCAGCATCTAATAATGTTATATTAGGTGTGTTCTTTTTGACTGAGATCTCAGTTAATGTCAGCTCACATCAGTAATGTGAGCGTTCTTTTTGTTTTACTCACTTTAAGTGAGCTGAGATTTTTCTTCCCCCTTTAACGATGCTGAATGTGTTGTAAGGGGGAATCAGTTGGACTTGAATCGGAAATAAAGTGGAGGGGATGTACAAATATTTTATTTGCTTGGGTTATTTGTATTTTTAACCAAGGTTATCTAGTTTTAACCATTGACATATAAACACACATACTCTATTTTTCTTTTGTTACAAATTATGGATACAATAACATTATTATTATTATATGTTTTGTTTCTTATTCACGCATGCGTCGACAGATCGCGCGCTTCAGTTGAGATGTCGTTCTTTTTGGTACTTACTCACATAACTTTATCTCAGATCACCTTAACTGAAGTGATCTGAGATCTCAGTAAAAAAGAACGCATCTATTGTATCCATAATTTGTAACAAAAGAACAAAAGAAAAATAAACACACATAGTGTTTATTGTTTATATGTCAATGGTTAAAACCATAGATAACCTTGGTTAAAACTACAAATAAACCAAGCAAATCAAATATTTCTTCATCCCCTCCACTTTATTTCCGACTCAATTCCAACTGATACCCCCTTACAACACATTCATCACCGGTAAAGGGGGAGGAAAAATCTCAGCTAACTTAGAAGTGAGTAAAACAAAAAGAACGCTCACATTACATATGTGAGCTGAGATTATCTGAGATCTCAGTCAAAAAGAACGGACCTCATTATTTCATAGGTGTGTAAACAAAACAACCACGACTTATTCCATAGGAACACATAAGGAGGTAATTCATTGTCGATTTGGAGAATTTAATTAATTTGTGAATATTTTTAGATTTCCTCATGATATTCAGAGGAAGCAGCAACGGTTAAAGGCATTGAATTTGGAAAGGGTCAATAAATGTATATTTCGGTGAATTTTTAGATAATCATCACATTTCCTTAATAAAGTTAATACTGACGAGATGTTTTACTGTTAGAATTCACCACGAAACAAGAAAAATGGGTGATTCTATTAAAAATAGAGCGAAAGGTGTTCTTACCCATCTCATTTTCTATCAAAATTAATAGTATCTAACTGCGCACACAAAACTAATGCCAATATAATAAATGTTTGTAAGTATTTTCATTCTGAATAGCGTTACTTAAATAAATAATTCACTAAAATCAGGCAATATAACGTGTCACAAACGACTAAAATGTTTAAAATCTCCATTATTAGATATCATTTTTCTATTTACAAGGTTTCCTAACATCGGTAGTTATCCAATTAAAAGAATAAAAAATAATATATAATCATAATTTATCAATACAGCAATTGATACAAGAATTACGTTCCACAGTTTGCACAAAATAATATTCATTTTATTCACATTGTTTGGGATGATGAGAACACGAACAACTTCTATTTATCGTAATCTACCAGTTCAATTAATTAAGGGTTATCGAAACTTCGTAAATTAAAAAGTTACGCTGCCACTGGTAATTGCTTTGGTTTTGAAGAACACACACCTCCCACTACCGCCTTTTCCGCATTGATACTGTCCACACTTCCCCTAATGATTTTAATATATGATATATACCAGTGCTCCGCAACCGGTGTGCCGCGGCACACTGGTGTGCCGTAAGCCGACTTGAGGTGTGCCGCTCTTTCAGACAATACGAATCAGATTCGTATTGTAGCGAGACCCGCGAAAAATAAAGCAATCTGACAACAGCGCTGATGGTAAACGTCTATCCGTCTATCGGCGCGGCGCGGCGGCTTGATTCTCGAAGGCGACTAAACTAGAAAGATCCGTGCCGTTCGAGGCGCGACTCGATGTTTTCCTGAACATCGCCGCTGCCTATATAAGCGCGCCTGTCGTCGCTCAGAGACTCAGAGAGAGTCGAATAGTCAAGTGAATCAGATAAATACGCGGGCAAACAAATAAATCGTAGAGTGAAATAAATAGTGAATCGCTATATAAATAAATTCTTGTGCCTTATAAATAAGTGAATATAAATTAATTATAATTAGTTAAGTGTTATTTTTAGAGTTCCTGTTTTCTTTTTTACGTTGTTGGCCATATTGTGTCTAAATAAATTAAATTAAACTGGACTAAGTTTTGTTGCAGTATCTACTTTTATAAATAACTATAGTGCTTCAAATATGGATAAATTTTTGCTGAAATCACGAGCAGATGACGAAGAACCTAGCACAAGCTCCAGCATAAGTGCTGCAAAAAGAGCAAAAAAGGTGCTGAAAAGGAAGTACAATCAAGACTACCTTCGATATGGTTTCACTTGGTGTGGCGACGAAGCGGCTCCAAAGCCTGAATGCGTCATTTGCGGTGAACAGTTGTCAAATGAAGCAATGGTACCCAGCAAACTAAACCGTCATTTGATCACAAATCATCCCAGTTGCGTCAAAAAAGACATTCAATTTTTCCAACGGCGCTTGGATCAAAATAAGAAACAAAAGCAGTTTATGAAATCGGCGGTTACGGTTTCTGAAAAGGCATTAGAAGCAAGCTACCTTGTTGCAAAATTAATTGCACAACAAAAAAAACCGCACACTATCGGTGAAACGCTTATTAAACCAGCATGCATGGAAATTGTTAGACTTATGCTTGGGCCAAACGAAGTTAAGGACGTGAGTAAAGTTTCTTTGTCGGCCGATACTGTTAAAAGACGTATCCAAGTTATGTCAAGTGATATTTTGGGAACACTAATTAAAAAAATCATTTCGGCTGGAATTTTTGCGCTTCAAATCGACGAATCAACCGATATTGAAAATAAAGCACAACTGATGGCTATTGTACGTTTCGTTGACGAGGACTCTATTAAAGAACATTATTTATTTTGTAAGGAGGTTCCAGAGAGAACTACCGGTGAACAAATTTTCCAAGTAACTGATAATTTTTTTAAAATACATAATATTCAGTGGACCAATTGCGTTGCTATTTGTACAGATGGTGCTGCTGCAATGATGGGCAGTAAGAAAGGTTTTGTATCTTGTGTAAAACAAAAAAATCCGTCAATACAAATTACACATTGCTGCATACATCGAGAAGCATTGATGGTCAAAAATTTGCCCGAACAGCTTTCGATCACAATGAATGAATGTATTAAGATCATGAACATAATTAAATCGAGAGCCTTAAATTCGCGAATCTTAGGAATACTCTGTGAAGAAATGGGAAGCGAACATGAATCCTTACTGTTTTATACAGAAGTTCGTTGGTTATCCCGGGGAAAAGTTTTAGCTCGACTGTTTGAACTTCGCTACGAAGTGCGTGAGTTTCTTTCAAGTCAAGATATGTACGATCTATGCCAGCACCTTCATGCTGAATACTGGATAGCCAAACTTGCATACATGGCTGATATATTCGAACATCTGAATGAACTTAATGAAAAAATGCAAGGACGGAATGAAAATATATTGACGTGCTCCGATAAATTACAAGGGTTCAAAAAGAAACTTGAACTTTGGCAGGAACAGTTGCAAAAAGGATGTCTAGAAATGTATCACAGGACCAACCACAGTACGATCGAAAACAAGCAGTTGATTGTGGATTTGGCCCAACAACATTTAAGTATGCTCCAACAAAAATTTGAATACTATTTCCATTCTATCAACACGGAACAATACAATTGGATTCGAAATCCTTTCGCAACCAATGCAATAAGTTCCACGGAAGCACTGCCATTGCAAACTCGAGAGGAGTTCACAGAATTAAGTAATGATATGACCCTAAAACTTAAATTCGACGAAGTTCCGTTAGATGTTTTCTGGATTTCCATCAAGACAGAATATCCACGCATCTCCGACAAGGCCATCTTCACACTACTTCCGTTTTCCACAACATATTTATGTGAGCAAAGTTTTTCAACGCTTGTATTAATTAAAAATGATGAACGGTCATGCTTAAAAGATCTTGACCAAGAAATAAGAGTTGCGCTGTCTAAAATTGAGCCGAATATAAAACTTTTGTGTTCAACGAAGCAAGCGCAGGTATCACATTAATCAGTCATCATCATGTCAAAATATTTATTACTATTGACGTGTCAACAGAAGTAAATTTAGTATACCTACCTGTCCTACCTAGTATTTAGTATAGTTCTCATGTATGTACCTATTTGTATTTTTCATTCTATCTGAATAATAAAAAAAAATAAAAAAAAATATGTATTATGTCCTGAGTGAAAATTTTGATGCCCCAAATGTGAAAGGGGTTTCTTCACATTTTAAAACAATAAAAAAAAACTAAGGTAGTTTGGACATCCATAAATAATTAGTATACATGGAGTGAACTGACCCCCGACCTAGCTACGCCACTGCTATAAATATATTTTAGATTTTGGTGTGCCACGAAATTCTAGGGAGCAGTTTGGTGTGCCTCAGATGAGGAAAGGTTGCGGATCACTGATATATACTAATCTTTTCGGCGATATATAATCTAAGGCAATATTAGTGTCTTTTTGAATTTGACTAACTCTATTTGCAATATACTGTGACCAGCTGTGATTTTCTCAATCGGCGCAACCTTACTTTTTGTACATAAATATAAAGTAAACCTACAAATGTGAAATTATTTTGTTCTGTTCTTCACTATTAATAGAGAGAGACGCCACTTAATAATTATGTTGGTTATGTTATCAGATATTAATGACGCACGGGTAAAGATCCAATAATTCAACTATAATTTACTTGTTAAAAGTGATGTCATTATGTTACGGGGAATACGGTAATGATTTAATTATTTTAGTACATTGAGGAGTGTTGCCCAGATAGCTTCTATTTTTTTGGGAACCGGTTGATTCCAATCTATTTTTAATATCCGAATCTCTTGCAAAAGGATTTTTGTTTTTACGACCACTGGATTTATTAACCCCAGAGGATCAAATATTTTTGTCACGGTCGATGAAATATTCCGTTTTTTAATTATTTCAGAATTACGTGCGAGTTCGACTTATATTTAAGGTCGTCTTTTTTGCAATTCCAGATAAAACGTAACTCCTTAAAATTAATTGTGGAATTTATACAGTATTTTGGGTTCGCACTTGTCCCTTCATAAAATTATTAGAAAAAAATGTCGTCCTATCATTCTATACATTTTGCGGAAATAGCCAATTGATTAGTTCTAAGTCTGCATAACATATCAAACAAACCTTTTTGATGATTATCCCCCGTGAATAAATTGAATCTTTCGCCGAACACTCATAAACGACCCGAATTTTCGGACCCTGAATTGTTTGCTTGTATACAGCCAAATGCGGCAAATAAAGTGAATTTGGGTATTTAGGCCATTTAAAGGAATAAGTTCTATGTGATTCAGTGACAAATATTCGTCCATAAACTCTTTGTAAGAATTTGCATGTTAATGATATTTTACAAATCGGCGTTCTTGAGAAAGCAAACGCTTAAGAGGTATTGATCTGAGCTCTCCTAACCTTATGTTTTCCTTGAAAGGAAGTTTAGCTATGAATTTATCTGACTGTTCTGAAAGTCTTATTTCTAAAAAACTTTTCAAATTTTTTGTTGTTCAAGTGTTTCAAAGATTTCTGGTTCGATATTTTCATTTTCCAAAACTTTATTAAATGATTTTCTAAACTATCGTTTTCGATTCTTGAACCTAAATTACATGAGAATTTAGAAACTGAATTTTTTATGCCAAAGTTTGCACTTACGAGTTAGCAAATGTCCATATTCTTTGCGTGAAAAAACAGTAATCCTGAACGTCCATGATGCTTTTGTGCATCAAAACCCCACAAGTTCTGTTCGCGACATAATTACGAACTGTGCCAATATGATTGGGGTAGGAGAATCAACGATTTATAGATCTTTACGTGAGAGAAAATGCGAGAATCTATTCCTCACCCGGGGAAAAAACCATTAGAAATTGACGACGATGTCAAAAACAGTGTACGTAGAATAGTGCATGGTATGTATTTCGCAAAAGAAATACCAACATTGGACAAGATTGTGCAAGCCGCCCAGAATGACGAACACCTGCCACAACTATCAAGAACTAGAGTATGGAGAATTCTTCATGGAATGAATTTTTGGTGGAAAAAACAGAACAGAAAATATTTCCTAATTGATAGGCAGGATATTGTCTACTGGAGACGAAAATACTCAAGGTCAATCCGAAAATATCGCGACGAATGTAAGAAAATTTTCTATTTGGATGAAACCTGGCAAGATAAAAATATACTGAATTCCCAACAAGCTGACATGGAGGGTTGGTCAACAGGATTAAGACTTCCGTCTGGTAAGGGACGCAGGGCCCATGTAGGCAGTGAAAACGGATTTTTGGATCAAGGATTATTGGAATTTCAATCTAATTCAACAAAAGACTACCACGAAGAAATGACGGCTGACGTTTTTCAGGAATATTTCCAACAAATGATCGAATATATTCCCCAGAATTCAGTTATTATAATGGATAACGCCAGCTATCATTTTCGATTAGTAGGGAAGCTTCCCACAAGTTCATGGAAAAAGCGGCGATAATTGAGTGGTTGCAGTGTAAAGCCTTAAATTTCGATGATACAATGTTAAAAAAAGAACTTTTGCAAATTGTTAGACAGCGTAGTGCAGAGTTTAAAAAAATTGTGATCGATGAAATTGCAAAAAGTAGAGGTATTATTGTACATCGCTTACTCCCTTACCATTGTGAGCTGAACCCAATAGAGCTTATATGGGCACAAGTCAAAGGTTATGTTACCAGGAACAACAAAACTTTTAAACTTCAAGTACGGCAACTTTTGATGGATTCATTGGCGAATGTGACTGCCTAAAACTGGCAAAGCGCCATAAAACATGTTATATCTGAGGAGGGTAAAATGTGGGATCTTGACGACTTAATCGACGAAACTACAGGGATCGAACCGTTAATTATTAACTTAGGACAAGACGATTCTCCAGATTTTTCTGATGAAGAATTTAGTTAATAATACTGTATATATTATAGTTAAAGTAATGTTCACCTGCAGTTATTTGTAATAATATTTTTATTTTTTACAAGAATATGTGTGTATATAAATCTTGGCACAATTACTTTATATTTTCATTATAATATGAATTATAATAAACGTTAACAAAAATCATAAATAACCCTGTTCTACGGCTATGAACCGTTTGGTTACCTGCGTATGCTTTCATTTGCATTTTATTACCTATTGTTATTTGACCGATTACCGGGTGGCCTGGTCACAATTTCTATCTTCTTAATCTAGATACATTGTAAAATATAAATGAGAGAAAAAAAAATTTGAGACACCCGATCTCCGTTTGCCGTTTATTATAGCTGATCTGTGCTATCAACTACTTTGAAACGAAGTATATCTAATCAAATAATCTGATTTGCATGACAGACTAGAATGACCCATTTTACAAAATCCAGACATATTTATATTAATTTTGATTTTATGCGGCTTTCGACAGACGACTTTTAAGCCTTTCTTGAATAAAAAAGCAATGAAAACATTAAAATTATTTCTCTATATTTACCCTCTTTGTTACCGCTAAGTCCCTGTGATACTCGGACGTTTTAACCGCTATCGCTAATAGCAAAAGAGTACCGAAAGAGAATCAAGCATTAAACATGAATTGGAGCAGACGCGCGGCATTGGAAAGAAGAGGTCGTACTTAGTACGGTCTATTTAGCCGAATTGCCTTGGATTTTGCCGCCCGTGGCTTTTGCTTACATTCGTCAAGTACTTGGCGCGCCCTTGCATGCGTTCAGTCGAAAATATCTCCCAGTATCTGCAGTTACCTAAAATAATGATCAAAAAGTATAAGAACGGGTCTTTGCATAACAGCAGCGCGTTTGACTATTATGCATTGTTGAATCATTATCAGCCCTTGAGATTCCAATAAATATTTAATAATACCTGACATTTGGTTTTTTAGTAAGTTGTAAAAAACACTTGTACTGAGAACGATTTTGCACTATGGACTTCATCTGCAGTAGATATCCTAATTATTCACTTACACTGGTTGTTATTCTGAAATCTAAATCCTTGTCTTTGTAATAGGTGAATCCTCCCATTAATAAAAGTAAAGCCAGTTTACAACGTCTATCCCAATTGTACCAAGGACAGTCATATGCAGTATGCGAAAGTTGTTGAGACTAAAATAGGAATATAATGAATTAATTAATAAAAAGTAGGAATGCGAAACATTTTCTTCTAATTTTCTTCATATAAAGTAAACACATACGGATACAACCGTTAACTAATAGACAGTAACATTGTCATGCATCTTCAATAACATATATCTTCGGGATTTAAATCCTCGAAAATTATCAATTTAAAGACTTCCATTTTTTATTTCTTCTTTCAAAGGACTCACTTTCTATGTCTAATCTCAAACAGTATTTTTTTACAATGTTCAAAAATGTTTTCCCAATTTTTGCAAATGGAAGGAAAATGTTGACTCCTAAATTGTATTACTTATCTTATTATCTGTTCTTATAGTTTATTAGCCGGTTATAAAAATACATTGCGTACGCATCGATAGGTGTTTGTGAGATGTTGTATTCTGAAATATTGATATACCTATTCTGAATAGATGGTTTGTACTAACTAATTTTCACCACATTCTGAAAAAAAACTACTATAATTTCTTAGCTATATGCCCCGACAGATATTGTATTACTTTTCCCATGAAGTGACAGAGGTCGATCTTTTTGTCGATTCGTGCCTTCTCCTTTCGTTTGCCAATAAAACGAGCAATGTATAACTTGTAGACCAGTTTTAACCTCATTATATCTCTGCTGTAGAAGGCATATTATTTCTCATTCAGAATCTCTAATCTGAACAGAAAAGTAATTGAAACGGAATTTACAGCTGACGAGATACTTACTGTATTTATGAGATTTTGCGCAGAAGTAATGAAAAAAGACGATATGAAAATCATAAACATGGTAAATATTATAAGTCGAAAATTACTGCTAGGGCTAATATCCTAAAAAGGAAAATAAATGATCAAGTAACAATCAAAGGTAATGGTAAATGTATTTGCAAATCCAGTATAGTGTACTACAATTACACTCCATACTCAAAATTTGTTTTTCTGTTATTTATTACTTGATGACAGATAAAATCGTACTCCTAAATCTAGACTTATTTTACTGTGCACAGCAATCACGAATTGATATATATTCTATTAAAACAAATATTTCAATATTTTCTGATAAGCTAATGTTAAATGAATTATATTATGTGAAGATGCTCAACCTGAAAATTGCACAAAGGCTATCCATTCTATGGAAAGCTGCAAAAAATTCTCCTGAAAACAATACCTAGTGATTAACTCAAGGTTTATAAGACAAAACAATCTTTTCACCTACTTAATCCGCGCGAAGAGAACGTTTGGAAAACCTACAAAGAAAACGGAAAGAAATTATCTTGTCGCATCGAAAAGGTCTTCATACAAAATCCACGACACAACAACAATGTTTCAAAAATAAATTTTCTATTAAACTGATTAATGAGTCTGCATATTAATAAGAATCACCAGCAGAACAATTCACGATCATACAAATCAATAGGATAATTGAAACAAAAATCTACAAAAGGTCCATGCTGTGATCATATTCGTGAAAAGTACTTGGAAGTACAATGGAAGCCAAAAGAAAGGCTTGAATTTTTAACACAAATATATGTATAACGTAATTCCAAGACCAGGCCAGTTTCCTGTTATGTGGAGAGTAACTCATTCAATTTTAGTACTTGAATCTGGTAAATCAGCATAAGTAGATCATACAGTCAGATCTACCTACCAGTAATATCCAAAATACTGGCAAACTTGATACTATCATAAATCGAACCAGATCTAAAACTCAGTAATATTAAACCAGTTCATTAATTCGGCTTCATACCAAAGCATGCCACTACTGAAAAAATGTATCGTACCTAGAAAAATAAAGGCCAAACACTAAAAGACAAAAAATATTGTCCTACAGCTTTTTTGGACATTTCTTATGATGTCGATTAAAGGAGTAGGCGGCACAGAGGACCACGGGGGCGACTGGGACCGGGTCATTTATTCACTTATGCCATATGCCATCAACTTACTACCGCTGCTAACCTACAGAGTACGCGGCCTGGACAGTCCTAAACTCATGTTTGACACACGGGGATGGGTGTGAGTAGTATAAAAAAATCGAAAATATTTCATTTTCCAAATGCCCGTATGCTTTTGTAAATGAAAACCAACTTTCGACATCGCCTGGTATTAACTATATGATTGGGTATGAATGTTTAGTAGTCTCTAACGAAACACAACCTTTAACTAAGAGGGCGGTAATAAATATTATTGCATTAACGAGAATTTGGGGCAAATAGGACCATATGAATTGGGGGTGATAAGGTCCCGTCCTCATCGCCCCTATTAAATTTTTTAGGTTATTTATCGTCCCCATTCATTTTTTTATTGACGTGAACGTCAATAACAGTTTACTGTTTATTTACAGTTGGTTCGACTGTAAATTATTGATAAAATGAGAAAATATTGAATTGAAACTTAAATAAATATCACAATACGATTGATAATATTATCATACCCCTGAATTCAATTGCATCATCACAGTTTCTGTATTCGTAATGTTTTAATCGTATCGTCTTACTGTATTATTATTTTGTTTTCGACTGATTTTTAGAGTACGATTCAATTCGTCATTAACTTTCTACCGATAGTGAAAATATAGCTTGTACTTACTGCTAATATAAAGTAGAATGAAGCTACAATCAGAGTAACTGATTGGAAATAAAAACAATGTAACATAAAAGTTATTCCAGGACTACCAAATCTTAATAATTTTGCCAACCTCAAACAGAAATAATATACTGTTAAAAATTATGCATTTGATTTTATATCTTCCTCAATGAATGTGTAAACCAATATATGGTTAATTTTTTATTTTACTACTGCTTAAAGGTTATTTTTTCGGAATGAAAAATTGGACAGGGATACACGATGTCCTCAAAAATGTTAAATTATCAACACAGTCGTAGTTTAAATCGACTTATATGGTGTTTGGTAGAGGGTTAGCCAAACTGATGGGAGGATTAAATAGGACTATTTAGACCACATCTAGCATATTTGCGACAGTAAAAGTCTTTACGGTTTTTTGAGCTCTGTTTTTTGTTTTATTTTTTCAAAATATGGTCTTCCAAAAATTCACCAACAATTATTTCAAATTTGTACTTAATTGTTTATTCTTTTGAATAAAAATCACATGAAACTGTCCATATCAGAAAAGGAAAAAAATGACTTTTTCAAATTTTTAATTCCGGATTTTAATCCAATGTTTTAATTAAAAAAAAATCACACAATAGTGTAGAGTTTTAAAATGCCATCAAAACATCTTTGAAGTATGCTCTACCGAAAAAACCTTAAAACAAATCTTAGCATAAAGCTCCAAAAATGTAATCAAACGTCAATATCGCCCACCTGAGAAAATCCGGTTTTTGTTTCATTAAGTGTTAAGTGTGCTTATGTCTCATATTGTCTTACTTCGTTCGTTTTTTTGCTTTACATCACGGGCTCATTAACTGAACAAATCTAATGTGAACTAACAGGAGTTAATGTCCAGAAAATGAGCTCGACAGTATAAAGAATTGAAAAGACAAAAATCAATGAAACATTATTTATTATAATTGCTTAAAAAATTATAATGAAAAAAAAACTACTTCTAGTGATGAAATGGAAGATTAAAAAAATAATTGCAAATCTTGCTCGAAATTGCCTCCTCCATTTCTTATGTACGCCCGACATCGTTTGCGAATTTCAGTAGTTGTTGTAGCAAGCCTTATTTCGTCTCTTATAACATCAAATATCAAATGCCGAATTGATTCTCTCAATCAGATGCCCCCGATATCGAATTTCTTCGGCGTACACAAGTTGCTTTGATTTGTATCTAAACACAAAAATCAAGCGGAGTCAAATCTGGAGATCCTGTAGGCCACAATATCGGGCCTTGTCTGATCAATCCATTTGGTAAAGAAATAATTCAATGTGAATATTTTTTTTAGTTGAAAGACCAAATTTTAAAGAAATGAAAGAAACCTAAAAAAATCGTAACTCAAAAACCCTAACGAATTTTACTTTCGCAAATATGCTAGACGTAGGCTAAATGCTCCTATTTATTACCCCTCCCATCAGTTTGACTAACCCTCTACCCCATCTTTACTCACTTACTACACTGTTTTTGAACTAGGAATTTGAATTTGCGTGAATTCGTAAACTTCCATTGGTCAGAATACACAGTTTTCTAAAACACTTTTGACAGACAGTCTTCCTTTTGTTATTGGGTTATCATCAAAAATATTCAATTAAAGAATAGACTAATATAGTACGTATATGTTTATTTACAAATATAATAGATTGTGATAACAACACATGGTGGTAACAGATTATGGTAAAATGATTAGTGAGACATGTAGACAAACATTTAGAGTAAGCCCATTAGAACCAATGGTCCTTCATGCGTCCCTTTCACATTATTATTTACAACTATCCATGTTTAGGCGTGGAATACATTGTTATACATTTTCTGCTCAATAGCAACAATATACTATATAAGAACAGTTATAAAACAATACAACTGTGGTGTTAGTGATAACAACAAATGCTGTAGCCATACATAGTGGTCAACAATGGTTCAGAAGGAAATAAAATGAATTAAAAAAAAGGAGAATATCATCCATGACTCAAATATGACTGACAGTAATACTGGTGAATAAAACTCAAAGTCAGTGTCACAGCATTTAAATGCTGTGACACTGACTTTGAGTTTTATTCACCAGTAAAATGAATTAGCTATTGATTTGGAGGCAAACAGTGATGAAAAAAGTAAGAACTATTCTATTCACGACACACAAATATTCAAAATAATAACAGCAACACTGACTTTACTAGGTGAATAGTTGTGGATTAGGTACCAATTCATTAACCTTATCCCATTTTACTTAGTCCAAACTACAAGCAAAGATACTTCTCTCAACAAGTTTTCTGAAGTCGGTTCTAGGTACATAAAGGACATACGTTTTTTATTTTTTTTTCAATAGGGCGTCTGAGTTGATGGTTTTCAGGTACATTTTGTATATATCAGGCAATACATTAAATACTTTGTGATTAGTTTTCAGTTTGTTACGCGTCGGATAATTGTGGTAAACATGATCAAGTATTTTCCTGTTTTTGTATAGATATAGTATTATACTATACATATACGTCTGTCTCATATCCATAATTCGTCTCTCTACAAATAATTCATCTGACGTCTAAGTAAATTTTTTGAAGGTCATTACTTTCAATATTTTTTTGTAGAACGTCCAATTGTTTCAGGTGACTATAAGTTACTCCACCCCAGCTCAAGATAGCATATTGTAGCCGTGACTGTACTAATGAGTAATAAATTGTTCTCAGGTGAGTGAGATTCATAATGGTACGTAGAAATTTGAATTTTGGCAATAGACATCTAATAATTTTGCATATGTTAGAGACTTGATGATCCCACTTTAGGTGCGAATCGATTATAATACCAAGGTAGTTAATTTTATCAGTTATATTAATTTCAATTTTTGTAGCTAGAGAAGGGTACGAAATGTGTTTTATCAAAATTTATGGTTAATAATTTGGATTTAAACCAGTCCGCTATGTTCTTGAAGTCATTTTCAACGACGTTTTTTAGGTTCTGCCAAGAGTCTGATGAATATAGGACAGCTATATCATCAGCGAAGCTTATAAATTCACCGGTTGTTTGCATAGTAAGTAAGCTATTTATGTAAAGGTTAACTCTTATAGGACCTAGAACGGTACTCTGGGGTATTCCGTGGCTGATTGTGTTTTCGTGACTTATTTTGTCCTTGATTTTGACGACCTGTTTCCGATCTTTTAGGTAACTGGAGAATAGTTCAAGCGCAACACCTCGGATCCCCGCTCTAGCAAATTCCTCCAGCAGCTGTGAATGGTCAACTGTATCAAAGGCCTTGGCCAGGTCGAGTAACACACAGAGCGCCGGCTTTCCAGAGTCTACAAATTTATAGATATCACCCACTATTTTTGAAATTGCATTATTGGTGGAGCGGCCCTCTCTGAACCCGTATTGATGGTCAGATATTATATCATGTTTGTTAAAAAAATCGTTCAACCTTTTCCTGAGGCATTTCTCAAATATTTTTGCCATTGATGATGACCGAAATAGGTTTATAGTTGTTCAGTAGACATGTTTTCCCTTTTATGTGAATGGGCGTCACAACCGCTATTTTGAATTCAGAAGGACATACATCTGTACTGAATATTTTATTAATCAGGAAAACGAGGGGTTCGATTATTTGTTCGCGAATTTCCTTCAGTTTTTCAGCTTTTAATTGATCTATGCTGGGTGATTTATTCACTTTCGGGTCCATTATTATACTGAGAACTTCTTCTCTAGTTACTGGTTTCAAAAAAAGCGAACTTATAATAGGTGTTTTATGTATGTTGGGGGGATTTTCTAGTTTCGTAATTTTTCCTGCAAGATTCTTTCCTACAATGATGAAAAAATCATTGAGAGCATTGGCTATATCTGCGTGGTCTGTGATAGTTGTTTGGTCTTCAAGATTAATTTTGTTTGTTTCATCTAGCTTAACAGACTCTGTTAGGTTTGTCATAACTTTCCACAATTGTTTGGAACTTTCTTTGTTTTCGTTTATTAGTTTATCGTAGTATTTGTAGTTGGTAATTTTGATAAGTTTATCTGTTTGTTTCCGATATTTAATGTATGTTCGAATTTGATTTGAATACCAAATTCTCCTGTGATTTTATTTTTACTTCCCCTGTATAACATAATTCATATATCTTGCACAGACCTTGAAGAAATATATCATAATTCTCAAACATTTAATTTCGCACACATCCACAAACTTCCATTTCAATGATCACACCACTTGAAGAAATATATCGTATTTCTAAAACATCTAACTTCCCAGACACACTTCCCAGACACACTTCCCAGACACACTTCTCAGACACCCTCTGTCATCATACAACGTGGTACAACAAGGTACCTGATTTCATAAAATCACCCGGCGTTTGTGTCCTTAAGCTTTAATCATTTCATAAATCATCGAATTATGTGCAAAATACTTTCAGTTATCGCGTAAATAATAAGTGAAGTCTTAATTGTCGATGCAAAAGAAATAAATTATAACTTCATGACAATATAAATCGTAACGTGACATAAGTGTTTAATTTCATTCTACGGTTCATCGTTACTTCAGTGACAAACGGCCGTAGTGGTCCTTCGCCAAACCAGATAACCTACATTCCCTCTAATTAACCCAAAGTAAAAGGGTTAATTTAGAACATGGTCCTTCGAGCCGGATTGAAACAGAAATTATTGCAGTCCAGAAAATAGGAATCAACACGTCCCACCATCAGTATTAGAGGCCAGCAGACCTGCCTGGGTAAAAATATCCGAGAGTTGGAGATGAAGTCCAGTTGCCGGTACGGGACAAAAACAAACCAGTTAAGAAGGTATTTATGAATGAGTAAAAGTTTTTGTATATCCAGCTTAATATATGTAACATACAGTGGGAGGCGAAAGTCTGCACTCAAATACTTTTATAATTATCCATTTACATTATTTGAAAAATTATTTCATATTTCTTATGTAACATGGACATTCATATCATACAGGGTCGTTTATAATTATACATTTACATTATTTGAAAACTTATTTGATATTTCTTATGTGACATAAACATTCATATTATACTTACAATGTCGTTCAAATAATTATATATTAACAATGATGTCGAATTATGATAACAGTATGCTATATTGATGTGCAAGAGAATCAGTTATAATCCACAGTACCATTTAAATAATTGCATCGTAACAGTAAATGACTCATTGATTTACATTTCATGTTAACTATTTATGTCAAATAATTAATACATCATTTACAAAATGGATTATTCAAAGACGCAACGTGCCAGTTGCAAGGTGGTAATTGCATTAATAACCAATTTAAGTTCTCACTTATCATTTCAATGTAACTTTAGATTGTTCAATTTCCAAATAATACCATATGGCAAATTGTTAATGCCCATTTCAACTGTTTAAAAATTGTAATAATAACCAAATGTACTGCAAAACAATTAAGAACATTCACGTCCGAAGCTAGATCTATCGTAAAGTCATTACTAAATCTAAATATCAGTAAGGAAGAGTTATTTGATGCACTAATCGTTCACATATTAAAAACAAAATTAGATTATAATACAAAAAGATCTCTTGAAGAAAAAGAGACTGATCAAAATTTAATTGCTAGTGATAATTTTTTTGATTTCTTGGAAAAAAAATGTACAGTCTTGGAAAACTTGTTAACCCAAGATCCCAAACCTAATACATCCCATCATTATCGTCATCAGTCTTCTAATGTGACCACACCAACCAACAGAGTAGCATTAATTGCAAACCAAAATTCGAATCCCGAACAAAACACAAATCATAACAATGGTCAACGCAATCAACCTTCGTCTAGCACATCCCCTACTCCCAATTATCCATCTTCAACATGCTCATTTTGCAAGGAAACAGGCCATAAAATTCATGGATGTTCCCAATTCGGACGGCTTTCTATCCCTGATCGAAATAAATACATTAAAGCAAACAAATTGTGCTTCAGGTGTTTAGGTTCTAAACACACAATATCCAATTGCATTTCGGTACAATCTTGTTCCATATGTCAAAAAGGACATCACACTTTGCTTCACTTCCCTCACACCCACAAACAAAACACATCATTGAGACCTTTGGACATAAACCCTAATTATTCACAACCAATGCAACAATCTCCAGAATATTATCGTCAAGAAACATAGTGTTCTGGACAACTCATTCACAATACCTAACGAATAACCCCTCTATTACTCATTACATACATTCTTCCGGTGTGACCAAACCACTTTTAATAAAAACTTACCTTCAAAATAAAAACTTACCGTAACACACATTCTTAAATCACAAAACACTTATAAAATCAAAACTTACCCTCACATTAAAACATTCTTGCTCATAAGTCATTCTCAAACCATCACTTACACTCGAATAAACAATTCACTTTCGTACTCAACGCCCTTTCAGTGCAGAATAGCACTCACTCACGACTTCAACTCTTTCTCGTTTAGAACATAAAACTTTATGAAAAACTAAGACATATGCTTGGACATTGAAAAACATAAAAACTTAAACATTTAAAACCCTGGACGAACAAAAAGTTGACACTTTGACATGAAACATACTTTAATGTGAATACCTGGATAAAGGTATTATTGAAAAAATTTCTTTAATGTGAATACCTGGACAAAGGTATTATTCTTTCATGTGAATACCTGGACAAAGGTATTATTCTTTTATGTGAATACCTGGACAAAGGTATTATTCTTTTATGTGAATACCTGGACAAAGATATTATTCTTTTATGTGAATACCTGGACAAAGGTATTATTCTTTAATGTGAATACCTGGATAAAGGTATTAAAAAGATACTTGGACAATATAAACACTTGGGTGACGTTTAGAAGAAAACGGCATCCCCCCTTACTCATATGTTACTTAACCAATGACATTGACGACACTTTGAATTTAACACAACTTGACAAAAACATTATATACATATCTTACCCTCCTTTTCTTGACGAGAACAGAAATAACTCCTTTACATTAATTAAAACATATACAAAAACAATCTCAAAAGAGTTTAAAAAAAAAACTCTCTCATCATACTTAAACACTCGTGGTCACTACCTTACATTTACTTTTATGCTGACTCACACTTACATTATTACTTGCACTAGCATACAATTGCACCTTAATCATACTTATACTCATACTCATATTGGCACTCAAAGCTCACATTCATAATACTTTTACACTTATTCGTACAATACTCGTATTTACATTTGCATTCACATTCATTCGTACTTACTCGCACTCACTTGTTGTTGCACGCACTCGTACTTGCTCTAGTCTCATGAGCATACTCTCTTACAATCACCCTCACTATACAAGTCATTCCTCCGCGTAGAAAGGGAGTAGCGCAAGCTACACTGGAGTTTCCACGTTCTCCGAAGAAAAACGTTCCCTTCCTTACCCAGCACCATTCATTCTGATACAATAAAAACCCGGAAAAATACCCACATGAGCTTTCCATGCTCTCTCATGGAATTTCACACCCCTTCACAACTTGGTCCCCCTTTTTGTTTACATATGCCCGAGGTTCCTGGACCGTTACTCGTAAAACAAACTGGTACCACACTTGTCGAACTAGAATCGACTTAAACATTCTCTTACATTTCTCTCATTATCTCATTAAACACTGGGATGTCCGAGGTTCCTGGACCGTTACTCGTAAAACAAACTGGTACCACACTTGTCGAAATAGAATCGACTTAAACATTCTCTTTCGTTTCTCTCATTATCTCATTAAACACTGGGAAGTCCGAGGTTCCTGGATCGTTACTCGTAAAACAAACTGGTACCACACTTGTCGAAATAGAATCGACTTAAACATTCTCTTTCGTTTCTCTCATTATCTCATTAAACACTGGGAAGTCCGAGATTCCTGGACCGTTACTCGTAAAACAAACTGGTACCACACTTGTCGAACTAGAATCGACGTAAACATTCTCGTTCTTTACTTCATTTACTTAGTCTTTCATGTGAATACCTGGACAAAGGTATTATTCTTTTATGTGAATACCTGGACAAAGGTATTATTCTTTCATGTGAATACCTGGACAAAGGTATTATTCTTTTATGTGAATACCTGGACAAAGGTATTATTCTTTTATGTGAATACCTGGACAAAGGTATTATTCTTTTATGTGAATACCTGGACAAAGGTATTATAATCTTCTTATCGGTTACAACTCTAGTCCATTTCTAGAGTATATTGCTTACATTCTTATCGTTTACAACTCTAGTCCATTTCTAGAGTATATTGCTTACCTTCTTATCGTTTACAACTCTAGTCCATTTCTAGAGTATATTGCTTATATTCTTATCGTTTACAACTCTAGTCCATTTCTAGAGTATATTGCTTACACTCTTATCGTTTACAACTCTAGTCCATTTCTAGAGTATATTGCTTCCATTCGTTACACTCATGACGTTAGAGTCCTTACAACACTCTAACCTCAACTCTTATTCATTCGTTACATACATGACGTTAGAGTCCTTACAACACTCTAACCTCAAATCTTATTCATTCGTTACATTCATGACGTTAGAGTCCTTACAACACTCTAACCTCAACTCTTATTCATTCGTTACATTCATGACGTTAGAGTCCTTACAACACTCTAACCTCAAATCTTATTCATTCGTTAGAGTCCTTACAACACTCTAACCTCAACTCTTATTCATTCGTTACATACATGACGTTAGAGTCCTTACAACACTCTAACCTCAAATCTTATTCATTCGTTACATTCATGACATTAGAGTCCTTACAACACTCTAACCTTAACTCTTATTCATTCGTTACATTCATGATGTTAGAGTCCTTACAACACTCTAACCTCAACTCTTATTCATTCGTTACATTCATGACATTAGAGTCCTTACAACACTCTGACACCAACATTAGGTTACTTTACAACCCCTATACACCTATTTACATAGTTACTCTCAAAATTATTCACTTTCATTCACAATCTTGCATCAGAGCAGCCATCTCTCACCTTTCTTCCATTCTTCCCGCGCCCCCAATATGTTCGAATTTGATTTGAATACCAAATTCTCCTGTGATTTTATTTTTACTTCCCCTGTATAACATAATTCATATATCTTGCACAGACCTTGAAGAAATATATCATAATTCTCAAACATTTAATTTCGCACACATCCACAAACTTCCATTTCAATGATCACACCACTTGAAGAAATATATCGTATTTCTAAAACATCTAACTTCCCAGACACACTTCCCAGACACACTTCCCAGACACACTTCCCAGACACACTTCTCAGACACCCTCTGTCATCATACAACGTGGTACAACAAGGTACCTGATTTCATAAAATCACCCGGCGTTTGTGTCCTTAAGCTTTAATCATTTCATAAATCATCGAAGTATGTGCAAAATACTTTCAGTTATCGCGTAAATAATAAGTGAAGTCTTAATTGTCGACGCAAAAGAAATAAATTATAACTTCATGACAATATAAATCGTAACGTGACATAAGTGTTTAATTTCATTCTACGGTTCATCGTTACTTCAGTGACAAACGGCCGTAGTGGTCCTTCGCCAAACCAGATAACCTACATTCCCTCTAATTAACCCAAAGTAAAAGGGTTAATTTAGAACAATGTATGTTTCTTTTTTTCTGGATTTGTGGGGTCTTTTTTATGTTCGCGGTATAAAGAATTTTTATGATTAATGGATTTAACCAATCATTTTGTAATCCACATTTTCCTTTTGTTTTCTTTTCTTTGGTTTTTTACGAATTTGGTGTTCTGTTCAATTAAACAACCTAGTAAATGCATAAACCTTTTTGTTTGTTGTTGGACGTCGGCAGTGCTGTAGATATCACTCCAGTCAGTTTGTAACAAATCGTCTTTTAATTTTCAGTATTGAATAGCTTTATAATAGTGCATTTCGTTATTTTTAGCAGAATTTCTTTCAATATTTTCTTTTGAGGGAAAATTTATTACTGTTGCTTTATGATCGGTTATAATGGCATCTATAACTATGGCAAGACTAGGCAAATCTTGGAATCACCCTGTATACGAGTATATTAATTGATTACTGAGGTGAAATGGCTTGTGCTATAGTTTGTCTAGGTAGTCGAATACCGTTTGGTTTCCTTCGAGTAGATCCAGATTGATATCCCAAGTAAGAATGTGATTATTGATCGTGTTTCTTTTATTTCGTTGTAGGTACTGATCTAGAGATCTCACGAAATTATCGGCATTGGTTGAGAGCGGCGTGAAGATGCAAGTAATAAGAGTATTTACATGTCACCCAGGGTCGCTGCCTGGATCTACACCGCCATCCTCAGACCTATGCTGACGTACGGCGCGATTGCCTGGGGAGCTAAAGCAAACCAGCTGACAGTAGTCCGTAAACTGGACCAAATCCAAGGAACAGCATGCATCAACACAACAGGAGGCATCAGAACCACACCAACAAGATCTATGGAGGTAATCCTCGGTCTCACTCCCCTTGATATATACATCAAGGAGGTTGTTTTGATGACCATGACACGTCTACGTTCTACCGGTATACAACCTGATGTAGGATCCGGTAAACTGAGACGTAACTTGTGGCATGAGGCTCTCAGGGAGGTCCCACTGCTGCAGGCCAGTACGGACTCGCTTCCACCGCGATATGCGTTCAACAGGCCCTACAAGGTAATTTTTAAAAACAACGCACAAGACCCATTGGAAGAAGGCGCAATCCGAATCTTCACAGATGGGTCTAAATCCAATGTGGGCTCAGGATGTGGAGTTTTTTCCAGATCCCTGAATCTAAACATAAAATGGGCAATGGGCTGCAATGCAAGTGTTGCTCAAGTAGAGCTCACTGCTATCTGCATCGCTGCAAAAGAGATTACCAAAAGGAAAGCCACAGGTAATAGTATATACATCCTTACCGACAGTAGACAAACACTACTAGCCCTGAACAGACCACGCATTACATCAGGCCTAGTACTAGAATGTCACATGGCCTTAATCGAAGCCTGTAACAACAACACGGTCACCTTAGGCTGGATCAAGGGCCATGAGAAATCGAAAGTAAACCGTATTGCAGACTCGCTAGCCAAGAAGGCAGCCTCCCACAAACTCGTGGGACCTGGCACTTTCATTGGTTTATCGAAGTCAGCGACGGCCGACCTATTAAAGGAACACTCCCTTAATAAGTTTAAGGGACAACGCAGAAGGCTGCAGGCTTGCCAAGGAACTGCTACGATATCCGGACAGCAAAGTAGCCAAAAAATACCTGACTATGTACAGATGAAAAGGCAGAACCTACGAACAGCCACGGGTATTCTGACTGGTCACTGCCACCTACGAAAACACCTCCACAGACTGTGGCTGTCTAACACTCCACTTTGTAAAGGATGTGAACAAGAAGATGAGACTGTCGAACACATTCTTTGCGAATGTCAGACACTCTCTCATTTTAGGTTTCATGTATTCGGCGAGTACAGGCTAACATACGCCAGTATGAGGGAACTTAATTCAGGCGACGTTATCGCCTATTTCAAGAAAGTAGGCTGGATGACGAGCTAGAAGGAAGTTTTGAACCTCAGAAAGATGCACAGTGGGCCAATTGTGGCCTAAGTGCTGTGGGGCCACCCACCCTTCAAACTTTTACTGATACAGACACAGATCGCGGGACGTGTTATAGTATAATATATCTGTTTGCATTATGTAGTTCAACCCTAATCTTAAATAATTTCTTTGCACGTGCTTTAGTCACAAATATGTAATGTTTTTGATTATTAATTAGTTGAACTTTGTCGACTGAAGTCGACGTATACAACTATATTAGTAATCTAAATTTGACAACGTTAATGTTGAAATTACTAAATTGACTGTCTCGACCCTTACTTCGTGGAATATGCTCCACTAATAAACTGTCTTCTTAAGTGATAATTGTAAAGATCAGCAGATATAGTTTTCCTGGTTTTTTATATCATTGCACAGTTATACTGATCTTAATTGGAAAATGATATCCAGGATATCACCATAGGGCTAATAATATCTAAGCTTCAATATTTGTAATATCACATCTTCTTATTTTTTCTATAAACATATATTAAGCCAATCACA
Organism: Galeruca laticollis; assembly: GCA_963921935.1. NCBI lineage: Eukaryota > Metazoa > Arthropoda > Insecta > Coleoptera > Chrysomelidae > Galeruca > Galeruca laticollis. The sequence goes on along the minus strand of OY998183.1, from coordinate 31,287,150 downwards.
AGTTAGGTTACTTCTTGGTCTAGCCAAATATAACTACTAAACATCAGGTAGGCATAAAATGAAATGTAACTTCTGTCATTCTGACGATGATATTGATTTATCGAAACAATTGTCAATTTTTTAGAATTTTCAATAACTTGTATTATATTGTGGAATTAACTAGAGACCTTGAGTTTCATTTAAAAACACTAATTGAAATTACTAGTTTATTATATACAAATTTACAAATGAATCGTATCAAATGGATTATTGTATGAACTTCGACGGTAATGAGGAATGACGAACTTAATGACTTCGGAAAAACGTTATGTTTCGGCTTGATGAAGTAACCAATAGTGGCGACTGTATATCTCTACTTTGGTGTTACTTGAATACTGACTGAGAAATGGTATGTTTGACTTAGGGACATAACTTCACGTAGTAATGATGAGTTTCGACTTTTGAGTACACGTGCTTGACATGAATACTAACTAAGAAACGATATGTTCGACTTAGTAACTAAGAAACCATCAGTTTCGACTTGGATTACACGTGCTTGACTTGAATAATAACTAAGAAACAGTATGTTTGACTTAGTAACAGAGAAATAATTAGTTTAGACTTGGAATACATGTGTTTGAGTTGAATACTAACTAAGAAACGGTATGTTTGACTTATGAACTTAACTTGACATTGAAATGATAAGTTTCTACTTGAATTACACTTAGAAAAGATGAGTTTCGACTTTGAGTGCGCACTCGAATCAAATACTAACTGGGAAACGATATGTTTGACTTAGGTGAGATCTTACTCTCGGAGGGACGATATGTCCCGACTTTGTTGCACAACTGAGCATCAGGTGAACTGTTCAACTGAGTAACTGTCTAACTGATAACTGAGTTTCTTCACGCTGGAAGGTGTGTTAAATACAAAAACTTCAAGGGGGTGTGTTTACATGAATATTGGTTGGACTAGAGAAACACGCCTTGCCGATTGGTGCTTATTGTTAAACCGGCCGGTACCCTTGACCAGAATAAACAATGGAATACAGTCATTAGGTTTTCAATTAGCATTGAAAATATTTTAAAGCTAAAATTGCTATTGAGGCTATTTCAAAGGTGCGAAATGGCTTTATTACAGGCATTCCGATACCCATCTTTGGACAAGTGACTTATGAAACGAGTTTTTTATACTATTTTTTCTATTACGCGCGTTCTATACGTTATTTTTACGTTTTTAAATTAAAATGTGATAGTTTCATATGTAGTGGATCTGATGATAGTTGGTAATACTGATTTGTCAGATTTATAATTTGAAGTTTGATATCTTTATCTTTAAATTTCTTGTAAAATTGAATTCAATTGAATTAAAAATGAGTGCGCAAGATGAATTTTCATGTAACCCACCTGAAATAAGAGAAATTACTGAAAATACTTCGAACAACTTAGTATCAGACAAGTCGCGTAGAAGTTATGAGAAACAGTTTAATACATTTTAAGAATGGTGCAATGGTATATCGTATAATAAGTGTTGATAATTAAATATTTCATACGAGTTTACAGAATTGCATAAGCAAACGACTGCGAAATCGAATTTACAACACATGCTGTACAACATATTATTCCGACGACCATAAAAAACGCACAGTTAGTATTTATTTTTTTAATTAAAGTTTATAGTAAGGTTACAATTTTAAAAATAAACTGGTGCTTGAAGACGGTTGATGATACTTTTATGTGCTTTAGTTGATATGAAGTTGTGAATTTTATGGGTATCAGATTCACTATTAGAGAACATTCAATATTTTTTTCGTATTCGCTCTTTCACTTGCTAACAGTTCAAATGTCAAAATTAAAACGTCATGCAGCAAAGCATTCTAGTTTCGGACAAAATAGTTATGCCGTTGTGCTTTCACTTAAAGAAAACTGTAGGAAATGTGCCATGTTTTACAGTCGTCGTCGGAAAAGAAATTAAAATACAAGGTATATCAGAAAATGTTCTGCTTGCTTATGTTGAAATACAACGAAATAAATATAAACCAAGTATTTTATGGGCAACGTATTCAATAAAATATCCTATTCAGAGTAAAAAAATCTTATAAATTATTTCAAAAGTAAAAGTGGTAAATGTAAACAGCAGCCTTTAATGATTCCAATGCTACCAACTCCGAAAAATAAATGGACTGGCCATAAACACACTCAAAATAGTGCTCTTATAAACGAACGGTTTTGAGTTCGTTTATGGTTATATTATAGACGCAAAATTGAGAAAGTATTTTTTATTCGTTTGAAATGAGATTCTTTATTTTAAATTTTTGGCGGTGAAATAGGATATTTTAAGATGCCTTAGTTTTTCCTAGATTTACAGATATTTTTTTAAGATATCTCTGTTTTTTAACTTATCGTAGTATTACACCGTCAAACATATCTTAATATAATGTTAAAAATTCTAAAAAATTGACAATTGATTCGATATTAAATATCATCGTCAGAATGATATTTAATATTGAAACAATTGTCAATTTTCTAGATTTTGTAACATTTTTTTTATTATATTGTGGAATTATTAGAAACAGTTAGTTTCATTTAAAAAAATAACATGAGTAGATTGTACGTGTTAAGGGTCGAAACAGTAAATTTCATATCTTCGTATTTCACTACAAATAAGATTGTTTATTCAAATAATAATTTTTGTTTCGTTGTCTTTGTATTCCACCAAATTATTAGTTAATATCTGAATGCGATTAAACGCTCGTTAAACATGTCTTTGTCTTGAATCATATATTGACCAAAACTTGTCGATCCGCTAATTATCTCACCATTCCTTATGGGAATCGCAGACTTAACAACCTCATTTCCAAGGATTTGCTAATCGTATCACTTTTCATTTTAACTGTTTCAATCTCTGAATTGTCCATTTTCAAGTCAAGCTTTGTAGATATCAAATGCATTTTTATTGTAATGATTAATTTTGAATAATAAAATAATTTTAAAAAAACTAACTTTGAGACTTTGAAACATTTCTGGCACAGTCAGTAGGATTTCCAAATTGTCTCGTATCGAACGTAACAATTTCATTTCAACGATTGATTGGAAATCGAACTCAGTGTCGCGAGTGGAGGTGTTCGCAGTGGAGTAGTTCCCAAAAAATTGAGAATCTCATCCATAGATGACCACTACGACCTTTCACAACGCCTAGCGTCGGAAGCTGAGACAAACATTGCTCAGCTTTGCAAGGAGTGCATACCCAGGAATAGGTACTGCTCACCCTTATAGTTTTGGATAGGGAGATGCTCAATTTCGTAATATTATTGTAAGTAATTTTGAATTTATTTTATCATTACATGTCTATTGACTCATTCAGTAATTTTGATTTTGATAACTTAATCGATCTTCCTAGACCAGAGAAAGAAAGCTGTTCTAGATTCAGTGAAAGATTAAAAAATAAAAATATTTAAGTAAAATACGATTGTAATAATATGGCACATTTTAAACCAGAGTATTTAAACTGCGTACCGGAGTTCGACGGTAATACTAATGAACTCAATAGGTACGTATCCGTATGCGAATCACTTATTAACAATTTTTATAATAAGGAACAACCAAATCATTTCCAAAATATATATTTGATTAATTTCTTAATTTCTAAACTTCGTGGTAATGCTAAACTGGTTGTAAATATTAAAAACGCCACTTCTTGGATATCACTTAGGGACACCCTTTCTAGAAATTTTTCAGATCAAAGGGACGAGGACTGTTTAAATCGTGATCTTGTCAGGATGAGACAAGAAAATGACGAACGACCTCAACATTTCTATGACAGAATTTTAAACATTTTAAATTTAATATGCAGTTACGTTCAGTTACATGAAACAACACATCATAATAAATTGCTAAAAAAGGACATGTATAACAGTTTAGCCTTAAAAACCTTTTTGTCAGAACCGCTTGGAACAACAATACGCTGTATGAAGCCTGACTCTTTAAATTGAGCTTTACAATATATTATGGATGAAGATAATATTCAATATTTTCAAAATAAAAATGTAAATAAATAAAAGCAAATAACAATTTTAACAATATGAACAATTTTACTAGTCGAGGTAATTTTAATAATTGAAATACCTTCTACAATCAAGGTTATTATGCACAAACTCCAAATAATAATTTCTTTCAAAACTCTTTTCCGATGGCTCCAGTAAATATTCAACCACGCCCCCCAAGAAACCAAAATTTTCCAACCAATTCTCAAACTTTTAATCAAAATAGAAATGTCAATGTTTTTAAACCTAATCAAATACCCAAACAAAATTTACCGAACCCAACGCCAATGTCCATTTCCACACGTAATACATTTCATAGAGGCACGCCAATGAATGCTAATACCAGGAACGGTACAAATTTCGCAAATCCTTTTAACCAAAATCAACTTCGAAGAAATTTTATATCCGAAGAATTATTCAATACAGAATGTCAGGATAAAGATTTTCATCCTCAAAATTCCGATCCCTATAATACACTTGAAAATAGTTCTGAAAATGATCTAATTGATTTGAACGATCCCGAAATAAATTTTCAGGACCAGCCTCACAACAGTTCTACCACGTAGAACCACAAGTAATATCTCTTAATAATGTAAATAAAAGTGAATTGCCCTATACATATATATATATATATATATATATATATATATATATATATATATATATATATATATATATATATATATATATTGAACCAGATATCTTAGATAATAAGAGAAGGAGTAGTATAAAATTAAGTTGCTAGTATGAAATATATATGAAAATAACATAATTTAAGAAAACAAGTAAAAAGGAAACACTTTTCTTAATTTAAACAACATATCAAATAAAGATATATTAAATAACAGCCTATAACAATATAATAAAAAAGGAATTACCTCAATGATAACATAAAATATAGATATTGCCTAACCAATGTAATGATGTAAATAAAGTTGCCTAAGACGAAGAATAATTTCCATATCATAACAGCTGTTCATCTGAAATGAAAACAAATATTACTATAGTTAATTCATTATAATCATTAATTTAAGAATAAGAACAAATATAAATATTGAATAGAATATAATCCAATAGATTTCATAGATAAACAAATAATGACATATAGACAAATAACATAAGAGAATTTATATTTATAATTGATATGAATGTAACAAGAATATACTATCAATAATAATATTGAATGTTGTACTATGTAAGTGTATCTAAGTATAACCAATTTTAATGTATTTGTATGTATGAAATTGTTTTGATAAGTGATTGAAGTTTCAATTATCTGATTACAAAAGACAATATCTTATTGGTTATAAAAGATGACATAACAAACTGTGAATCAATAAATAAACTTTTGAATAGTGATCTAAAAAAGAACAAAAGACTGTGTTGTTTAAAAAAGTAGAGAATCGAGGGGACGCTTAAGGAGAACGGAAGCGGGTGTTAAGAAGCGAGGAGTGTGTGGGATAGTGTTCCTAAAAATTTAAAGATATTCCCGGTATAAGACATTTTAAACTCCTAAAGTACTGTTAAATATAATATTAGAAATACTTACAGTCAAGTGTAACAAGTTTTCCGACAAGAATTTGCGAAATTTTCGTTAATTTTGGTTTTTTGGAGCTTCAGTGGAGTGTTCCTGGGATCCAGAGACTTTCTTCCAAATTCAAGATCAACAGGTCAGTGTATTTAAATCATTTATTGGCCAATAAATAGTGTAAAAACTCAAAATCCCAATTAAGTACTTAATTTCATAAATTGACAAACTTTTGCAAATATGATCGATCTAAAAAAGAAAGAAACAGACTTTATATAGTGTATTCATTGCATCAATCGTTAAATTTAATAAAAGGCCGAACTTTATCTAAATTAAAATATGTACTTACGCTAATCACGCCATCTTGTAATCACATAAATCTGGTGATTGAAATTTTATAATGAAATAACTATGTCCATCTGTATATAATTTCTATTGTTCTATCCATGTATATAATTAATTTCTTCCCACAGCTATTTGTATCATATATAACTATGATATATATATATATATATATATATAAATTCTTTTATGTTTATTGTTTTAACCATTCAATTGTTTTCATCGTCAACAAACTGTGTTGTATAATATAGATGCTTCTTACATATCATAATTGTTTGTTTCATGCTAAAGCGCATGACTAGTTTTTTCACGCATGCGCATTTATGATATTATTAAAATCAATAAATAGGTACAATATAACCATTGGCGCCGCATATTATTTTCTCAAATATAAATATTGCATTGAAAATTAAATTGATTTCAAATAATGTGTTTTCTTTTTATTTCAACTATTACAACAGTATAAATTGCCAGGACTCAAAGGGAAAAAGGATTTCATGCTCCCGAATAATCTAATTAAAATAAATTATTAAACAAATATTAAAAACAAACTGGGCTAGCCAAACTTAAAACAAAAAAAATCTAAATTATAAACATATACATTTAAATCTACTATAAAAGTAAGTATCAGTAAAAATAATACAGTTTTTGTTAATAATATATATATATATATATATATATATATATATATATATATATATATATATATATATATATAGAAATGTAGCCATAAGCGAGGAGGAAGATGATAGCCGACCTTCATGCACAATCAGCAAATAGAATATTATAAATTAAGTCTACTCATATTTTTACCGGCTTTTTCATAGTAAGATCTTTATTATATACGTTGTTTAAATGAAATCTATTTTGTATTATTAAAATTTCCAAAGTTAGTTGTAATTAGTTTATATTTTTCAAATAAAAGTTTTTTAAAAGTCACAAAGTGCTCCGATCTACATTTCTGGCGCTGCGAACAGGATCCTCGTACAGAAACATCCATCGTTTCCTGGTCAATTTCAATTGTTTGACGAGAATCCACCGAACCTGGGAACGGAAGGAAGAGCATGCAGAGGAAATTATCAGTGATCATCCTTATGTAAGTTTTTATTTCCTTTCTATCCTTTATGAGCATTTTTAGTGACATTTCTCAAAATAATTTACATTTACTTTTTGACACTCTTACCATAAATAATTCTACTAAACGTAATTCAAATCTATTAGATAATAAAGTAACCAATATGCCAATGAATAATAGTGATATATCTAGCATTTGCGCCACTTTGCCCGAATTTTCTACCGGTGATAATCTTTCTACGTTCATTAAATCAGCCGATAACTTAATTGCATTTTTGGCAACTCAAGAAATTACCCCAGCACAAGAATTTATATTAAATGAAAATATTATTTCTCGTATCAAGGGAGAACCAAGAGATTTTTTGAATTATTCTAACAAAACTATCTGGACTGACGTACGACCGGCCTTATTAGCCAAGTACGGTGACAGACGTTCGGAAGACATTTTAGTAACACAGTTATCGACAACAGTACAAAAATTTAACGAGACTTACGACCAATATCATCAGCGTGTATCAAATAATTTAAATGACTTACTCCAACATATTACGTTAAACAACAATGTAGAAACGGTAGCAATTCAAAACCCCTTATTTCAAAAATATGGCCCTCAAAACTTTTTGTTCTGGCATAAATGAACCTTATTGTGAATATTTGTCACATTTTCAAATTGCTTCTCTTGAAGAAGCCCTTCAAAAATGTATAGCCTATGATAATCATAAAAATCAGCAACAATACATGAACTTCTTAAAAACGCAACAAAACAAAGGACCGACATCATCTAGACATAATTCATACCAAAATCGACATAATAATAGATCCAGCAATTTCCCGACACAATCACATAATAACCCACAGCGTAATTTCAATTCTCACAATACTTTTCCACGAAATAATAATAATTCACAACCAACAAATTCTTCGCCGTCCCCTCGTAATGATTCTCAACAAACTTTCAATTTTCCAAGAAATAGTTTTCAGAACCATTCCCAAAGAAATATTTTTCAACGTCCGAATTATAATAATAACGCTCAAAATTTCGATAGATCTCCTCTTCTCAAAAATACCCATAATCAACAAAATAATTCCTCTCCTATGAACGGTGTACAAACAATTCACGAAAGAAACCAGCCCATGAGTGTGTCTACTAGACGAACCCACAATTTTAATATAAATTCCTCAAATGACAACGAAATTGAAAATTACAACGAGAATAATTTTCAGGATTTTCACGAGAACCGTCCCGAGGAACATCCGCCTCCTGTATAAACGTGAAAAATATTCGAGAATACCCTCAATTGCCCTATTTTATAATTCCAAAATTAAAATTGAAAGTTTTAATTGATTCAGGTGGATCTAACACCGTAATTTCTCCCGAAGCCGCAAAATTTTTCAACAAATCCCATATTTATCATAAACCATTCACATTAACGTCTATGAAATTAACTCGAAAATACAACTTGAACATAAATACACCTTTATTTTATGAATATAACATAAATGAATTTATTGATGCCCGGATTGCTCCATGGAGTGAAAATTTTGATATCTTGGTAATTTTGATTTAGAACGGTTTAATGCTATTTTAGATTATTCGAATAAGACATTAACCTTGAGAAACTTAAATGTAACAATTCCGTTTGAAACTTTATATAATAAAATTACTGTTAGCATAAGTCATGGTGAAATACTACTCCCTGAAACAGTTGTTGATAATATAAAAATTCCAGAGTCCATTCACACAGTAAGACATGGTTTTATAGATGATATTATATTACAGACACCCGTTAACATAAAACGCGTGGTAGTTGATAACTTGGAAAATTATGAGTTAAAGAATCCTACGTGTAATTTTGACGAGTCAGTTATTCGAACGGAGCATTTAAATGCTGAAGAAGAAGAAAAACTTTTAAAATTATGTAAAAAATTTGGAGACGTATTTTATGACGATAAATCAAATTTGACATTCACATCCGCTATTAAACATGAAATTAAAACAAAAGACGAAAATCCGATTTATGTTAGAAGTTACAGACACCCTAAGGTAATGCAAGAAGAAATCGTTAAACAGGTTAACAAATTATTAGATAACAATATTATTAGAGCCTCTAGCTCTCCGTACTCCGCGCCTGTGTGGTTTGTGCCCAAGAAGGCTGACGCTTCCGGTCAGAAGAAATTTCGAATGGTAATTGATTATCGAAAACTTAACGAGAATACTATTGATGATAAATATCCGATACCCAAAATTGACGAAATTTTAGATAATCTAGGAAAAGCTACTTATTTTACTACTCTCGACTTAGCACAAGGATTTCATCAAATCGAACTCCATCCCAATTCCATTCAAAAAACAGCCTTTACTGTACCACATGGTCATTTCGAATACACAAAACTTCCAATGGGACTGAAAAACAGCCCAGCAACATTCGAAAGATTAATGGACAATATTTTGAGACCATTCTTATATAAATCCTGCTTTGTATACATGGACGATGTAATCATTTTCTCCAAATCTCTTCATGAACATCTTGTTCATATTTCCGCTATTTTAGAAGTTTTTAGGAAAAATAATTTAAAAATTCAATTAGACAAATCCGAATTCCTTAAGAAGGAAGTCGCTTTCCTTGGTCATTTAGTAACTGTTGATGGTATTAAACCAAACCCTAGTAAGATTGAAGCTATCAAAAAATTTCCTTTGCCGAAGACAGTGAAAGAGATAAAATCATTTTTAGGACTTATAGGATATTATCGAAGATTTATACCAAATTTCGCTAAAATCACATCCCCATTTTCTAGGGAGCAATAATCGACCCCACTAATCCTAATTATTTAGAATGTTTCGAAAAATGCAAACAATTATTAATTAACGCCCTCATCCTTCAATATCCCGATTTTTCAAAACCCTTCGTACTAACTACAGACGCCTCGAATATAGCTATCGGATCTGTACTTTCACAAGACAATCACCCCATCGCCTATTATTCGAGAACTCTAAATTCAGCAGAACAAAATTACTCCACTATAGAAAAAGAACTTTTGGCAATCGTAGATTCTTGCAAACATTTTCGTCCCAATTTATACGGACAAAAATTTCTAATTGAAACTGATCACAACCCTCTCGTCTGGATTTATAAAATTAAAGACCCCACTTCTAGATTAACACGTTGGAGACTAAAATTAGAGGATTATAATTTTGAGGTGAAATATAAATTAGGAAAAGAAAATCAAGTAGCCGACTCTCTTTCTAGAATACACATAAATGCGCTTACAGACAGTTCAAACTGTGCTGAACCCCCAGACTCCGATGAAATGTTTGATATAGACGAATTTTTAAAACATTTTGATCAAATTCAATCATCTGAAAATACACAACATACTGCAACCGAAAATCCTATCACGGGAATCCTAATCTCCGAAGAGCCTATTAATTTATCAACAAATCAAATAATTTTCATAACAGATTCGGAAAATCATGATTTAGTTTATAAAAAAATATTTAATAAACATAGATACACGGTAAACTTAACTCAAAATTGGAAAACCGAAATAGTTGATGTTTTTAAAGAAATATTACGACCAAATCAAAAGTTTGCAATAAAAATAGATCACGAATTTAGAACTTATATTTGTAATTACTCTAGACAAAATTTAGATTCAACAGTTAAAGCTCATTTTTGTACGTCAATGTTACAAGACATTGAAGACGAACAAAAACAAACAGAATGTGTTAAGACATATCATTCTGAAAATCATAACGGAATATTAGAAACCTACTACTACTACTACTACCTATTTGCGACATCAATTTTATTGGCCCTCTATGCAGACAACAATCTCTAATTATATCAATAAATGCGAAATTTGCTTGAAAAATAAATATGAAAGACACCCGTATAAACTTCCACAATTAGGCCCGCTCCTTGGTCAAAAACCTTTCGATATCTTACATATAGACGTATTCCATTGTAACAAAAATGTGTATTTGACAATATTAGATTCATTTTCAAAGTATGGACAATGTTATAAAATACCCGACAAAACATCTATTTCAATATTAAGTAAATTACGACACTATTTTGCACATCACAATTATCCCAAGAAAATTGTAGCCGACAGTGGTACCGAATTTAACTCTTCTCTAATCAAAGAATTCCTAAAAATGCATAAGATCGAAATTCATTATACGACAGTAAATAATTCTTCTTCTAATTCTCCAGTTGAAAGGTTCCATTCAACACTTTCCGAAAAAATTAGAACATTGAAAGAACAAAACCCAAATGACCCTATAGACGACATTTTTACTCACGCCGTATTAATTTACAATCAATCTATTCATTCTGCGACAAACTATTCACCCTTTTCAATCTTATATGGCCCATACGCTGAAGAGATATATTTTGATTTTGACCTTCCTATATACGAAACTTATAATCAAAGACACAAAGACGAGTTACAACCTTTTATCGAGGATTTATATAATAAGCAAAAAGAAAAAACAGAAAGAATTTTAAATGAACAAAATAAAAATGCCGAAAGTATACCAGAGATAAACCTTGATCAAACCCTGTACGTATCCAAGAAAAAACACCGACCAAAATTACAAGCTCCCTATACGACTATACGCCCAGAGAAACAAGAAAAAACGAAAATCGTCGGAAAAACCAAAAACCAAAAAGAAACTAGCACCCATTTAAAATTTGTAAAGAGAATTCGACAACAAACTGACAAAAAGACTCATGACGGAACTTCTTTGCAGGATAACCCTATCCCTGGGACATCCTATCAAGATCCAGAACATTCCGAATAATGGATATTACGCAGAAGAAATAGGGAAATCCAAAGAAATCTCCCATTATCATCGACATATATTACACATAGACTTAGATTTATTAGCCGAAACTTTAAGTATTGACCCAAATAATTTCTTTGGAGCTACTATTAAAACTGGACACCTCTCACTCCTATACGCTCAATACAGGCACCTACGCGAACAAGCGAACGACGACCTTCATAAGATAACAAGGAAACAAAAGAAAGCACTTTTTAACTTTCTTGGTACGACTATAAAATACATAACAGGAAACCCCGATGACTCAGACTTAAACTTATTAAAAACACACATAACGGCCATAGAATTAAAAGAAAATGAAATAATAAAGAAATTTAATAATCAAATCTCGTTTGGAAATTCCCTAGATACTAGATTTAATAAATTATTAGAGAAAATGAATAATAATCGTATAGTACTTGTATCTGCAATTAATAAACTATCTGCTGATTTTGATGGTTACACTGCTCTACATAATGAAATAATTAATCTTCAAAATATTTATGAATTTATCATGAAACTAATTAGAACAATTACCCTCTCTCATTTAGATATAACAAATATTGAATTATTTACTTTGAAAGAATTAGAAGCTCTTAAAGATAAACTTCTTCATATTTACTCCAGAGACGCCCTTCTTGTCAATGACGAGCACCCCTACGAACTTATCGAATCTTCTAAATCCTTTATATGTGTTACTTCAAAGAAAATGCTCGTAATAATCAAAATCCCAATCCTACATGTTAACTCCTATCCTACATTCAGAATTTATCCCATACCTAATAAAGATCACATCATGATGCTGCCGCCTGCCCATTTCTACGCCAACAACAGATGGTACGAAAAATGTATTGGCCGAGAAGAAAACATTATCTGTACGAATCATGTATCGTCTAGATGCTTAATTCCAAATGTTCATAATTGCACTAAATGCATAGCAACAGAAAACTTTGTACAAGAAACCTCGAAAGTTATATTAATCGGGATAGTTCAACCTATTAAAGTCCAAGATCAATTGATCTAATCAACCAGTATCCTGTTAACCGATGAACCAAATGCCATTGAAGGTGTACTCTACACAAAGAAAACAGTTCAAGAAATTTCCGTTCCAGAAGCCGTACCCATGAAGCTCACACCAGACCACAAGATCAAACTAGAAAAGCTGAAAATTCCAGAAACTCACGGTCAACTCCAACCAATTGAACCATTGGAAAATCTACTACAAATATCTACGGGTCTCAGTGCTGCTTGTATCATTTTATTAATATCTGTTTTAGCATTTTTATTTATAATTATAATTAAGAAGAAAAGAAGAATTTCAAAATTCCTTTTTGGACCTAAATTGCAACCGGCCCAAATCCAAACATTGGACGAGTTATTCGAAAATATTCCCAAGACTTCGAGGACGAAGTCAGAACCAAAGGAGGGAGGAGAAATGTAGCCATAAGCGAGGAGGAAGATGATAGCCGACCTTCATGCACAATCAGCAAATAGAATATTATAAATTAAGTCTACTCATATTTTTACCGGCTTTTTCATAGTAAGATCTCTATTATACACGTTGTTTAAATAAAATCTATTTTGTACTATTAAAATTTCCAAAGTTAGTTGTAATTAGTTTATATTTTTCAAATAAAAGTTTTTTAAAAGTCACAAAGTGCTCCGATCTACATTTCTATATATATATATATCTTCCTGAATACAAATTAAAATTTTTAATAGATTCCGGGTCTTCAAAGTTCTTCATTTATCCAAATGTAGCATTTAAGTTATTTTTTAAGCATATTAAAGATGACCCGTTTATCGTATCAACTGCCCTTCAAAAATCTGCTCATAGCTATAGTACCTTAATACCTATGTCAAAAATATAAAGTTACCAAAACCTTCATATCAAAAATTCTTTTTGTTTAAATTTCATAATATATTAGATGGTTTAATAGCAATGGATATCATTGAAATTTTACAAGCTAACATAGATATTAATAAAGGATACTTGTAAACTCCTTATACAAAAATACAGTTACTCTATCGTCCCATTAACAACGAAGTGAATTTAATAAACATGGCGCCGCGTTGTGTACAAATAATAAAAGTAAAAATTAATATATCTAATGGAGAAATAATAATTCCCTATAAAAAACTTGGAAATTGTGAAATACCAGAATTTCTATCTATAGCAAAAAGTGGCACTGCCTTAACCACAGATTCAATCACTCTAGATTTTTCGGATCCCATTATTGTAGAAAACTTTTATAGACAAACTATCCAACAATTTGAATTAAATCATTTTGATGAAAATTATAAACTAAATTTGGATTTCCCAAAATTTAGAACTAATCATTTAAATACAGAAGAAAAAACTAAAATAATTTATCTAATTAAGGAATACGCAGATATATTTCATCAAGATGATTTGCCACTAACCCTTACAAATAAAATAAAACATAAAATTAATACAATTGATGAATTGCCTGTATATACACGACCATATAGATACCTTTTTATTTATAAAGACGAAGTTCAAAAACAAAAAAGATGTTAGGTAATAAAGTAATTAGGCTTAGTAGTTCACCAAGGCGTTTCCCGTATGGTTTGTTCTAAAGAAAATGGACGCCTCGGGGGAACGAAAATGGAGAGTAGTAATCGATTATAGGCAATTAAATTCTAAAACTATTGATGATAAATATCCTCTCCCTAACATCACCGATTTGTTACACAAACTCAGTAGATGTCGGTATTTCACCACTGTCGATCTGGCCAGTGGGTTTCATCAGATCGAAATGGAAAAAAATAATATTGAGAAAACGGCATTTACGACCGAAAACGGTCACTGGGAGTTCCTAAGAATCCCATTTCGCCGTAAATGAGCACCAGCGACATTTCAGCATGTTATGCAGAACATACTGCGAGGTATTCAGAATGAGCAATGTCTGGTATATCTTGATGATATAATTATATTTTCTACGTCATTTTAAGAACATATTGACCTCTAAAAAAATGTTTTCCAGCGGCTTAGAGAGTCAAATTTTAAAATTCAACTCGACAAGTCAGAATTTTTAAGAAAATAGGTGGCCTACCTAGTTCACGTTGTGACACCACAGGGCGTAAAACCTAACTTTGATAAGGTAAAAGCCATGAAAAATTATCCAATACCGTCTACTACCAAACAAATTAAGGGATTATTAGGATGATTAGGCTACTATCGCCGATTTGTTCAAAACTTCGCTAATATAACGAAGCCCTTGACTAAATGCTTGAAAAAAGGAGCAAATATCGTACATGGTCAAGAATTCATTAAGTGCTTTGAAACATGCCAAAATTTATTAATTAATGAACCAATTCTACACTACCTTGATTTCTCTAAGACTTTTAACCTAACAACTGATGCAAGTAGTGTCGTTCTTGGAGCAGTCGTTTCTCAAGGACCAATTGGATATGACCTACCAATTGCCTATGTATCTCGCACCCTAAACGATACCCAACAAAATTATTCGGTTATCGAAAAGGAACTTTTGGCGATTGTTTGTGCCACAAAATACTTTCGGCCGTACTTGTACGGACGGATGTTTAACATTATAACTGACCTTAAACCACTAAAATGGCTGTTTTCCCTAAAAGAAGAAAATGCCAAATTCACTAGGTGGAAATTAAAACTTTCAGAATTTGATTTTAATGTAATATATAAAAGAGGTTGTTATGCAGACGCTCTATCAAGGATTGAGCTCCATACTAAGGAGACTAGTCCGTTTTGGCAACAATTAGATGATATTCTGAAAGATACAGACCCACCTAACGAACAAAACAGAGGACTTTAATTATGACCCACCATAACCAAGTACTAATGACAATGATCTTATTGACCTATACACAGAAAATATACCAATTCCCGACATATCATTAACAATCGACAACATAGACAATATATCCCTAGAAGTACAGGTTGACAGAAATACAAATATCGAACCTGAACAACAAACCGAAATACCAGATAATGAAGAACTTGAAATTGTTGAAAAGGATAATAATGATAATAATCCTATACATTCCAATAAAACACACAACCCAACTTTTGAAATACCTACAATAAATACAGCAGTAAATTACGGCAAAAAACAAAATATTTATTAATGACGTACTTCATTCACCAGCTACACATAAAATAAAAATTTTGTTTGGAAATAAAAGACGTGTAGTTGCTCAAATCTCTAATAACAATTTCGAATCAGATGTCATCCACCTCATAAAAAAATATATTAATCCAGATAGTTCTTATTATATTTATTTCGAAAACCCAAACATATTTGAACAATTTTTAGTAACCTTGCAAAAATATTTTAAATATCCTTCTATAAAATTTAAAAGGTGTACCCAAAAACTAATAGATATTACAAACGAAAGTAATTATACAAGCGTATCATGAGTGTAAGACGAACCACAGAGGAATAGGTGAAACTTACATAAGAATTAAAGACAAATACTTTTGGCCTTATATGAAAAATACAATCCAAACTTATATAAACGATTGCGATATTTGCCAACAAAGCAAATATGAAATGAACCCCGTAGCAATTAAAATGAACCAAACCCCAACAACAACGTAATCATTTCAATATTTTTATTTAGATACGTTTACTCTTGAAGGAAATAAACTCCTCACAATCATTGACACATTTTCATATTCGTTAAGTAGTTTATCGAGCACCGAAGTTGTTAATAATCTAATAATCTTTTTCTCTAATCATGGAATTCTCGAACAAATATTCACAGACAATGGAACCGAATTCAAAAACTCGGTAATTCTAGAACTCTTATATTTGCATAAAATTAAAATTCATTTTTGTTGTCCAGAACATACTCATTCTCAAGGCTAAAAATTATGCATCCTAGTATAATAAAGACTAGCGAAATTTACAACGAGTTAATTGCATTACAAAGAAATTTAGAAAAACGTAAATTGCCAATAGAAATAAACTCAGAAAATATTTTGTCATTTGAAAATTTTATAAAAATAGATAGCTATATTTCTAATAATAGAATCACTTACATATTACGAATACCTATAACTTTAACCGAAAACTTTGATCACTATCATTTGTATCCAATACAAATTGGTAAGCTAGGTCGACTAAAAGCAGTAGTTCTTAGAGAGACATTTTTGTTAAACAATAATCAATACGCATTTATGAGCGAACCCTGTCCTAAATTCTATCCGACCAATCAGTAAATCGGCGAGAACATCGAACTACAAGACATTAAACAAGAGAATCCTTGTGAAATCGAACTAATAAATATTAGAAACACCTCCGCTTGCGACGAAATAAATAGAATAGTAGAAACAAACGATTGGATTACTATTTTTCCTTTTAAAGAAACAATTACTTCGAACTCCCAAAACCAAGAAGAAGTAATAAAAGTTAGCGGCACCTACCTAATCAATATTCCACTAGATTGTTGGTTGAAATAAAGCCAAATTAAAATCCTAAATAAAAACGACACCGAAATTCCTGAGCAACCCATTTTATTTCCAGAATTAAAATTTGATACATCATATGCACCTACGAGTACTACAGGTATCAAATTACAGGAAATCAACCTAGACGATACACAAGAAATAAAATCAAAACTTGCCGATAACGATCCTGAATTAGATTTTCAAGAAATCTGCTCAAGACCCAGTGTATAGACAATAATTATTTATTGTCCTTATTCTAATTGGAGGAACCATAGTTGGCAAGAAACTTCAGTCCCGGTGGATACAACCAATAGAATACCACCCTATTGACCTGACTAGTGTTCAACTTCCTCGCTAGCCCTCGAAGTTGAATTTTCGAAGGGAGGAATTATCTCACCACTCCTTATGGGAATCGTAGACTCAGCATCCTCAATTCCAAGGATTTGCTAATGGTATCATTTTTCATTTTAACTGTTTTAATCTATGAATTGTTCACTTTAAAGTCAAGCTTTGTAGATATCAGATGCATTTTTATTGTAATAATTAATTTTGAATAATAAAATAATTTTTAAAAAACTAACTTTGAGACTTTCTCGCTAGTTTGTTGGTGGCTGTAGTAAAGTGCGGGTGTCTGCATAAGTCATTGTCCACGAAATTATGAAATCGGCTTCCAAGAGAACCAACAGGTTTCTTCAATAGGTCGTCACCAAAACGGAAGAATATTAATTGAAAAACTAGCCCCTATCATTGGGAAGACGACAAACTACTCCAGCAAATACTAATAGACCCATAATTACGTTTCAAAAAAGAGAACTTAATAAACTTGCATAAAGTAGAACATTAAGAGAGCCACTAATTTTCTCCATTGATACATCTTATAGTTGGTATTGTCAGGGTAAGTTTATTTGAAATACGAATATTTTCTTCAAGGTTGAATTTTAACGTATATTCTAAAATCTCTCTATAACGAAGAATTAGTCGAAGAAGATCTGAAATAAGGGCACTTAAATATTTTCCATATAGATCATCTAGGTCCATTTCCAAAATCCAAAAGAAGCAATCAATATTTAATTGTTGGAATAAAGGCATTCATCAAATTTGTCTTCTTACGAGCAGCAAAAAGCACCCAAACCAAATACGCAATCGACTATTTCAAGGGCATCTTCGCTACCTATGGAGTTCCAAAGATATTAGTGTCTGATCAAGGAAGCTCATTCACTTCCAAGAAATTCGAAACTTTCTGTCGCCAAAACAACATTAGACACGTGCTGAACGCTGTAGCTACTCCCAAGGCAAATGTCTAACAGTACGATCCTTGGCGCGTTACTACCGTCTATAGCCGAAGAAGAATTATGTGATGAGCAAGTACGTACCTTACAATTTTCTATCAATAATGTGATAAATAAGAGCACTGGAAAAACACCTAGTCAACTACTTTTCGGTTTCACTACAAGAAGTAGCTCATTGGATACAACTCTCAAAGATGAAATCAACACCATTGCTACGTTATTTGAAGACCTTATTGGGGACGCGAGCAAGCCGCAAATGAAATTAGAGCGGCGCAAGTTGAACAAAAGAAACATTTTGATTAAAGAGAGAAACCAAAATGTTACGAGGAAGGTGATCTAGTTGTCATTTTTAATCAACTCATTTCAACTGGGACCAGTCGAAAACTATATAGCGGGCCAATGCTTGTTAAGACCATTTTACCAAATGATCGATACATTGTCAAAGATATGGACAAATCCTACCGCACAAGAAAAGCATCGACTTATGAAAGAACTGTAGCCGTTGACCGTATGCGTCCATGGTGTCCATCAGGAGGTATTTCGGATACTACCGACAGCGAAAGTGGAGAAGACTGAGTCGTTCTGACTACGGATAATGAAAGCGACTCTTCAAGAGCCTAATGTATCACGGGACGAGATATTTGCAGGATGGCCGTACTGTCAGGGTAAGTTTATTTAAAATACGAGCATATTCTTCAAGGTTGAATTTTAACGTATATTCTAGAATCTCTCTATAACGGAGAATCCGTCGAAGGAGATCTGAAATAAGGGCACTTATCTCGATAACATAAATAAACCAATATTCGTGCCGATGAAATTTTCTAAAAGTAGCGTCTGACAACTCATAAATAGTGTTTTTAAATGAAACTCAAGGTCTCTAGTTAATTCCACAATATAATACAAGTTATTGAAAATTCTAAAAAATTGACAATTGTTTCGATAAATCAATATCATCGTCAGAATGACAGAAGTTACATTCCATTTTATGCCTACCTGATGTTTAGTAGTTATTTTTGGCTAGACCAAGAAGTAACCTAACTTGTGATTGGCTTAATATATGTTTATAGAAAAAAGAAGAAGATGTCATATTACAAATATTGAAGCTTAGATATTATTAGCCCTATGGTGATATCCTGGATATCATTTTTCCAGTTAAGATCAGTATAACTGTGCAATGATATAGAAAACGAGGAAAACTATATCTGCTGATCTTTACAATTATCACTTAAGAAGACAGTTTATTAGTGTAGAATTCCCTAGATTTAACTGTTCATTGACAACTTCATATTGTGGGTTTCTTAAATGTCTTCTAATTTCCAGTTCTTCAAGGAAATCCAGTTCTTGTTTCTTTTCACAAATATGCAGTACTTCTAGTTCTGTGTTAGGTGTCAATGAATGATTGGTGTCAAGTAGATGTTTTGCGCAGTGGGATTTATCTGGTTGTTTTAATGTGTATGCTCGTAAGTGCTCACTGTATCGTATTTCAAAATTCCTAAGGGTCTGACCCAAATAGACAGCATTATATTCTGGACATTTGAGTTTATATATACCTGACTTCTTCAATAGTGGTATTTTTGTTTTTACATTTAACAATTTTGTACTAACGTTACTTTCTGTTTTAAAAGAAATTGTTATATTCGTTGCTGAAGATATTATGTTTGAAATATTATTAGAAATATTTCCTGCATATGTGATGGTTTTATAAGTTTTAATTTCATCAGCTTGTTTAGGATATATTAGTTGTAATGCCACTTTTTCCTCTTTTTTTTTACTAATTAGCTTATTTATCATATCTAATGGATAACCGTTAGATGTTGCTATTTGTCTAATTGTATTAATCTCTCTATCAAGATTACATTTGTTCATAGGAACTGAAAAAGCTCTATGTATCATTGAATTATATGCTGCTAGTCTGTGTGACACAGGGTGGTTAGAATTGAATGGAATTGTTACATCAGTTTGTGTTGGTTTTCGGTAAATTGAATAATCAAGTACATTATTAACTCTTTGAATTTTTAAATCAAGAAAATTGATTGAGCTATTTTCTTCAATTTCTAATGTAAATTTAATTTTCGGGTGTAAATTATTGATGTGGTTGAAAAATACATCTAATTGTCGTTCACTACCCATAAAACAAGCTAATATGTCATCTACATATCTATACCAAAATAAAATATTTTTCTAAATATTACTTTCAAAGATCTCTCTTTCTAAATTGTCCATAAAAATGTTTGCTAAAATAGGTGATATAGGGCTTCCCATTGGTAAACCTTCATTTTGAATATATATCTTATTGTCAAAAGTGAAATAATTCTGATTAATGCATACATCAAATAAATTAAGTATATCTGATATTATTCCTGGATTAATATTTTTATCTTCTAGTAATTTTCTTACAAGTATTAGACATTCTTTAGGAGGAATTTTAGTAAACATGTTAGTTACATCGAACGATATGAGTTTATAGTTATCTTGTAAGTGGATTGCTTTCAACTTTTTGATTAGTTCTATTGAATTTCTAATTGAGTACTGAGATTCATATCGTATTGAGTATATTGTTGAGCTTCTTTGCCAATATATTATTAGGAGAATTAACATAAGAGACTACGGGTCTAATTGGTTTCGTTATTTTATGTAATTTAACTGTTCCATATAATTGTGGACATTGAGGATTCTTATGAATGATAGACCTCTTTTCGTAATCATTTAAAAGATAATTCGAATTATTAACAATATCCCTTACATTATTAGAAAACTTCTTTGTTGGGTCTGCTTTAAGAACTTTTACATCGCTGGATTCTATAAAGTTATATACTTTGGAATTGTAATTTTCAGTCGTCAAAATGACAGTAGCGTTCCCCTTATAAGATTTTGTAACTGTTAGGTTATTATTCTCTATCTTCTTTTTTATTGCGTTTAAAACTGAAATGTCATTTTTTGTTTGACGTTAAACTTTTGAAGGTTCAATATTTTTGATTAAATTGGCAATTTTTAATTGCTCATAAAGAAAATTATTTGAATTAGATTTTAAAGCTATTTCTGACACTGTAGCTATGATTTGTTTAATATTATTCGTAAATTTAGGTGGTATGCTGTACTTTAAACCTTTATTTGAAAATTCTATTTCACTATTTGTAAAATTAGTGTCTGAAAGGTTTTCAAATCGTGGTGCAAAGTGTGTTGGTATGTAGGTACTTACAGTTTCATGATGTTTTGAGTATTGAATTTTATGTTGTGTGTTCAAGATTCTGTAGCTTCTTTTCTTGTTTCTTAAATTTCATATGCTTCATCGTGCTGACATTTTCTCTAATTTTGTCATCCAATTAGTCAAATTCTACTGGATGTAATTGGAATGTGAGTTCTGAATGTACAACTTTTATGTAGTTGTCTAAGGAGTCTCTAACTTTGAACCACTTCTTACATTCTGATTTTATCCAAACTCGTTGAGCACATTTTATAGCTTTTTGTGCTTGTGGTGTTTTAGTGACATTTTATATTCACATAATTTGGTATTACCTTTTTTATAAGGCATTCTTGGTTAAACCAAATGTTTTTTGATGCTTTGTAACGTTTTTGTAGTATCTTCTGGTACAGTCGGGTCAAATCTTCTCCCGAAGATTTTTTAATGAAATTGACTGTCTCGACCCTTACTTCGTGGAATATGCTCATATTAGTGTTTTTAAATGAAACTCAAGGTCTGTTAATTCCACAATATAATACAAGTTATTGAAAATTCTAAAAAATTGACAATTGTTTCGATAAATCAATATCATCGTCAGAATGACAGAAGTTACATTTCATTTTATGCCTACCTGATGTTTAGTAGTTATTTTTGGCTAGACCAAGATGTAACCTAACTTGTGATTGGCTTAATATATGTTTATAGAAAAAAGAAGAAGATGTGATATTACAAATATTGAAGCTTAGATATTATTAGCCCTATGGTGATATCCTGGATATCATTTTTCCAATTAAGATCAGTATAACTGTGTAATGATATAGAAAACCAAGAAAACTATATCTGCTGATCTTTACAATTATCACTTAAGAAGACAGTTTATTAGTGAAGAATTCCCTAGATTTAACTGTTCATTGACCACTTCATATTGTGGGTTTCTTAAATGTCTTCTAATTCTTTCTAAATGGTCCATCAAAATGTTTGCTAAAATAGGTGATATAGGGCTTCCCATTGGTAAACCTTCATTTTGAATATATATCTTATTGTCAAAAGTGAAATAATTCTGATAAATGCATACATCAAATAAATTAAGTATATCTGATATTATTCCTGGAATAATATTCCAGCATAGCATGATACATAGAGCTTTTTCAGTTCCTATGAACAAATGTAATTTAGATAGAGAGATTAATACAATTAGACAAATAGCAACATCTAACGGTTATCCATTAGATATGATAAATAAGCTAATTAGTAAAAAAGAGGAAAAAGTGGCATTGCAACTAATATATCCTAAACAAGCTGATGAAATTAAAACTTATAATACCATCACATATGCAGGAAATATTTCTAATAATATTTCAAAGATAATATCTTCAGCAACGAATACAACAATTTCTTTTAAAACAGAAAGTAACGTTAGTACAAAATTGTTAAATGTAAAAACAAAAATACCACTATTAAAGAAGTCAGGTATATATAAACTCAAATGTCCAGAATGTAATGCTGTCTATTTGGGTCAGACCCTTAGGAATTTTGAAATGAGATACAGTGAGCACTTACGAGCATACAGATTAAAACAACCAGATAAATCCCACTACGCAAAACATCTACTTGACACCAATCATTCATTGACACCTAACACAGAACTAGAAGTACTGCATATTTGTGAAAAGAAACAAGAACTGGATTTTCTTGAAGAACTGGACCCACAATATGAAGTTGTCAATGAACAGTTAAATCTAGGGAATTCTCCACTAATAAACTGTCTTCTTAAGTGATAATTGTAAAGATCAGCAGATATAGTTTTCCTGGTTTTCTATATCGTTACACAGTTATACTGATCTCAATTGGAAGAATGATATCCAGGATATCACCATAGGGCTAATAATATCTAAGCTTCAATATTTGTAATATCACATCTTCTTCTTTTTTCTATAAACATATATTAAGCCAATCACAAGTTAGGTTACTTCTTGGTCTAGCCAAAAATAACTACTAAACATCAGGTAGGCATAAAATGAAATGTAACTTCTGTCATTCTGACGATGATATTGATTTATCGAAACAATTGTCAATTTTTTAGAATTTTCAATAACTTTTATTATATTGTGGAATTAACTAGAGACCTTGAGTTTCATTTAAAAACACTAATATGAGCATATTCCACGAAGTAAGGGTAGAGACAGTCAATTTCATTAAAAAATCTTCGAGAGAAGATTTGACCCGACTGTACCAGAAGTTACTACAAAAACGTTACAAAGCATCACAAAACATTTGGTTTAACCAAGAATGCCTTAGAAAAAAGGTAATACCAAATTATGTGAATATAAAATGTAACACTAAAACACCACAAGCACAAAAAGCTATAAAATGTGCTCAACGAGTTTGGATAAAATCAGAATGTAAGAAATGGTTCAAAGTTAGAGCCTCCTTAGACAACTACATAAAATTTGTACATTCAGAACTCACATTCCAATTACATCCAGTAGAATTTGACTGTTTGGATGACAAAATTAGAGAAAATGTCAGCACGATGATGCATTTGAAATTTAAGAAACAAGAAAAGAAGCTACAGAATCTTGAACACACACAACATCAAATTCAATACTCAAAACATCATGAAACTGTAAGTACCTACATACCAACACACTTTGCACCACGATTTGAAAACCTTTCAGACACTAATTTTACAAATAGTGAAATAGTATTTTTAAATAAAGGTTTAAAGTACAGCATACCACCTAAATTTACGAATAATATCAAACAAATTATAGCTACAGAGTCAGAAATAGCTTTAAAATCTAATTCAAATAATTTTCTTTATGAGAAATTAAAAATTGCCAATTTAATCAAAAATATTGAACCTTCAAAAGTTAAACGTCAAACAAAAAATGACATTTCAGTTTTAAACGCAATAAAAAAGAAGATAGACAATAATAACCTAACAGTTACAAAATCTGATAAGGGGAACGTTACTGTCATTTTGGCGACTGAAAATTACAATTCCAAAGTATATTACTTTATAGAATCCAGCGATGTAAAAGTTCTTAAAGCAGACCCAACAAAGAAGTTTTCTAATAATGTAAGGGATATTGTTAATAATTCAAATTATCATTTAAATGATTACGAAAAGAGGTCTATCATACATAAGAATCCTCATTGTCCACAATTATATGGAACAGTTAAATTACATAAAATAACGAAATCAATTAGACCTGTAGTCTCTTATGTTAATGCTCCTAATAATATATTGGCAAATAAGCTCAACAATATACTCAATACTTATGGATATGAATCTCAGTACTCAATTAGAAATTCAATAGAACTAATCAAAAAGTTGAAAGCAATCCACTCACAAGATAACTATAAACTCATATCGTTCGATGTAACTAACATGTTTACTAAAATTCCTCCTACAGAATGTCTAATACTTGTAAGAAAATTACTAGAAGATAAAAATATTAATCCAGGAATAATATCAGATATACTTAATTTATTTGATGTATGCATTAATCAGAATTATTTCACTTTTGACAATAAGATATATATTCAAAATGAAGGTTTACCAATGGGAAGCCCTATATCACCTATTTTAGCAAACATTTTTATGGACAATTTAGAAAGAAAGATCTTTGAAAGTAATATTCCGAAAAATATTTTATTTTGGTATAGATATGTAGATGACATATTAGCTTGTTTTATGGGTAGTGAACGACAATTAGATGTATTTTTCAACCACATCAATAATTTACACCCGAAAATTAAATTTACATTAGAAATTGAAGAAAATAGCTCAATCAATTTTCTTGATTTAAAAATTCAAAGAGTTAATAATGTACTTGATTATTCAATTTACCGAAAACCAACACAAACTGATGTAACAATTCCATTCAATTCTAACCACCCTGTGTCGCACAGACCAGCAGCATATAATTCAATGATACATAGAGCTTTTTCAGTTCCTATGAACAAATGTAATTTTGATAGAGAGATTAATACAATTAGACAAATAGCAACATCTAACGGTTATCCATTAGATATGATAAATAAGCTAATTAGTAAAAAAGAGGAAAAAGTGGCATTACAACTTATATATCCTAAACAAGCTGATGAAATTAAAACTTATAAAACCATCACATATGCAGGAAATATTTCTAATAATATTTGAAAGATAATATCTTCAGCAACGAATACAACAATTTCTGTTGTAACAGAAAGTAACGTTAATACAAAATTGTTAAATGTAAAAACCAAAATACCACTATTAAAGAAGTCAGGTATATATAAACTCAAATGTCCAGAATGTAATGCTGTCTATTTGGGTCAGACCCTTAGGAATTTTGAAATACAATACAGTGAGCACTTACGAGCATGCAGATTAAAACAACCAGATAAATCCCACTACGCAAAACATCCACTTGACACGAATCATTCATTGACACCTAACACAGAACTAGAAGTACTGCATATTTGTGAAAAGAAACAAGAACTGGATTTCCTGGAAGAACTGGAAATTAGAAGACATTTAAGAAACCCACAATATGAAGTTGTCAATGAACAGTTAAATCTAGGGAATTCTCCACTGATAAACTGTCTTCTTAAGTGATAATTGTAAAGATCAGCAGATATAGTTTTCCTGGTTTTCTATATCATTGCACAGTTATACTGATCTCAATTGGAAAAATGATATCCAGGATATCACCATAGGGCTAATAATATCTAAGCTTCAATATTTGTAATATCACATCTTCTTATTTTCTCTATAAACATATATTAAGCCAATCACAAGTTAGGTTACTTCTTGGTCTAGCCAAAAATAACTACTAAACATCAGGTAGGCATAAAATGAAATGTAACTTCTGTCATTATGACGATGGTATTGATTTATCGAAACAATTGTCAATTTTTTAGAATTTTCAATAACTTGTATTATATTGTGGAATTAACTAGAGACCTTGAGTTTCATTTAAAAACACTAATATGAGCATATTCCACGAAGTAAGGGTCGAGACAGTCAATTTAATTAACTCATAAATATTTCGGTTGTTGTTATATCATATTACGCTGTATATCACATAAGAAATAAAGACCAAAATTGCTTATAACATCATTTTCATACCAGCTCGAACTAGCGTTATTCTCAGTTTCATGATAAGAAAGCGTACCAATAATAAATCTAACAGTCAGTTTAATCAGAGAAAAGTGTGGTGATTGTAAAAGTTTAATAAGAACGATCTTCAGTACAGTAGGTGAGTTTGTAACGTGAATTTCGTTCACCACTCGTAATATTTCTCGTCGATGAAAGAGTAACGTAAATTTCGTTTACCCCTCGTAACATCGAATAATACTTCTTGTTGATGGTTGTCGAATTTTAAGTTTTCGGATGAATTCGTTTTCATTAGGTTATTTAAGCCAATGCGCGCTGCGGTTCTGCCCTTATTTCTTTAACGGAATATACTTATTGTTGAGTTCTGCCATCCTTCCCAATTTTTCCTTAAAACATTCAGTACCAGAGATATATTATGTCGATTTCGTTTTTGTTATATATATTTTGTTCTGGTTCTTTATATCTCTTTTTATAGCAATGGAATTTTACGTTAAAAAGACATTAAAATAAAATTAAATGAATTAGTAACTTTTCTTATGATTTTTATTGTCCTTTTTTATTTCTAAAATAAATAACTTTTCTTAAAATATTGTGAAATACAGGATTTATGAACCACGTTGTTTAATATCATTTCATAATTTTGTACTTATGTTACTTGTACCTACTGTAATTTCAATCTCCAGATCTCCTGCATTTTACTGAATTTAAGAACTATATCTAATTCAAGTGTCTTCTCTAGCACTTTTTCTTACCGGCCTAAAAATTATTTTACCGGCCTAAGTCTTCGTACCGACCTAAGCCTTCTCACCGGCTGAAATTCTACCAGTTGAACTCTACCGGCTGGGACCACGGCTCTTTTCAAAACCGACTTGACTTGACTTGAGGCAGCCAGCTGATTGGTTCCCGATTCCTTTGGACGTCATCACATTCATCGTTGCAAAAGAACAAGGAAAGTACTAACGTCCATAATCGTGAACATTATCGATTATTTCCAACTACAGTTCATGGATTAATTAACTTAATAGTTTTGTACCAGATGTAATTAAATATCTTCTTTGTAAAACTTTTAATTCATGTTTAAAATTTAATTTTCCTTCAGAATCTAAATTTTTTTATATAACATTTTGAAATTTCAATTTCGTTTCAGTTTCTAATTTTTTTTTAAAATAATAAATCAAGTTGTAGCATTTAATAACATTTTTATATTTTAATTTCCTTACAGTATCTAATTTTTTAATTTTATTTCTATTTAATAAATCTACTTGTAAATATTTAAGAACAATTTGAAATTTCAATTTTCATTCAACATATAATTTTTATTTAATAAACCTACTTGTAAATGCTAAATAACGTTGTTCATTTTTTTAATAACCTTCCAACTTCTTGTTTTATTGACTGGGATTAGCTGATGTGAGGTAGGTTATAGACTAGTAGGACTCAGGGTGGCGCCCACTCATCTTTCCGTCTCGTAACGTAAGAATAAGTAGGATTACCCGAGAACCGGTAAGACCTACTCCTTGAGTCTCTACTAGTATATAACCCACGCCTGAGTAGCTCTTCGACGGAGTGGCCGTTGCAAGTTTTTCTCACAGAGTAAGCTTTTCATGTTTTGTAACAATTATTATTTTGCTCACAAAGTAACCTTTTCCATAGATTATAATAATTATCATTTGTGAGTTTCTCTCACAGAGTAATCAATTTAATCTATTACTTTTCCGCCAACCTATCTAATATGCGAGAAAAGTATTGGTTTACCCACAAACAAGTTGGAAATTTGAAAATTTTTTTGAGTTATTTTTACGTTATCCATCAACAACAACACGAAAAAACGGTTTTTAGAAAAAAAATCCTGTGTGTATGTCGTCGTCGTCGTCGTCGTTTTTGTCGTCGGCTACTTTTCCTTGCAAGTCTTGTTAGCACGATACAGCCTCCGGAGTGCAATAAGTTACCAATTTTATGATGGAATATTGTTAAGGACATTTCACAGATGAACCCTATTGATTTTCAGCTCATCAGAGCCAGTACAACGGGTGCTATGGTACTTGAAGTACGACATTTTGTCGTTTTTCGAGAAATTTCAGTTTGTTAGCACGATACAGCCTCTGGAGTTCTACAAGTCACCAATTTTATGATTGAATATTATTCAGGGCATCTCACTGATGAACCCTATTCATTTTCAGCTCACCAGAGCCAATACAACCGGTGCTACAGTACTTTAAGTACGATATTTTTGTCATTTTTGGAGAAGTTTCAGTTTGTTAGCACGATACAGCCTCCGGAGTATATACAAGTGATGAATTTTATGATTGGATATTATTCAGAGTGTCTTAAAGATGAACCCTATTGATATTGAGCTCACTAAAGCCAGTACAATGGGTGCTGTGGTACTTGAAGTACCAAATTTTTGTCATTTTTGGAGAATTTTCAGTTTGTTAGCACGATACAGCCTCCAGAGAGTATACGATTGATCAACTTTATGAATAAGTATTGTTCAAGGTGTCTCATAGATAATAATTTCTTTCAAGCCCAAAACTCTTTTCTGATGGGTCCAGTAAATATTCAACCACGCCCCCCAAGAAACCAAAATTTTCCAACCAATTCTCAAACTTTTAATCAAAATAGAAATGTCAATGTTTTTAAACCTAATCAAATACCCAAACAAAATTTACCGAACCCAACGCCAATATCCATTTCCACACGTAAAACATTTCATAGAGGCACGCCAATGAATGCTAATACCAGGAACGGTACAAATTTCGCAAATCCTTTTAACCAAAATCAACTTCGAAGAAATTTTATATCCGAAGAATTATTCAATACAGAATGTCAGGATAAAGATTTTCATCCTCACAATTCCAATTCCGATCCCTATAATACACTTGAAAATAGTTCTGAAAATGATCTAATTGATTTGAACGATCCCGAAATAAATTTTCAGGACCAGCCTCACAACAGTTCTACCACGTAGAACCACAAGTAATATCTCTTAATAATGTAAATAAAAGTGAATTGCCCTATATATATATATATATATATATATATATATATATATATATATATATATATATATATATAAATATAAACAAGATCTACGAATAGTGAGTGACATATGAACAATAAACAACGAATAGATTGGTGGGTATTGCACGCAAATAGAAGAAGGGGCTACTGAAAGGAGTGGTAACCGCAGAATTCTGTTATATTTTCTCATGTTTCATTCAACACCTTTGCTCCCATGTTTTACATCTTTTCTTGGTTGTACCGTACCGATGACAGCTAATGAGCCAGAAACATGCATGTCTGCGGTTACCACTCCTTTCAGTAACCCCTTCTTCTATTTGCGTGCAATACCCACCAATCTATTCGTTGTTTATTATATATATATATATATATATATATATATATATATATATATATATATATATATATGTATATATATATATATCTTCCTGAATACAAATTAAAATTTTTAATAGATTCCGGGTCTTCAAAGTTCTTCATTTATCCAAATGTAGCATTTGAGTTATTTTTTAAGCATATTAAAGATGACCCGTTTATCGTATCAACTGCCCTTCAAAAATCTGCTCATAGCTATAGTACCTTAATACCTATGTCAAAAATATAAAGTTACCAAAACCTTCATATCAAAAATTCTTTTTGTTTAAATTTCATAATATATTAGATGGTTTAATAGCAATGGATATCATTAAAATTTTACAAGCTAACATAGATATTAATAAAGGATACTTGTAAACTCCTTATACAAAAATACAGTTACTCTATCATCCCATTAACAACGAAGTGAATTTAATAAACATGGCGCCGCGTTGTGTACAAATAATAAAAGTAAAAATTAATATATCTAATGGAGAAATAATAATTCCCTATAAAAAACTTGGAAATTGTGAAATACCAGAATTTCTATCTATAGCAAAAAATGGCACTGCCTTAACCACAGATTCAATCACTCTAGATTTTTCGGATCCCATTATTGTAGAAAACTTTTATAGACAAACTATCCAACAATTTGAATTAAATCATTTTGATGAAAATTATAAACTAAATTTGGATTTTTCAAAATTTAGAACTAATCATTTAAATACAGAAGAAAAAACTAAAATAATTTATCTAATTAAGGAATACGCAGATATATTTCATCAAGATGATTTGCCACTAACCCTTACAAATAAAATAAAACATAAAATTAATACAATTGACGAATTACCTGTATATACACGACCATATAGATACCTTTTTATTTATAAAGACGAAGTTCAAAAACAAAAAAGATGTTAGGTAATAAAGTAATTAGGCTTAGTAGTTCACCATGGCGTTTCCCGTATGGTTTGTTCTAAAGAAAATGGACGCCTCGGGGGAACGAAAATAGAGAGTAGTAATCGATTATAGGCAATTAAATTCTAAAACTATTGATGATAAATATCCTCTCCCTAACATCACCGATTTGTTACACAAACTCAGTAGATGTCGGTATTTCACCACTGTCGAT
This sequence comes from Galeruca laticollis, assembly GCA_963921935.1. NCBI lineage: Eukaryota > Metazoa > Arthropoda > Insecta > Coleoptera > Chrysomelidae > Galeruca > Galeruca laticollis. The sequence continues at coordinate 31,255,821 of OY998183.1, read as the reverse complement.
CTGGCCAGTGGGTTTCATCAGATCGAAATGGAAAAAAATAATATTGAGAAAACGGCATTTACGACCAAAAACGGTCACTGGGAGTTCCTAAGAATCCCATTTGGCCGTAAATGAGCACCAGCGACATTTCAGCATGTTATAGAGAACATACTGCGAGGTATTCAGAATGAGCAATGTCTGGTATATCTTGATGATATAATTATATTTTCTACGTCATTTTAAGAACATATTGACCTCTAAAAAAATGTTTTCCAGCGGCTTAGAGAGTCAAATTTTAAAATTCAATTCGACAAGTCAGAATTTTTAAGAAAATAGGTGGCCTACCTAGTTCACGTTGTGACACCACAGGGCATAAAACCTAACTTTGATAAGGTAAAAGCCATAAAAAATTATCCAATACCGTCTACTACCAAACAAATTAAGGGATTATAAGGATTATTAGGCTACTATCGCCGATTTGTTCAAAACTTCGCTAATATAACGAAGCCCTTGACGAAATGCTTGAAAAAAGGAGCAAAGATCGTACATGATCAAGAATTCATTAAGTGCTTTGAAACATGCCAAAATTTATTAATTAATGAACCAATTCTACACTACCTTGATTTCTCTAAGACTTTTAACCTAACAACTGATGCAAGTAGTGTCGTTCTTGGAGCAGTCCTTTCTCAAGGACCAATTGGGTATGACCTACCAATTGCCTATGTATCTCGCACCCTAAACGATACCCAACAAAATTATTCGGTTATCGAAAAGGAACTTTTGGCCATTGTTTGTGCCACAAAATACTTTCGGCCGTACTTGTACGGACGGATGTTTAGCATTATAACTGACCATAAACCACTAAAATGGCTGTTTTCCCTAAAAGAAGAAAATGCCAAATTCACTAGGTGGAAATTAAAACTTTCAGAATTTAATTTTAATGTAATATATAAAAGAGGTTGTTATGCAGACGCTCTATCAAGGATTGAGCTCCATACTAAGGAGACTAGTCCGTTTTGGCAACAATTAGATGATATTCTGAAAGATACAGACCCACCTAACGACAAAACAGAGGACTTTAATTATGACCCACCATAACCAAGTACTAATGACAAAGATCTTATTGACCTATACACAGAAAATATACCAATTCCCGACATATCATTAACAATCGACAACATAGACAATATATCCCTAGAAGTACAGGTTGACAGAAATACAAATATCGAACCTGAAGAACAAACCGAAATACCATATAATGAAGAACTTGAAATTGTTGAAAACGTTAATAATAATAATAATACTATACATTCCAATAAAACACACAACCCAACTTTTGAAATACCTACAATAAATACAGCAGTAAATTACGGCAAAAAACAAAATATTTATTAATGACGTACTTCATTCACCAGCTACACATAAAATAAAAATTTTGTTTGGAAATAAAAGACGTGTAATTGCTCAAATCTCTAATAACAACTTCGAATCAGATGTCATTCACCTCATAAAAAACTATATTAATCCAGATAGTTCTTATTATATTTATTTCGAAAACCCAAACATATTTGAAAAATTTTTAGTAACCTTGCAAAAATATTTTAAATATTCTTCTATAAAATTTAAAAGGTGTACCAAAATACTAATAGATATTACAAACGAAAGTAATTATACAAGCGTATCATGAGTGTAAGACGAACCACAGAAGAATAGGTGAAACTTACATAAGACTTAAAGACAAATACTTTTGGCCTTATATGAAAAATACAATCCAAACTTATATAAACGATTGCGATATTTGCCAACAAAGCAAATATGAAATGAACCCCGTAGCAATTAAAATGAACCAAACCCCAACAACAACGTAATCATTTCAATATTTTTATTTAGATACGTTTACTCTTGAAGGAAATAAACTCCTCACAATCATTGACACATTTTCAAAATATGCTGAAGCATATTCGTTAAGTAGTTTATCGAGCACCGAAGTTGTTAATAATCTAATAATCTTTTTCTCTAATCATGGAATTCTCGAACAAATATTCACAGACAATGGAACCGAATTCAAAAACTCGGTAATTCTAGAACTCTTATATTTGCATAAAATGAAAATTCATTTTTGTTGTCCAGAACATACTCATTCTCAAGGCTAAAAATTATGCATCCTAGTATAATAAAGACTAGCGAAATTTACAACAAGTTAATTGCATTACAAAGAAATTTAGAAAAACGTAAATTGCCAATAGAAATAAACTCAGAAAATATTTTGTCATTTGAAAATTTTATAAAAATAGATAGCTATATTTCTAATAATAGAATCACTTACATATTACGAATACCTATAACTTTAACCGAAAACTTTGATCACTATCATTTGTATCCAATACAAATTGGTAAGCTAGGTCGATTAAAAGCAGTAGTTCCTAGAGAGACATTTTTGTTAAACAATAATCAATACGCATTTATGAGTGAACCCTGTCCTAAATTCTATCCGACCAATCAGTAATTCTGCGAGAACATCGAACTACAAGACATTAAACAAGAGAATCCTTGTGAAATCGAACTAATAAATATTAAAAACACCTCCGCTTGCGACGAAATAAATAGAATAGAAGAAACAAACGATTGGATTACTATTTTTCCTTTTAAAAAACAATTACTTTGAACTCCCAAAACCAAGAAGAAGTAATAAAAGTTAGCGGCACCTACCTAATCAATATTCCACTAGATTGTTGGTTGAAATCAAGCCAAATTAAAATCCTAAATAGAAACGACACCGAAATTCCTGAGCAACCCATTTTATTTCCAGAATTAAAATTTGATACATCATATGCACCTACGAGTATTACAGCTATCAAATTACAAGAAATCAACCTAGACGATACACAAGAAATAAAATCAAAACTTGCCGATAACGATCCTGAATTAGATTTTCAAGAAATCTGGTCAAAACCCAGTGTATAGACAATAATTATTTATTGTCCTTATTCTAATTGGAGGAACCATAGTTGGCAAGAAACTTCAGTCCCGGTGGATACAACCAACAGAGTACCACCCTATTGACCTGACTAGTGTTCAACTTCCTCGCTAGCCCTCGAAGTTGAATTTTTGAAGGGAGGAATTATCTCACCACTCCTTATGGGAATCGTAGACTCAGCGTCCTCAATTCCAAGGATTTGCTAATGGTATCATTTTTCATTTTAACTGTTTTAATCTATGAATTGTTCACTTTAAAGTCAAGCTTTGTAGATATCAGATGCATTTTTATTGTAATAATTAATTTTGAATAATAAAATAATTTTTAAAAAACTAACTTTGAGACTTTCTCGCTAGTTTGTTGGTGGCTGTAGTAAAGTGCGGGTGTCTGCATAAGTCATTGTCCACGAAATTATGAAATCGGCTTCCAAGAGAACCAACAGGTTTCTTCAATAGGTCGTCACCAAAACGGAAGGATATTAATTGAAAAACTAGCCCCTATCATTAGGAAGACGACAAACTACTCCAGCAAATACTAATAGACCCATAATTAAGTTTCAAAAAAGAGAACTTAATAAACTTGAATAAAGTAGAACATTAAGAAAGCCACTAATTTCTTCCATTGATACATCTTATAGTTGGTATCGTCAGGGTAAGTTTATTTGAAATACGAATATTTTCTTCAAGGTTGAATTTTAACGTATATTCTAAAATCTCTCTATAACGGAGAATCCGTCGAAGGAGATCTGAAATAAGGGCACTTATCTCGATAACATAAATAAACCAATATTCGTGCCGATAAAATTTTCTAAATGTAGCGTCTGACAACTCATAAATAGTGTTTTTAAATGAAACTCAAGGTCTCTAGTTAATTCCACAATATAATACAAGTTAATGAAAATTCTAAAAAATTGACAATTGTTTCGATAAATCAATATCATCGTCAGAATGACAGAAGTTACATTTCATTTTATGCCTACCTGATGTTTAGTAGTTATTTTTGGTTAGACCAAGAAGTAACCTAACTTGTGATTGGCTAAATATATGTTTATAGAAAAAAGAAGAAGATGTGATATTACAAATATTGAAGCTTAGATATTATTAGCCCTATGGTGATATTCTGGATATCATTTTTCCAATTAAGATCAGTATAACTGTGCAATGATATAGAAAACCAGGAAAACTATATCTGCTGATCTTTACAATTATCACTTAAGAAGACAGTTTATTAGTGGAGAATCCCCTAGATTTAACTGTTCATTGACAACTTCATATTGTGGGTTTCTTAAATGTCTTCTAATTTCCAGCTCTTCAAGGAAATCCAGTTCTTGTTTCTTTTCAAATATGCAGTACTTCTAGTTCTGTGTTAGGTGTCAATGAATGATTGGTGTCAAGTAGATGTTTTGCGTAGTGGGATTTATCTGGTTGTTTTAATCTGTATGCTCGTAAGTGCTCACTGCCCAGACAACATTAGATATTCTATAAATATCCGTGGAATATTCATTTTGGCATATTGGAATATTCTCTAAAAATGCCAAGAATATCTTTATGCTTTTTGGAATATTCCTAGAAAGTGAAAATGGGAATATCCTAAATATTCAGAGAATATTCCCAAATGAATATTCTTTTTCGTATTATATATAAGCTAGGATTATTCCGAGAATATTCAGAAAAGCATTATCTAAGAATGTTCTTCAATGAATGTTTCCAGAATATTCAATATATACTATGAATATTCATGGTAGATTCATTTGGAATTTTGTAGAATTATATCAAATTGTATATTCAGGGGATATTCTTTGTATATTCAGAATATTGCAGAAATATCCTCAGAATGTTCAGAACCATACATTTAATGGGGGGAGAGGGAAGGGTTAGTATATAGGATTCATGTAAATGCACTTTTTTCAAATTTCTGTAAATCAATAAATTTTCATAACTGATGGATTTCTTTACCCGACCATTCACTCGATGGTGGCTTCTAAAGTGAATAAAGTGGCACAGGTACAAATTGGATTCAGAACATGAGTCCAATAACATTAGTGCTTAATTCTGGATACACCTAAGAAAAAAATATTTTAACTACCTAAGCATAATAAAATAAAATTCAATATTAAATTGTCCAAGTTTTTATTAGACAAACATAAACTTTATAACTCTCTATAAACTTTTCAAATTTATAAATATTCAACTATAACTTTCATTTTATCGTTTTTAAACCAAAACGACAGAGCTTCACAAAATATATAAAGCATTAATCTACTTGTTGGACATCAGTTTCGTAAAATTGAATATTTATAGATACTTACATTCTCTTGTGAGAAATGAAAAATAAAGAAAAAACAAAATTGACCAAATACTTGTTTCTATTAAAAAATATAGAGTTAATCTTTTAAAATTTGTTAATATTTATAGGACCCACACACTGCGAGTTTTTAGCTATACCTAAATGGATAAAACTGTCCGGTTAAGGCTACATAACTGAGGTATAACTGAAAAACATCCTTATTGTTGACGTTTTGCAATCAGATATATCAATTTACCCGTTCGGGTAAGGCAGTGTTAAAAGCTGGCAGAGTGTGGATTCATAAACTTGCGTTATATCATCACAGTCACTAGAATGTATTTCGACGGCCTGAGATGAATGTGCCGGTTGCAGTGATGGTATCTGCAATTATAAAAGTGATTGTAGTAATCATTTGTAGAAATTTTACAAATATGAGTATAAAAAATATCGATATTTTCTTAAATTTGTCACTATGCAGAATACATTACATTGACACTGGTATTCTATACTGTCGCTTGAATACCAAAGCATATGTTGATTAATTATTGTATGCTCTTCTCATGTAAGTTTTTACCAGCCTCAAGTTCTTAAGATAATTTACTTGTTTAAATTAATGTTGACTTAGTTTCATAAACCTTATAAATGTTTTAATTTTTTTGTTTTCATTATCTTAACACCAGGATATTCCCTTATACAAATTTCAAGAAGATATTAATCCCTTAAAAAGTATAAATCAATTATGCGGCCAGATGACAAAAAATAAATATCAAAAACAGCTGATTATAATGTCTACTTAAATTTAATATTTACCAGACTGAGTAACTATTTTTGTTGGTGGATCATTCAATAAATTGTGACCTTTGCATTTTAACTATGGAAATAGGGTAGACACAGCTAGCTGAAACAAATGCTTGGGATATCCTCCTTTGGAAATAAATTTTTCCTGACAGTGAAGTTCACACAACCTATAATTCTATTGTAAAGCATCTGTAGTCTTTCCAAACAAATCTGCACAGTTACAATCTTCCAACCATAAGTATGCCCTAAAAAGTAAATAAATGTAGTTATTCACATGTCTATATTAACTACTAATTTATTATTCAACATATTTTTAGCTGAACAGGGCTCGTCAGCAGAAAGCTTATTGTAGTACATATTATTATTTCATGTTATTAAAGGCAGAGGGACAGATCAATGTTAAAAACCAAAAACATAGAGAATTACACCACTTACGATGCATAGGTACATGTGAAATAATAAAAAAGTAATATATAGAAACAATTACTCACCTCACAAGGTCTTTGGGAAATCCAAACATAATTATTCCTTCTCCTGTTCTTGAGTGACATCCACGAACTGCACAAGTTATTCATCCCATAACAAATACAATCATTTTTCACTAAGAGTTCCACTAGTCACGATATTGTTGAAAACAAAATTCAAATAAACTTTAACTAAAGCACAATCCACTCCAGTTCATAGGTTAGATAAAACGGAAGCGAAACGAACCTATTGACACTTGACTTTGAGCATGCCAGACTTAAGCCCATCACACATGATATTCGAAATTAACCAATAAACGTGTGTACAGAGAACGCCAGTTGCATTTTAATTGGCTGGTCGCTTTTTGTTGACCCGATTGTGTACCTGTCTTGATTTGGCTTTACGCTGAATGTTATAATTATCATTTATATCTTTGTTCTCTTTTTATCACACGACGATATGACGAATAACATTATATCCACACCGTATCAACCATTAATGTAGTGTTCATATCGAGGATATTTTTATATCTTTTTCTTATCTTATAATCTCTATCTGAACTTCAATGAGTTTAATACATGGTTTAATTTGATATATTATATTTATTATTTGTATGAAGGTGATTTTAACTATTTACACCTATGCGTAGGGTTGAATATCCGGATAAATGTTTGAACTATAACTTTCGTCCCATGTGAAAAATAATTTTAATTTTCTTTAATCATAAGTAAATATGCTTAAAAGAATATGCTAGGAATATTCAGTTTGGTAATATTCTTAAATGAATATTTTAAGAATATTCAATTTGATAATATTCTAAAATGAATATTTTAAGTATATTCATCAGGCTTGTTCTGTGAATATTCACTAAGGAATATTAATAGAATATTCAAAAATAATATTAATATTATAAGAATATTCTTAGTTGATTCGGAATATTCTTATACTTTTTGGTGTATTTAAAGATTATTCTATGAATATCCCATGTTGTCTGGGTGTATCGTATTTCAAAATTCCTAAGGGTCTGACCCAAATAGAGAGCATTACATTCTGGACATTTGAGTTTATATATATCTGACTTCTTTAATAGTGGTATTTTTGTTTTTACATTTAATAATTTTGTACTAACGTCACTTTCTGTTTTAAAAGAAATTGTTATATTCGTTGCTGAAGATATTATGTTTGAAATATTATTAGAAATATTTCCTGCATATGTGATGGTTTTATAAGTTTAAATTTCATCAGCTTGTTTAGGATATATTAGTTGTAATGCCACTTTTTCCTCTTTTTTTTCACTAATTAGCTTATTCATCATATCTAATGGATAACCGTTAGATGTTGCTATTTATCTAATTGTATTAATCTCTCTATCAAAATTACATTTGTACATAGGAACTGAAAAAGCTCTATGTATCATTGAATTATATGCTGCTAGTCTGTGTGACACAGGGTGGTTAGAATTGAATGGAATTGTTACATCAGTTTGTGTTGGTTTTCGGTAAATTGAATAATCAAGTACATTATTAACTCTTTGAATTTTTAAATCAAGAAAATTGATTGAGCTATTTTCTTCAATTTTCTAATGTAAATGTGGTTGAAAAATACATCTAATTGTCGTTCACTACCCATAAAACAAGCTCATATGTCATCTACATATCTATACCAAAATAAAATATTTTTCGAAATATTACTTTCAAAGATCTTTCTTTCTAAATTGTCCATAAAAATGTTTGCTAAAATAGGTGATATAGGGCTTCCCATTGGTAAACCTTCATTTTGAATATATATCTTATTGTCAAAAGTGAAATAATTCTGATTAATGCATACATCAAATAAATTAAGTATATCTGATATTATTCCTGGATTAATATTTTTATCTTCTAGTAATTTTCTTACAAGTATTAGACATTCTTTAGGAGGAATTTTAGTAAACATGTTAGTTACATCGAACGATATGAGTTTATAGTAATCTTGTAAGTGGATTGCTTTCAACTTTTTTATTAGTTCTATTGAATTTCTAATTGAGTACTGAGATTCATATCCGTAAGTATTGAGTATATTGTTGAGCTTCTTTGCCAATATATTATTAGGAGCATTAACATAAGAGACTACAGGTCTAATTGGTTTCGTTATTTTATGTAATTTAACTGTTCCATATAATTGTGGACAATGAGGATTCTTATGTATGATAGACCTCTTTTCGTAATCATTTAAAAGAGAATTTGAATTATTAACAATATCCCTTACATTATTAGAAAACTTCTTTGTTGGGTCTGCTTTAAGAACTTTTACATCGCTGGATTTTATAAAGTTATATACTTTGGAATTGTAATTTTCAGTCGTCAAAATGACAGTAGCGTTCCCCTTATCAGATTTTGTAACTGTTAGGTTATTATTCTCTATCTTCTTTTTTATTGCGTTTAAAACTGAAATGTCATTTTTTGTTTGACATTTAACTTTTGAAGGTTCAATATTTTTGATTAAATTGGCAATTTTTAATTTCTCAAAAAGAAAATTATTTGAATTAGATTTTAAAGCTATTTCTGACTCTGTAGCTATAATTTGTTTAATATTATTCGTAAATTTAGGTGGTATGCTGTACTTTAAACCTTTATTTAAAAAATCTATTTCACTATTTGTAAAATTAGTGTCTGAAAGGTTTTCAAATCGTGGTGCAAAGTGTGTTGGTATGTAGGTACTTACAGTTTCATGATGTTTTGAGTATTGAATTTTATGTTGTGTGTGTTCAAGATTCTGTAGATTTTTTTCTTGTTTCTTAAATTTCATATGCTTCATCGTGCTGACATTTTCTCTAATTTTGTCATCCAAACAGTCAAATTCTACTGGATGTAATTGGAATGTGAGTTCTGAATGTACAACTTTTATGTAGTTGTCTAAGGAGTCTCTAACTTTGAACCACTTCTTACATTCTGATTTTATCCAAACTCGTTGAGCACATTTTATAGCTTTTTGTGCTTGTGGTGTTTTAGTGTGACATTTTATATTCACATAATTTGGTATTACCTTTTTCCTAAGGCATTCTTGGTTAAACCAAATGTTTTGTGATGCTTTGTAACGTTTTTGTAGTAACTTCTGGTACAGTCGGGTCAAATCTTCTCTCGAAGATTTTTTAATGAAATTGACTGTCTCGACCCTTACTTCGTGGAATATGCTCATATTAGTGTTTTTAAATGAAACTCAAGGTCTCTAGTTAATTCCACAATATAGTACAAGTTATTGAAAATTCTAAAAAATTGTTTCGATCAATCAATATCATCGTCAGAATGACAGAAGTTACATTTCATTTTATGCCTACCTGATGTTTAGTAGTTATATTTGGCTAGACCAAGAAGTAACCTAACTTGTGATTGGCTTAATATATGTTTATAGAAAAAATAATAAGATGTGATATTACAAATATTGAAGCTTAGATATTATTAGCCCTATGGTGATATCCTGGATATCATTTTTCCAATTAAGATCAGTATAACTGTGTAATGATATAGAAAACCAGGAAAACTATATCTGCTGATGTTTACAATTATCACTTAAGGAGACAGTTTATTAGTGGAGAATTCCCTAGATTTAACTGTTCATTGACAACTTCATATTGTGGGTTTCTTAAATGTCTTCTAATTTCCAGTTTTTCAAGGAAATCCAGTTCTTGTTTCTTTTCACAAATATGCAGTACTTCTAGTTCTGTGTTAGGTGTCAATGAATGATTGGTGTCAAGTAGATGTTTTGCGTAGTGGGATTTACCTAGTTGTTTTAATCTGTATGCTCGTAAGTGCTCACTGTATCGTATTTCAAAATTCCTAAGGGTCTGACCCAAATAGACAGCATTACATTCTGGACATTTGAGTTTATATATACCTGACTTCTTTAATAGTGGTATTTTTGTTTTTACATTTAACAATTTTGTACTAACGTTACTTTCTGTTTTAAAAGAAATTGTTGTATTCGTTGCTGAAGATATTATCTTTGAAATATTATTAGAAATATTTCCTGCATATGTGATGGTTTTATGAGTTTTAATTTCATCAGCTTGTTTAGGATATATTAGTTGTAATGCCACTTTTTCCTCTTTTTTACTAATTAGCTTATTTATCATATCTAATGGATAACCGTTAGATGTTGCTATTTGTCTAGTTGTAATTAATTACATTTGTTCATAGGAACTGAAAAAGCTCTATGTATCATGCTATGCTGGAATATTGATCCAGGAATAATATCAGATATACTTAATTTATTTGATGTATGCATTAATCAGAATTATTTCACTTTTACAATAAGATATATATTCAAAATGACGGTTTACCAATGGGAAGCCCTATATCACCTATTTTAGCAAACATTTTTATGGACAATTTAGAAAGAAAGATCTTTGAAAGTAATATTTCGTAAAATATTTTATTTTGGTATAGATATGTAGATGACATATTAGCTTGTTTTATGGGTAGTCAACGACAATTACATGTATTTTTCAACCACATCAATAATTTACACCCGAAAATCAAATTTACATTAGAAATTGAAGAAAATAGCTCAATCAATTTTCTTGATTTAAAAATTCAAACAGTTAATAATGTACTTGATTATTCAATTTACCGAAAACCAACACAAACTGATGTAACAATTCCATTCAATTCTAACCACCCTGTGTCACACAGACTAGCAGCATATAATTCAATGATACATAGAGCTTTTTCAGTTCCTATGAACAAATGTAATTTTGATAGAGAGATTAATACAATTAGACAAATAGCAACATCTAACGGTTATCCATTAGATATGATAAATAAGCTAATTAGTAAAAAAGAGGAAAAAGTGGCATTACAACTAATATATCCTAAACAAGCTGATGAAATTTAAACTTATAAAACCATCACATATGCAGGAAATATTTCTAATAATATTTCAAAGATAATATCTTCAGCAACGAATACAACAATTTCTGTTAAAACAGAAAGTAACGTTAATACAAAATTGTTAAATGTAAAAACAAAAATACCACTATTAAAGAAGTCAGGTATATATAAACTCAAATGTCCAGAATGTAATGCTGTCTATTTGGGTCAGACCCTTAGGAATTTTGAAATACGATACAGTGAGCACTTACGAGCATACAGATTAAAACAACCAGATAAATCCCACTACGCAAAACATCTACTTGACACCAATCATTCATTGACACCTAACACAGAACTAGAAGTACTGCATATTTGTGAAAAGAAACAAGAACTGGATTTCCTTGAAGAACTGGAAATTAGAAGACATTTAAGAAACCCACAATATGAAGTTGTCAATGAACAGTTGAATCTAGGGAATTCTCCACTAATAAACTGTCTTCTTAAGTGATAATTGTAAAGATCAGCAGATATAGTTTTCCTGGTTTTCTATCTCATTGCACAGTTATACTGATCTTAATTGGAAAAATGATATCCAGGATATCACCATAGGGCTAATAATATCTAAGCTTCAATATTTGTAATATCACATCTTCTTTTTTTTCTATAAACATATATCAAGCCAATCACAAGTTAGGTTACTTCTTGGTCTAGCCAAAAATAACTACTAAACATCAGGTAGGCATAAAATGAAATGTAACTTCTGTCATTCTGACGATGGTATGGATTTATCGAAACAATTGTCAATTTTTTAGAATTTTCAATAACTTGTATTATATTGTGGAATTAACTAGAGACCTTGAGTTTCATTTAAAAACACTAATATGAGCATATTCCACGAAGTAAGGGTCGAGACAGTCAATTTCATTAACTCATAAATATTTCGGTTGTTGTTATATCATATTACGCTGTATATCACATAAGAAATAAAGACCAAAATTGCTTATAACATCATTTTCATACCAGCTCGAACTAGCGTTATTCTCAGTTTCATGATAAGAAAGCGTACCAATATTAAATCTAACAGTCAGTTTAATCAGAGAAAAGTGTGGTGATTGTAAAAGTTTAATAAGAACGATCTTCAGTACAGTAGGTGAGTTTGTAACGTGAATTTCGTTCACCACTCGTAATATTTCTCGTCGATGAAAGAGTAACGTGAATTTCGTTTACCCATCGTAACATCGAATAATACTTCTTGTCGATGGTTGTCGAATTTCAAGTTTTCGGATGAATTCGTTTTCATTAGGTTATGTAAGCCAATGCGCGCTGCGGTTCTGCCCTTATTTCTTCAACGAAATATACTTATTGTTGAGTTCTGCCATCCTTCCCAATTTTTCCTTAAAATATTCAGTACCAGAGATATATTATGTCGATTTCGTTTTTGTTATATATATTTTGTTCTGGTTCTTTATATCTTTTTTTATAGCAATGGAATTTTACGTTGAAAAGACATTAAAATAAAATTAAATGAATTAGTAACTTTTCTTATGATTTTTATTGTCCTTTTTTATTTCTAAAATAAATAACTTTTCTTAAAATATTGTGAAATACAGGATTTATGAACCACGTTGTTTAATATCATTTCATAATTTTGTACTTATGTTACTTGTACCTACTGTAATTTCAATCTCCAGATATCCTGCATTTTACTGAATTTAAGAACTATATCTAATTCAAGTGTCTTCTCTAGCACTTTTTCTTACCGGCCTAAAAATTATTTTACCGGCCTAAGCCTTCGTACCGACCTAAGCCTTCTCACCGGCTGAAATTCTACCAGTTGAACTCTACCGGCTGGGACCACGGCTCTTTTCAAAACCGACTTGACTTGACTTGAGGCAGCCAGCTGATTGGTTCCCGATTCCTTTGGACGTCATCACATTCATCGTTGCAAAAGAACAAGGAAAGTACTAACGTCCATAATCGTGAACATTATCGATTATTTCCAACTACAGTTCATGGATTAATTAACTTAATAGTTTTGTACCAGATGTAATTAAATATCTTCTTTGTAAAACTTTTAATTCATGTTTAAAATTTAATTTTCCTTCAGAATCTAAATTTTTTTATATAACATTTTGAAATTTCAATTTCGTTTCAGTTTCTAATTTTTTTTTAAAATAATAAATCAAGTTGTAGCATTTAATAACATTTTTATATTTTAATTTCCTTACAGTATCTAATTTTTTAATTCTATTTCTATTTAATAAATCTACTTGTAAATATTTAAGAACAATTTGAAATTTCAATTTTCATTCAACATATAATTTTTATTTAATAAACCTACTTGTAGTAAATGCTAAATAACGTTGTTCATTTTTTTAATAACCTTCCAACTTCTTGTTTTATTGACTGGGATTAGCTGATGTGAGGTAGGTTATAGACTAGTAGGACTCAGGGTGGCGCCCACTCATCTTTCCGTCTCGTAACGTAAGAATAAGTAGGATTACCCGAGAACCGGTAAGACCTACTCCTTGAGTCTCTACTAGTATATAACCCACGCCTGAGTAGCTCTTCGACGGAGTGGCCGTTGCAAGTTTTTCTCACAGAGTAAGCTTTTCATGTTTTGTAACAATTATTATTTTGCTCACAAAGTAACCTTTTCCATAGATTATAATAATTATCATTTGTGAGTTTCTCTCACAGAGTAATCAATTTAATCTATTACTTTTCCGCCAACCTATCTAATATGCGAGAAAAGTATTGGTTTACCCACAAAAAAGTTGGAAATTTGAAAATTTTTTTGAGTTATTTTTACGTTATCCATCAACAACAACACGAAAAAACGGTTTTTAGAAAAAAAATCCTGTGTGTATGTCGTCGTCGTCGTCGTCGTTTTTGTCGTCGGCTACTTTTCCTTGCAAGTCTTGTTAGCACGATACAGCCTCCGGAGTGCAATAAGTTACCAATTTTATGATGGAATATTGTTAAGGACATTTCACAGATGAACCCTATTGATTTTCAGCTCATCAGAGCCAGTACAACGGGTGCTATGGTACTTGAAGTACGACATTTTGTCGTTTTTCGAGAAATTTCAGTTTGTTAGCACGATACAGCCTCTGGAGTTCTACAAGTCACCAATTTTATGATTGAATATTATTCAGGGCATCTCACTGATGAACCCTATTGATTTTCAGCTCACCAGAGCCAATACAACCGGTGCTACAGTACTTTAAGTACGATATTTTTGTCATTTTTGGATAAGTTTCAGTTTGTTAGCACGATACAGCCTCCGGAGTATATACAAGTGATGAATTTTATGATTGGATATTATTCAGAGTGTCTTAAAGATGAACCCTATTGATATTGAGCTCACTAAAGCCAGTACAACGGGTGCTGTGGTACTTGAAGTACCAAATTTTTGTCATTTTTGGAGAATTTTCAGTTTGTTAGCACGATACAGCCTCCAGAGAGTATACGATTGATCAACTTTATGAATAAGTATTGTTCAAGGTGTCTCATAGATGTACCCTATTGATTTTCAGATGACTAGAGCGAGTACAGCGGGTCCTATAAAACTAGATATACTAAATTTTTGGTTATTTTTGGAGAAATGTCGGTTTGTTAGCACGATACATCCCCCGAAATGTATACAAGTAACAATTTTATGATAGAATATTGTTCAGGGCCACATATGCGGAAAAGTTAGTTTTAATCTTTAAAACCGTTTATTTTAATAATTATTTTGATATATTGTTTTGATAAGCTATTATAATAAACTAATTCGTATTTGACTTTTTATGTTGACGACTCTATACATATACGAGTATGTATATAAAACAACTGATAATTTATTAATTTGATATCTGAGATTACAAACAATACATTAATTTGAGGTACGTCGCGAGTTCGCCCTTCGTACTTCGCTAGTTGAAAGGAATGGATACTTTGCGAGTTTGCCCCTAGTATCTTAGTGAAGGCATATTACACTGTTTACCATGATGTATACTCCGGACTAGCCAATTTTGTGCTCTTGGAGAGGTATTTCGCGAGTTTGACCCGAGAGACGTTTGAACTGTCTTATGTATTATTTGTACATTTCTTTTAAATACGTTATTCTGTTTATGTTCTTGTTTTAATTATATATATATTATCAGAAACCCAATTACCATAGTATATGGTGTAGGGTATACTTTTACAATTATACTTATTTGTTTTAATTATGAACCATAAATATTCGGGATTGATATATTAGACTTTTGTGACAGTTAATGTTGTTATTGTAACCTAATTTACCAAATCTCTTATGAACTGGTTAATCAGGATTTTGTTTTCTTTTCAGATGTGTCATCTCGAGAGAGCGCTTTTCCTGACAAACGCCCCACCTCTATTTTACATTTTGATTATTTATTAAGTGGTTAGTCAATTTACTGTTTTGATGTTTTTATTTTTTTGTTGTTATTATATATTGTTTACTTTAGTATATATTGTTTTGATTTAACTAGGTCTAATTATTTTTACATACATATATCTCTCATAGTATTATTCATTATTCAATTGTTTGTCTTCTGTGCGTAAGAAATATTTATAATACGCTTGTAAAAAAAGCAATATTTTTCAAATATTATTTCATAGGAATAAAAATTTTAATTTGGAAAACAGAAATTGGTTCTCAACTTTTAAAGTCAAAAATAAAGAAAATGCTTTTTCTTAAATTGTAAAAAGTTCATTGATAAGGAAAAAATCAAAATATCATTATTTTTTACATAATCTTAATTTTTAAGAAAAACCTATTATGTTTGGCTTCAAAAGTTTAAATGCAATGATTTCTCTACAGATTTGAAACGTCTATTTCAGTTAAATCATATTTTAAGAAAACTGATTTTTAATACCCTGGAGTATAACAGGCTTCATTTTTGGTTATTAGATTTAAAAATTATATTTTCTCAGATATTTCGTTTATTTATAAATACTTGTGTTAGGTACTGCTTTTGTGAAAATGTAGAGCAATACAAGGACATGTTTTTCAAAAATAAATATAACTTCCCATTAGGCAATATAAGATAACTTATATCAAAAACCAAGAAAACTTCTAAAAATGATTTCGTTTTTATTGAACGATACAAAGACATCTTAGAAAATAATTATTTACAATAAAAGTTGATACATAAAAACCAAAATAATATTTACACAAGGCTTCTTATATTCACATAACTACTAATTATGTGAAAAATATTATTAATAAAAGTAATAAAAAATAAACGGTTTTAGAGATTAAAACTAACTTTTCCGCATCTGTGACCCTGAACAATATTCTATCATAAAATTGTTACTTGTATACACTTCGGGGGATGTATTGTGCTAACAATCCGAAATTTCTCCAAAAATAACCAAAAATTTTGTATATCTGGATTTATAGGACCCGCTGTACTCGCTCCAGTCAACTGAAAATCAATAGGGTACATCTGTGAGACACTTTGAACAATATTCAATCATAAAATTGATCAATCGTATACTCTCTGTATTGTGCTAAGAAACTGAAAATTCTCCAAAAATGACAAAAATCTGGTACTTCAAGTACCATAGCACCCGTTGTATTGGCTTTAGTGAGCTGAATATCAATAGTGTTCATCTTTGAAACGCTCTGAATAATATTCAATCATAAAACTGATCACTTGTATATACTCCGGAGGCAGTATCGTACTAACAAACTGAAACTTCTCCAAAAATGACAAAAATATCATACTTAAAGTACTGTAGCGCCTGTTGTATTGGCTCTGGTGAGCTGAAAATCAATAGGCTTCATCAGTGAGATGTCCTTAACAATATTCAATCATAAAATTGGTGACTTGTTGAACTCCGGAGGCTGTATCGTGCTAACAAGAATTGTAAGGAAAAGTGGCCGACGACGACGACGACGACATACACACAGGATTTTTTTTCTAAAAACCGTTTTTTCGTGTTGTTGTTGATGGAAAACGTAAAAATAACTCAGAAAATTTTTTCAAAATTCCAACTTTTTTTGGGGTAAACCAATACTTTTCTCGCATATTGAAAGGTTGGGCGGAAAAGTAATATATCCACAATTAAAGCATAAAAAGTCAATTTTCTCGAAACTGTTTTTACGTTGTCCTAGTATTTATTGTTCTAGCACACAATTTTATAAGAAATATGAAAAACGTTCAAAGGCAGATGTCAAAAATAGCGATATAGGTTTTAATAAAAAATCTTACCTTATTAGATTCACGTGATGACGCACACAGGAGACTATTTTAATATAAAGAATCTCTGAGTTTATTTCAATTTTCAAATTTTGAATCATTTCTTCAAGAATAATATATTGTAATTTAATATGATCCATAGTTCGCATTATGATTACTAATGCTTCGATCGTATAGACTGATAATAAGTGAATACAAGCATAAAATAAAATTTGAAGTAATACATTGAATGTTCCAAAATACTTGTTTGTTAGAAATATGCTAAATATAATCTTGTCTTCATCGCCAATGAATGGATATAACGATATTATGACTCCAGTTAAAAATATATGAAATCCAATACGACTGGTCTGAGAGGCTTTTATGTCGTTTGTAATAAGCCGTTGACAAACTTGAGTGCATGATGATATGGCCAAACAGTATGTTTGACTATTCATTAAATCTTCTAAATATTGTGAGTATATTTGATAAAAAGCCGAGAAAAATACAACCTAAAACAAAATGTTGAAATATAGCTTACATATTATGTTAGTCCAGGCGAGCTAACTTGTTGACCTGAAAAATTCCTAACAGGCTGAGCTCACTGCGAAAGGGTGGAAACAGTACTTTTAAGAACATAGAAAGAAAAGCAGGAGTGGATCCTCCCGGTTGCGGAGGGGTGGAATGTGCTGAAAAACGTTTTTTTAAGACTCCCGGCGTAAATACTGAAGTGCCACATTTTTTGTCTTTTTTGGAGAAATTTCGGGTTGATAGTACGATACAGCCTCCGAAGTATGTACCAGAGGCCAATTTTATAATTGGATATTTTTCAGAGTGTCTCATTCAAGGTGTCTCAGAGATGTACCCTATTGATTTTTAGCTGGCAATAGCGAGTCTTATAAATCCAGATATACTGCATTTTTGGTTACTTTTGGAGAAGTTTCGGTGTTTTGGCACGATACATCCCCCGAAGTGTATACAAGTGACAATTTTATGATAGAATATTATTCAGGGCATCTCACAGATGAGGAAAAGATAGTTTTAGTCTTTAAAACCGTTTATTTTTAAATATACTTTCCAGTCATCAGGCACCTCCTGCCAAGCTTTCTTGAACATTTTAGTCAGAATTTCTACTCCTGTGTATCCTAAATTTCTCAACACCTCTGAAGTTATTTTACCGGGTCCCGCTGACTTCCCTAATTTCATGTGTGTTATTGCATCCATAACTTCATCTTTCTGAATTGGTTACGTTGTGGGTGATTGTTTCTTCTGTGTTGTTGGGGTTTTGTATTTCAATAATCAATAGCCTGTAAAAATGTTCTCTCCATCTTGACACGGTTTCTCCATCTTTCGACTTCACATGTTTTACTTCTTTTTGTTTTCCTTTCCTTATCTTTTTTAAAACCTCATAAAACATCTTTTCATTTGTTCGACTATCTGTTTGTAGTTTATGGCCGAATTATTCACAGGTCTTGTTTTTTTTCTTTTAGTAATTTTACATTTATCAATTGTTTTTGTATCTGTTGTGTGCGTCTTCTTTTCGATTACTTAAATACTAAATCCATAATTTTTTCTTGATTTTGACTTCTCTTTTTATTCATTCATTCCACTATCTGGTGTGTTTGCTGCTTTTATTTATCG
Organism: Galeruca laticollis; assembly: GCA_963921935.1. Taxonomy (NCBI): domain Eukaryota; kingdom Metazoa; phylum Arthropoda; class Insecta; order Coleoptera; family Chrysomelidae; genus Galeruca; species Galeruca laticollis. The sequence goes on along the minus strand of OY998183.1, from coordinate 31,236,631 downwards.
CTGATACTCCACAGGTCTTTTTTGCTGTTGTATCAATATAATGTTTTTACGGATATCCCATTTATTTTACAAACTTAGTATGTCCCAGTTATTTGTTGCCAATGTGAATTCTGTTTCTTGCCTACATTATTTGCCGTTTCTGGTTTCTGTAATTGGTACGACCTTATACTTTCGTTTGAATTCTTGGATGAATCAACTTTTTGTGGATTTTCTTTGGCTCTGTGGTATTATCAATTTTGTACTTTTCTGACTTTGACGCCTAAAAACTTTTTCGATACGCCCACTTGCCCATGCATTTACCTTATTTATGCTGCTTGGAGTCTGCGCTTGTCGTTATTTTCCGTTTTTCCAATTCACACATGTACATATCATCAGTGTAGTGGACACAGAATACCAACTTGCGAAGCCCACCTTCTATTCTTCTAAGTTACAAATATTGCTCTCCGATGAAGTCGTTCATATTTATTGTTTTTTTGCTCCAATTGCAGAAATTAAATATTATTTTTCCCCAAACTTGAAGATCAACAAACTAATACACAGTTTTTACCCTGAACATTCCATTAGTTTGATAAATCCGTTCAATATTTGCTCACGGAAACATTGACGCACATAATAAATATTATATTTAGCTCTTCCCTCGTGTTACTTTGTAATGTAGGTAGTATCTAGAATTTTGGAAACATTTTCAGTAATTTTTTTCACTATAATGCAAAAATTGAAATACATGAATGTGCTGTGAATTCAATTACAAAAATTATTTCAATTTCTTGAAAAAGTCACTATCATCGTGTGCAGTGAGAAGTTGAAAATGGAAAAAAAACATGTTAGACTCTAATTTCAATTAAAGTAAACAAAATTACCGACTTCGACATCAAATCTTAGTACAGTAAGTATTTTCAAACACAGAGTACTTGAAGAGTATTCCAGTTTCATTGGAAACATTAATATTCCAGGTGAGACCTCAGCGGATAAATTAGTATAACTTACCAGATAAATGGGAAAGCGAGAAACAAGAGTAAGCAAGAATTTATGCCCTCAGAAATTTTTGCTGCCTAATAATAAACATTTTGGCAGATTCGGCTATTTTGTAATGTTTAAATGCTAACATATTTAAGATGGCTGCTCCTCCGCAATCTTTTTTATATGGAAATGGTATAGTAGAGAATGCATTGTATTTTGGTCTGATACTATATTAAAATCAAGAAAATAAAGAACGCGGGATGGTGTATTCTAGTCAATTAAGTCAAACTTGAATTGATATTGGAAATCAATGGTTGTTTTAAAAATTTTTATACATATTTTCAAAAAGTTAACAAATTTTATATTTTACTTACTGCTTGTCCCATTATACAAAAGCTCAGATCGTTCGGTAAAAGTTCGATATGAATGAACATAAAAACTACATTGTTGATCGTTACTAATTGTCCCAAAATTAGAACTAAATAAACCATCGTTTTGAAAAGATATTTTCTGCAAACGTTGAACTTATTTTTGCATATATTAAACATATTGTCAGATTTTTCGAGAATCCTAGTGACAGTTTTTAAGTTCCTGATATTGATTCAAACCTGTCCCTTTAATCATACATATGCATTTCATTACTAAGATACTCAAAGCTATAAGCGAAAGGAGTTTTATGTTTATAACTGGGAATATCGTTACCTATTGAATAAAATGCATTAAGAGAAAAACGTCATTATCACTAGGTACATTATAAAATATTATTTTAATGATATTACAGATAATGATGTTATAACATCACAGCATTAAGAGCGCTCTCATAACAGTAAGTGAAAACTGGTTTTGGAGGTATCATTTAGTGAACTTTGTAATCAAAATTTGAGATAGGTATATACAGTTTGGGGAGTTCACGTGCTCATCTGTTCCTATACGATGTAAAAAATTATCGAGAATCAGTCAATACAACTCAAAATATTGTTACGAAATTGCATACTGGCGTTGGTCTCGAAGCCGGCCTTGTCTTATAAAACATACATCGTTCAAATTTTGGCGAATTCACAACGGATTTCTAGGAAGGACTATTTTTGGTTTTTTTGGGAACTAAATTCTAGAGACTGAACTTTCGAGAAAGGGATTCTGATATATCAGGCGAGTACCGGCAGGCAGGCAGTCAATTCTAGGTGAAATTTAGTAGTGCGCGGATAGTAAACATAAATGGAAAATCGCAAGTTGGAAACGTCCGGAAAGAAGGGCGAATTAATAGAACGACTCAAAGTGGCATTGGAAAATGCCGGCTTGGATCCAGGAATATTTTCATTCAAAGGTGAGGCTTCCACCTTAATCTAACCAATTTCTGCTAAAATGGACGAGAAGATTTCGACCATGAAGAACGATTTTTTACTATGAAGAACGATATTTCTGCTATAAAGAACGACATTTCTGTTAATATGGACGAGAATATTTCAACAATGAAGAACGATATTTCTGGTAACATTGACAAGCTTTCTGCCGATATCTTATCAACGAAAAATAAAATTGCCGCTGATATCAAAAACAAAATTTCGTCTCTTAATTCGGATACTGAGAATAAGATGACAACGATGGGAAATCAAATGGACCAGAAAATAAAAGAGAAATATGGCAGGTTTAGGTACACAAGACACGCCAGCAAAAGAAACGAAAATCGAACATATAAAACACTGCAAGCCAAAAACACACCCCAAAATAGAAGATATTGGCAGTTTTGCACGAGTCAAGGCCGCAACGTTCGAAACCAAAGCAGTTTGAAGCAGCCGCTAGAGCGAATAACTGGTATGATAAGGGGAAGAATAGTCTATATTGTATATACCCAAAGGTTAATGAAATTTTTACCAAAAGTACAAAGAAGGAAAGAAGCAGAAGTGGGAGCTAATCACAAATTAGTGACAGCACAATTGGAAGTGAATCTTGGGAGTGATGAAGAGAAAACAGAATATAGTGACACAGCAATATATGAACTCAAAAAGAAATAAAAAAAGAGACATATAAAAAGGTTCCAAATGAAGAATTTCAACATTGTATTGTTCACATGCAATGAGGAAGGTCATCTGCAAATAGAAGCTCCCTTGGAAATTCGGTCACTGATCCAAACCGAATCATTCCAGCAGCGGCTTGCCACCGAACCTCGGTAATAAATCTGAGATTTTTATCTCACAGCTGTCATTAATAAGACATTAGTATTTATGAAAATCTGCTCTTTATAGAGCATTTGTTTATGAAAATTGCGATTGCCATTTACAAACTAATAATGTCTTCTCAACGCTCCCCAATCAAAACCCGAAGTCAAACGGCACCATCCATCTAATCTCATGATGAGTTCCCACCGATAGTACAACCCCCTAACATCGGCTATCTAGCGCTCTACCAAGAGACCCAATGTCAGCTTGCCGAATTGAAAGTTCAAAACGTACTTCTTATGACAATGCTCGAAGAATTCACCGACAAGAAATATTCCTAAACAAACACCCGAAGCTCCTCACCATCAGCATACTTAGCTAAATCGCATGCTCACGCCCCAAGTTCACACATCTCTGTTCACTCAACTCCATCTACAAACCGCCAAACTACTAACCGCCAAGAACAAGAAGGGGACTTCACTCTCTTGGGTGCCAAACCCAAGAGAACCCGAAGAGTTCCTACCCCGCCTCCACCAACCACCCAACAACAATCGACTCAACAACAGCTAACTCAACAACCCCGCCCTACCAAGTAACCACGAACTTCCCAACAAACCCAAACGACACCTTCACTTCAAACATTGAACATCCGCAACTTACCATACAAATTCGTCTCTTAGAGCGAGTTATTTAACGTCCTCAACACAAACGAGTTGTTGAGGGAAAATATCTCATACTTAAAGGCGAACCCTAACCGGACCACTCTCCTAAAAATATCCGCCCATTTACCCTACGAATTTTTTGCAAAAAAGCTTCGTAATACCATCGGTGATGACCAAGTCATCGTCGTTCCGCTTAACCCAACTCCCCGAGCCCGCTCACAATCAAAAACCCGCAAGCCCACACTTTCATTTGTCTGCAGAAATGTAGACACGTCCATGACCGACAAGGAATTTGAGAATACCCTCAAAGGCCTTAACTTCCCACTAACCAGATCCTGGCGCATAATTTCCCGCCGTCAAGGCCGTTCCACTTCCTGTGTTCTAAGCGGTTGGAAACACCGAAAACTCCTCAAGAAATCGCTTCCATCACCCTTGACAAACCACAAACCCCATACGACCTACCGCTCCACCGACACTAAAATCTTGATCGAGATTTTAGCGACAATGATAATGAACGCCATCCCGACAGCCCTAGGCCTAGTGGCTGATACTCTCTCACACCTTGTCCCCTCATTTTACGGATACAATTGTACCGTCACAAGTGGCGTGGGTAACCGCGTCCACCTTGCCTTCACCTCCCAGAGACAAAATTAAGTCATGGACTTTATAAACGGGACCGTGAATTGCCAAGGTCTAGCCAGGAAGCGACACCTTTTACACTCTCAAAATATACAGATATTACCATCACTGATACTCTTTTGAAAAATTCCCCTCAATTTGCTGGCTATAGCACTTTCCACCTAGACAGGAACTTCTACTGCCACGGTAACGGACTTCTCTTCAGAAACGGACTCCACGTGTCCACACATCCGCTCTCGGAATTACTGTCTGTACAGAACTTGTATTGCATAGCCATCGATATATCGTAGAATAATACCACGACAACCTTCTTTTCTTATTATAAACATCCTAGTCAACAATTGTCAATCGACCTCCTCGAATATGTATCCACTCTACCACGAGCCGGAATCATGGGTGACTTAAACTTACGCAACATTCTTTTCGGTGATACATTCACCAAGCCAAACGGCAGAATACTCGCCGACCAGCTAGTCTCACTTCCCATTTCTCGGATTAAAAACAATAATCCAGCCCTAGTAAGTCACCTCGGCGCTTCCATTGTCGATCACATAATCTGAACACAGTTTATTAACCCGCATAGACGATGAATGCTTTATAGGCGACCCTATCACCTCAGACCATGTCCCACTACTGGTCAACCGGTCTCTTCACAATCCAATACCACCACCGGCAACTACTTTCACATATCGCGATTTCAAAAATGCCGATTGGGATTCCTTCGCAAAACACGTCTCTAATATACCACAACCCGTCATTCATCAGACGACTGATGACATAGATAATCACGCAGAGGAATTCCAATCCCTCTTAATCGATGCACAAGACATCGCCGTATCTCTCACCACCATAATTACCAACTATAACGCTCTTCCCCAGGGAATTCTTATCTAAATCCGTCACAAAAGGTCATATAGGTTATACGTCCGCACTCGAGATCCCGCTGTCAAGACACAATGGAACCGTCTAAATGCCCAGGTTCGGTACGAAATCAATGCTGAAAAGCAGAGAAAATGGAAGGTCGATACAGCCGGACTGGACTTCAGACAAGGGCGCGTGATTTGGCAAAAATTCTACCGCCTTGTAGGTCTTAAGAGGAAGGTGGAATCACATCTCGAAGTGCAAGGACAGAAGATCTACACCCCAGAAGACAAAGTCACCGTCTTCAAAAATAACCTACAAACTGTCTTTACACAACCTGACAATCCACGATATCTCCGGGACTTTGCCACCGAAACCGACCTTCTCACCCACAATATAACTCGTAGCTCACATTCCGCCAAATGAAAACTCTCCACTTCTTACACCTTTCACAATCGAAGGAGTTCAGCGAGCGTGCCGAGCGGGGAGAAACAGTGCCCTCGGGCACGACGGAATCTCGAGACAGGCCCTCAAAAACCAGCCAGAAGAGATTTTCCCTCCGCTCTGCGCCCTGCTGAACGCCGGCTTGGCATTCTCTTATTTTCCTCGTTGTTGGAAATTAGCCAACGCAGTTCTCATCCCCAAACCCGGCAAAGACCGTACAAATCCTGAATCCTATCGCCCTATTTCATTAATCAGCGCCCTAGGTAAAATCTCTGAACGTTTGTTAAAATAGAGAATCTGGGACTTCTGTACCGAAAATAATATAATACCGGCATTCCAATTGGGATTCAGGCCAGGCCACTCTTGTCAGAACGCCACCACCAACCTTCAAACTATCGTCACCCGATCTTTCAATCACGACGCTGTTCTGCCATCATTTTCATGGACGTTCAAAAAGCTTTCGATCAAGTCTGGTACGCCGGACTAGTGAGAAAGCTATTGAGCATCTGATTTCCAAACCAAATTGTAAAATTATTATATTCCTACTTCACAAACCAATCAGCGTCATAGCCTATCCGACTCGTTTACACCCCAAACCGGCGTTCCGCAGGGCTCAATACTCACTCCGCTATTATACATAGTTTATACGTATGATACACCAATTCCACGACACTCCCAGGGCAATATCCAATTATATGCGGACGATACCTCATTAATAATTTCCGCCACTGACATTCGCTCTCTCAACATTCGATCCCAAAATCTACTTACACAATTTTTAAATTGATGCAGGAAATGACAGGTGACTCTCAGTACTAAAAAACCCCAAGCCATCGTGTTGAAACATCCTTCCATCATGAGCGAACGACTTCTACCAACAAACTTTCGCCTCGTGCTCTGGGGAGAACAGCTCGAAATCCGTAGGGAAGCCGTTTACTTGGGAGTGAAATTTACTCACACTCTCAACTTGATGGCCGACCTAACAGACACATTAAATAAAGTCCGACAATGAGTTAATCTTCATAAGGCGCTTAACGAAAACTTCGGACGTACTCATCCAACCACCTTACTTCATACGTATAAGACATATATCCGTCCTATAATTGACTATGGAATAAATGTCTATCGCACCCTTCCCGACCATTTCGTAACTCACCCAGCAACACCGTATATCAATATCGACATCGAACCAATTCCTTCCCGTCTGAACAACTGAGAAGTCGCACTATCGAATCGGGAAATGAAATTTCGAAAAACGCCCTCCTCACACCGTGGATCGCAAACAGACAGCCTCTCGGCATAAAACCCATTTCCTCCAGTACGGCTACTAGCCACGGCTTACGACGAGGTCCCCGACGAATACATCGACTAAGACGAATCCCCAATTTCAATTCGAGAACCAGACATTATAGTTTCCACTTATATTTTTCTCATATATATTTCAACTATCTAGACTATCCATACAACTCTCTATTTCTAATAATCAAATATTCAATAATTCTCACATATCTTTCAACTTTCATTAATTTTGTGACGATTATTTCCTTTGTCTTCCTGGCTCCTTACGCGGCTTTTGCCATCTCAGCACGTTATTTTGGACAACCTTGATGCAACACGTTTGGAATTAGTGCTCGGGAACCAGATTTTTATCGTGATTATCTCCACGGCCCCCTGACTTCACTCATCAGGAGTTCCAGGTAGCCTCAAATTGAGGTACGGTCGGTTTCAGGGGTCTAATTGTATCTCATCCGGCAGGATTGTATCCAGAAACTTCCTCACTGGTCCTAAAATGAAAGTTATTCTCCTGGCCTACACTACGGAGAATCTAAATTCGTGCAGCAAAACAACTACTCTACCATAGGGTTATTCTAGTCTATGGTAGGTCAGTAAGACACCGAGGTTCGGTTAGGTTATATTACAACAATTTCTTTATTTAACAATATATACAGGATCTGTCGCTGCTCAAATCGTTATATATATATATATATATATATATATATATAAAAACCTTATTATATATAAAAGCAAACCATACTCTGGTATCCACAGAAAAGCAGAGAAATATAAGCAAACTATCATCTACTTGTACAATGTAAATGTACATTGAGAAATATTTTTTTGAAATCTTTCCAAACGTCACCTTTTTCTGACTTATCCAAATTCCCCAGCCGTCCTCTCCCTTTTTCTTGTCAGTCATCCTCTTTCTGTCAACATTTGTCAGCTTCTCTATTCTAGGTTATGTCGCTGTCATATGTCCGAGGCCTGTTACTATGCAACTATTCCGTTACACTGCCCCCTTCCCTAGATGTATTACTCCTGGAATGCCTTTACCATCTTCGGATTTGTGGCTGTAACGGAAGTCGGTTCCGTTCCGTAGACCTTCATGAAGTCTTCGAACTTGGAATGCTCTTCGCCCAGCAGTTGTTGTACTTGCACACCTTCATCGTGGTCCCCGGCATATGATGCTAGCCGATCAGAATGGACTACAATCGGCTTTCCTCTAGGAGTTTTAAAGATTCGATAAATAACATCGTTGATCTTCTTTTTGATGACATATGGACCCTCCCAGTTCTTCTGTAATTTTGGACATAACCCTCGTCTTCTTCGTGGGTTGTAAGCCAGACGAGATCACCTTCTTTGTAACACGATTCTTCGGTTCGGCTGTCGTAGTACTTCTTCATTCGGTTGCTGGCTAATTGCAAGTTAGTACGAACCAGTTTATGGGTGTTTTCCATCTTCCTCCGGAGATTGGATACATAATCTTCTCCGGCGATATCTTCACCAGGATTGCAACCAAACACCAGGTCACATGGAAGTTTGATTTCTTGACCGAAAAGGACTTTCGTCGATGTCTGCCCTGAAGACTCATTCACAGCTGATCGGTATGCCATCAAGAAGAATGGAATATGTTCGTCCCAGTCCTGATGATGATCAGATACGACCTTCGACAAATGCTTGATTAGAGTCCGGTTCATGCGTTCCACCATTCCATCGGACTGTGGACGTAGCGCCGTTGTTCTAGTCTTTCGGATCCCCAACTTCTGGCAAACCTCTTGGAATAGCTTGCTTTCAAAGTTTCTTCCCTGATCCGAATGTAGTTCCAAGGGCACTCCGAACCGACTGATGAATTGCTTCACCAGGACGTCGGCTATGGTAGCGGCATCTTGATTGGCAACTGCATATGCTTCTACCCACTTGGTGAAGTAGTCCATGATGATGACGATGTACTTCATACTCGCTTCGCTCTCTGGTAGCGATCCCATCACATCTATTGCAACTCTCTCGAATGGGCTCCCCACGATGTACTGCTGCATACCAGCCCTCTGCTTACAGCGTGGTCCACTGTTTGCAGCACACGTGGTACATTTTTGGCACCAATCTATTACATCCTCGGAACAGTTTACCCAGTAGAATCGTTCCCGTACCTTCTGCAAGGCCTTCTTCACACCTAGGTGTCCTCCGGCCGGTCCATCATGAAGATGTCGTAATACTTCAGAGACACAATTCCTAAGAACCAATAGTTGTTTCTTGGATTCGTGCCCTCGTCATTCCCGATGATTCTTTTCAGCAAGCTGTCCTCAATAACCAGGGAATTCCACTGTGCCTAGTATGACTTCAAAATCGGCGAAGATGACGATACTTCTTGCCCAGTCGGTCTCCGATTTACTGACTTCCAATCAATTATTTTTCCAAGGTCCGCGTCGTTCATTTGATACTGTTGAATTCTCTCTTGAGGCCATTCTTCACTGATGACTTTGATCTGGTGCAAGCTGGCATCCTTCTCTTCCTTGCTGCTGAAATGGGAGCAAGTCGGTTGGTATGGTCTTCTGGAGAGTGCGTCAGCATTACGGTGCCGGGTCGGTGTTCGATCTGGAAGTCATATTCTTCAAGTTTTTCCAACCATCTTGCGACTTGGCCCTCAGGATTCTTGAAATTAAGTAGCCACTTCAAGCTGGCATGGTCGATTCAGATCAAGAACTTCCTTCCATACAAGTACTTGTAGAAATGCTCAACAGATTTCACCACTGCCAGGAGCTCTCGCCTGGTAACGCAGTAGTTACGCTCAGGTTTAGATAGGGTCTTGTTGAAGTACCCAACGACCCTTTTTCGGCCATCCTGGAGCTGGGAAAGAACGGCACTAATTCCCACGTTGCTGGCATCTGTATCGAGAATGAACTTTCCCTCAGGAAGTGGATAGCCCAAATCGGAGTTGATGTCAGCTGCTTCTTCAAAGTTTCAAAGGCAACTTGGCACTCTTCATCCCAGCTGAATCCTCTACCTTCCTCAGTCATTCGGGTTAGCGGTTTGGCGATGTCCCCAAACATCTTCACGTAGCGTCGATAATAGGAGCAAAGTCCCAGGAAGCTTCGAAGTTGATGTTTGTCGGAAGGGGTTGGCCATTGCTGGACTACGTGGATCTTGTCTGGATCTACAGCTATACCTTCTCCGCTGACTACATGCCCTAGAATGTTGACTTTAGCCTGGAAAAGGTGGCACTTCTTCACGTTTAATGTCATATTGGCTGCTTGAAGTCTCTTGAAAACCTCTTCAAGATTCGTCAAATGCGTGTCAAATGTTCGCCCCAGAATGATGCCGTCATCCAAATACACGGAATACGGAAGTACCGTAAACTGCCACAGGGCTGTTCCGCTGGTGAAAGCCGTCTTCTCTTTGTCGGCAGGATCTATTTCCACCTGCCAGTAACCACTCTTCAAATCCAAAGTGGAAAACAGCTAGTGCGTCAAGTGCGTCGTCGATTCTAGGCAGCGGGTAACTTTCCTTCTTGGTGACTTCGTTGAGCTTGCGGTAGTCAACGCAGAACCTTGTAGAACCGTCTTTATTTTTCACAAGAACTACTGGAAAGATCCAAGGGCTGTTTGAAAGTTCTACTACTCCGTCTTTTATCATCCCTTGAAGAGTACTTTCTGCTTCTGCCTTCTTCGCCTGGGGAAGTCGCCGAGCAGCTTGACGGATAGGACGAGCATCACCAGTGTCGATTTTATGTTTTACCACACTGGTTCTTCCTAGTTTGCCATCGGATGAACCAAGAATGGAATGGTAACAGTTAACTAGATCTCTCACCTTCTTCTTTTGTTGCCGGGACAGGGATGGATGGGCGGTGGCTAGGATCTGACTGAGCTTGTCCGAGTGCTGTTCTTCCTTAGGGGTCCCTCGGTGGATAACTTCGGTTATTGGGTCGAGGGTTCCTACTTGAGTACCTTTCTTGAGGGTAACTGGATGGTCGTTTAGATTGATCAGACGAACTGGCACCCTTGAAGCGGATTGCATCAGTGCCTTACCAACAAGAATGCCCCGTCCCAGTTCCTGGTCGTGATTTCTGGGTTCTACTATGGCTGCAGTTACAGTTACGTCTTCCATGGCCCTATTCAGACGAGCTACGACTATGGACTCACACCTTGCTGGTAGTTCGACATCATCAGATAGCATCACCTCCGAGATGGCTGTTTCTCGTTGATGTAGAATTAATTCCTCGGTACCGACGTGGATGACTCGATGTTTGAGATCTAGTTGGAAGCCATTCCCAAGATGACGTCCTCTTCAATTTCGGCTACTAAAGCTGAATGCGAAACCTGGGTAGAGCCAAACATAATTCTTACGTCTACCTCGCCGTGGAACTTGGCGGCTTCCCCTGTAGCTGTTCGTAAACGCCATCTGGAGTACGACAACTTCTTTTTCTTCACGACCCTTCGGCGAATGATGGTCTTCGATGCTCCTGTATCCACCAACATTGAATATGCCTTGCTGTCTACTGTACCATCTACGTAGATGCTGTTGGGTCGATGTCTTACTAAAGTCAGGACGAGAAGAGGGTCTTGCAGGCTGCTTGGAGTCGATGTCGCCCTCCTGGAGTTGACCCGTTCTTGTTTTCCTGCTGCTCGATGTCATCTTGGGTTGTCTTCCCGCTACGTTGGCATGCGCTTCTGACGTGACCAAGTTCACCGCAGTTCCAACATAGCACGGGTCTCCTCTTCCTCCACGCCATCGTCTTCATCAGGCTCACCAGTTCTTGTAGGATCTCTTGGCTCGGCTCCCCTTGGTGCATCTCTTCTCTGGACTGGCTGGTCACGGATCTAACTCTAGCATGGGAACGAGACGCTTCAGTGGCTGCTTCAAACTCCAATGCCGTTGACAGGGCATTCACTAAAGCTTTGAGACGGGCCAAGCACAGCGCTATTTGCAACTCCTGATCTCTTAAGCCGTCTATGAATTCCTGGACAGCTAGGCATTCCAAAATGCTTTCATTGGGCGAAGAATATTCAAAGCGGACCATTCTTGCAACTTCCGCTTCAAACTCCTGGATAGATTCAGCAGCTTTCTGCCTTCTGTTTTTGAGCCGGTACTGGTAGACTTGCTCTAGGTGCGCTTGGCCATACCTCATCTCCAGGCGCTTCACCAGTTGGTCGAAGTCTTCAGACTCGTCGGCATGGAGGGTTTGCAGGACATCAAGAGCATCACCTCGTAGGGCAACTGTCAGAGCTACCGTCTTTTCTCTGGAGCACCATCCATTGGCGCTGGCCGCTGCGTTGAATTGCTTGAGGTAGTTGGGCCAGGAAGTTGTGCCGTCGAAGGTTGGTGGCTTCAATCTTGCCTTGGTCTCTCCTTCTATGTTGGACTCCTGACGCAGTTCACCCTTTGACAGCTGGTAGGAGAATCGTTCTTCCATCGCCTAGGGTCGCGAGGGTCGACAAGCTACTCTCTAACCTCTCTACCTGTGGATTGGGTTCTCTCTCTCTGCATACGGGTTCTGGTGGATGGGAGACAATATTTTGCAGCTTTTGCATCTCTTCTTCAATGTCGGCTATTCTCCCTTCTTGTTGAGACACCTTCCGAGAGATCTCGTCACTCTGGCTGAACATCTCGGCGGACAGGCTGGATATCTCCATGGACAAACTGGACACCTTCTGGAAGAGTTCATTGGAGAGGCTGGACATCTTTTGAGATAGTTCGTCGCGCTGGCTGGACATCTTTTGGGAGATTTCTGTGGACAAGTTGGACATCTGCGAGATTTCATCTCGGATCAGGGTCATGGTCTTCATGGAGGGATCTTAAAACTCCACAGTCTCTGGATCAATACCCTGGCTTTCATAATTCCCTCTCAATCGTGCCAGTAATACCGCCTTGGGACCTGTCGTGTCCAAATCAAGTTCTTCCAGCTCCCTTCTCAATTCTGTAACTAACAACTGGCTTATTTTCTTCCCGGTCATCTTGAAATCTTCACCCCACACCTGACACCAATTGTAGTACGAGTGATGGTTAAAACAATTTATTTCTACTAAACTACTAACAATTCAACGAACTAAACAACAACTAAAAAGGATATTTACATTGAGAAATATTTTTTTGAAATCTTTCCAAACGTCACCTTTTTCTGACTTATCCAAATTCCCCAGCCATCCTCTCCCTTTTTCTTGTCAGTCCTCCTCTTTCTGTCAACATTTGTCAGCTTCTCTATTCTAGGTAGGCCTGTTATTATGCAGCTATTCCGTTACAATATATATATATATATATATATATATATATATATATATATATATATAAATATATATATATATTAAGCCAGTCCTCTAGTATAGATAAATATTCATATATTAGATTGAATTGAAAAGGAATTTTTTTTGTATATACGTATGGTGTATCATTAGACACTACCTAATTAAGAACAAAATTTAACATAAAACGAATGAATGACTTAAGCAAATGTATTATAAAATATTGAGTACATCAATTTAAGAAATGGATTAAGGATAAGGAATAGAATGGTAATGATAATATAGAAATTAATTCTTAAGAAAATGTTACCTTCACAAATAAATCCTAAGGTCAAGTCAATGTCAACAAATTTCATTAAAATCAATCTGAACGCTGCTATGTCCACACTTGAATCGGGAAAAGGATGTTAATTTGTTCAAAACCTAAAATAATAAGAATTAATAATCAAATCACTAATTTATTAACGATATGCAAATACAATAAAAAGTTGCAATTTGAAAAAAGTAATTTATAAAAATAAAACTGTATGAAATATGACATTCGGAATAAGAGCCATATTGTATGTCATAGAAATCTAGTAATCAAATCGAAATCAATGAAGGAAGTGATTGAATCTAGTTATAATATTGCCAACCTAAATTCAATGAGTTGGAAGTTAATATAAAACAGAGAATGTAAATTTGAAAATGAGTTAGAATTTATATAAAGCGAAATTAGTGCTAATTAAAGAATTAAAAAATAAACAGTTCCATATATATAAATCATAAATTTAGATTGTAGAAATTGTATATTAATTGTAAACAAATTTACTAAAAAAAAAGGAATTACAAGGATTGAAACCATTGTAATACATGTAAAAGACTATTTATATATTCTATAAGATATTGTTAAACCATTTATACAAGTGATTTCACTCTCCAAGACTATTTTAATTGAAGAATTCAGTATTTCCATAAAAAAAACATTATCATTGACAATTGTTGAATAAAATAACAAATTAGGAGGCTGTGTTTTAGAGATTGTAAAAATGTTGTTGATTTTTAAAAAGAAAAGGGAGTCGAGAGTTAGTTGGGGAATGGGGAACTGTGATGAATTCTCTGAGAAGATTTTTGTAAAAACTTTAAAGTAAAAGTAATAATTTCAAATCTAAATCAATGAAAAATTCATAATATTAATGTCGATTAACCCCTGTGAAAAAGTGAAACGTGCCGAACGAGTATTTCTTGGGTAAGGAATACCTAAGAAAAGAGACGGGATGTTGCAGGTCCACCACGCCGAGAATGGAATATAAGGTCTGTGTTATTTGAGTTTTTTTAATTTGGAATTCCAAACAAACAAAGAAAAAGTGAACTTTTGAAATTAATTTGAACATTTAAATTTGAATAATCTAAAATTGGCCAAAGAAACTTTAAAATAATTAATACCAAATTTTATCCATGGATAATTAAAGAACCCTAATTTTCTGCAACAACAATTTTAGATATTAAATATGTTCTTACTTGTAAAAAGTTTTTCGTTTGTAAAATAATCAAAGTTCACACCACTCATAAATGCTTTTCCAATCTTAATTTCCGCTTTGCATGCTGACCTATTCTTATAACTATCAAACACACACTTAATTCACAACTTGAATTATATATGTAACTGTTTAATATAAGTTTTCAACCATATTCTAAATGCACTAAATTGATGCACATTGAACTGTTAAACGTTTGCATCCTCCATGTTAACTGTGTACTATAATTTTGTGACGACGAGAAACGTTGAACCGGAAGAGTTGCTCCGTTGCGCCGAAGCAGCTACTATAAGAGTTCAGTGCGCATGACCATCAAAGAATACAGGGGAGGTTCAGGAATATTTGTGTGTGTAAAATTTTGAAGATTTCATCAACAATTTATTAAAATATTTTTATTTATGTGTTGGTATTTTTCTTATTCCAGTCAATGTCCATAACACTTTTCACGAACATTGTTTAAATCATTCATTCGATTATCATATGGTGAGATGATTGAAATAAAGATATATAATTTATTCAGGAATAGACCTATCACGAAATCATAATAAGTAAATGTTCATATGTGTAAAATTTTTTTCTAATAGGTGTCCAGGACTCAAAGAGAGAAGTCTCATGCTTCCGACTGCAATATAAAATTTAAACAATACATACAATTAAAAAAATTTCATATAATCATATAGGGCTAGCCGAAGGTAAAAACGGGTAAATAAAGGTAAATCATATAAGTATATATTGAATATAACAATATCCACTATAAATTGGCACCCAAAAACGTGGGGCGATTATAAAAATAATATATTAAAAAAAAGAACAATGGAAAATAGGAAAATGATGTTGCGCGATGGGAAGCAGGTTGGAAATGATAGTGGATCTGAGGAGGAAAGAGAAGGAAGAAGCCATGGAATGGGAGATTTCCAGGTGCAATACCTCATCCAAGGACAACAATCGGAAGATGATGCACAGGAAGAAAGGAGAACAGGAGATGAAGAATATGGAATAGAGGTAGAACGAGTAGAAGAAGGTTTGGATAGAAGTCAAGAAATACAAGAGAGAAGGGAACAACAAACAAGAACAAGGAATGATAACCAAATGATGGATTTGATGCAACAATTGTTGAACCAGATGAATACAATGAAGGGAGAGTTAAATGGAAACATGAACAAAATGGATCAAAAGTTGAATGGAAAAATAGACAATATGAATGGAAATATAAATAGCATTAACGGAAATATGGATAGAATGGAGCTTAATTTGAGGGGAGACATTCATAATATTCATGAAAACATGAACAGATTGGAACGGAAGATAGAAGAGGTTAGATTTGAAAACTGCAAAGAGATTAAGGAACTTAAGGAGAATCAAGAAGAACATAAGAAGAGTATTCGGCAAATACAAGAAGACATAGAGGAAAATAATAAAAACATAAGACAAGAAATACAGGAAAATGGTATGAAAATCAGAGAAAACATAGTAGAAGAAGTATTAGAATTTAGAAGAGATCTAGAAGAATATTTACCAGAGAATATTAAAGTAGAGGTCTCAAAACAAAATAAACAAATAACAAAGGAAGTGGAACAGATGAAAGATAACGTAAATAGAAAATTTAAGGATTTGGATGGCCGGATTGAAGAGAGAACGGGGATGAGTCTAACAATAACCGACGACATAAATCGACAAATGAATAAAGAAATCGAAGAAATGAATCGGAAATTAAGGATCACGATAGAGGAAATGGAGGAAAATTTGAGAAGAAATGGAGGAAACAATATATACCCAGGAAATTTCCACAATTTAGAAATCGGAGTGAAATTTGATGGGAATATTAACAATATACATCCCAAAGTATTCCTCAAAATAATTAGAAACATAATTAAAGGAATCAGAGATATTGTTGAGCTCAAGCTTATTATAAGGAGCATATTACAGGGCCATGCTTTATTGTGGTTTTGTAATAAGGAAGAACTAATACAAAGCCTAGAAGAGTTCGAGCAACAATTTTTAGCCTATTTCTGGGGAGAATTGCAACAAGCAACATTCAGAGAGCGGTTATACTTCGGGAAATTTGATTATAAGAAAAGCAAAAACCTGAATAATTATGCGATGCAATTATATAATATAGCTCAGTACTTAGATCCGGGAATGAAGGAGGAGGAATTAGTGCTATACATTGGCAGACATTTCAATTCAGAAGTAGCTGAAACAATAGCGCTTCATAATATTAAAGCCATGGATAGTTTATCAAGATATCTACAAAGAGTGGAACGGAGCTATACAAATCATAACGATACAAGAGACAATCGATTAAATGAAAATGGGGATGGACAGAATAGAAGAGAAAATGAAAGGAGAAATGATCAGAGAAATTATGAAAATCGAAATTACGAGAGAAGAGGACCAGGACGGGATGATAGAAATCTGAGATATGATAATTACAGAAACGGAAATGGAAACTATCGTAATGGGTATCAGAATGGTAATAATGGGAATCGGAATAATGGATATAATGGAGGAAATTACCCAAATTATGGGAGACGGAATGATAACGACAATCGTAATCGGAACTGGCAACAATACAGAAGAGAGGGGAGAAATAATGAAGAGGACAGAAGACATGAAAACAGAGACAGGAATTATGATCAAAGAGATAGTCGAGGAGGTGAAGATAGAAGACAGGTGAACATGATACAAAACCAGGTAGAGATAAGAAGGGATAGTGATCAGGGCCCGAGTTCTGATCCAAATTTCGAGTAAGTTGCTCTTATGTGCATAATATTGTCTATTCTTCTAAATATCAACATCCTAGAGAATTTATATTAGATGAAGAACCAACAAACCCAGAATTAAATAGATTAGTATTTATAGAGGGAAATTTAGATAACATTAAATGTAGAGTTTTATTAGATACGGGTTCCGAAGTTTCCATTATAAATCAAAATATAGTAGACAATTTAAAACAGGACAATATTATGGTGATAAATACAAATAAAATATCATTAATAGGGGCAAATGAAAGAAAATTATATGAAACTACTAAAACCATTATGACAAACCTAGAATTAAATGGTGAGGTTTTATCAGTACAATTGTTGATTGTGAAAAATTTAAAATATGACATAATCATGGGTACAGATGAATTAAGTAAACATAGAATTATAATAAATTATAAAATGCAAAACATAATATATAATAATCATACAATACCGTTTATAACAAATTATCAAACAGATATAGGAAAAAACGAATGTGCAATTGGACAAATAAATCACATTGCTGAAGAAGAACAAAACATGAGGGAGGAATTATGTCCGGAGGAATACAAACAGAGAGTCTATGAATTACTTGATTCTCACGAAAAGCTGTTGAATGAGGAAGTATGCGTTGCGACTAGATATGTTCACAAAATTGAAGTCATACCAGAAATAAAAAATTTTAAGATCAAAAATTATCCTATACCTTATAAATTAAAACAAGAGGTATATCAGGAAATTAATAAAATGTTACAAGACGGTATTATTGAAAGATCTAATTCACAATACATAAGTGCAATAACCTGTGTAAAGAAGAAATCGGGGGATATTAGAATATGTTTGGATGCTAGGAATATAAATACATTTACTAAAAAACAATACGAAAGTCCATTAAATATTGAAGGTATATTTGGAAGAATTACAAAGGCTAATATATTTTCAAAATTAGATCTAAAGCATAGCTTTTGGTTAATTCCATTGGATCATCGTTGTAGACAATACACTGCATTTATGGTAGATGGAGTGGTGTATCAATTTTGTGTAGTGCCATTTGGACTCCAAAGTTCTTGTGCAGCCTTAGTACGAACGTTGCATACAATCTTGAATCCGTATGAAGATTTCACTCTCCACTACATAGATGACATTTTGAATTTTTCTGAAACAGAAACGAAGCATCATAAACATCTGGAAATAATATTAAAGGAATTAGAAAATGCCGGACTTAAATTAAACTTAGAGAAATGTCAGTTTAATAAAAGAGAAGTGGATTATTTAGGATATGTTTTAAGTGACACTGGTATAACAATGAATCCTGAGAGAATTAAAGCAATCCTAGAGTATAAAACACCACATAACTTAAGAACTTTACGAGGGTTTCTAGGTATCATCAATTATTTCAAGAAGTAAGTTCCTGATCTAAGTAAGAGAGAAATTCCTCTTATAGAATTATTAAAGAAGGATATTAGATGGAAATGGGACGAGAGAAGAGAAAAGGCATTTCAGGAGTTGAAGGAAATTTTTCTAAACAGCCTAAAAGTATTTCATCCACAATATGACAAACCTTTTATCTTGAGAACGGATGCTTCAATAGAAAGATTGGCAGGGGTATTAATTCAAATACAAGATGGAGAAGAAGTACCTATTAGTTTTATATCCAGAGTGACTAAGCCAGCAGAAAAGAAATATTCGATAACAGAATTAGAAATGGCAAGTGTTTTATTTTGCATGAGCAAACTAAGATTCTATCTATTAGGAGCTAAGTTTATTTTAGAAACTGACCACTCAGCACTTACAGCTATGTTGAAAAACCGCTATGCCAATAATCGTGTACACCGATGGATCTTGTTGTTACAAGAATATGAATTCGAAATCAAATATATTCCAGGGAAATTAAACGTGGTAGCAGATGCATTGAGTAGAGTAGATGAAGTAGGGAACAATCAAACCAAATTTCAAATTGGAATAAACCAATTGTACCAAACAGAGGGGATATTTACATTGGAAAAGGTTAAAGAAGATCAGAGACATTTTGATAACGAGAAAGTTAAAGGTGCCTATAAAATTGATGAAGTGTGGTATAAGAAATTGGAGGACAGAGAAGTATTTGTAATAAGTAAGGAGTTTGCACAGGAAATTATTCGTCATCTACATAAAGAGAATGGACACATAGGAACAAGAAAATTATGGACTTTGTTTCGAGAAAATTATGTGGCAAAGAAGGATTTGAGTATAGTGAAAGAAATATGTAAATATTGTCAAATATGTCAACTGGCCAAAGAAAAAAATTACCACAATAGCATGACAGCAAAATCGATAATTACAAATAAACCATTACAGGTTGTGGCAATGGATTTTATAGGAAACTTAATTAGGAGTGAATCGGGTAATAAGGATTTACTAGTAATAGTTGATGTTTATACCAAATTTGTTAAAACTTTTCCATGTAAGAGATCAACGGCTAAGGTGGTAATAGAATGTTTGGAAAAATATATAGAAGAAGTAGGAAGATCTGAGAGAATTATACTTGACCATGCTACATACTTTGAAAGTAAAAAATTAAAGCAGTATTGTGATAAAGAACAAATAAAACTACAATTTATTAGTATTAGAAGACCTAGCTCCAATCCAGCTGAGAGATATATAAAGGAAATCTTAAAA
This sequence comes from Galeruca laticollis, assembly GCA_963921935.1. Lineage (NCBI taxonomy): Eukaryota > Metazoa > Arthropoda > Insecta > Coleoptera > Chrysomelidae > Galeruca > Galeruca laticollis. The sequence continues at coordinate 31,216,476 of OY998183.1, read as the reverse complement.
TATTTAAGAATTCTTTGTCAAAAGACACATATTAGATGGGATGAAAATTTGGACAAAATTGAAGAATTTATAAATAATTTACCACATGGGGTAACAGGTGAAAGTCCAATTTATTTAATGAAAGGTATCCAACCTAAAAGAAACTGGATTCTGAATAGAGATACTACTCTAGAAGAGACACTAGAAAAGGTGAATATCAGAATAAGGAGGAATGCAGAGAAATATATACGGGATCAGAACAAGAAAATTAAGAAGAAAACAACCTTTAATAAAGGAGAATTGGTTATAATCAGAGCATTAAAGACATCTAATAAAGCAGAAGACCAATGTATTAAATTGCAATTGCCATTCGAGGGACCTTATAAAATAATAAATGATAATGCACAAAATAGTTATAAATTGGCATACCCAGGAACAAACATGATTAGGGGTATTTTTAATATAGAATCAATTTATAAGTATAATTCACCATAAAAGAGTGATAAGAGGAATAGATAATATTATGTTACTTACATGTAAATAGATAGTAGTATAGGTAGATGTAAGGTTTTTTTTTCGATTTTACTTCATAAGACGTATTCTCATATACAACGTGAAGATAATGACCAAGTTAAACATAAGATTTTCAATTTTCATAGGTAGTGTACTAGTAGGCAGCATACAGTATCCGTGGTTAATGTAATCTAAAAAATTGAAACATAAGGAAATATAATGTATTAATGATAAATGAATAATATCAAAGAAAGATGGCAAGTTAAGCTTTAGTATAATATTAAATTTTTATGAGAATTTCTTAGATAAAGGACATAATAAAATTAAATAAACACTCATTAATAAGGACAGGTAGGAAATAGGAAGGATAAGATAGGAAATAATTAAATAAACAGTAAAAGAGATGAGAAGGAAAGAAAGTTTTCAAATCAAGATATAAGTAGGAAATATTCATGTCAAGAAAAATTTTATAGGAATTAGGGAGAAAAGTATAGTGAAATAATGGAAAGAAATATTTATAAAGTATATGATATGATTAATTATTATGAGATAGGGAGATATGATGAGAAAATTATGATATAATGAATATAGTTATGAAATAAAGTTGATGAATTATGATTAAGAAATATGAAAATAAATATAAATATGGATAGAAAGTAAAGAGTTAAAGGTTCGACTATAAGAATAGATAAATTGACATGAATATAGGTTGAAAATTGATATGAAATTATAGGAAATCATTGAAATAATTAAAAATTATGTTCTTAGTATAAAAGATGAAATAGAAAAAATAGAAGAGTAGATAGGTAAAGGAGGAAGTATAAGTATTGAGATTTTGAATAAGAAACGGTGGAAAAGAGTAAGGAATATAAGATATGAATAATTTAATAAGAATAAGAATTATGAGAATAAAATGTAAGAATCATTATTGTTATGTCCCTAATGAGAAATTATTTTGGAATGAGTTTGATATGGTTAAATTATAAGATTATCATAAAAATTTTAATAATAAGAATAAAAATAAAAATGTTATCAGAAATGTAAGTACTGAGCTGAAACCTATAGATCGATTAGCATGGATTACAGATTGAAAATTGAAATTTTAAGAAGTTATCTAAATAGACACCTTTTAAAATTTAAATTTGAGGGGAGTTAAGCCAGTCCTCTAGTATAGATAAATATTCATATATTAGATTGAATTAAAAAGGAATTTTTTTTGTATATACGTATGGTGTATCATTAGACACTACCTAATTAAGAACAAAATTTAACATAAAACGAATGAATGACTTAAGCAAATGTATTATAAAATATTGAGTACATCAATTTAAGAAATGGATTAAGGATAAGGAATAGAATGGTAATGATAATATAGAAATTAATTCTTAAGAAAATGTTACCTTCACAAATAAATCCTAAGGTCAGGTCAATGTCAACAATTTTCATTAAAATCAATGTGAACGCTGCTATGTCCACACTTGAATCGGGAAAAGGATGTTAATTTGTTCAAAACCTAAAATAATAAGAATTAATAATCAAATCACTAATTTATTAACGATATGCAAATACAATAAAAAGTTGCAATTTGAAAAAAGTAATTTATAAAAATAAAACTGTATGAAATATGACATTCGGAATAAGAGCCATATTGTATGTCATAGAAATCTAGTAATCAAATCGAAATCAATGAAGGAAGTGATTGAATCTAGTTATAATATTGCCAACCTAAATTCAATGAGTTGGAAGTTAATATAAAACAGAGAATGTAAATTTGAAAATAAGTTAGAATTTATATAAAGCGAAATTAGTGCTAATTAAAGAATTAAAAAATAAACAGTTCCATATATATAAATCATAAATTTAGATTGTAGAAATTGTATATTAATTGTAAACAAATTTACTAAAAAAAAGGAATTACAAGGATTGAAACCATTGTAATACATGTAAAAGACTATTTATATATTCTATAAACCATTTATACAAGTGATTTCACTCTCCAAGACTATTTTAATTGAAGAATTCAGTATTTCCATAAAAAAAACATTATCATTGACAATTGTTGAATAAAATAACAAATTAGGAGGCTGTGTTTTAGAGATTGTAAAAATGTTGTTGATTTTTAAAAAGAAAAGCGAGTCGAGAGTTAGTTGGGGAATGGGGAACTGTGATGAATTCTCTGAGAATATTTTTGTAAAAACTTTAAAGTAGAAGTAATAATTTTAAATCTAAATCAATAAAAAATTCATAATATTAATGTCGATTAACCCCTGTGAAAAAGTGAAACGTGCCGAACGAGTATTTCTTGGGTAAGGAATACCTAAGAAAAGAGACGGGATGTTGCAGGTCCACCACGCCGAGAATGGAATATAAGGTCTGTGTTATTTGAGTTTTTTTAATTTGGAATTCCAAACAAACAAAGAAAAAGTGAACTTTTGAAATTAATTTGAACATTTAAATCTGAATAATCTAAAATTGGCCAAAGAAACTTTAAAATAATTAATACCAAATTTTATCCATGGATAATTAAAGAACTCTAATTTTCTGCAACAACAATTTTAGATATTAAATATGTACTTACTTGTAAAAAGTTTTTCGTTTGTAAAATAATCAAAGTTCACACCACTCATAAATGCTTTTCCAATCTTAATTTCCGCTTTGCATGCTGACCTATTCTTATAACTATCAAACACACACTTAATTCACAACTTGAATTATATATGTAACTGTTTAATATAAGTTTTCAACCATATTATTCTAAATGCACTAAATTGATGCACATTGAACTGTTAAACGTTTGCATCCTCCATGTTAACTGTGTACTATAATTTTGTGACGACGAGAAACGTTGAACCGGAAGAGTTGCTCCGTTGCGCCGAAGCAGCTACTATAAGAGTTCAGTGCGCATGACCATCAAAGAATACAGGGGAGATTCAGGAATATTTGTGTGTGTAAAATTTTGAAGATTTCATCAACAATTTATTAAAATATTTTTATTTAAGTGTTGGTATTTTTCTTATTCCAGTCAATGTCCATAATACTTTTCACGAACATTGTTTAAATCATTCATTCGATCATCATATGGTGAGATGATTGAAATAAAGATATATAATTTATTCAGGAATAGACCTTTCACGAAATCATAATAAGTAAATGTTCATATGTGTAAAAATTTTTTCTAATAGGTGTCCAGGACTCAAAGAGAGAAGTCTCATGCTTCAGACTGCAATATAAAATTTAAACAATACATACAATTAAAAAATTTTCATATAATCATATAGGGCTAGCCGAAGGTAAAAACGGGTAAATAAAGGTAAATCATATAAGTATATATTAAATATAACAATATCCACTATAATATATTGTAATATTTTTAATATTTAGAATTGTTATATAATTGTCGCAGCGACAATTATTGTACATGCAACTTTAAAAATGCATGTAAGAAATTTCAACTTTGACAGTAGTTGTCAAAAAAATATGTCTGGCTCTAATAAATATTAATTTAGTGTTTCTAAAGATGAATTTATATATAATCGACCTATTACTCTTCTCTCAGGGTGGGATCAAACTGTTCAAAAAATTAATTATTCAAAATTTATTTAATTATTTAACGTATTTCCAAATTAACTGTTTCGCTATTGTTCAGAATCTCTAGTAACTGTATGTTTAATATTATAAAAGGCACTTCAAATATCTGATGACATTTACAATACTTCTGTCACTGAAAATTATTAACTGTCACAGTGAGTTGGAATGCAAAATTCTATATTATACGACCAGATAACAAATTATCAAATTAATATTCCCCAAATTATTACAAAAGAACAACAGTCGTAATTTCTACGGAACTTAAAATTAGGACAAACTAGATACTATAAATTAATCTAATGAAAAAATAGTATATTAAAGTATAAGTGGATAAAGAGGTCTTTCAAACACTCGCGATTTTTCGAGCACGACGGCGCAGCCGAGTGCTCGAAATAGAGCAAGTGTTTGAAAGACCAGTTATCCACGAATACTTTACGCTATTTTTTTTATTGGTGCACTTTGGAATCATAAAATATTATTATTATATTATAACTACAAAAAAATGGAAGTCCATCCTCGATGCCCACCCAAGTTTCGTGAACGTCAAATAGTATTTATTATTAGTTGACGTTACGGGCTGTCAGATCAATAATCAAAAAGTTTCTTTATTTATATTTAAAGGGAAACAATGTATATATAAATATATTTTGCAGAAAAAACCAAATAAGACATTGGTTCCCAATGATGATATACAATTTAAAAACTAATAAAAAAAGTTGTCATTGATACTTACGTTTCTAAAGTTGTTGTTGTTACCATGGGGACTTTAGAAAACGCGCGTGTTTGAAAGTTCGATTTAAACACGTTGACGCGTGCTTTAAAAAGGTAATATGAGGCATCAATAAAAAAAAACGTTTAATAGAGGTTCCAATCGTTGATTTGAATCTTGACGTATATAAATGTCAAATACAAGCTTCAATCAAATTTGTCTAATTCAGAATTTTTCTTCTCTGAGGTTAATTTTCCTTATATGAATTGGTAATTTTGTTTGCAATCAAATATCTAAGAGATGCATCTCTGTCAAATTTCATTTGAAAAGGCCTTATTATTTCTCGAGAAATTATTGTAAAAACTGGAGCGGACTCACCAACTGAGAACAGGATAACTGGTACAGTTCTAAATGACTTTCGAATTCTGGATACATTCTAAATTTATTTATTTAGAAATCTCGAACCACATTCACTACATACCATGCAATTTTTATTTGAATTATACACGCACTGGCTTTATAATGAATGGATTTTTAATCTGGTTGTATTGATATACAATTTCTACTATCTACACCATAAAATTGAGACAACTCTAATTCTGATGTTGCCTCTTCGGGGTTACAAAATCAACTAACTAAACTTTTGCAAAATAAATGATTCTCCTTTCCGTTGGTTACCGATTTTCTTGTTTTTTAAAAAAATTACTAATTTATGTTTTTCAATAACCAAGTGAGATTCTGAATTCTTTTATTATACTTGTAATGCTGCTAGCAGAGACCTCTATATTTTGAAATTTCAAATATTTTCTCCAAATCATGATCTGCTCTACCTATCATTAGATATATTCTACACAAATGTCATCAGAAATTAAAATGTCAAATTTGATATTTATAGTGAATCTTTCAAAATTAGTGAATTTACATATAGCACAGTGTGTATCGAAAGTATGGCAGCCAAATATAAATAAATTTCCTTATGTTCTACTTTTCTTTTAAATTTCAAATAGAGGATCTGTATTAAATCCCCCAATAAAAGAATGATAAATCGATTATTGTATATTATTATAATTTCATCTTTCAAATTTGCCAAATATTATCCTATTATTTCAGTAAAATAGTAATGTTCTGAAAATGATTATTAACTTATTTCAAAAATCTTATTTTTAATCAAATCAAACTATTGTCCCTAATTCTCGTAAAACTTATTAACTCTACTACATCTATTTTAAAAATTTCACGTAACATATTATTATTTGTTATTCTGAATTTCCTATATACATGTTGATATCTTTCATGATCTCACCCTTTTTTGTAATATTTCCAACTCTCTTTTACTCTGACTAAACAATTTATATGGAACTGGATGTGATTTTGCTTTAAAATTTCTCAGTGTTCTTCACTTCCTTATTATATCCATGATTTTATTAAGGAACCCTCGGTTCCTTCGACGTTCTTCTCTCATACGTCTTTAATAATTCATTTATAAATTCATAATATTCTTCATTACAATCTGTCCAATTATCATTCCTTTTCATACCTTCTATTTCTTCTATCTCACGCAAATAATTATTTGCCATTCTCATTTCTTTTTCAACCAATCCTTCATATTTCATTATAAAATTCTTCACTTTCTCTTCATATTCCTTATTTCCACTTATTAATTCCAATTCTTCCATAATTCCACTCCTTTTTTTATTCCATAACTTCTTATTATCCTCTTCAATTGCTAATACTTCCATATTTACCTCCTCAAATTCAATTATTTTGCCATTTAATTCTATCTATCTTTTCAAAATCAATTATTTCCTTATATTTCATCAATTCATCAATAACTATATTTGTTTCTAACTTCTTTATCAACTATGCTTACATATCAACTTCTTTCCCATCCTTTAATTCAATCTTTTGTATCATAGATTTGCTTAGTTCATATAACCTATGTTTGGATTTGGACCAAATCCCAACTGTGACGATTGCAAGTCAATATAGAATTCTATTTTTCTTAATTATATTCTACATTACACAAAGTGCGAGATGTGTTGAATATGTCTTGTTGGCGCATTCTGGCGTGACTTTCGAATGCAGCCAATGAGAAAGATGCCGGTACCCTATGCGTAGTCCATTTTCTGACAGGATGCGTCAGGGTGAAAAAATAGTAGTAGAGAGAGAATGTTTTTTTAATGTCAATCATAAAAAGTTATGCTCTTGTGACATGTTTTTTCTTAAGTTTTGATTTTTTTGAGTACAAAGTGATAAATTATTATTGACGGTCAGAATTAACGAGTAGGACCTGGTGTCCCATTGTTAACAGCAAAGTCTTTTTTTTCTTTGAGCATATTGGATTACAACGCATGGAATTACGCCATAGCGTTGTACACAAACTAGGAAAATTATAAGTTCCTGTACATGGTCCTTCGAGAATATACAGGGTGTCCCGGTACTAATGGGAAAAAAGTCAGGAGCGTATAATCTGAGCCAAAATAATGTTATTACTCCATATAAACTTTTTCTATGCAGGCCCTCGTTTTCGAGTTATAGACCCCCAAAGTTTTAATTTTGAATTGGGTTTTAATTTTTATTTTTTGTACTAGTTATTTGATCTTTATAAAATTTACGGCAAAGCTATAATGTACGTGTACGTTTATTTTGGAAAGGTAAACAGATTTACAGTTGTGTCTTGAAGCCAGGGACGGACTACCCGCAATGGCTAGTGATCCAAAACATTTGCAGGGATGGCACACCCTGTATGTATATATCGAAATTGACTTCCTCACACATTACGCTAACGAAAAGGTACTCTTGTTGGAATTCGATAAAATAAGCCGTTTGGCTAATATTTACAGTTTTATTAATGCACTAACTACCAATTTACCTAACTAACTTATTAATACGATGTCCAAGATTTGCCTACAGTACTACAAAAAAATAATTTGATGATAACATATGATAGAAACATTAAGAACTCATTTAATGGGAATTAAATAGGAACGGAATCAACGTAATTAGTTGCGTTTAATCAAAATTACGGACACAATATTATCAAACCTCAAAAACCACAAGTTATAAACCATTAGACTAAAACTAATTCCTAAACAACAACAAAAACTAACGTTATTGTAATAAGTGTTCAATATCAGCTCCTCCCACTTCCACGCACATTCTAAGTCTACGAAGGTTGTTTCTTTGCACTTGAAAGAGCAATCCCATATTATTTCTAATAACATTGCAGTGTAACATAATTCTGTCTATTAAATCTTGCCTTGTTTGCACAGGTGTTGCGTATACCTTACTTTTGAGATAACCCCAGAGAAAGAAATGTATAGGATTAACGTCTCCTGATCGCGGTGGCCATTGAAAAGGGCCTCCACGACCAATCCATCTATTAGGAAACCTTGTGTGTAAATGCTGGCGTAAATCTAAACTGAAATGAGGAGTGGCCCCATCATGCATGAACCATAAATTCCTACGAGTTTGTAGAGGGACATCATCAAACAGGTTCCATAACTCATTTTGCAAAAACTCCAAATATCTCTGACCGGTCAAAGTAACGTCAATAAAGTACGGTCCTATCAAATGATTGCCCAAACATTAACCATGAATCTATGCTGGTTCCTAGTTTGGATTATGCCATATGGATTCACATCATCCCATAAATGCATATTGTGAGAATTAATGAATCCATCTCTGGTGAAACCAGATTCGTCCGTAAAAAGAACGTTACTAATAAATATATTGTCTGCTTGTTGTTGTCGCAGAAACCACTGGCTATACTCAATTCGTGCAGGATAATCAGCGACTGTGTACTTTTTTCATGTGAAAAGGATATAAAAGCTGTTCTTTTAAGACGCGATGAACAACTGATTTCGAGACGTTATGTTCTCTCGATAATTTTCGTAAACTCGATGATGGTTCATTATCAACTCCATTTATCAAGTCCCGTTCAACTGCCACAGTACGTACGCTTCGTACTGGACCTTCTCCACCGTTTTTGGCACTAAATTTTGTTTTGTATACATGGAAAATTACATTTACTTATTCATACCTGTTTCTCGTAACCTGAGATCAATACGCTCAAACATTCGTCTGTCTGGCAATGCTCTGTTTGCAAAATGCTCTGCATAAAGCCTTCTGGCTTCTAAACAGTTTCGAGAAGCCAGTCCATACATTAAATGCAATTCTGCGCACTCAATAAAAGTGAATTCTGCCACAGTAACTGTTAAATTAAGGACTTATGAATTATTGACTACGAACTATTCTACACAACGTTTGACCAAATTATCTTATGGTTAGTTCATAAACGGTAAAAACACTTTTAAAAAGTTTCTACCAACTTTCGAATTAATAAGTCGTTAATGTTTTTCATCTTCTGCTATCGTTAAATTATTTTGTTGTAGTACTGTAGGTGAAAATCTTGGACATCGTATTAATAAGTTAGTTAGGTAAATTGGTACGTAGTGCATTAATAAAACTGTAAATACTAGCCAAACGGCTCATTTTATCGAGTTCCAACAAGAGTACTTTTTCGTTAGCTTAATGTGTGGGGAAGTCAATTTCCATAATTTAATACAGGGTATGCCATCCCTGCAAAATTTTTGGATCACTAACCATTGCGGGTAGTCCGTCCCTGGCTTCAAGGCACAACTGTAAATCTATTTACCTTTCCAAAATATGCATACACGTACACTATAGCTTTGCCGTAAATTTTATGAAGATAAAACAACTAGTACAAATAATAAAAATTAAAACCAAATTCAAAATTCAAACTTTGGAGGCCTATAACTCGAAAACGAGGGCCTGCATAGAAAAAGTTTATATGAAATACTAACATTATTTTTGCTCATATTATACGCTCCTGACTTTTTTTCCATTAGTCCCGGGACACGCTGTATATGGTTTCCTTTTTACACGTTTCGTGTTCCAGTGTGATGGATTTACAGCCAGATTTCATGTGTCGAGTGAACTTATTTGTGGGCCCCAAAAATAATGGGGCCCCCTGCTTAGATTTTTCTTTGTTCGTCGCTCGTGGATAGAATAGCGAGTTGATTGAACAAATACTTCGAGCCTCTTTGGAACGTTTTTGCTGCTGTTCATCCCGTTTTCAAGTGTTGCAGTTTCTATTGACTTTCCTATGCGTGCCCCCCCAGAGATAGATATATGTGTTATAACGAATCATATCGTCCTGGTAATTTGTAAGTTTTTGAAAGTTTCATTTTATATTTAGATGAACATTTCTGATACATTTTAAGCGCACACCGTTAATACTGGTTACTGATTTATGTTGAATGTGGGAAACGATTACATTTTAATTTTTTTTAATAAGAATATTTTGACATTTCTCTGGATATAACGCTAAATATGTTCACAAAACGGGTTTATATTTATTGTAATACAATACAGATTGAGTTTATTACTATAGTGAGTGCTTGATCAAAAATATTTTTGGTATCTTTTCAATTTACCATTTGCGAGTTGAAATAGCCCATAGTCATATAAATATGGATAATTTAATGACACAAAGAACAGTGTGTAAAGCGTCAATAACTCAAATTGCAATGTGGTTAGATAAGAATATTATTGAAACTGACAAATGTGCATTTAAATTTAGGTTAGATTCAATAGAAAGTCATTTTCGCAGATACTGTGAAATACAGGAGGCCATTGAATTAGCGTCTAATAATCTTGAGCGTGAGATGGCAGAAAGAGAATTGATAGAAGACAAATACTTTACTTTGCGTTGTAGATCACAAAACCATGTTGATAATTTGAGTATTGCGAATCACGATGCTAGCTCTAATAGCGGCGCACAGAGTAGCACAAATATACCTCTACCTAATATTGATATTCCCATTTTTCAAGGGGATTGCATGCAATACGGTACCTTTATAGACCTGTTCCATGCCTTTATAGTTAATAAATCACGATTAACGCCTAAGACAAAAATTCTTTTATTTGAAATCGTACCTTAGCAATGCAACCTTTGGCACTGATATCCCAATTACCAGTTACTGAACACAATTTTGATGTCGCACTCAGATTACTAGATTCTAGGTACAACAATACGCGGCAGATTGTTGCTGCGCATTTCCATAAACTTCTTAATTGTAAATGTACGGCACAATAGCTTCGACACTTTACTTCTGATGCTAAGTCAATAATAAACTCTCTTTTAAACTTACATATAGATCAAGCAGGATTGTTTGATGCTCTAGTAACTCATTTGCTAGAAAATAAACTTGATTTTCAAACAAAAAAAGCTTTAGAAGAAAATGAAAAAGATCAAAACCTCATTACTAGTGAAAAGTTTTTTGATTTCTTGGATAAAAGGTGTAACATTTTGGAAAACTTACAAGTTCCGGATCAGAAGTTTGAACATTTTCATCGTGGTCATTCTTCTTGTGTTACCACACCTCATAATCGGATTACATTACTGTCCAATCAAACACCATCATCAGACCAGCAGTTAAATGCATCGAGCACTAATCAAGTTACCCCTTCAGTACTTGGTGGTATCCAATCCACCCCTGCCACTCCAAGGTGTGCCTATTGCAGACACACCGGCCACAAAATTTATTCTTGCTCTAAATTTTCATCAATTTCAGTACCAGATCGTTATAAATTTGTTAAATCAAATCGTATGTGCTTTGGTTGCTTAGGCTCAAAACATTTACTGTCAAATTGCATATCAACCGGTTCGTGTTCCATTTGTAAAAAGAAGCACTATGTACTTCTTCATTTGCCGGTAAAAAGTCCGAAACGAAATGTTGCCATATCTTCAATAAATATAAAATCTTTAGGTAATGACCAGACTAATTACTCCTACAGTAGACCTTACAACACACCTGACGATGTTGTACCTACTGACACGTGCAACGATGATTTTAGCACCCCTGTTACTTCAAGGAAAACTCACACAGTTGAAAATGTTTCGTCTCTTCCTCATTTATCCATGTTAAGCCTTAACGGCAGTCATGTTCTATTGGCAACAGCCAATATACTTCTTTATCCTCGCGAGGGGCCCCCTATCCAAGCTCGTGCGCTCCTGGATCCAGGTAGCCAGACTTCATTTATATGTTCTAGCCTCGTGGAACAATTAAATTGTGTAACTTATGACCAACCTTTATTGGTGTCTGGCATTTTCAATAATAGCCAGAGCATCAATCGTATGACCAACATTATTTTCCATTCTACCATTGACAAAAGTTAATTTTTTGAGATTAGTTGCGCTGTGGTCGACAAAATCACACAAGCCCTTCCTCAAGTTCGTGTTGACATCCCTTCAATCCCTTGTCTCCTCGTTGGCCGACCCGAATTTTGGAACACCTTCCCAGATAGGTTTGCTACTGGGAGCTGAAATTTACTATTCATTATTGAAACCAGGAATTCATAAGTTAGGAAAAAACCTTCCTTCACTGATTGACACCCACATGGGGTGGTTGATATCATTGATTGTTCCTCCGTCTAGTGTAAACAATTTCAAACCCTTAGTGCTATCCACTTCATTTCATGTTACTTCTTGTGAGCTGCCCCAGGAAGTATATATAGACTCTCTATTAGGAAAATGTTGGGCTCAGGAAGAGATTACTTCCGTTGAGAAAATGTCTGAAGCAGACGAGAAAGCCGAAAATATTTTCACATCAACCCTTAAAACCCTTCCTGATGGTAAATTCCAGGTAGACTTGCCTTTGATTTATGAAACTGCATATAGAATGCATTTCCCTTGAAAAACGATTGTCGAAAAACCCTCACGGGAAAGATGAATATAGGAAATTATTGTTTGAATATGTTAAGTTGGGACATGGTAAATTCGTCCCCCTCACCCTGCAGACACCCGAACTTATTCACAAATACTTTGTTTCACATTTTTGTGTACTAAAGGAAAGCAGCACCAGTACAAAAGTAAGAATTGTCTTTGATTACTCGACAAAATCGTCTTCGCAAGATTCACTGAATTATATTTCCTTAAAGGGCCCCAGAGTCCAACCGGAGCTACTGGATATTTTAATTAGATTTAGAAATTTTAAATATGCATTGACTGCCGATATTGAGAAAATGTATCGGCAAATTGCATTAAACCCCAACTTCCATTTCCTGCAGAATGCACTTTGGAGAGATTCTCCTTCTAATAAATTTTCATGTTTACAAATGAAGACAGTGTCATTTGGACAGACTAGTGCTCCTTACTTGGCTTGCCGTGTTTTAAAAGAGATTGCTTTAAGACATCCACATTTCCCACAGGTTCAGGAAGCGTTACTGTCACAAACTTATGTGGTTGACATTCTCACAGGTGCCAATTCGTTGGTTGAACTTGAAAAATTATATTCTTCGCTTAAAAGCGTTCTTGCATCATCTGGTTCCAACCTGCATAAATTTTTCTCCAATTCTGTTGAAATAACGAAAACTCATTTTCCTGAATCACCGCCAGGGAAAGATTTAAACTTGGACGAAAACCCCAGTAAAATTTTAGGAACTTATTGGACTCCTAAACTTGATAAATTTAAAATCTCGACTCCTTCATCTCCTCTTGATAAATGTATTACTAAGAGACAGATATTGTCAGTTCTCTCCTATTGCTATGACCCTTTGGGGTTATTTAACCTTGTGATTGTCCAAGGGAAGCTGACAATGCAGCAACTCTGCATGCTCAAGCTTAGTTGGGATGAACCTATTACGGATCCGTCCCTCATTAAACAATGGTGTAAATTTCTTGATAGCATACAGTCGCTTCATAAACTTCATATTCCCAGATACACTCTGTTAGATAAAACCCTTTGTCAAGTAGAGCTTCATGGTTTTTGTGACGCCAGCTCAGTGGCAGGATGTATATACTTAAGAGCAACATATGCAGATTGCTCAGCATCTTCTCAACTCCTTATTTCTAAATCGCGTGTAGCACCCTCAAACAAGCCCTTGACAGTGCCTAAACTAGAGCTGTGTGCTATGACACTGCTGGCAAATCTTTACTCCCATGTGAAACTCATTCTTGAAAAGCAGTTGCAAATTTCTTCCTGTATTCTTTGGTCTGATTCACAGATCGCACTTCCGTGGATCAGAAGTACTCCTACACGATGGTCAGTTTTCGTTTGCAACCGAGTTACCCAAATCCAACAGTTAACCCATTCGGTCTCTTGGAGGCATATTAGATCTCACTTGAACCCTGCGGATCTTCTGTCTAGAGGTCAACCGTTAGAATTTCCGAGCAAGTTTTGGTTTTCCGGACTAGCCTTTTTATGGAACCCATCGTCAAGATCGTGCCATCACCTACAAATGATTCCATTTCTTCCCATGTTTTTTCTTAAGTTTTGGTTTTTTTGAGTACAAAGTGATAAATTATTATTGACGGTCAGAATTAACGAGTCGGACCTGGTGTCCCATTGTTAACAGCAAAGTCTTCTTTTTCTTTGAGCATATTGGATTACAACGCATGGAACTACGCCATAGCGTTGTACACAAACTTGGAAAACTATAAGTTCCTGTTCAACCTCTTTCCATTTGCTCCTATAAATGTAATTATTTCCTCCTGTCCATGTATTTTGTTGCCTAATTTCATCTCTATTTTCATTATCATTTCTCCTATCAAAGTTTCTAAGATCTCTTCTATTCTCAAAATACTTATTGTCATCAATTTTATCTCCATTTCCATATATTCGTTTTCATTTCTGTAACTTCTATTTTCATTTCCATAATTCATATCAACATGTCTATCATTTTTTATATTATCAAATCCTGTTTATATAATTTCTAGTTACATATGTTTTTAAATATTATTTGTTGATCATAAACGTTTTATTTACACATCTTTTTATATCCATTCCTTACCATGCACAATTCCTTTTTTGTTTTCCAGATTTCATTCATATAATCCTGTCATATAATTCAATTTTATTTTATTTTCCTAAACTTCGTCTTATTTTCTTCTCTTATTGTTTGATTCTCTATCTGTTTCTGTAGCTTCTTTCTGTTCTCCACTATATCTTTTTTAATTTTGAAGTCCCATATCTCATCAATTTCTTCCAATAAATGCATTGAAATTTGCATCTCAAATTCTTCCATATCATTCAAAGTAATTTTTATTATTTTCTTCTCCATAATATGTTCACTTCCTATCATTTTATTTTCAATTATATTAATAAAAACTCTTGGATCAATTAATTTCATATTTCTATCAAGTTTCACTCTTATTTCGACATTTTCTGTGTAAATTATTCGTCCGGCATTTTGTTTTGTGGTTTCTTCTATTTCTTCCATAGTTTCTTGTAATATTTTGTTCATTTTCTTTAATTCCCAATTAAATTGTATCCCCCTATTATAATTATTATTTCTTTTACCATATGTCACGATTTGTTTTACTATATTAACATCTAAGTCTTTTATTTTCCAATAAATTTTTTTTATACATTTGCATCACTTCTTCACTTCCTAAATTCTGTAAATTAATGTCTAACATATCGTCTTTTGTTTGTCTTTGTACTTTTATAGACTGTATTTCTTCAATTTCTTTCTCAACTTCTTTAATCTCCATTAAACTTTGGATTTTTATAAATCGTATTTCTCCAACGGTTATCCATTAAATATGATAAATAAGCTAATTAGTAAAAAAGAGGAAAAAGTGGCATTACAACTAATATTTCCTAAACAAGCTGATGAAATAAAAACTTATAAAACCATCACATATGCAGGAAGTATTTCTAATAATATTTCAAAGATAATATCTTCAGCAACGAATACAACAATTTCTTTTAAAACAGAAAGTAACGTTAGTACAAAATTGTTAAATGTAAAAACAAAAATACCACTATTAAAGAAAAAGAAGTCAGGTATATATAAACTCAAATGTCCAGAATGTAATGATGTCTATTTGGGTCAGACCCTTAGTAATTTTGAAATCCGATACAGTGAACACTTACGAGCATACAGGTTAAAACAACCAGATAAATCCCACTACGCAAAACATCTACTTGACACCAATCATTCATTGACACCTAACACAAAACTAGAAGTGCTGCATATTTGTGAAAAGAAACAAGAACTAGATTTCCTTGAAGAATTAGAAATTAGAAGACATTTAAGAAACCCACAATATGAAGTTGTCAATGAACAGTTGAATCTAGGGAGATCTCCACTAATAAACGGTCTTCTTAAGTGATAATTGTAAAGATCAGCAGCTATAGTTTTCCTGGTTTTCTATATCATTGCACAGTTATACTGATCTTAATTGGAAAAATGATATCCAGGATATCACCATAGGGCTAATAATATCTAAGCTTCAATATTTGTAATATCACATCTTCTTCTTTTTTCTATAAACATATATTAAGTCAATCACAAGTTAGGTCACTTCTTGGTCTAGCCAAAAATAACTACTAAACATCAGGTAGGCATCAAATAAAATGTAACTTCTGTCATTCTGACGATGATATTGATTTATCGAAACAATTGTCACTTTACTAGAATTTTCAATAACTTTTATTATATTGTGGGATTAACTAGAAACCGTGAGTTTCATTTAAAACACTAATATGAGCTGATTCCAGAAAGTAAGGGTCGAGACAGTTAATTTCATAGTTTGTATTGGTCAGGAAATATATATTATCAATTTGAACAAAGAAACAAAATGATGAAATATCTTATGCTAATATAAAAGTTGAGAAGTCGAAATTTATAAACGTTAAATAGAAATGCGTAAGTACTAAATTGGAACAAAGAAACAAAGTGATGAATTATAAACGTTAAATAGAAATGCGTAAGTACTAATGTTTTTGTAATTACTTTTATCAGATCTGTTTTATATCTTTAACATAAATGTTGGTACCAACAAAGACAAAAAAAAACTAACTTGGTCCTCACAACCCCACTATTACTCCTTCTTGAAGTGCTGTATTTCAAAACCACACCATACAGAACTGCCGGGACTCCAAGAGTTATTATTTTATATATTTTTATATGTAGCTTCTTTATAGTATTCCTTATTACATATTTTTATTTGCCGCTTCTACTGTTCATTCAGGACTCTTTTATACAATTTTGATAGTTTTTTTATCTAAAATTTCTCATCATTTCCACCATATGTCATACCTCGTTAATTTTCAAAATAATCCAACTTTTTCTTCATCAACAAGCTCTCATTGTTTTTTTTTGCTATGCCCTAATCATATGTGTGTTTATTCTAATTCTTAAGTGTTAATTCTTTTTTAAATTGTGTTTGTGTCCTTTTCAAATGTTCTTTCTACCAAATTATTATTATTCTTTTACACAAACTATCCTCTATTCCTATTTTCTAACACCTAAATAATAGCTTTATTTACTCAACAACAAAATTCATATATTTCCTGACACAATAAATGTAAAGTTCTGTGATTTCTGCTTCTCTTTCGATTTGTTGCATTATTCATTTCCATAGACTTTTTTGACGTCTATGTCACTGTGATATGTAACCAAACAATTCTCTCCTATGTGATAGTTCCTAAATTTTTGACATTACATATTATAGAATTCTCAACTTAATGTCACATCAAAACACTAGTAAGATCATCTTGTACATTTACCAAGTATTTGTATATTTCACAGTACTTCACGTTGATAATCATTTTAAATAAGAATTGTTAGAAATTGAAAGCAAGTATTTTTTACAATTCTATCAAGTTTGTAATAGCTGAACTACACATAACCCAAAAATGAAAAGACACTATCATTCGGATAAAAAATTAAGTAATTAAATGGTATCAAATCAATTTCTCCATCCAACATTATGGTTGAAGTTGATCTGAAATATATCGATAAGCCAAATAATATTACGGACAGTATAAATTTTATTCCAAACGTAAATCCGAAAATCAGCAGCCTTATTAGTTCTGTCACAACGTCAATGTATTCAAGAAAATAGATTTAAGGTGATCATTATAAACCAGTATAATTTTCCCCTAAAATTTTTGACTTATTTCAAAACTTGTGAAATAAGGAGAAAACTTTATATTTTATTTAGTTCTCTACATAATATTTGTAAATTTGATTTATATTGAAGATTCCCCTCATTTTATCATTATGTATTTCTTTTAATATATAACTGTTTACTCCTTGTTTATTATAAATTTCATATGGCCCTTCATAAGGTAACTATAACTTTGCACACTTATTTTCTTTTCTATTAGCTACTCTTAACGCTTTTACTATTCCTAAATCACCTTTATCAAATGTTATTTGTTTTTTCATTTTAGCCCTTTTACGTTTAAAATACTTTTCTGCAGATCTTTGTAAATTTTTATTTACCTTTTCAATAGTTGCTCCATAATTTTTTTCATTTAAAATCCGGCAACGTTTGTTTAAATACATAAATAGGCGTTTCTTCTGTTGTATTATTTGGACTATTCTTCACAATATTTTGTATGTTTTGTAAGTTTTCTTCCCACGCCATATGATTGTTATGAACCATGATTCTTAAGAATTTTATTATATCTTTGATGTATCGTTCTGCCAAATTTGAATTAGGATGTCTTATACTTGTGTAAATGGGTTTAATATCATTTTTCATCATGAATTTTTTTATCCTATTATTGTTAAAATATGTTGCATTGTCTAAAATACACGCGTTCTGATGTTACTAAATTAGATAAAAAATCAATAGCTGCTAATTCTAAAGGTTCTTTTGCGATGATAGACTTAGGTGAATTTTCATTATGCCAATTATTTTCTTTTGCCAGTTGACATAACCAGAATTTCTTGTAATATTTTTAGCTATGGAACTGTCTATCTTAGTTATATAATTTTCTCGATATATCTTCCATACTTTTTTTGACCCTATATGCGCATATTCTTCGGGGGTGATACCACAAGAGCTCAGATTTAGCCGGATATTTTTTGTGGTTGTTTTCGAATACTTACTTTCATTGGCAATTTAACGAGAGCTGTTCTGGCAAAATCACGAGAGCGTAGCTCGAGATCTATGTCACTGTGATATGTAACCAAACAATTCTCTCCTATGTGACAGTTCCTAAATTTTTGACATTACATATTATAGAATTCTCAACTTAATGTCACATCAAAACACTAGTAAGATCATCTTGTACATTTACCAAGTATTTGTATATTTCACAGTACTTCACGTTGATAATCATTTTAAATAAAAATTGAAGTGATTGAAGTTGATCTGAAATATATCGATAAGCCAAATAATATTACGGACAGTATAAATTTTATTCCAAACGTAAATCCGAATATCAGCAGCCTTATTAGGTCTGTCACAACGTCAATGTATTCAAGAAAATAGATTCAAGGTGATCATTATAAACCAGTATAATATATATATATATATATATATATATATATATATATATATGTGGAAAGTAGTCTTTTGCTGACTAGTTAGAAACAAAATCGAAAAACCAATTTATTTGGGAGAAGCAGCAAAACGAACGTGTACTCTTATAACATTATATTTCCAATATTTCGACAATGAATATTGTCATCATCAGGGAGCTACAATATAATTAAATACTTAAAAGTTTTGAATAAATCATAAAACCTAACCTTACTTACAATGTTAGCGAGGTTGTACGTATTGTTGGAAAATATCCAAAACTTCAAGCATATTCATCAACCATAACAGCACAAAAATATGTAAATGAAAACCACAAACATATAATTAAAATCATTTAAAACTTTTGAAAATGTAAATACCGACAAATTGAATGTCGAACATGTGCTTTTTAGCAACATTACACATTAACAGAAGGAAGTTAACTGAACTGTCATGTCAAAAGATCGATCATGACTACCAACTGAAAAGTTGCGAGAAACGTTTGTATTTCTACCACTCCAACAAATAAACATATTATTTGCTCATTATATAGGGTGAGCGAAAATTTTTTTTTATAAATTTTACTATTATGTAAATTATTTAAGATGAAAAAGGAAGAAATTATTATTATTATTAAAAATTATTATTGTAATTATTTTAACATCATTATTATTATTATTCAAAAATTAACAGCAATTATACAAAGAAAATCACATAAGAGTGACAGTAGATTGCATCCAGAGAGGTGTGCACTGGGTGAACATGTTTTCAGGGAAGGTCATAACATGAACTACGAGGCAGTGAGAGTATTGGCTAAGGAGGGTAAGCTATCTAAGCGTACATTCTTAGAAATGGCATTCATATTTCAATCTAATAATTGTATGAATAAGAAAACTGATCTTAATCATCTTAGTGAAATCTATTCATATTTGCTGATGCTAGATAAGAATTACACAACTGTACAGGAATGTTCATTTGAATCTGTTTAGATCACATTCGTTTGATAATTTTTTGAATTATAGCTGTTATTTAACAACTGATTAGCTTTTTATGGATTAGTGAGGTTGTTAGTCATCAACCTCATAATCTGTTGATTGTCTTTGTATAATTGCTGTTAATATTTGAATAATAATAATATTGATTTTAAAATAACTACAATAATAATTTTTGATAATAATAATTTTTTCCTTTTTCATCTTAAATAATTAACATAATAGTAAAATTTATAAAAAAAATTTTCGCTCACCCTATATAATGAGCAAATAATATGTTTATTTGTTGGAGTGGTAGAAATACAAACGTTTCTCGCAACTTTTCAGTTGGTAGTCATGATCGATCTTTTGACATGTCAGTTCAGTTAACTTCCTTCTGTTAATGTGTAATGTTGCTAAGAAGCACATGTTCGACCTTCAATTTATCGGTATTTACATTTTCAAAAGTTTTAAATGATTTTAATTATATGTTTGTGGTTTTCATTTACATATTTTTATGCTGTTATGGTTGATGAATATGCTTGAAGTTTTGGATATTTTCCATCAATACGTACAACCTCGCTAATATTGTAAGTAAGGTTAGGTTTTTTCATTTATTCAAAACTTTTAAGTATTTAATTATATTGTAGCTCCCTGATGATGACAATATTCCTTGTCGAAATATTGGAAATATAATGTTATAAGAGTACACGTTCGTTTTGCTGCTTCTCCCAAATAAATTGGTTTTTCGATATATATTGAACCACATAATTTATATCATCAAAGCACATTGGCTGATTGAGAATGTTTAATTTAGTATTTAAATAAATTGAAACTTCGTTAATAAAAGAACACATAAAAAACCACAGTCAGAATTAAAATTCATATAAAATTGAATTATAAAAGCATTTGTATGGTATTATAAAAAGAGTAACAATAAAATATAGAGAAATTACCTTGTTAATTTTCTAAAGGTATAAAACGTATAACAAGTATGGAAGAAAACATTGTCTGTCTAAAATGGATATTTGTTTGTCACTAGGGAATCAGCTGTTGATCTGAATATAAACAAGCATTAGTAATCAAGTTTAATACAACTATAAGTTGAATATTCATAATCAATATTTGTTATAAAGAATTAGACAAATTTGAAATATAAATCCAAGATGACATAACTCTGATGATATGTCAAACTTTTGTATCAATTTTATATATTAACAAAAAAGGGAAATGGATGATAAGATGGTGATAGATATATGTCAATATCAGAATTATAAAATTTGGACAGTTTCAAATAAAGAAACCAAGCCATATATTAGATAAGAGGATTTGTGTTATAAATTTAGATATTATTTCAAATTTATCACAGGTAGAAAAACAAGAGTTTATATTGTAATTTCAATGTTTTATCCGTGAATTTTATCAATTGTCAGAGAATTATTTTATTTAAATTTGTATATATTCAAGTAAAAATAGACTTCTTTAAGGTAAATTTATAATCATGTGTTTTCCTGAAACTTTCAAAGTGCAATGAAGTGAGTAGAACTTTATAGCTCGGGAAAGGAAAGCATTGTTGTTATGACAGGACAGTTTTGTTAAAGTGTGAAGGAAACAAAACTTTGTTTGGAGCAGTGAAACAAATAGTTTGTTGATGAAAAAATCGACAATCGCGAAGGAAGCTTGGGTGGAGAGAAGCGTGGTGAGGAAGGTGGAAACAAGCTATGTGAGTTTTAAAAAAAAATTTAAGTGAAATTGAAATAAATACATATGAAAGTTAAAAATTCGTAATATAAATCAAACACCAAACACTTACGATTGTTGATATCCAGTTATTTCCGATAATATCCAAGATTTCTCCAGAAATTGTGCAGCGTGGTTTCCAGTCGGCTTGTTCCTGTTACCAGATGTAATATCCAGACTACAGACTCCAGGTCAGTGTGTTTTTTACATTATTGGCCAATAATAACAAACTAATTATAAATTCAGTGATTATTTCCATTTATAAAGTACTTTTGCGTACATTTGATCGATCATACTAAAAAAGGAAAAACATTTATGTAATCATTCAATAGATTTAAAATTAAGATTAAGAAGAAAATTTTATGAATATTCTTCATTTTGTTAAAAGATAGTGGTGGTTATTTACGTGATTAATAATCATATGATAAATTTGCATTTCTATGTATAGATATAATCTTTCCAAAAGTATGTGTAGTGTGTATTTAATTCGTCTGAAGATTTAATAATATGTATATATAATTCTTACACATAAATCCTTTTTATAATATTTTCCATCACTATTCTTATTATAAAGAAAACGATTCGGGTGTAAATAATATCCATACAAATTGGCAGGCGTCTACACAAACGATTTTCGTTCGTGTGATTCCGCTTATTTGAGCATGCGCATAGAATGTTTGGTTGTATAAATAATGACTGTGGTTTTATAAAGCCATAGGCGTATGAAATATCTATTTTTGAAATAAAATTTTTCTGAAAAAATTAAATTATTCGCAATCAATGTGTTTTATTTTATTCAATTAAAGAATATAAATCAATCTAAGCTGGAACCCAAAGAGTAGAATGAGTTTCATGCTCCCGAATAAAATATATATAATAATACATAATTAAAATTAATAATTATAAAAGATTTATAATATATAACATGCGGTCATTAGAGACGAAGCGGGCAGGACATAAGCGAGAAAGGTTTTATCAGCAAAAGCAATGTTTAATAGAAAAACGTTAAAAGGAAACTCCTATTTTACGGGCCTTTTCAATATACAGGTAAATAATTAAAATAAATAAAACGGATTCTACATGGATGCTAGCAAAGTGTACAATCACTTTCGATGCACCCGGTATGTAGAATTAACATGAGTATTGAGTACAAAAAGTCTCCAGAGATCGGGATTGAAAATACGAAAGTTGGGGTTCAGTTCTTGAATAAAACTGTCGAAAGGCTCTGGCCAAGTGGCGGGACACTTTCTGGAATTATTCCGGAACGGGAGGAACTTTTACTCGGGAATACTACAGGAATTTTCGGATCCGTGAATCAAAATATCGAAGAGCCCTGGCTAGACACCTGGAAGTCTTCAATATTTCAACGGAACCGCGAATTTGAGGATCCGGACTAGATATTAACAGTTGAGATCCTGGAATTAAAATATCAAGGAGCCCTGGCTAGACACCTGGAAGTCCTCAAGATTTCAATTCGAACGGAATTTACGTCTCCTAATTAAAATATCAAAAGAGCCCTGGCTAGACACCTGGAAGTCTTCAATATTTCAACCGAACCGCGAATTTGGGGACCGGGACTAGATATTAACAGTTGAGATCCTGGAATTAAAATATCAAGGAGCCCTGGCTAGACACCTGGAAGTCCTCAAGATTTCAATTCGAACGGAATTCACGTCTCCTAATTAAAATATCAAAAGAGCCCTGGCTAGACACCTGGAAGTCTTCAATATTTCAACCGAAACGCAAATTAGGGAATCGGGACTAGGTACTGACGGTTGAGATCCGGGAATTAAAATATCAAGGAGCCCTGGCTAGACACCTGGAAGTCCTCAAGATTTCAATTCGAACGGAATTTACGTCTTCTAATTAAAATATCAAAAAAGCCCTGGCTAGACACCTGGAAGTCTTCAATATTTCAACCGAAACGCAAATTAGGGAATCGGGACTAGGTACTGACGGTTGAGATCCGGGAATTAAAATATCAAGGAGCCCTGGCTAGACACGTGGAAGTCCTCAAGATTTCAATTCGAAGGGAATTTACGTCTTCTAATTAAAATATCAAAAGAGCCCTGGCTAGACACCTGAAAGTCTTCAATATTTCAACCGAGACGCAAATTAGGGAACCGAATTAACATTTAATAAAATATTTTCAAGATTTTAAATGTACTATCTCTCGATATATTTTTGATATATCGCAAAACCTCTAATGCATGTAGTAAAAATGAAATATCTAATATTCAAATAAATTCAAATAGAAATTCAAATAACTATTGAAAAGACCATTTATATTATAATTTCCGAATATTCTTATCTTCACAGTTATCGCTTCAACTTTTTTTTAAAATGAAAAAAAAAACTACTCAAAACAACTAGAAGAAACGGATAACAGCTTGAATAAATATTTAATTTCTACTTATATAACGGGTTATAAGCAATATTAAATAAAAGTAGATTCGGAAACTTAGAATAACTAGTAACGAGAAAAAAAACTTCGTTATATCCCCCCTTTACTTCGGTAAAAAAAAATTAAAGGACGCGAGCATCGCTTGCGTACTTTGCATTTTTTTTTCCAAATTTTTTACTACCTGAGAAACAATTGATCACTAAATTATAACTTTCTTAAAACTAAATACAGTCTTTGTTCCACAATCCAGACTTATCTTCTATAAGGGTGTTCAGAGTCTGTAGCCTCTCCTATGAACTCCGGGGCCTGGACCAAACCTCCGGATATTTCGGTGCCAGTGGGAGAAGCGCTCGTGTAGGCGGTTGATCATCGGCGGAAAACTAATCATTTAACGGTGTTAGGATTTGAGCCTAAAGGGTCCAACTCCCAACAGAGTTGCCTTAAAGGAAACGTCACATGAAAGAATTAAAATTAAATAATAAGTAATCTACACTAGCTCTATAAATAATAAGTTCGATGACAGAAGTGAGAAATGTCATCTGTGCGTCAGACAGAAAAATGATGTGTCTCCGTATGCCGGTTGTTGCAATGACATTTACAAGTATTTTAAGTTACATGTATTAAGTATTTGTTTTTTAGTACATTTTTTATTGTTCCTGATGAGCATACTTTACTATGTTAATAAAGTCCTTAAAGAGCCAGCGTCTTTTATTGGCCCCAGCTGTTGAAGGTCTCTTTGTTGTCCAACACAGTGCTGTTGGCACCCGATCATGGGGGATGCCTAGTAATTAAATGGTTTCTACCCATAACTTGGTCCAGTTCGAATCGGATTTTGGAGGAACAGAATAATAATAGACATTGTGTAAATATCTCAGAAAAACTTTACATATTCCAAACCATTACTGAAAGAACATGTGCTTGGTGTGAGTAAAAAAGTAGTTCAGGACTGAACGAACAGGTCAGTGTATTCATTTTATTTATAAAAACGAGGAACCTATTTCACAAATCATATACCTAGAAGTAATACATAAACATTGACAAGTTATTCATAGTATTTTGTCGAATAAATTGAGATGTATTTATTATAGGCAACATCTCTGTAAATACTGTTGTCTACAACTTACTCTTAGTGTCATTGAAAGAATAATTACATTCTCTCATCTTTCCTGATCAAATTGATTAATATATTATCAGGAGATTTTGTATTTTGTGGAAGAATTTCTCAGACTGAATTAAAATGGCAGACTTAATTAAAACTCGAACCATCAGTAAAGCCCAGATTACACGGATTGCCAACTGGTATACAAACAACAAAGATAATATTGTAGATAAAGCTAAGTTAGAGTTCAAAATAAACTCATTAACTGCTCATTTTGAAAAATATAGTGAAGTTCAGGATGACTTAGATGCTTTGACTCTGAACCCTCCAGGTACAGAGGATCGAGATGTTGTAGAGGACAATTATTTTACTGTGCTTTCCGAACTTCAAAACCATTTAACTAGCCTCAATAAATCACTGAATACTCAACCAGTAACTCAAAACAAAATACAACTGCCTCACATAAACATTAAAATTTTTACAGTAATTCCTACTGAATATCAGTTATTTATTGATCTTTTCACAGCTCTTATCATAAATAATACTAATTTACAGTCTAATACTGAGAAATTATTCTACCTCAAAGCTCATCTTAGATGTGAGCCTCTCACATTAATAAATAATATTGCCGTTACTGAGCAAAATTTCTCTATTGCACTAGACGTGTTACATAAGCGTTATAGTAATAAAAAGCAGTTGGTCAACTCTTATTTTAAACAAATTTTGGATATAGCTGCCATTCAAAAATGTAATGCCGATATACTGAAACAGTTCTCCGCTAATAGTAAAGCAGCTTTAGACTCACTATTAACTTTGAATTTTTCCAAAGAACAGTTATTTGATCATTTGATTGCATACATTTTGGAAAGTAAACTGGATTTCGCCACTAAAAAGACTTTCGATGAGCAAATAAATCCAAATAACTTAATGGATACTAACACATTTTTTAAATAGTAAATGTACAATTTTGGAAAATCTCTCTAGTGCCGGAAGTCTAGTGGAGAATAGGACACATTTTGAAAATAATTTCAATTCAAATAAATCAAAAGTCACATCACTTTCCAATTCAAATGCAGCAATTCACGAAACTCATAGAACTAATTAATCTTCTTTCAGTAGTAATAATCACAATGTTTTAAATAAAGGCTCATCACATATAGCTATGCACTGTGCTTGTTGCAATGATACGAATCATCGCATTTATTCATGTCAAAAATTTGTTCATATGTCTGTCTCAGAGAGATTGAATTTTGTTAAAGTTAACAAACTTTGTTATAATTGTTTAGGTACAAAACACTCCTTGAATGGGTGTGGGTCATCGAGAGTGTGTGATATTTGTAATGGAAAACATCATTATTTATTACATTTATCTACTCCGCGCAATGTAGCAGTAAACTCATTGCCCAGCCCAACACATGGAACGTTCTCAACCCCCTCGCACTCACAAAGTGGTAATTCTCTAAGGTCACAATCTTTCTCTCAACGAAGTGATTTTCTAAGGTCACACTCTCAATTAAATTCTGCTACTCCAGTCAGTACTCGTGGATATGATTCTCTAAGGTCACAACCACAAAATATATTTTCTAGTTCCTCTCGTGCTCAAGGTTCAGTGGTAAACGCAACCTCTCTGTCAGCTACTCAGGCTTGCACTTCTCAAGTGTTATTGGCAACTGCAAAATTGTTAATTTTTCCCTCTCAGGGTTCCCCTACGGTGGTCAAAGGACTTCTGGACAACGGAAGCCAATGCTCTTTTGTTACTCTTAAGACAGCGGAAGCTTTACACTGTAAATTCGTTTCTCGGTCACTTCAAATTTCAGGCATTTTTAATTGTCAAACCGCCATAAATAAAATGACTGACATAGAGTTTCACTACATTCATGACCCTTCAATGAAATTTACAATTTCTTGCGCTGTGGTTGACCAGATTACTCAGAAGCTACCTCAAATCTCTATTAATAAAAACTTATTGAACATCCCCCACCATATTATCCAAGAACTGGTCGACGACACCTTCGACACCCCATCCGAAATTGAGATCCTTTTAGGAGCAGACATTTATTACATTCTATTAAAATCTGACATAAAACATCTAGGAAATGGGCTTCCTACATTGATTCATACTCATCTGGGGTGGATAATTTCAGGTACTTTACCTCATCATTACATGACTCTCCATGCTGATGTTAATTTAGCACTTCACTCCTTTCACATCGCCATGAATCCAGATGTAACTGAAACTAAGCTAGATGTGATTTTAGAAAAAATCTTCAGACAAGAAGATGTCTATTCTCGTCCTCTGGTATCATATGAAGATGCAAGAGCCGAACAAATATTTGTTTCCTCCACTGAAATCCTTTCTAATGGAAGGTTTCAAGTCCATTTACCATTGATTCTCATCAAGCTCACTGTCTGCTAGGTGACTCATTTATTTCTGCTAGAAATAGATTTTCGTCCCTTGAAAGGAAATTTGAAAGGAATCCTGAGTTGAAAACTGAATATAAAAACATTTTAGAAGAATACCTTAGATTAGGACATGCTAAGGTAATACCCTTTGTCGGATAAATACTTTGGTCCCTCATCTCAGTATAGCAAAGACCCATAGCGCCAGTACAAAGCTCCGGATTGTATTTGATTTTTCTTTGAAAACTTCGAGTTCCCTTTCTTTAAATGATATAACTTTGACAGGTCCTATAGTTCAACCCGAACTGTTCGATATATTAACAAGATTTCGGACTTATCCTTATGCTCTGACCGCTGACATCGAAAAGATGTATAGACAAGTATGCATGCACCCGAAATTTCATTTTTTGCAGAATGTCCTTTGGAGGGACTCTCCTCATGATCCTTTCTCTTGTTTAGAGCTTACCACTGTCTCCTTTGGCCAACGTAGTGCACTTTATTTGGCATACAGAGTTTTAAAAGAAATAGCCCTACGGAATTTTCATTTACCCCATATACAAGATGCTCTCTTAAATCAGACACATGTAGATGATATATTGACAGGTGCTCACTCAATAGCAGAATTGGAACAATTGTATTTTGATTTAAGGCAAACTCTTGGGTCCTCTGGATTTAATTTACATAAATTCCGTACTAATTCCAATACAATTTCTAAAACATTATTCTCTGATGATTCCTCGTGCAAAAAGCCCACCCATGTACAGTTTTAGGTATCACGTGGGATCCTAATTCTGATACATTTAAAATTCACACTCCCTACTCTTTGGACAAAACGAGTGATTTTGTCAATAATTTCCCAATGCTATGACCCCTTGGGTCTGGTGAACCCGATACTGATACTCGTGCAAGGCAAGCTAATCATGCAAAACCTATGGCAGATAGGATTACAGTGGGATACCCCTATTGGCAGTCCTCAGATTAAGAATGATTTGATAAACTTCCTCAATAACATCATTTTATTGAAAAACATCTCCATTCCCAGGTGCATTAGAGTAGATAAAGAAGTTTTATTCTTTGAACTTCATGGCTTCGGTGATGCTAGTGGTAAGGCTTATGGTGGTTGTGTCTATCTGCGAACTATCTACACTGATGATACTGCTACTTCTCATTTGGTGGCTGCTAAGTCCAACGTCTCCCCATTAAGCAAACCCCTCACTATCCCAAAATTAGAACTCAATGGCATGGTTCTTTAAGCAAAACTGTTTTCAAGAATTTCAATAATTTTTAAAAATCATCTTCAAATCTCTGCATATGTATTATGGTCAGATTCTCAAGTAGCATTGTCATGGATAAGCTCTCCTCCTGAGAAATTGACAATCTACGTTAGTAACAGAGTTAAACAAATTCAAGCCCTTACCTCCGAAGCTTCTTGGAGGCATATCAAATCTAAATTGAACCCTGCAGATTTGCTTTCTCGTGGCATGTCCCTCACAAATGATTCATCCTTGTGGTTTAAAGGCCCTCCTTTCTTAAGGACCACTTCCTCAGATATTGTCATATACGATTGGTTTAAACAAGTATCGCAATTACCAGAAGAGAGAAAAACAGTTCTGATCTCTATACACCCACCCACTAATACTTGGCTAGACTTTATGTCAAAATTTTCATCATATACTAAAATACTACGTTCCATGGCTTGTATACTTAGATTTGTTCGTAACGTTAGAAGCCCTGATGAACGAATTGGTCCCCTGACTCCAGCTGAACTGTTCGAATCTCGTAAATTTCTTATTATTCAGGTTCAATGCTCAGCATTCCCACATGTTATCCGATTGCTAAAGGTAACAAATCACCCCAAGACAAACATCTTTTGTCTTTAAATGTTTTCCTAGACCCAGACTCCATTATTAGAGTAGGTGGTCGTCTGTGCAATGCCGATATACCTATTGACCAACAACACCCTATTTTATTGCCACCCAAGTCTCGGTTTGTGACTTTGTTACTGAGGCACGAACATATTTGTCTTGGTCATAGTGGTCCTCAAAATGTGCTCAACAATGTACGAACTAAATTCTGGCCAAATAATGGACTACGAGAGGTGAAGCGAATTATTCACAAGTGCGTTATTTGTACCCGACTTAAAGCAATTACATCCCAGCAAATGATGGCTGATTTCCCCACAGAACGAGTCACTCTCTCGAGACCATTTTTGCACGTAGGAGTGGATTTCGGAGGACCATTCCTCATTAAATCGTCAACTCTTAAAAAAGCCTCAGTAACAAAATGTTATATGGCTCTTTTTGTCTGCCTTGGATCTAAGGCAGTTCACCTCGAATTGGTGTCGGCTTTATCAGCGGAGGCATTAATTGCATGCCTCAAACGTTCCGTGAGCCGCAGAGGAGTTCCAATTACAATTTTTAGTGATAATGCCTCCAACTTCGTTGGGGCACACAACCAGCTCAGAGAACTCTACGAGCTCCTTAATACTCCTAATTCACCCATTTTTGACTATTCAACATCAACAGTTATCACCTGGAAATACATACCCCCAGATCACCACACTGGGGTGGAATATGGGAGGCTGCCATAAAGAGTGCGAAGTTTCATATCACCCGTATGTTACAAGGGTCACATTACGTTTTTGAGCAGTTTGCTACTATACTAGTTCAAATAGAAGCAATAATGAATTCAAGACCACTTTTTTATCATTATCATCAGATCCTCATGACCTTCAGCCACACTCCCGGTCATTTTTTAATAGAAGCTCCTTTAGTAGCTCTTCCTGACCGAGACTGTGTTCACATCCCTGAAAATAGGTTGAAATGTTGGCAACAATGTACCAGAATCCAACAGTGTTTTTGAAAATGATGGTACAAAGACTATTTGAACCGTCTCCAAAATCGGCTTGTCCCTCATCCAAACTTAAATGTTGGAGATATGGTCCTTGTCAAAGATGAGGAAACTTCTCCCTTAAAATGGCCATTGGGCCGTATTATAAAGTTGTTGCCTGGTCCTGATGGAAAAGTAAGGACTGTCCAAGTAAGAACCTCGACAGAAATCTATTCTAGGTCCATTGTTAAGCTGATTCCTCTCCCCGCTCATAATGACAATGTATGTCCCTCACAACTTTGTGGATGCGACTCCCAAAAATCTCGGATATTCCTCGGCGCTGCAAATATAATTATACTCTCTACCTTTTCTGGATCGGTACGGATTCCATCTCCAGTTACTACATGGCCTAAGTATTTCATGGACGCGAAACAGAAATGACATTTCTCCGGGTTCAGCTTCAACCGTGCTCCTCGTAACCGACGAAATACCTCAGATAGATTTCTCAAGTGTTGTTCAAATATTTCCCCTAAAACTATGATATCATCCAGGTAGGCACGGCATAAGGATATAAATCTGGGCCTATTAGTCGGTCAACCAATCTCTGAAAAGTGGCAGGTGCGGAGTGTAAACCAAATGGAAGGACCGTGAATTGAAACAGTCCACGTCCCGGTGCGGTAAAGGCAGTAATCAGTTTGCTTTCCGGTGTTAACGAAACTTGCCAGTACCCACTCTTCAAATCTAAGCTGGAAATATACTTGGCTTTTCGCAGTTTATCCAGTATAGCATTAATGAATGGAAGCGGGTGTGCATCCTTTATTGTCACTTCGTTAACTTTACGGAAGTCGATACAGTAACGGTTCTTTCCATCCTTCTTCCTTACAATCACAATCGGAGAGCTCCACGGACTGGTAGAAGGTTCTATCACTCCCTCATCTAGCATAACGTCTATCTCGGCATTGCACACCTCTTGCATTTTTGGATTCTGAGGTCGGTATCTCTGTTTTATCGGCCGGGGCTGTAGCAGACGGATTTCGTGCTCAATAAGCGTAGTTGGACCTCTAATTTTCTCAAACAGCGGGAGTTGCTGGTTCAAGAAAATATTTAACTTCTCTTCTTGATCTTTCGTCAAATTCATTCCTTCAGTAGGAACGATTTTTTCTAACGGACATCCTATGTAACCATAATCCGTGTCATCTCCTAGTTCCTCCGAGGATAACTTAGATTTTCCCAGTTTATTATACTCTTTACCATCCCTCACCTCTACGATAGATGACGAAAACACTTCGGTATTAGATTGCTCCTTGTCAACCCCTAAACTACTCAGGGTAGTTGCAGAAACTTCAGAAACACATTGCTCCTTGTCAACCCCTAACAACACCGGGGAGAACGCAGACACTTCGGAAACGGGTTGCTCCTTGTCAACCCCTAACAATACCGGGGAGGACGTAGAGACTTTAAAGACATACTGCTCCTTGTCAACCTCTAACAACACCGGGGAGCATATTCCAAAACTGCACATTGATACGAAACCAGTAACTAAATGCTGCGCTGCAATTTGCTGGATTTCCACCGTGATTCCCTATACATCAATTGGTTTTATGCTGTCGCTGCCATTATGGAATGACAGTTACTAAATTATCTATTAATTTAGATATAAGTAAATTTTCTATAAATATTTTTATGCAGGGTGATCCCATGGTATTAGTACATTTGTTTTGCAAAATGCTATCATGAAAAGTAAAATCTAGTTGAAGAAAATTGATATCCCTAAGTTGTAAACACCAGCAAGGAACATTTTAAATTTGACTTTAAAAGACGGTAGCTACACAATCCAGCCAATGGAAGCGCAGCATTTACCTACTGGTTTCGTATCAATGTGCAGTTTTGAAATATGCCACCGGGGAAAGCTCAGAAACTTCAGAAATTGATTGCCTCTTGTCAACCCCTAACACCAGAGAGGAGGCGGAGACTTCAGAAATAGATTGTTCCTTGTCAACCCCTAACAACACCGTGGAAGACTTAGAAACTCCAAAAACAGATTGCTCCTTGTCAACCCCTAACACCAGGTAGGACGCAGAGACTTCGGAAACGAGTTGTTCCTGGTCAACCCCTTACAACACCGGGGAAAACTCAGAAACTTCAGAAACGGATTGTTCTCCAGTACTGCTGTCTTCTGAGAGACGACGGTTGGTATATTTTTTACCTACCATAGGTACAGTAGCATCGCTTTCTTTCGTGGATGGGTTCACTAACTCCAATATACTTCAACAGGACTGGCTGATTGTGAACGTCTCACTAGTCTGTCTTCCATGTATATTTTCCCGCTTCCTAGCTCCAAGCGGAAATTATACTTTTGAAGGAACATTAAAATAATAATTTGTCCGTACTAACGATTAGGTATAAAAAGAAAAAATATTGATTATGATAAAAAAAAACAACTAATCTATAGAGAAACCAATTTGTATTAAGTTCAATGTCCAAGTAATGAGTGATAAATATGTACCTGTTCAGAAAATGTTTTATGTCTTTCATGTGATATCTGAAATAATGAAAGAATGGTAATAATTTATATTGTTTTCGTGTAATTTGATTTTATAAATATTGATATAATTTTAACTTATACATGTAATAATTTTAGATTTTTTTATTAACCAGAAGATGACTTCATAAGTCAAAACGTACGTCGTTATTAAATATTTTTTAAGTATATTTGACTTTTTATCCAAGAAAGTAACCAATATATATTTATATATATATATATATATATATATATATATATATATATATATATATATATATATATATATATTAACATAGCAAGGAACTTGCAACACTCTGTATACTATAATATGGAATGAAATACTACACACTATATGCAAATACAAAATTCTAGAATTTAAATTACTTTTTAAATCGTCCGAAATTGAGACAATCTGTATCATTCATCATTCAAGAGAGAAAATAAACATGAGTCAAACCGAAGAATCATAAAGGAAATTTTCAATACACTTTGTAAATACACATATGTGAAATATATAACATGATTTCTAGCCATTGAGAGAGAGCATTTTGAACGTTACATTGTATAAATGTAACAATTTATTTCTCACAGTAAGAGTCAAAACATTATGATTTGTTTTCAAAATACTAATTAGATATTGAAAGAAATTTCTCTGGTAACATTGGAAAATTATTTAGTATATGCCAAGGTAAAAAGTCAATATAATAATAACATCAAGGTTATAAATGTATGACTTTTGTGAAATGAATTTTCATTCTGAATAGATCAAATTGAAATAAAAAGAGCTGTAATTTCTAAATATTTTGGAATCTATTTTAAAGGAAGTAATATATCAAATTTGATTAGTTAAAAATACTAAACGGAATGTCCTAGAAGGATGAATGAGCAATTTGAAATGGGATTTGTCAACAAGAATTTTGATAGCCAATTTTGATTGGTGAATCAGATTTGAAATATTTTGATCAGCGGCAAGCGGACTAAAAACTAAAAAAATTGAATAAAAAAAGTTGTTGATAATGTACATTTTTGACTAGGTAGAATTTATTTTTGGTAGAATGAATGGGGTAAAAAGTAAAATTTAGAGAAGATAATTCAAAAACTATTATAAAAGCAGCACATTGGAGTGGTAAATATGAAAGAAATACATTATTCTTAAATATAACTAAACAAATTTATAAATCAAGCTGATAAACATAGATTTAACAAGAAATTGCTAAAAATTGTAATATTGTTTTTTTATGAAGTTTTTGTAAATGAATAATGTATTTGTTTTTTTCTTAATATTAAATAACTTTTTTCATTTGAAAGACTTAAAAATGTATTGTTGAAAAATTTCATTTCTCGATGATTGCTCCATCTATTATTTAACAGTTGGCATTATTGACCAGACGCTTCTCAATTAGAGAGGGGTTTTGAAGTGAAATATACAGGACCGTTCTATAGGATTTTATAAAGAAATTAAAAGCAAGTATTTTTGATTAAAATTTTTTTCATTTAAATACAAGGATTTTATTTTTTGGCGTTTATAATTAAAATTAAAATAGTTTCATTTTACCATATGAACCCAATCCTGAGATCATAGAGTTTTCATGTAAAGTATAATCATTTTATGACATATTTCAAATTTTTCTAATATACCGGGCAAACCAAAACTAATAATTCATATTAACTAAACTAAAATAAAAATAATAACAGTACCACAGGAGTACTAATCCACAATAATTTGACGCACGCAACGTGGGGCAAATATAAAATTTTTGTAAATAATAATAAAAAGGATTGAAATAATAATTTTTGACTGTATTAAAAAAATTAAATAAATAAAATGGAAAGGAAAATGACATTAAGGAACGGTAAGCAGGTAGGAGTTGAAAGTAGATCTGATGAAGAAAGAGAAGAAAGGAGTAATGGAAGAGGAGATTTTCAGGTGCAATACTTGGAACAGGGGAGATAACATTTAGAGGGAGATATTGCAGAACAAGGACAGGAAGAAGAATATGCACCATTGTCAAAAGAAACAGAACAAGAGGATAGACAAGAGTATAAAAAACAAACAGAAGGAAAAATACAGGGAAACGGAGAAAAAAAAGAGGAAATGGATGTAATAAGCATGTTTAAAATGATGATGGGAAAGATGGACCAAAATAGGGAAGAAATGAAACAAGATTTGAATACAAAAATGGACCAAAATAGGGAAGAAATGAAACAAGGTTTGAATACAAAATTGGACCAAAATAGGGAAGAAATGAAAGAAATAAATACAAAGATGGACCAAAATGGAGAAGAATTAAAACAAACAAAAGGACCAAATAATAAAATTAATGGAAGAGAAATTGGGACAGGTTGAGAAGAAATTGGAAGAATCAAACACATACATGGAAAACAAAATAGAACTCACTAAACAAGAAATAAGAGGAGATGTGATTGGAAGGATCACGCAGATAGAAAATCTACAGATTAACAGAATCAAGGAAATAGAGGAGAAAGAAAAGGATTTCAAAGGGGAGATTCAGAGAGAAGTTAAGGACATTAAAATGAGAGTTCAGGACACACAAGAAAGAATGGGAAATCTAGAGGGAAAATGGGACAGAACCTTGACTGAATTTCAACAGAATGTTGAAGGAGCATGTAAAGAGAAGCAAAAGTTAGAGAAGGTGAAAACAGAAAAGAAGATTAGGGAAATACAAAAGGAGATTGAAATTATGAAAGGAAAAATTGAGTAAACTGGAAGTAGAATTCTCAAAGAAGAACCATCAAAGGAAACACTGGAAATGACAAGAAAATTGGAAGACATGGAAGAAAGGCTATTTTACTTACAGGAAAAACATGACCAAAAAGGAAACAGAGGAGAACATAAATTTGAAGGGGATAACAGGAAAATACACCCAAAGGTGTTTATAAAAATTCTAAAGAATAAAATAAGAAATATACAAAATAAAGAAGACATAAAAGAAATGATAAGAGAAAACTTGGATAATCATGCGTTGGTATGGTACACAAGTAAGGAGGAAGATTTTAATAATTTTGAAGATTTTGAAGAACAATTCATAAAATACTTCTGGGGAAATAGTGCTCAAGCAAGAGTAAGAGAAAAACTTTACTCAGGCAAATATGAGGCAGGAAGAGGAAATAGCATGAATGATTATGCTATGAAAATATTCATGAATGCTAAAATCCTAGATCCACCCATACCAGAGGAGGAAATAATCATGTTTATATCCAGACATTTTAAATGCGAGATAACTGAAACGATTACCATTCGGAATGTTAAAAATATTGAACAATTAAGTAGCTATTTACAAAGACTAGAGAGAAATAGAGTGGATAATAATAACTATAACAGGAATAAAAATAATAATAGTAACGATTTTAACCGAAATAATCAATATAATAATAACAGTAACAATTTTAATAGAAATAATCAATACAATAACAACAATAACAATAATTATGAGAATAATATATTATATATATATATATATATATATATATATATATATATATATATATATATATATATATATATATATAATCAAAATAGCAGGAGAGATAATTATGAACAAAGTTATAATAGAACAAATAACAAAAACAATAGAAATTATAACAATGGATATTACAACAGAAACAATAATTCAGGAAATAACAATAATTATAACAGAGATTTTAACAATCAAAACAACTATAACAGGAACTTAATAATAACAATAACAATTATAGAGAACAAAATAATAGGAGTGGACAATATGAAAACCGACAAGAGAAGAAAATAGAGAACAAAGAAAATACTATAGGGAGGAAGAAAGAGGAAATGAAAATAGAGGACAGAGAAGAGTAAACAATATCCAAAGAAGAGAAGAGAGAGTGACATCGGTAGAACCGGAGATAATCACTGAACAAGAGCCCGATCAAAATTTTGGATCGAGCACATACCAAATGTAAGAAATATCATCTGTACATATGAACATCCAAGGGAATATATTAAATTTGGGAAAGATTTGGAATTAAAAGAAATAATGAGATTAATAAAAATAAAAGGACAATTAAATGGGAAACAAGTCAAAATATTAATAGATACAGGTTCGGAAGCGTCCATAATTAAAACAAAATTAATAGAAGAAAATATTGAAAGTTATGAAAATAAGCCAATCAAAATACCTAAAACTACATTAATAGGAGCAAATGGAAAGACATTGTGTGAAATTAGCAGATCTATAATACAAAGGATTGAATTAAAGGATGGGAAAGAATTTGAGATGCAATTATTGTTAGTGGATAATTTAGAAACAGACATAGTTATAGGAATAGATGAATTAACAAAATATAAGGCAAGAATTGATTTTGAAAAGATGGAGATAGAATTAAATGGTAATAGAGCTGAATTTGAGGAAGAGAATATGGAAGAATTGGGAATTGAAGAGGATAATAAGAAGTTATGGAATATAGAAAGGAGTGGAAATATGGAAGAATTGGCAATTGAAGAGGATAATAAGAAGTTATGGAATATAGAAAGGAGTGGAATTATGGAAGAATTGGAATTAGTGTGTGGAAATAAGGAATATGAAGAGAACGTGAAGAATTTGATAATGAAGTATGAAGGATTGATTAAAAAATAGATGAGAATGGCAAATAATTATGTACATAAGATAGAAGTTAGGGGAATAGAAAATTTCAGAATAAGAACATATCCCATACCTAATAAATATAGGAAAGAAGTTGATTCAAAAATACAAAATATCTTAAAGACAGTATTATGGAGAGATGTAACACACGAAATATAAATCAATAAACTATACCAAAATAAGAGACTCCGAGAAATGTATAAGCAATAAGACGCATAACATAACACTAAAGAATTTTAAAGAATTTTCAAAAGTGGATTTATAACACGATTTTTTTTAACTAATTCCTTTGGACGAAACTTGTAAATGAAACTTGTAACAAAAAACTAAGAATTTTTATATTTGATTATAGTATTGTAAATACATTAAAACTAATTGAAGAGGATACTGCAACACAGGATTCCAGAATCATATTTGTAACAGCGATATGAAATAAAAAGAAATTATATTATAATCAAAAATGAAGGACAATGTTAGAATATATTATTTGAAGTAAAATTTGCGTTCATAAAATGTTCCTTATATAAAAATTTAATAAACGCAAAATTAAGGGGATGTTAACATAGAAAGGAACTTGCAACACTCTGTATACTATAATATGGAATGAAATACTACACACTATATGCAAATACAAAATTTTAGAACTTGAATTACTTTTTAAATCGTCCGAAATTGAGACAATCTGTATCATTCATCATTCAAGAGAGAAAATAAACATGAATCAAACCGAAGAATCATAAAGGAAATTTTCAATACACTTTGTAAATACACATATGTGAAATATATAACATGATTTCTAGCCATTGAGAGAGAGCATTTTGAACGTTACATTGTATAAATGTGACAATTTATTTCTCACAGTAAGAGTCAAAACATTATGATTTGTTTTCAAAATACTAATTAGATATTGAAAGAAATTTCCTGGTAACATTGGAAAATTATTTCGTATATGTCAAGGTAAAAAGTCAAAATAATAATAACATTAAGGTTATAAATGTATGACGTTTATGAAATGAATTGTCATTCTGAATAGATCAAATTGAAATAAAAAGAGCTGTCATTTCTAAATATTTTGGAATCTATTTTAAAGGAAGTAATATATCAGATTTGGCGAGTTAAAGGAGTCACAAAGAAAGACAAACCAAGAAGTACGAAAATAAGAGAAGACCTTGAAATAGAATCAACACTTAAATTTATTGAAAAGAGACAATTAAGCTGGTGGGGACATTTACAAAGAATGAACGATACAAGACCAGTTAAAAAAGTATGGCAATCAAAAATACAAAAAAGAACGAAAAATGGAAGACCAAAACAAACATGGGATGGTGTTATGGTAGGCATAATGCAAGAAAAAGGAAAAACATGGACAGAGGCAAAAATAACGGCAAGAGATAAAAAACAATGTGCTAAATTTGTACATGAATACAATTCTATCTGAACCAAAGCATCGATGAAAAAATGGATATACGTTTTAAGTATAATGCGATGTAATTGAAATAAGTATAATTGTAAAAGTATACCCTACACCATATACTATGGTAATTGGGTTTCTGATAATATATATATATATATATATATATATATATATATATAATATATCAGATTTGATTAGTTAAAAATATTAAACTGAATGTTCTAGAAGGATGAATGAGCAATTTGAAATGGGATTTGTCAACAAGAATTTTTATAGCCAATTTTGATTGGTGAATCAGATTTGAAATATTTTGATCAGCGGCAAGCGGATTAAAAACTAAAAAAATTGGATAAAAAAAGTTGTTGATAATGTACACTATTGACTAGGTAGAATTTCTTTTTGGTAGAATGAATGGGGTAAAAAGTAAAATTTAGAGAAGATAATTTAAAAACTATTAGAAAAGCAGCCCATTGGAGTGGTAAATATAAAAGAAATACATTAAATCAAGCTGATAAACATAGATTTAACAAGAAATTGGTGAAAATTGTAGTATACTAACCATAAACTTTTATCTGTATGAGCAAGTGAAGTTTTGTATCGTGGGAATGGTATCTCCACGATACATTTGAGACAGAGCTGGACTATGGAATTCCATCTAAAATGTATTGATGTGGATGAAATATAACATCAATTTTGGCTATTACCCAAGCACAACAGACTGTGTGGTGTTCCAAGAAGTAATCTAAAAAAACAATCAATGAGGTGATTTAAAGGAAAAAGTGAACAGGTATTTAAAACTATTTCATTTAAATAAAAAAGGTTAAATAAGCTCACTTGTGTTGTGCCAATATTTGAACTTTGATATTTCATACACTTTGTCCATCGTTATATCCGCCATCTTATATCATAGAGAATATTGTTACCATCCTCCGATTTTAAATGTGTATATAATGTTGCATAGTTTGTACTTACATATAATAATAATTCATTTGAGTGTATGTGTCTTTGAATGAATGATCATCGTAGATAGGTTGTTTTTTTATGAAGTTTTTGTAAATGAATAATGTATTTGTTTTTTTCTTAATATTAAATAACGTTTTTCATTTGAAAGACTTAAAAATGTATTGTTGAAAAATTTCATTTCTCGATGATTGCTCCATCTATTATTTAACAGTTGGCATTATTGACCAGACGCTTCTCAATTAGAGAGGGGTTTTGAAGTCAAATATACAGGACCGTTCTATAAGATTTTATAAAGAAATTAAAAGCTAGTATTTTTGATTCAAATTTTTTTCATTTAAATACAAGGATTCTATTTTTTGGCGTTTAT
This sequence comes from Galeruca laticollis, assembly GCA_963921935.1. Taxonomy (NCBI): domain Eukaryota; kingdom Metazoa; phylum Arthropoda; class Insecta; order Coleoptera; family Chrysomelidae; genus Galeruca; species Galeruca laticollis. Next base: position 31,176,067 of record OY998183.1, on the reverse strand, counting down.
AATTAAAATTAAAATAGTTTCATTTTACCATATGAACCCAATCCTGAGATCATAGAGTTTTCATGTAAAGTATAATCATTATATGACATATTTTAAATTTTTCTAATATACCGGCAAACCAAAACTAATAATTTATATTAACTAAACTACATTACAATAATAAAGGTACCACAGGAGTACTAATCCACAATAATATATACATTTAACATGCGGTCATTAGAGACGAAGCGGGCAGGACATAAGCGAGAGAGGTTTTATCAGCAAAAGCAATGTTTAATAAAAAAAAATGTTAAAAGCAAACTCCTATTTTACAGGTCTTTTCAATATACTGGTTAATAATTAAAATAAATAAAACGGATTCTACATGGATGCTAGCAAACTGTTCAATCACTTTCAATGCACCCGGTATGTAGAATTAACATGAGTATTGAGTACCAAAAGTCTCCGGAGATCGGGAAAGGAAATACGAAAGGGGGGGGGGGGTTCGATTCTTGAATAAAACTGTCGAAAAGCTCTGGCCAAGTGGCGGGACACTTTCTGGAATTATTCCGGAACGGGAGGAACTTTTACTCGGGAATACTACAGGAATTTTCGGATCCGTGAATCAAAATATCGAAGAGCCCTGGCTAGACACCTGCAAGTCTTCAATATTTCAACCGAACCGCGAATTTGAGGATCCGGACTAGATATTAACGGTTGAGATCCGGGAATTAAAATATCCAGGAGCCCTGGCTAGACACCGGAAGTCCTCACGATTTTAATTCGAACGGAATTTACGTCTTCTAATTAAAATATCAAAAGAGCACTGGCTAAACACCTGGAGGTCTTCAATATTTCAACCGAAACGCAAATTAGGGAATCGGGACTAGATACTGACGGTTGAGATCCGGGAATTAAAATATCGAGGAGCCCTGGCTAGACACCTGGAAGTCCTCAAGATTTCAATTCGAACGGAATTTACGTCTTCTAATTAAAATATCAAAAGGGCCCTGGCTAGACACCTGGAAGTCTTCATTATTTCAACCGAGACGCAAATTAGGGAATCAAATTAACATTCAATAAAATATTTTCCAGATCTTAAATGTACCAGCTCTCGTTATATTTTTGATATATCGCAAAACCTCTAATGCTTGTAGTAAAAATGAAATATCTAATATTCAAATAGAAATTCAAATACCTATTGAAAAGACCATTTATATTATAATTTCCAAATATTCTTACCTTCACAGTTATCGCTTTAATTTTTTTTTATTTAAAAAGAATTACTCAAAACAACTAAAAGAAATGGATAACAGCTTGAATAAATATTTACGGTCGGAGCGTTGTTCTACTGCTGGCGGTCAGAACTTGGGACTGGATACAACTGTTTAACTGTCGACTCTCGTCGCTAGCACCTGCCAGGTTTCAGACTGCTGTCCACCTCTCTTCGCTAGTTCGACTTGCGCGCTCTTTACTTTGTATTCCGTGGTAGGGGAAAACATAAATCCTACCATCGGCTCGCGGTCAAAATTTGAAATTTTGAATAAATATCCGGAATGAATATTTTATATCAAAGTAATTTCTACATATATAACGGGTTATAAGCAATATTAAATAAAAGTAGATTCGGAAACTTAGAATAATTAGTAACGAGAGAAAAAACTTCGTTACAATTTGTTCAACACTTTGGGCAAACCCTAAATATTCCAACCGCCTCCCACCACCCATATCGGCGTTGTAGGTTTTTCTTCGGTTTTCCTGTAACATGGTGAATTTATTCACTAGCCAAATGGACCGAGGAATCAACGTAGGGAACAAATACAGCCGCAGTTGTACCCGCTCTATTGCTTGACGATCGATTATTATTATTCAACGCTGTACGAACGCTAAATATCCCATATCCCCGCAGGCACGTCTCCACGACACATTTTAAACTAATTTCACAAACACTCAATTCCATACACTTTTTAAAAAATGTCTCCTATAGGTACACTTTTCTCACTAAAATTTCCAAAATTCAATTAAAATGACAAATTCTTAATATCCCTATCTTGAAACACCGGTGACATCCCCAATTCAGTAAAAATAATCTATCTCGCTTATTATAATTTCCGACACCTAGCCAGCCAACCACATATCATATGTATCGGCAGCGATGCATGGTTCGTCTTTCACCACAACGTCCCAATTCTAGACACTTTTGTCACACTTTTTAAGCTTCGCTGCTTCCAAATATCAATCCCCGATACAACCTTTCCTCCGAACACTTTCTAGCGAAAAGCCCGCTCCTGAATCTCAATTCTATACACCTTTTTGAAATTCTTTTTTCATTTTTTTGGTTGACAATATTACTGAAATAAGTTCTTTCATTTGATAAAACCCACTTCTTTATTTCCATTAAAAAAATAATAGCTGTGGGTTATATATTTTGTCATTATTTCTATCGTTATAGGGATGTTCATGTGAGGTTAATTAAATTTTTCCTTGTTTGACAAATAAAAGTATTTTCTTACAAAATAGCTCTGCCTAACATCGAATAAATTAGACTCCCTATATAACTGATTAGTTGGATAAAAGATAGGTTTTTGATAAATTAATTACAGAATCCATTTTTGTATTATATGAACATAGTTTAAATATGAATCGTATACCCCCCCCCATCGCAGAATACCATAATTTGGCTGCGACACCATTAAACAAAAATATATAGCTCTCAAGCTGGCAACAGGAAAAAAATCTCTTAGATATTCAAATTTTGGTAAAAAACCCATTATTTTTTAACAATTTCTTTTACTTGTAGTTCCCAGCCAAGATGTCGATCGACATTAACGCCAAGATACCTTATAGTTTCCGCTTCCGTAATTTGTTGACTGCAGTCTGTATTTAATGGACTTAAATGTGGCAAGTCAATGGTAAATAGCAACTTTTATTGTAGTTCAGTGTTAGTTTATTGTACTGGAACCATTTAAAAATTTGCGGAAAGTCAGTTTCAGCAAAACTTATTATTTTCCCGATGAGTTGATGGAAAATAAACTGTTCACATATAAAATAAAAAGAAGTGACTCTAAGACGATTCCTTGTGGAACTCCAAATGTAACTTTCCCTGGTATGCTAATCGTATCGTTAATTTCTACATATTGCACTCTATCTGAAATATAGCTTTTAATTAAGTTATACGGAGTTCCTCTTATTCCATAGTTTTTTATGACATAATGTATCGAAGGCCTTAGATAGATCCAGGATCCAAACTGGAAATGATAAAAATAATGCTGTTCCCAACTCGTCTATTCAATCAGTTATTTCAAAGACTGACGTGTCAGCTGCTTTAATGAAAATGAATACTGAACAAAAAATTGACGAAGTCATAAATTTGAATGAGAATAGCCCCAGAGAAAACTACAATGAATGGAGAGAAGTTCGAGGAAAAAGAAATAGAAAACAACTTGTTGTTGGAAATAATAATGAAATAACTGTAAACGGCAAGGGTATTAAGGGGGTTCCCAAATTTGTGGATCTTCATATTTACAGAGTGGACCCCAGCATGACAGCAGATGATTTACGTGAAATAGTAAAACCACATTTCCCGGAAGTAGTGGTAATATCATTAAATTCGAAATATCCGGAGATTTACAGCTCTTTCAAAGTAAGTGTATATGGGTAAAACTTTAATACTGCGATGAATCCAGCAATATGGCCTCATGTAGCCCATATCCAGCAGTTTTTTCAGTTGCGTCCAAAGAGACTTCCCCAAGTCTAGAACATGTAACTCCAGTGTATTCTCGAAGTTATATATGTGGAAATGTATGTAAGTGTACTTATACAGAAAAATCAACTAAAACCTTTGAAATCATAAATGTGAATTGTCAATCCCTGACTAATAAGACCAATAGAATTGATTTAATATTGGAATGTAACAAACCTGATATTTTGTGCCTTTCTGAAACCTGGTGTAATAATGATAATATTGATTTAGTGAGATTTAACGATTATATGTTGGCTACTCATTTCAATCGTCTCAACAGAATTCATGGTGGGGTTTTGATACTTGTAAAAAAGATGATTGAATTTAAAAATCTAGACTTTGTGAATAATTTATCAATTGATATTGACTTAGAAGTATGTAGTATATCCTTTTTTTGGAAGAAAGAAGCTGTTGTCTTGTGAATATATAAATAGGTCCCCATCAGGAAACATTGAGATATTCATGGACCGACTTTTTAAGGTCCTAAATTTTTGTTTCAATAATTATGATTGTACTATTCTTTGTGGATACATGAACATTGATTATTTGAATATATCACGTGAAAGAACATTATTAATTGACTTGATGGGGAGTTTCAACTTAAACTCAAAAAATTGTGAGCCAACACGGATTTTCACAAATAAAAACATGAAAACGACAAAAACTAAAGTTGACTACTTTTTAACTAATATGACGTTTGAATACAATGAAATCGTGATTGATATTCAGCTTGGGACCAAACATTTGTGTAAAATATCGTACGGGTATAGTATGTACATTTTGCGAGAATAAGCTGAATAACAGAAAGACAAGTTTTAGGAATGTATCATCATCCAATTTACTCATCTAGACAATGAAAGTTTTCTGTCGGTCTATGTATATCTAAATGATAAAAATATCTCAAGTGCTGATCTTGTATATAATGAATTTTTAGATACTATATGTTACCATATTGATTTTATTTGCCCTATTTTAACAAAAAACGTATCTAATGTAACCAGAAAATCATGGGTTGATCGCGATCTTGTGCGGATGGGTAGTTATCCTAGGAATTTGTTTTGGTTAACAAAATTTTCCGCAAATCCCGATGATCATTCAAATTATAAGAGGTTAAAACATGATTATGTCACTGAAATTAACAAATCAAGAAAATTGTTCTACCAAAAAAGTCTTGAAAATAAAAATGTAAAAGAAAAACAAAAATATATATGGCGAACAGTACAACACAAAATTGGAAAAAAGAGACATTCTACTATTGATACCATTGATATAAATGGTAAAATAACTCAAAATAAATACGAAATTGCTAATTTGTTTGCCACTTTTTTTGCAACGAATACTAAAAAAGCAATAAATACCCACTTTGCTAACTGTGGTTTTGAAAGTTATACGACAATGTATATCGCTAATACTTTTTATTTCAAACCTGTTATCCCTGAAGATGTATTGGATGTAATTAACTGCCTAAAAAATGTGAATGCCGAGGGTGTTGACTGTCTTTCGACAAAGATCATTAAAAGTATAGGTCCACAAATCGCATGTACTCTAGCAGACATTATCAACTACTCAGTGGAAACAGAAACTTTTCCATCAAGTCTAAAGATAGGAGTTGTTTCACCAATACATAAAAAAGACAGTCTTCTCAGCCTTGACAATTATCGGCCAGTAACTGTCCAAACTGTGATATGTAAAGTAATAGAAAAGTGTATTTATAAACAAATGCTTTCTTTTCTCAAAAAGTATAATGTTATATTGGACCATCAGCATGGTTTCTTACCTGGCAGATCGACGGAGAGTGCATCCGTGGCTCTGCTTAATTTGATCCACACCTCATTGGATATAAAGAGGTATGTGGGGGCGCTCTTCTTTGATCTTTCAAAAGCTTTTGACTCGGTTCGTGCTGATATAGCAATAAATAAACTACGAGATGTAGGATTTCGGGGCAAATTTCTATCGTGGCTGAAATCATACTTAGAAGCCCGCAAACTTATTGTCAGAATTGAAGATCAGAAGTCCCTCCCCCAACCTGTGGAAATTGGCGTACCTCAGGGGTTATGTTAGCACTAATCATTTAATACTATATGCAGATGACACCACATTGGCAATTGATTCTGAATCTCCGGATGAGCTGCTATTAAAGATGAATGTTCTATCAAGAGAATTTATCAGTTGGTGTGAAAGAAATTCTTTGATAGTAAATTCGACAAAAACCATCCTCATGCATTTTTCTACAAGAACATATATTCCTGAGTTGGAACACCCATATCAACCACATTTGTAAAAAATTATATAGTAGTTACTTTGCAATATTACAGCTAAAAAATATATTTACAGCTAGTCAACTGATCAATGTTTATTATGCAATAGTATACTTTCATATTTCCTATAATCTCATTCTGTGGGGGGGGGGGGGGGGTGCGGTAAATGCCTCGAGGATTTTTATTTCTCAAAAAAGGATTTTTAATTTAGATTATAGAGAAACATGTAGAAACCATTTTAAAGATTTCGGTGTACTAACTTTTTATTCGATTTACATCTACAAGTGCATATTATATGCAAAAAGTAATTTCAGTGAATTTAGTATTAATTCTGATTTTCATAATTACTCAACCAGATCTGGAAAACTTATACGGCCACCGAAACATGAAACCTCATTGTTTGGAAAAAGTCCTGTCTATAAAGGAATTCAATTCCTTAATCATTTGCCCAGCTGTATAAGAGGTGAGAGCGATTTCAATGTGTTCAAACAAAAACTTAAAATTTTTTTAATTGTCGAATGTTTCTATGATGTGTCAGAGTTTTTAAGCAAACGATTTTAATTTAAGTGTTTAATAAGTAAGTCGTTTTCAATGTAATATCCTCTTCTCTGTTTGACCTGTCCTATATCATGTACTATGATCAAAAAGGATGAATAAAGTATTATTATTATTATTATACTTATAGTTGGAATTTTTTTGTTCATGTATATAAGAAGTAAGATTGTAAATTGCATCTTCCGTGGATGTGTCCTCTCTAAAGCAATATGGCTTTAGAGAGTCCGATAGAATGTTGTATTTTTTCAAAAAATTAAATAATCTATTTTTCATTAGCCTTTCTATTATTTTAGAGATATTAGAAATTCATGAGATGGGCCGATAATTTTACATTTTAGTTTTATCTCCTGTTTTAAAGAGTGGTTTAATTTTTCCAGTTTTAAGATATGTAGGCCATTGACCAGTAGTAAAACATTTGTTTATGATGAAATTTAAAGTTGCCACTATTGCCGGTGCTATTTGTTTGAGAGTTTCAGATCGAATATTGTCGATTCCGGGAGATTTCTTATTTTTTAAGTTGTTCATAATTGAAATTATTTCAACCTTATCAGTTGGATATAGGAACATTGTATTTTGTAGTGAATTGATATCTTCATTAAAATGACCAGTATCTGGAATTTATTCAGCTAATCTTTGTCCTACACCAGCATAATATTTGTTGAATGAATTTACTATTTCCTTTTTATCTGTTAGTTGGGCTCCAATAATTACATTTATAACAGGAATATTTGTTTTAGGCCTACTTTTTCCACGTATCCCATTAATACATTCCCATAGCGATTTGGACGAGTTTTTATTTTTATTTATATGATCGATGTAATAATCTTGTATATTTTTTTTTAGTTTATTAAAATTGTTTTTGTAATAGTTATATTTTTCTTTGATTTCTTTATTTAAATGGTTTTTAGCGTTAATCTATTAAGTTTATTTTTTTCCTTTATTGATGTAATCAATACAAGTGTCATGCATGGTTTTAAGTATCGTGTATTATTTTGAATCCTAATTTTACTTTTCCGCCTAACCTATCTAATATGCGAGAAAAGTATTGGTTTACCCCAAAAACAGTTGGCATTTTGAAAAAAAAATGTTGAGTTCTTTTTACGTTTTTCATCAAGAACAACACGAAAAAACAGTTTATAGAAAAAAATCCTGTGTGTATGTCGTCGTCGTTGTTGTCGACCACTTTTCGTTACATTTCTTGTTAGCACGATACAGCCTCCGGAGTGGAACAAGTCACCAATTTTATGTTCGAGTATTGCTCAGAACATCTCACAGATGAACCCCATTGATTTTCAGCTCACCAGAGCCAGTACAACGGGTGCTATGGTACTTGAAGTACGACATTTTTATCATTTTTGAGAAATTTCCGTTTGTTAGCAGGATACAGCCTTCGAAGTGTAGCAAGTCACTAATTTTATGATTGAATGTTATTCAGGATATCTCACAGATGAACCCTATTGATTTTCAGCTCACCAGAGCCGGTACAACAGGTGCTATAGTACTTTAAGTACGACATTTTTGTCATTTTAGGAGAAATTTCAGTTTGTTAGCACGATACAACCTTCGGAGTATACACAAGTGACCAATTTTATGATTGGATATTATTCAGGGCGTCTCAAAGATAAACTCCATTATTCAGCTCATTAAAGCCAGTACAACGAGTGTTATGGTACTTGAAGTACCAAATTTTTGTGATTTTTGGAGGGTTTTCATTTTGTTAGCACGATACAGCCTCCAGAGTGTATACAAGTGACCAATTTTATGATTGAATATTTTTCAGAGCATCTTATAGATGAACCTTATTGATTTTTAGCTCACCAGAGCTAGTACAACGGGTGCTATGGTACATGAAGTGCCACAAGTTTGGTGCTTATTGGAGAAATTTCGGGTTGTTAACACGATACAGCCTCCGGAGTGTATACAAGTGACCAATTTTATGATTGGATATTTTTCCAGGCGTCTCACAGATGTACCCTATTAATTTTTAGCTGTCTAGAGCGAGTACAGCGGGTCCTATAAGTCCAGATATACTACATTTTCGGATATTTTTGGAGAAATTTCGGTTTGTTAGCACGATACATCCCCCGAAGTGTATACAAGTGACAATTTTATGACAGAATATTACTCTGGGGCATCTCACAGATGCGGAAAAGTAAGTTTTAATCTTTAAAACCGTTTATTTTTGTATTTTTTTCAACGTACAGTTTTAGTTTTGTAATAAGATTATTTGACATTGAAAGTATCATAATTTGTTAATAATTTGAATTTTCTAGAATTAATTACACTTTTATTTGGACTCATTTGAAATGTCAGCGAAATAGGAAGATGGAGGATTTAGTTTTCAATTCTAGATTGTTGTTTCTGCAGTTCATGAAAAAGTGATCTAAACAAGTACGACTTGGTAATCTAGTTTCATTAATATGAGATACAAAAGCATAATAACTAAAAATATTTTTATATTCGTCTACAGGTTCGGTGTCATCTAGCAAATTTATGTTTATATCGCCAGTAAATTCATTTATATCATTCAAATTGAAATTAAAATTGAAGAAAAGATTAATTAAATCTGAGCTGAAAGCTTTAGGACATGTACTTGTAGATCGGTAAAGAGCAATTATATACATGCTTAGTTCGTTTAGTTTAATATTAACGATTACAGCTTCACTGTTACCTATTAACGGAATGTTATTTTTATATTGAATATTTGACTATAACTCCGTCGCTTACACTCGATGTTCCTTCATTATATATGCAATCATAGCCCTGAATTTGAAATAAACTCAAATCAGACAACTGTCGAGTCTGTGAGAAAAATGGCATCAAAATCAACAGACACACTATCTAGCAAAATATACAGATTTAAAAAAAAATTTGCATACCATTTATATTCATATGAAATATTTTGAAGTCATTATCATACACATTTGATTAGAATTAGAATAATAATTTTGTGTGCAACTATAGGTTCGTTTTCATAATCTCTAATATAGGCATCCATATTGTTCTAAAAGGTTAAGTATACACTTTATAAATATAGATCATCTAAAAATCATCATTTCCAAGATTAAAAACGATATAAAACAACACACATTGCATCAATTAGAACGTGTTTTTTATTTTTTATCTGTAGCCTCTTTTGTTTTTTAAAGAGTGTCTGGTGGATCTCAGGCTATTATCGAGAGAGAAAGAGAGAGAAGTTCGTGTGAGATTCTGTTGGGTGGAATGTTTTTGGATGAGTTGAACTTTTCTTGGGTGCCCTGCTATAGGATTTGTTTCCTCTTCAGGGCTGGTTGGGGGGGGTGTGTTGGGGGGTTTTGTGCGCGTTGGCCGAGAAACTGAGTTAGGGGTAAAAAGGTGTCTAGTAAGATTTGTTTAAAAGTGTCTGGAAAATGTGCTTTTAAAGGTGTATGGAATTTTGAGGGAATTGAGCGGGCTTTTCGCCAGAAAGTAACTGGAGGGTTGTTTGTCTTGGGGTATCTAGGAGGGTGATGTTTGGAAGCAGCGAAGCTCGATAGTGAGCGGAGAGAGTGACAAAAAGTGTATGGAATTGAGATTGAATGTTGAAGACGAACCATGTATCGTTACCGATACATAGCTGTGTGTTGGCTGGCTAGGTGTCAGAAACTATTGAAGTTGTTTAAGTAAAAGGGTGTTTTGACTGAATTTGAATGTCTCCGGTATTAAAGAGGAATAATGATGAAATATTGGTGATTGAGATTTTTATTGGTTTTGATAATTTTTTGAAAGAAAAGTGTATAGGAGACATTTTATTTAAAAGTGTATAGAATATGATAAATTGTTGAGATTTAAGAATAGTTGCGGGGACGTGCCTTCGGTGGTTCGGGGACTGTTTAAGGTGATCGGCGACATAATAACAATCTTTAAATCCAAAAATGCGGGTGCGTCGATCGTCGGTCCATTTGGCTAGTGAATAAATTCACAGAGTGTGCAGGAAAACCGCAAAAACCTGCAACACCGACGTAGGTGGTGTGGGGGCGGCATAAAAGTATAGTGTGAGTCCAAAGTGTTGAACAATTAATAGCTGGAAGGAAATTTAGAATTTGTTAGAGATGTTTGTTTTATGGATTTGGGCTTTGTTGAGAAGGTTGTTGGAGAGATTTGACAGAATTTATGTGAGAAATATTGAATTTGTCGTTATCTAATGGAGATAGGGGAGCTGTCGAGGTAGTCAATGTATTCGTCGGGGAGGTCGTCATAGGCCGTGGCTAATAAGCGTAACGGAGGAAATGGGAGCTTCCTCTGGGGGTACCTATTTAGGGGTCGTCTATTGGCGACCCACGGTGTGAGAAGGGTGTTTTTGGCGATTTCGCTGCCCGATTCGATAGTACGACTAACGTATCGGGCTTGTAGGTTATTAAGGCGTGGTAGAAGGGGCTCGATGTCTATGTTGACATATACTGTGTTGGTGGGCGAGTATGGAGCCTTGTATTGGCAGTATCTAAGGATTGACTGCTCACAAGTTCGAAGTCGTTTAGCAAGATGGTTGGGGAGGGTGCAGTAGACGTTTGCTCTATAGTCGATTATTGGGCGGATATATGTTTTATACGTATGAAGCAAGGTGAGAGGGTGTGTGCGTCCGAATGTGCCGCCGAGCGCCTTGAGAAGATTGACTCTCCGTCGGACTTTATTTAAAGTGTCCGTTAGGTCGGGCGTCCAGTTGAGGGTGTAAGTGAATTTCACTCCCAAATAGACGACCTCCTTGCGGATTTCGAGTCGGTCTCCCCAGAGCACGAGGCGGAAGTTTCTTGGTAGAAGTCGTTCGCTCTTGGTATCAGGGTGTTGGAAGACGATTGCTTGTGTTTTTTGGGGACTGAGAGTCACCCGCCATTTCCTGCACCAATTAGAAAATTGGGTCAGTAGATTTTGGGATCGAGTGTTGAGAGAGCGAATATCTGTGGCAGAAATGATTAGTGCGGTATCATCCGCATATAGCTGGACGTTATCACGGGGATGTCGTGGGACTGGTGTATCATACGTATAAATAATGTATAGTAGAGGAGCGAGTATCGAGCCCTGCGGAACGCCGGTTTGGGGTGTAAAGGGGTCGGATATGCTATAACCAACTTTCACGCTGATCGATCGGTCGGTGAGGTAAGAATATATTAATTTGACAATTTGGTTGGGCAATCGGATGCTCAGTAGCTTTCTCACTAGTCCGGCGTGCCAAACTTGATCGAAGGCCTTCTGAACGTCCATGAGGATGGCGGCAGAACAGCGTCGTTGATTTAAAGCTCGGGTGACGATTGTTTGGAGACTGGTGGTGGCGTTCTGACAAGAGTGGCCCGGCCTGAATCCGAATTGAATTGCCGGAATTATATTATTTTCAGTGCAGAAGTCCCAGATTCGTTCTTTCAACAAGCGTTCAAAGGCTTTACCTAGGACGCTGATTAATGAAATAGGGCGGTACGATTCAGGCTTTGTGGGGTCTTTGCCGGGTTTGGGGATGAGAACTACGTTGGCAGATTTCCAACAACGAGGAAAGTAAGAGAAGGCAAGGCAGGCGTTCAGCAGGTCGCAGAGCGGAGGGAAGATCTCTTCTGGCAGGTTTTTTAGTGCCTGCCTCGAGATTCCGTCGTGCCCTGGGGCACTGTTTCTCCCCGCTCGGCACGCCAGCTGAACTCCTTCGATGGTGAATGGTGAAAGAAGCGGAGAGTTCTCATCAGGTGGGATGTGTATGTGTGGACTTCGAGTAATATTTCGAGTCATGAGGTCGGTTTTGGCGGCAAAGTCCCTGAGAAATTGGGGGTTATCGGGTGGTGAAAAGACAGTTTGTAGGTTATTTTTGAAGGCGGTGGATTTGTCTTCGGATGTGTAGATCTTCTGTCCTTGCACTTCGAGATGTGATTCAACCTTTCTCTTGAGGCCGACGAGGCGGTTGAATTTTTGCCAAAACACGCGCCCTTGTCTGAAGTCCAGTCCGGCTGTTTCGGCCTTCCATTTTCTCTGCTTTTCAGCATTGATTTCTTGTCGGACCTGGGCGTTGAGACGGTTCCATTGTGTTTTGACTGCGGGATCTCGAGTGCGGACGTATAACCTGTATAACTGTCTTTTCTGACGTATCTTTTGCAAAATTCTTTGCGGAAGTGCATGAAAATTGGTATGTACGGTGGTGAGTGGGACGACGATGTCTTGCGCATCGATTAAGAGGGATTGGAATTCTTCTGCGTGATTATCTATGTCATCAGTATTCTGATGAATGACGGGTGGTGGTAAATTAGTAGAGACGTGATTAGCAAAGGAATTCCAATCGGCTTTTTTGAAATCGCGAAATGTAAAATTTGTTGCTGGTGGTGGTATGGGGTTGTGTAGTGCGGTTTTGACCAGTAGTGGGACATGGTCGGAGGTGATAGGGTCGCTTATGAAGCATTCGTCGTCCACGAGAGTGATTAATCTGTCTGTACAGATTATGTGATCGACTATGGAGGAGCCGAGGTGACTTACTAGTGTTGGATTATTATTTCTAATCCGTAAGAGGGGGAGTGAGACGAGTTGTTCGGCGAGTAGTCTGCCGTTGAGGTTGGTGTGTGTATCACCGAAAAGAATGTTGCGTGAGTTTAAGTCACCCATTATTATGGCTCGTGGTAGAGAGGATGCATATTCGAGAAGGTCGGTTGATAGTGGTTGGTTGGGATGTTTGTAGTAGGAAAGAAATGTCGTCGTGGTATTATTCCACGATATGTCGATGGCTATGCAATCCAAATTCTGTTGAGACAGAGGTGCAGGGAGGGGGTGTGGTGACGCGGGGAGTCCGTTTCGGACGAGGAGTCCGTTGCCGTGACAGTAGAAGTTCCTGTCTAGGTGGAAGGTGGTGTAGCCAGTGAAGCGAGGAGGGTTCTTTAAAAGAGTGTCTGTGATAGAAAGTACTTGTATGTTTAGGGAGTGCAGAAGATGTTTGAGAAGATGTCGCTTCCTGGCTAGACCTTGGCAATTCACGGTCCCGGTAAGAAAGTCCATGACTTAATTTTGTCTTTTGGTGGTAAATGCAAAGTGGACGCGGTTGCCGGCGCCACTAGTTACGGAACAATTGTATCCGTAAAAGGAGGGGACGAGGTGGGTTAAGGTGTCGGCGACTAAGCCGCGGGCCGTCGGGACGGCGTTCATGATAGTAGTGGCCAAGATCTCGATCAAGATCTTGGAGTCGGTTGTCAGGTCATATAGCTTACTTCTTGGTCTAGCCAAAAATAACTACTAAACATCAGGTAGGCATAAAATGAAATGTAACTTCTGTCATTCTGACGATGATATTGATTTATCGAAACAATTGTCAATTTTTTAGAATTTTCAATAACTTGTATTATATTGTGGAATTAACTAGAGACCTTGAGTTTCATTTAAAAACACTAATATGAGCATATTCCACGAAGTAAGGGTCGAGACAGTCAATTTCATATCCAAAGAAATTACTTTTTACTTTCTAGCGCATTTGAATACAAGTTAGTCTTTAAAAATTTTCTTATGATATTATACAAATCACCCAAATTTCAAATCGTCCGCTTATTTAATAACAAAATAGCGGGCTGGCTAGTAATTTCGTTGGCAAAGTATACAGGGTGTTTCCTAAGTAATCTAAAATATTGTAGTGGACGCTTCGTCACTCCATTTTAAGACGAAAAGTTATTATAAACATGTTTGATAAGTCTTGTCGTTTAGGAGATACAGGGTGCTGAATTGTTAAATTATTTCAACTTTGATGTTTTATAACTCAGTCTGTAATGCCGGTGGAAAAATGACGTATTTTTTTTATAATTGTACTTACTCCCCTTTTTCGTTCTTTTCAATTCATAAACGTAGCCGCCAGCAATTTTTTTAAGGTGGCTGAACATTTTCATTAAAAATCACCCTGAAAAAATTCGTAGCGGCTACGTTTATGGATTGGAAAGAATTGAATTATTAAAAATCGAAAGAGGCAGGTAAGTACAATCATAAAAAAATACGGTGTTTTTCCTCCGGCATTACAAACCGAGTTATAAAACATCAAAGTTGAAATAATAAAACAATTCAACACCCTGTATCTCATTAACGACAAAACATATCACACATGTTTATGAGAACTTTTCGTCTTAAAATGGAGTGACGAGGCGCCCACTACAATATTTTAGATTACTTAGGAGACAACCGTATATATGGAGAACCTATATTTATTTAGAATTTGTACCGTTTATTTTTTGTACGAACATTTGTATAAGTTTCATTGAATATATTTTATGTCTATTCTATCTAAAACGCACAATAGAGAATAGCTTTAATGATGATACTGATCTGAAAACTAATACAGAGTCATGATGGATTCCTCACTACTTCATTATCTTTTAGATTCCTTATTCTTTTGATATGATCTTCATTAGCGTTACACCGAAGTCTAGCAATTCAAGTGAATTCAAGATTCTTTTTAAAATTTCGTGTTCACACTTTACTTATTAAAATTCCATTTCAAAGTTTTCCTTCAAAATTCAGAGCCTTACTTTTCACGGGTTTCGAATTATTCAAGAGTATGAAAAAAAACCTTCATCAAACTCACACGGCTCAATGGATCATATAAAGGAAAATTGATTTCAATCGCCCTATTTTGAGCTCTAGTTCACTCTGTAGGATTAATTGTATGTTTGTCTGGGACACCCTGTATACAGACATCACACTACTAGGACCATTAACACATGTTTGAATTTTGCATTCATCAGACTACCTGTATATTGGGACATAGCTTCCATTTTTGCTCTGCACTGTTTGGAACCGGTGGTGTAGTAATGAACAGACTAGAGTTTTTCCCAACACCAAACCGCTATGGTGTTGGGATAAAACTCTAGTGTAAACATAGCTTTTATTGCTCTCTACAACTTCTATCTAAGACATTTTTTTCCTTAGATCAAATGAGGATGCAGTTATCTTTCATACAATTATCATTAATACTCTCAGAAAGAGTTTCAACGTTTCCGAAATTTTTGTGAAATTGAATATTCTAGGTCGACTACTAACAATCCACCTAGTAATCTGATTGCAATTAGGTTTTCGGAATTTTCACAAAAAACTTGACTTCTACTATCTGTTATAGTGAAGTCGAAAAATATACCTATTCGAAAATCAACCTGAAAATTGAGTAAGTAAAGGAGCAACACTGATTCTGGCTCATTCCTTATGTAAATTAACATGGGAAATCGCCAAGGTCCATCGTGGTCATTTTTGACGCAATTTCGATCTGCGCATGCGTCAAGTCGGCCGTTAGCAATCTTGTTCCGCGCATCCACCTTCTGCTGGGACACGTTCGATATACAGGATGTAGTCATAAATATGCCATAAGGGCACTAGGACTAGGGAGGGGCGGAAGTCAGCCATCTTGTATTCTGTGACGTCACCTGCGCCATCCATCATAAAAATGTCTATTTCTTAAAGGGTTACTACAAAAATATATTTCTAAGTGTTTACAACAATAGAGCAGCTCTTATTGTAGATGGTTATATTACAATACTTTATAATAATGGTATGGAGATAATACGTTTACCTACCTAAGAAACGTTTGCAACATATACTACAAATGGTATTACGTCTTACCAAGGCAAAACATTCGCTAAGATAGAAAATTTAAAGTTTTCTACGGAGGTACGGAAGGACATTCCTTTTACCCAAGAAGATATGGCCCAAATTAAAAACATTACTATGCAGAAGTAACCAGTTCTGGAGTTAACGAGAGCATTGGAAACCATATTATAGATTTCGTCAACTGCTCAGACGCAAGATTAAAGAAAACTCTCTCTTCTACATTGGTCAAGAAGCATGGTATTACCAGATTAGAAGCTACGATATAACTACCCAATTGGAAATTCCCATGTAGAAGGCTACAGTCCTTTAGAATATTGCATAACTCTGCTACAAGATAGTAGTAAATTGTACTTCCAAAAATTCTCCGTTATACACTGTTTCGATTGCAAAAAATGTGGACAAAGTTGACCGAGAGTCTACAGAATTACCCCGAATTATTAAAACAATTACAAAAAGAATACTATATTATCTTCTAGACCTCGATATTACTCAAGACTTCTGTGGGGTGTTCCAGAAAGAAGAAATGACAAACTACTTAACAAGTAACGTTAACTTTCGTAAACATGGAATGTATCGGGAGAATTCTAACGTAATTGTAAATAGTAATAATACAGTCGGAATGGATTGCCTTACGTGGCTTACATTTAACGCAAGGGTTAAAATATACAATAAATTTATTTGTCAAATAACCATATAATAGATTTCGTGAGCTGTCCAAATAAGAGATTAAAACACCCATTTTCCAACACTTTAACCAGAGAACATGGAATTACAAGATTAGTAGCAACCATATATAATTATTCCATAGCCGATAACAAGACAGGGGAATACAATTGCTTAGAAGACTGTCTTACCTTACTGGAGAATAGCAAACTTTATTTCCACAATGCGCCATTATACTCTATCTCATTTTCTGAAATGTGGACAAAGTTGACAAAAAGTCTGCAAAACAGTTGCTGTCTTGTATTTAACAATATACTGCAATATGTATACTGGGGGAACAGTAATAGAAGGAAATTAACCGGTCTACAGATAAGTTTACCAATCGAATCCAACGCAAGAAAAAAGTTGTAAATTATTGTCTTTCTACATTTAGTTTTAACTTCTTACCTATTAATTATATAGAGATCGTAGAAGATACGAGTAATAAGGAGAAAAATGTTCGAATTTTTCAAAAATGCCATATTAAGGCTGGAGATACGTTCTTTACCCGGTCTTCCACACTGTTTAGCACTATCCCGGAAGATATCGACATCCAGGAGCTCGGACTGGTATCTACATGTAATATTATACCCAAAGTTCTAAGAAAAAGGGTAAACAAAAATAGTAAACTAATGCCTTTTGTGCTAAAAGAAATAACACCAATTTCCCATATTTCTGTATTATCTGTTAAGAATCGGAGATTAGAAATGGAGGAAACAGAATTATAGAAAAGGAAAATAGAGTATTTAGAAAATACAGCTACGGTTAAAATAGAATATAAATATTTTTGGAGAAGGAACAGAAGATAGCAGAATTGAAGGACGGACTAGAAGATTATTTCTGCACCAGGTGGAAAAACTTAGGGCCCTCTGGAGACTACAGCGTATCCGCGTTTACCGTTAACAACAAAAATAAATATACCTATGTTGGAGTTTTGGCGGATACGGAAGGGCAACGAGACGTCTACTACTTAAAGGGTTACCACAAACATACGTTGTTACGCGTTTACAATAATAGAGAAGCTCTTGTTGCAGACGGTTATGTCACATTACCATATAACAATGGAATGGAATTAATATGTTTTTCAGCCAAAAAACCATTTGCTACCTTTACTACAAATGGATATAAGAGATTTAACGATAACACATTTGCCAAAATCGAAAACTTACAATTTTACACAGGCGCATGGAAAAATATAGACGTTCCATTTACCCAAGTGGAGGTGGAGAGGGTTAACGTCGTTACAATGCAAGAAATTGCGGATAGCATAAAATTTAGGGATTGTCATCGACTAGAAGAATTTGCAGAAGGTACAGAACTGGTAATATCTGGAATTAAAAAGTTATGCATAGAGGTAGAATCCAGTATATATTAAAACTAGACAATATAAATGTTTTTCACCTTTCGAATTACTGGTTAGAACAAGAATTAGAAGAAACAGACTTAGATTATAGGATAAAAATAAAAATTGACGTGTTAAAACATACACCCAACAGAAACAAAGAACGAGTTGTATTTTGTGTATAAGTTTTGTTAAACCTGTATAAATATTCTAATAAAACTTTCAAAGATACCATTGTTTTCCAAATTTTTCCACCTTTGTTCTTATTTAATGTTAAACCATCTATCTGGAATTGGTTCCTGCAAAACATGGTGTTAAAGCTAAGCAGCCTTTGCTCTTACTAAGTAACAACCCGCTTGACATTGGAACAAGAGAAGTAGTCGGGTTTGGCGAATTGTTTTCTGCAAAACATGGTGTTGAAGCTAAGATGCCTTCCCACTTACTAAGTGACAACCCGCGGGCCATTGGAATAAGAGAAGTAGTCGAATAAGATTTGGAAATTATTAAAAGGAAACATAAAGAACCTGTGTGCATTCCATACAAAGTAGAATTGGCGGACGTTAAACTCGATAGGCTACTTAAAGAAATGCCAAATTTATTGGAGCAACTCCGGAAGGAAGATTGCTACCTAATGGACTTGGACATAACGCAGGATTTTGCAGGAATTTTTGACAAAGAAGAAATGATTAACTATTTAACATCAACTTCAACTTTTGCATCCAAGGATAGTACAAGGAAAGGTGCAACGTTATTGTAAACAACGATAAAACAGTTGGTATAGATTACCTTATTTGACTCACATCTAATACAAGGTGTTACAGGTCGCAGATCTCTTCCATTCATATTCAACAAACTTCCTTTTTTTCATTTAAGTATTTGTCAATATTTAATATTTATTGGGGTTCACTTGTACGCTGTTTATAAAGTGGAAACATAAAAGATTTATTTATCACCTCAATACATATTGAAACTTAAACTATTAAACATACATCAGTAAGTGGATCGAATTATATCGAACAACTTTTCCACCTTAAACGGTACGGCTATGTTTATATTGGTACTATCACTCTGGCCTCCTTATTAAGAATGTTCGTGAAAAATCCAGTCAACCTTCCTGACTTTGATTTTATTTGTCCGAATGGTCAAGTCCTCTTCTTCGTTTATAAACGATTGGAACAGGTTTTTATGGGAGATTCCTCGAGAATGGGTTTTTTGGTTATGAACTCGAAATCCACATAGTAATACTATAGGTATTTATTTCGTTGTTTTACAGCTCTGCGGTCTTCGAGTAACTATAAAACGGATCAGTGATAATCTGGTGTAAGATTACATGATGGTTCATGGACGTAGTCACTGATTTGTCAAACCCCACATGAGGTCACCCATTATCTAAGGTAAGTCTTTGATCAAGTAATTATCTTCCCCCCCCTCAAGAATGTTCCAATCGCACTTATAAATCATAATTTCTTTTCAGACCTTCTATTCCCATTTTATATTATGTTATTGGCTTGCTGATATTGGCATAATTCGCTGTTTCACCACCACCACCACAAAATCAACTAAGATCAGTCCAGTTAATTATATCGTTGAGAACTACCATTTGAGAACCATTAGTGTCAATTGATAGGGAATCGTACCTGGTGTATAGAGATCCGGATATATTTGTTAAATTTAATTTTGTTCATAAAATCAACGTTTATACGTACAATTAAACACCTGTAATCCGTGAAGTATACTTCGGCGGAATATCTGTTGTAATAGCTTTATAAATTCATTCACTCTTTTTTTTATCAGTTTTATTGTCTGACAAATTAGTATCATACGGTAAATTATTAAATATAGTTCCTCCTATACCGATTAATAATTGAATTTTTATTTTTTTGAAACTTGGAACTATTAGTGCGGTACATTAGTACAATAAGAGGTGGTCTTGTTGGTATTACACTCTGTAGAAAAGTTCAGACCATACGTTGAAGGCTCTAGATTCACGGTAGTAACAGATCACTATAGCTTGAAATGGCTATACAACTTCAAGGACCAAGTTGGCCGAGTTGCGAGATGGGCGGTGCGACTACAACAGTACGACTTTAACATAATTCATCGGAAGGGAACTGACCATGTGGTTCCGGATACTTTATCACGTGCCGTGCCACGTATTGACTCCGTCCAGACAGTTACCGAACACGTCCAGGACCCCTGGTACCTTCGACAATTTGACAAAATACGCAAAGATCCAGATAAGTATCCCGATTGGAGAGTAGATAACCAAAATTTGTTCAAACTTGCATAACCGACGTATCCGGAACTATCCGATACTGACTGGTTGAAGGTAGTTCCCAAGGAGAACCGCAATGCGCTCATCAAGGAACACCATGATCCTCCAACTTGCGGTCATTTAGGAGTTTATAAAACTCTAGGACGCCTAACTCAAACTTATTACTGGCCGAAAATGAGAGCCGATGTGGCTAGATTTATTCGACATTGTGTAATATGCCTGCAAACCAAACCGGAACAAAAGGCACCCAGAGGGTTGATGCTCAGTGTTGCCCCGACGACAACAAGGCCTTTCCAAATACTCAGTATGGATTTGGTAGGTCCACTGCCTAGATGAACCGCCGGATTTTCATATATATTTTCCGTCAGTGACTTGTTTAGCAAATTCGTTTTGTTCTTTCCGCTTAGGAATGCCACCGCCCCCAGGATAGCCGAGATAGTTGAGGATAATGTTTTCCTTATGTATGGAGTCCCTGAAAAGGTAATTCTCGACAACGGTAAACAATTTCGTAGCCATCAATTTATCTCTGTCCTAGATAAGTACTATGTGCACAAGGGATATTTGTCCAATTTTTCTCCGCAGGGAAACGCCGTAAAGAGATACCACCGAGTCCTAAAAACCACCCTTAGCGCATATGTGTCGGAGAATCATCGACTTTGGGACAAACACTTACAAAAAGTAGCCTGCGCCATGCGTTCTGGTCGACATGAGGTAACCCAGTTATCTCCGAATTTTGTTGTGTTTTCCAGAGAAGTGAACCTGCGTGGATGTGATCGCGACCCTCCGAAGAGATTTGATGACGTCTACGACCCACTGGTAAGAGCCAGGGCCCTGGAAACCGTCTTCTCAGATGTAGCCTCTCGAATCAAATTATCTTTCCAGAAGAGTCGGCGTCGGTACAATCTCCGAAGAAGGGATGAAAAATTTACTCTGAACCAACAAGTTTGGAAACGTGTCTACACCCAATCTGACAGAACACTAGGGATAACGGCTAAGCTGGCCCACAAGTTTGAAGGACCCTTTACGGTAACCAGAATCATGTCTCCATGGTTCTATGAGCTACAGGATGCCCGGGGAAAGAAAAAAGGCGTGTGGCACGCCAAAGATTTAAAAAGTCACCCACCGGACGAGGATGATTTGCAATCCGAGGATGAACCTTTGTAAATATTTTGTTTAGCTGTGAGTTTTATATTAGCAGGATCTATATTATAATAATAGTAACCGCATTTCTTTACGGGTTTCCTAAGGAAACCCTTCCTCAAGCTGGGGGAGAGTTGTTACAGGTCGCAGATCTCTTCCATTCATATTCAACAAACTTCCTTCTTTTCATTTAAGTATTTGTCAATATTTAATATTTATTGGGGTTCACTTGTACGCTGTTTATAAAGTGGAAACATAAAAGATTTATTTATCACCTCAATACATATTGAAACTTAAACTATTAAACATACATCAGTAAGTGGATCGAATTATATCGAACAACTTTTCCACCTTAAACGGTACGGCTATGTTTATATTGGTACTATCACTCTGGCCTCCTTATTAAGAATGTTCGTGAAAGATCCAGTCAATCTTCCTGACTTTGATTTTATTTGTCCGAATGGTCAAGTCCTCTTCTTCGTTTATAAACGATTGGAACAGGTTTTTGTGGGAGATTCCTCGAGAATGGGTTTTTTGGTTATGAACTCGAAATCCACATAGTAATACTATAGGTATTTATTTCGTTGTTTTACGGCTCTGCGGTCTTCGAGTAACTATAAAACGGATCAGTGATAATCTGGTGTAAGATTACATGATGGTTCATGGACGTAGTCACTGATTTGTCAAACCCCACATGAGGTCACCCATTATCTAAGGTAAGTCTTTGATCAAGTAATTATCTTCCCCCCCCTCAAGAATATTCCAATCGCACTTATAAATCATAATTTCTTTTCAGACCTTCTATTCCCATTTTATATTATGTTATTGGCTTGCTGATATTGGCATAATTCGCTGTTTCACCACCACCACCACAAAATCAAGTAAGATCAGTCCAGTTAATTATATCGTTGAGAACTACCATTTGAGAACCATTAGTGTCAATTGATAGGGAATCGTACCTGGTGTATAGAGATCCGGATATATTTGTTAAATTTAATTTTGTTCATAAAATCAACGTTTATACGTACAATTAAACACCTGTAATCCGTGAAGTATACTTCGGCGGAATATCTGTTGTAATAGCTTTATAAATTCATTCACTCTTTTTTTTATCAGTTTTATTGTCTGACAAATTAGTATCATACGGTAAATTATTAAATATAGTTCCTCCTATACCGATTAATAATTGAATTTTTATTTTTTTGAAACTTGGAACTATTAGTGCGGTACATTAGTACAATAAGAGGTGGTCTTGACCCACCCACTCTCCGCAGTCGAGTAGCCCGGAGCACAAAGTTGACTATACCGTATTAAAACCACCTCTTCCTGAAACCCTCTCTGGTCAACATAGAGAGGGAGGTAGCAATTGGCGCCCTAACGTGTGTATATTGATCTATAATCTTATTTATTCTCTTTTTTTGGTTGGCTTTCTTAATTATTTCAGGGTACATCCTACTTTACTAAGTACAGTGTAAGATTTTATCAAACTTTCATATATATTCGATTTAAATCAATATGTATTTATTTTGTTTTCTTTCTCTCATACATTGTATACATTTAATCTGAATCACACAATTAATGATTTACTTTAAAATCTTTTATGTATCCAATCTGTATAATAGGTAAAATTTTTTGTGGTAGAGTGGCTGTAAGTTGGAACAGTCCAAATTAGATTGCAAACTTTGCATATCGAGTGGCCTCTTTTATTGAAGTCACAACCACATCATTAAGGTAATTAGTAATTAGATAGTCCGGTTCTTTAACAAATAAATTAGTACGGGTATTTATTTATCATTTTTATATACGAAACTTAAATTCTAAACTATATACAAAATTTTAAGTAGTTCTTAGTATATATAACTAGACCTAGGATTAACCAACGGTAGCGCTTTCTCGCCTTTTTTATTTGGAAGGGAGGGGTTGATCTTCGACTTTTATATTGTAATTTTTTTATTAGGATAATACCAAGTAGTTTCACTAGTTTCATTCATATTGATCATGGAAGTTAATAGGCTGAAAAGTGATGAGCTAACTTACGAGTTACATATTAGGAATTTGCCAATTGGCTCAACTGTTGATGAGAAACGAATGGTATTGCGTCAGGCATTAAGATCCGAAAAGAAATCTGGACAGAAGAAAGAATTTTTGGTTAATTTGGATTTTACCGAAGAATTTCGGAAATGTGAACTTAAGGTTACGGAGTTGAGTCAAGAAATTGAAGTTTTCGATCCTGATAATCGAGAGAATGAACTCCGAAGAATATATTCGCGTTTAGTTCACCTATCCGATAGGTTGAATAGAATAAAGGGTCCCACAGAAGAGGAAGAAAGGAAACGGAATTCCTTGTGGTGGAATTGCCAACAATTATATGGACAGTTAAATCTAGCTTACGAAGCATCTCAATCGAATAGGGCTCCGCGGACAGCATTTATAGACCAGGGACATCCAAACACTGCTCAAAATACCCAACCTACATGTTCTGCGATGAACCGAGATTCAACTGCTAGACACGGCTCAATACTTCCTTCGTCTGCAGTCAACGCTGAAGACCGGGTCGCACAATCTCACTTGTCATTATTGGATACAGATAATCCAAGAGTTCCTCAACAATCCCGAAGTTTGCCTATCCTCGGAGATATTATTGACATCCCTATAGAAAGACCTGTTCACTTAGAGACCAACATACTTCCACCACCCTTAGCACCCATGATGCCTATCAGAAATCAAACGTTCCCTCGAGAGCAAAATCAGGCAGGATGTGGTTCACAAGCCTACAGTACCTTCGACTCTCGTTTGGCGACTTGTCAGGACTACGATAGGATACACCCAGATCCGTATCAGGTAAATACATTGCCTTATCAGTTAGGAAATTTAAATATATCCCCCATTGTTCCACCACGTTATGTACAAGGCTTGAACAATGTTCAACCCTATCCAGATGTCCATCGGTGGAATATTAAGTTCAATGGAAGAACTAGCGTCAACGATTTTTTGTTACGTGTAGAGGAGTTAAGAATATCCCGAGGAATTAGCAAGGAACAACTACTGCGCTCTGCTGCTGAATTATTTACTCAGGATGCGTTATATTGGTACCGCACAGGTAGGTTTTCGACTTGGGATGAGTTGGTGTCGCAGCTTAAGGAAGCTTTTCAACCTTACGATTATGAGTATAGTCTCTGGGAAGAAATAAGAAGGAGAACACAGGGTTCCCAAGAGAGGGTGTTGTCATTTATCACTGCCATGGAAAATATGTTTCAACGGCTGGATACCCCACCGACCGAAGAGAGTAGGGTCAACATCATAAGGAGAAATCTACTGCCCTATATCCAGACACGGTTGTCCCTTCACCACGTTTCTTCTGTAAGACAACTATTACGCTTTGGTAGAGCTATAGAAGAGACAGAAGAGAGAGTTAAAACATTTGCTCCTCCTCCAACTTCACATAGAAACTTATTGGAACCTGAATTGGCATATCATCGCCCTCAGATGTCCCATGTGTCAGCCGTGGATGTAACCGGCCGACGTTCCGCTGCTGCTTTCGTTTCCCCCGAGACTACTCCATCACCAATCACCTTGATGTCAGCCGTCGTAACGCCAACCGTCTCAACGCCACTCCCAAAGTGTTGGAATTGCGGAATAGACTCCCACAAGTTCCGTTCTTGTCCTGAACCAAGGAGAAGATTTTGTTTTAAGTGCGGACGTGATAACGTCTTGGCAAATAATTGCCCCTCCTGCTCAAAAAACTGGAGGACGGGTCGGAATTAGGTCGGTCCAGGCTCTTATCAATCGTAAATTCGACCTCCTGTAACCCATCACCGTATATGTCTATCTTATTGGATTTCGTTCTTGCACATGCTAAAAACGATAATCGTCCCTATTTATCCATTAGTATTTACGGGAAAAAATTTCTTGCACTTTTAGATAGTGGTTGTCAAAAAACCGTATTAGGTGCTCTAGGTTGGAGCCAACTTAAAAATATTCATAATTTTGTTCCGTCAGCGTCTGGTTTAAACTGTGTTGTTGCCAACGGTGGTAAATGTGACGTTTTAGGGTCAATACCTGTTCCTGTACAGCTGCAGGACAAGGTGAGACTATTAGAAATTCTAGTAGTACCAAGCCTACCACACACTATCATACTTGGCATCGATTTTTGGTTAACGATGGGTATTGTACCTGATTTGTACTCTGGTCAATGGTTTTTTAGAGCCGATAGTGAGCCAGACAGTTGTCAAATAGGTGCCATCCAATCGTTAGAACATCTTAGTGTAGAGCAAAAGGCTCAGTTAGATACCTTAGTCAATGTAAATTTCAAAGCAATGGGATCGAAACTAGGTTGCACTCACCTAGTTGAGCATGAAATTAAAACCAAGGCTCAACCAATAAAGCAACGACACTACCCAATTTCTCCTACCCTGCAACTCTACGTGAACACCGAATTGGATAAGATGTTAGCAGATGATATTATAGAACCATCCAATTCGCCTTGGGCATCTCCTATAGTCCTAGTGAAAAAGTCTGATGGATCGTATCGCTTTTGTGTGAACTACAAAAGGCTTAATGAGGTTAGCGAACGAGATGCTTACCCCTTACCTTTCGTTGGAGCTACCTTAGACAAGCTAAGGGATGCTAGATACCTCACAACGCTTGATATCAAGTCGGCGTATTGGCAGATCAAGGTTTCAGAAGCCTCACGGCCTCTTACTGCATTTGTTGTACCTACCAGAGGTTTATTTCAGTTCAAACGCCTACCTTTTGGGTTGCATAATGCTCCGGCTACGTGGCAACGTTTTATAGATAGAGTCGTAGGGGTTGAACTCGAACAGTTTGTCTTTGTTTATCTCGACGACATTATTATTTGCACTTCCACCTTCGAGAAACATCTAGAAATTCTCAGCAAAGTACTTGACAAATTGCGCGACGCAGGTTTGACCTTAAATCGAGAGAAGTGTCACTTCTGCAAACCGGAATTGAAGTATCTCGGGTATGTTGTGAATTCCGCTGGATTAATGGTGGACCCAGATAAAATCGAGTCAATTGTCAATATTCCCGATCCCAAAAATGTCACTAAAGTTCGACGAGTTATAGGTCTCGCTTCCTGGTACAGGCGATTTGTACCTAATTTTTCCAGTTTGACTGCACCTCTTACTGCCTTGCTTCGTAAAAATTCTAAATTCATTTGGGACGAAACATGTTCCGAAACGATGAAGAAAATTAAGGAGCACTTCATCTCCGCTCCTATCCTTACGTGTCCGAATTTCGATTTGCCCTTTGTAATCCAAGCGGATGCAAGCGATTATGGTATTGGTGCTACCTTATCACAAACATTTGAGGACGGAGAGAAGGTCATCGCATATTTCAGTAGATCACTTACGAAAGCAGAGCGGAAGTACAGCACAACTGAGAAAGAATGTCTCGCGGTATTACACTCTGTAGAAAAGTTCAGACCATACGTTGAAGGCTCTAGATTCACGGTAGTAACAGATCACTATAGCTTGAAATGGCTATACAACTTCAAGGACCAAGTTGGCCGAGTTGCGAGATGGGCGGTGCGACTACAACAGTACGACTTTAACATAATTCATCGGAAGGGAACTGACCATGTGGTTCCGGATACTTTATCACGTGCCGTGCCACGTATTGACTCCGTCCAGACAGTTACCGAACACGTCCAGGACCCCTGGTACCTTCGACAATTTGACAAAATACGCAAAGATCCAGATAAGTATCCCGATTGGAGAGTAGATAACCAAAATTTGTTCAAACTTGCAAAACCGACGTATCCGGAACTATCCGATACTGACTGGTTGAAGGTAGTTCCCAAGGAGAACCGCAATGCGCTCATCAAGGAACACCATGATCCTCCAACTTGCGGTCATTTAGGAGTTTATAAAACTCTAGGACGCCTAACTCAAACTTATTACTGGCCGAAAATGAGAGCCGATGTGGCTAGATTTATTCGACATTGTGTAATATGCCTGCAAACCAAACCGGAACAAAAGGCACCCAGAGGGTTGATGCTCAGTATTGCCCCGACGACAACAAGGCCTTTCCAAATACTCAGTATGGATTTGGTAGGTCCACTGCCTAGATGAACCGCCGGATTTTCATATATATTTTCCGTCAGTGACTTGTTTAGCAAATTCGTTTTGTTCTTTCCGCTTAGGAATGCCACCGCCCCCAGGATAGCCGAGATAGTTGAGGATAATGTTTTCCTTATGTATGGAGTCCCTGAAAAGGTAATTCTCGACAACGGTAAACAATTTCGTAGCCATCAATTTATCTCTGTCCTAGATAAGTACTATGTGCACAAGGGATATTTGTCCAATTTTTCTCCGCAGGGAAACGCCGTAAAGAGATACCACCGAGTCCTAAAAACCACCCTTAGCGCATATGTGTCGGAGAATCATCGACTTTGGGACAAACACTTACAAAAAGTAGCCTGCGCCATGCGTTCTGGTCGACATGAGGTAACCCAGTTATCTCCGAATTTTGTTGTGTTTTCCAGAGAAGTGAACCTGCGTGGATGTGATCGCGACCCTCCGAAGAGATTTGATGACGTCTACGACCCACTGGTAAGAGCCAGGGCCCTGGAAACCGTCTTCTCAGATGTAGCCTCTCGAATCAAATTATCTTTCCAGAAGAGTCGGCGTCGGTACAATCTCCGAAGAAGGGATGAAAAATTTACTCTGAACCAACAAGTTTGGAAACGTGGATACAGTGAGCACTTACGAGCATACAGATTAAAACAACCAGATAAATCCCACTACGCAAAACATCTACTTGACACCAATCATTCATTGACACCTAACACAGAACCAAAAGTACTGCATATTTGTGAAAAGAAACAAGAACTGGATTTCCTTGAAGAACTGGAAATTAGAAGACATATAAGAAACCCACAATATGAAGTTGTCAATGAACAGTTAAATCTAGGGAATTCTCCACTAATAAACTGTCTTCTTAAGTGATAATTGTAAAGATCAGCAGATATAGTTTTCCTGGTTTTCTATATCATTGCACAGTTATACTGATCTTAATTGGAAAAATGATATCCAGAATATCACCATAGGGCTAATAATATCTAAGCTTCAATATTTGTAATATCACATCTTCTTCTCTTTTCTATAAACATATATAAAGCCAATCACAAGTTAGGTTACTTCTTGGTCTAGCCAAAAATAACTACCAAACATCAGGTAGGCATAAAATGAAATGTATCTTCTGTCATTCTGACGATGATATTGATTTTTCGAAACAATTGTCAATTTTTTAGAATTTTCAATAACTTGTATTATATTGTGGAATTAACTAGAGACCTTGAGTTTCATTTAAAAACACTTCTTTGGATATATAACGTGGATTATTCTGTAGGCTTAAAAAGCTTGTGTATTCGAACTAAACATTTTTGCGGCTTGCTCCGTGTGAAAAAAAATTGAATACAAAATATCGTTAAAATTGGGCCACCCTTAAGTTTTATTTTCAAATACGAATCTATATTTTTAATTGCATTGTTTCTAATGCCAAGTCATGTTTCATATCTGCGTAGTGTTTACATCTCAACTACAGAGTATTTTTAAAATATTTAACTATACCGGTAAAACTTCAAATCATCAATAATTAAACAAGTTCTTGTTGTATGATCAATTTGGCATTGATTCACTTTTTACTCACTGATATTTTTCAATTACAGTTTTATGGAATTTTGAAAGAGGTTAAAATTGTTCTGGTAATAGTTCAATATTTCCAAAACACTATAGTTCAGATGAGAATACTACGCCAATATGAAACATACCTCTTGACATTCAAAAATGCAATGAAAAATACAGGTCCGTATTTGAAAATAAAATGTTGAGGGTGGCCCAATGTGTACCATACTTTCTATACAATTTTTATTCGCATGTTTGGATAGTCTACAAAAAGTTGCTATGGCAAAGTTTTGGAAAATCCTCGCAAATAAAAAGTTGTAGTTAAAAGAAGAATTTCAAAATTTTCAATTTTTGCTGTATAACTCCCGAACTAAAGAAGCTAGATTGCCTTGAATCAAATAAATGACCTCTGAAATACACAAATTTGTACCCATTTTACCATCCGTATATCTCTTACCGTTACCATGATTCCAATGCATAGACTCGAATTTGAATAGCATTGTATAAGAAGTGTGGAGAGTGACATATTCCGTACGAGTGCTGGAAATACAATTTCCAACGAGTTATGTACTCTATTTTTCATACGACTATGAATATACAAATTGTGTGAATGATCAGTGTTAAAATATAATTATTATCATGCGGACTAATAGAAAGCAAAAGTTGTTTGTCGTTAGTCCGCATTCGGTCCTCTCCATTGCCCTTTTTCCTATTACGACTAATCATATACTGGGACTTCTTGCTTCAGACGGTTTCTGTCGTACGACGAAGTCCATAATTTCTTTCCTTTGCATTTAATTATACATTAATTTAATTTTAATGACTTCTATTAATGTTGTCCAATTTTAACTTTGTTTGACGTTTGCATAGTTATGTACATTTTCCTTACTATTTTAAATAAAATTTGCCTACAGTATATTTCTTATATTACCTACTGACACATCTTGAATTCTGCTAGATGTCACGGGCATGTGACAGCTTTTCTTTCATAATACTTTTCATGTGAGATATATATTATTATAATTATATGATAGCTCAGTGTGCCGAAACTAGTTACCCCTTCAACTTGGAATAACATTACTGTAGTAGGCAGTTTGCGTTTTACTTACTGCTATTTGTCTACAGAATACATTTGAGATGGAGAGTCTTTTTCATTTACTTTAATGTAAGTTATAATCGCTGATAAACTACAAATACAAATTGAAAATCATTTTAGATATTTTTGAATATGGTAAAAATAAAGAGTCAATTATTCATTAGTAGTTTGTTTGTTCACAGAGCTGATTTCAAGTTTTATTTCGTTAATATAGATGTTAGTAGCTCTAAATATGATAAAAGAGTATATAAAATGAGTAAGTTGTGTCTCTCATTTGTAATAAACTATGTCAGTGTACAATTATAGGTACTTACAAAGACATTTTCACATCCTTCTCCACTGCACAAAAAGCATATTTCTAGCAAAGAAACTCGCACCATTATAGAATCAATCTTCGGCAAGTATTTATTTTGATGGATCCAGTCTCCATTGTGATAAAAATCGAAAAATATTATCGTTGTTCTAACAAGTTATCAAGAAAAATAGTTCATATTTATAACTGGGTTATGAGAAATAAGTTTAATTTAAAACGAATAATAAGTTTTTTAGAATGTGATTTTAGGTTTCTAAAAACTACTTTTATGTGTAAAATATAGCTTCACATGATTTGTATTAACCATCAACATCCCTATTACTAGAATATATGTTTCATTCTCCTCTCTCTAAAGAAAATAAATACATATTTAAAATTACTGGAAGTCACTTTGAACGTGATCTATACACAATATACAGGACGAACCGATTCTTAAAGAAATTTAAATCTACCTACTAATATTCGATGAAGATCCCAGTGTTGCCAAATAATAGGAAGCCACTCTGTGCGTGATCTCGATGCATTCGGGCTGTTCTATATACATATTGTGTATATCAGAGGATGCCACAGCGCTACAAATCTATACGGACGCCACTTCTACCGCCATCGCAATATATATATATATATATATATATATATATATATATATATATTGAAGCACTTTCATTTGGTTCTATTCAATTTAATAAGGATTAATAGTATTACTGAAATAAGTCATATTGATTTTTTCAATCTTGTACTTTATTAGCCATCATTTTAACGAATATTTATAAATTGTAAAAAAAAAACATGTCTAAATTACTTATAGATGCTGATAGTAAAAACAGTGAACAAAATCCTCACTATAATACTGAAGAAAATCTGACCAAAGATATTGAAACAGACGATATACTCTTTGAACCATCAGAATCGAAAATATTGAAATCTGATTCAAATACAATAGAGATTAAAATTAATAATGCAGTACATGATGTAATTTCAAAAGCATCCGTTGAAATTAGAATGAAATTCAAAATAATTTAAAAGAAACGCGTTAAATTTTCATATAGTTAGTAATTAGGTTATTTTATGCAAGGGATTTCAGGAATTTTAATAAATAGTAAATAAGTTATGTTAATATTTATATGTATAAAAATCTTTATCTCTATATGCTAATTTCTAATACAAAAATGTCATTTTCATGTTTCATATACGGCTTAAAAATTCATGGCAATATAAACAGTGAATCGTCGTTAATCACACTATATCTATACAATTGATACGATATAGAGAAGTTTCGATAGCAACCCGCAACGTGATAGATTATGATGGAAATCAAAAAGTCAGGGGGTTTTTAAAATGAAAGTGAATAGTCGTATTATAATTGATCTCGTCAAGAAGAACGTGCTAATTTACGTAAACTTTTTGGATTATTGTGGAGAAACGACCTCGTTCGAATTACAAGGAAGCATACAGTATATATCATCTGACAGAAACAGTAATAGTTTATGTAATTGGGTAATACCTTCATCAGAAAATACAAAAACTACATTAAGAATATTAAAATTGAACTTCTCAAGAAATTCCACGTGCTTGTCAATTTGAAACTTCGACAATATTCAACTGAACGTGTGCAGTAACGACATACTACCCAAACCTGTTGTACTATCTTCAAGAAACAAACTCTCCGTAACTTTAAAATATAATATACCCAGTGTTTTTTATGTGTTTGGATTGATCTGGTTGTTACAATTCCACAAATATTTGTAGAACAGCAGATTTCGTTTGTACAGACCATTCTGATTTTGGGGTGTGCTATTTGTAATTCATCAACTACCCCTTGCAGTAATATTTCTATAGATAGATGTTTCGACCCGTATAAAGACATATGTGACGGAATCATTAATTGTCCAAAAGGCGAAGGCGAAATAAATTGTTCAGAACTTTGTCCTCAGCTTATCAAATGTCCAATTGAAGATTAGTTTGAAGTGGATACAAACCTAGTAAATAAAAGGTACCATTTTAAAATATTATATTAGAGATCTCTAAATTAAAAAAAGGCCTTTATTTAAAAAACATTTTAATCGTTCAATAGTAATAATAGTTTTATTTTTTTTGTAGTATATCTGTACACATTTTCTGTTTGTAAATTTCTATGTTTTAAAAAAAATTCCTGAAATCATAATTTTGTTCATTTTAATTTCACAAACCAATAATTAGAGTAAATTTGAATGGCGCACTAGAACCCTACCCTTTGAAAGAGTTGGTATACATGTTTAATGATTTTTCAAATAATAAATAATTATAGAAACCTATACAATATATATATATATATATATATATATATATATATATATATATATATATATATATATATATATATATCGCTGTGGCATCCCCCGATATACACAATATGTATATAGATCATCCCCAATGCATCGACATCACGCACAGTGTGGCTTCCTATTATTTGGCAACACTGGGACCTTGATGGATTATTAGTAGGTAGATTTGAATTTGTGCAAGAATTGGTGCGTCCTGTATATTGTGTATAGATCGCGTACGGAGTGACTTCCAGTAATTTTAAATATGAATTTGTTTTTCTTTTGAGATATTAGAATGAAACACATATTCTAGTAATTGAGACGTTGACGGTTGTTACAAATCCATGTGAAGCTACATTTTACATATAAAAGACATTTTTTAGAAACCTGAAATAACATTTTTAAAACCTTATTACTCATCTTAAATTAAATAAAATTAATTTAAATTGCGTTATTTATAGCCCATTATCACGTGACTACGAACACCAATCAGAGGGCGATGACGTCACTGCACGAACAAGTGGACTTATTTTTGATAACGCAGTTACAAGTATGAACTATTTTTCTTGATAACTTGTCAGAACAACCATAATATTTTACGATTTTTATCACAACGGAGACAGGATCCATAAAAAGAAATAGTTGTAACTTACCGCAGATTGATTCAATAATGTTGCGAGTTTCTTTGCTAGAAACATAGTTTTTGTGCAGTGGAGAAGAACGTGAAAATGTCTTTGTAAGTACCTATAATTGTTCATTGACATACTTTATTATAAATGATAGAGACACCTTACTCATTTTATATACTCTATTATTAAATTTAGAGTTACTTAATATCTATATCAACGAAATAAAACTTGAAATCAGCTTTCTAAACAAACAAACTACCAATAAAATAATGGATAATTGACTTTTTATTTTTACCACAACCAAAAATATCTAACATGATTTTCAATTCATATTTGTAGTTTATCAGAGATTATAACTTACATTAGAGTAAATGAAAAAGACTCTTCATCTCAAATGTAGTCTGTAGCAGTAAGTTAAACGCAAACTCCGTACTACAGCATATATTATTCCAAGTTGAAGGAGCAACTAGTTTCGGCACACTGAGATATCAGGCCCTAAATGTATATATAATTCACATGAAAAGTATTATGAAAGGAAAGCTGTCACATGCCCGTGGCATCCAGCAGAATCCAAGATGTGTCAGTTGGTAATATGGGAAATATACTGTGGGCAAATTTTATTAAAAATAGTAAGGAAAATTTACATAATTATGCAAACGTCAAACAAAACTAAAATTGGACAACATTAGGAGAAGTAAGTAAAATTAAATTAATGGATAATTATTAGAAAAAGAAAGAAAATATGGACTTCGTCGTACGACAGAATCCGTGTGAAGCAATAAGTCCAGTATTTGATTAGACGTAATAAGAAAAAGGGCAATGGAGAGGACCGAATGCGGACTAACGAAAAACAACTTTCGCTTTATGTTAGTTCGCATGATAATAATTATATACTCAGAATTCATATTTTAACACTCATAATTCACACAATTTGTATATTCATGGTCGTAGGAAAAATAAAGTACATAACTCGTTAGAAATTGTATTTCCTGCACTCGTACGGAATATGTCACTTTCCACACTTCTTATACAATGCTATTCAAATTCGAGTCTATGCATTGGAATCATGGTAACGGTAAGAGATATAGGGATGGTTAAATGGGGGCAAAGTTGTGTATTTCAGAGGTCATTTATTTGAATCAAGACAATCTAGCTTCTTCAGTTCTGGAGTTATACCGGAAAAATTGAAAATTATGAAATTCTTCTTTTCCCTACATCTTTTTATTTGCGAGGATTTTCCAAAACTTTGCCATAGCAACTTTTTGTAGACTATCCACATGCGAATAAATATTGTATAGGAAGTATGGTACACATTGGGCCACCCACAAAATTTTATTTTCAAATACGGACCTGTATTTTTCACTGCAATTTTTTGAAGGCCAAGAGATTTCATATTGGCGTAGTATTTTCATCTGAACTACAGTGTTTTGAAAATATTGAACTATTACGAGAACAATTTTAACCGCTTTTAATATTCCATAACAGCTGTAATTGAGTCAGTGAGTAGAAAGTGAATCAATGCTAAGTTGATCATACAACAAGAACTTAATTGAAGATTGGAAATTTTACCATCATAGTTAAATATTTCCAAAACACTCGTTAGTTCAGATGTAAATAATACGCGGATATGAAACATGACTCTTGGCATTAGAAATAATGCAATTAAAAATAAACGGTTTTAAAGATTAAAACTAACAATTCCCCATCAGGGGCCCTGAACAATATTCTATCATAAAATTGTCACTTGTATACACTGCGGGGGATGTATCGTGCTAACAAGTCGAAATTTCTCCAAAAATATAGTATATCTGGATTCATAGGACCCGCTGTACTCGTTATAGTCAGCTAAAAATCAGTAGGGTACATATGTGAGACATCTTGAACAATATTCAATCATAAAATTGGTAACTTTTATACACTCTGGAGGCTGTATCGTGCTAACAAACTGAAAATTCTTCAAAAATGACAAAAATTTGGTACTATAAGTACCATAGCACCCGGTGTACTGGCATTAGTAAACTGAATATCAATAGGGTTCATCTTTGAGACGCTCCGAATAATATACAATCATGAAATTGGTCACTTGTATACACTCCGGAGGCTTTATCGTGCTAACAATCTGAAATTTCCCCAAAAATATCGTACTTAAAGTACTATAGCACCTGTTGTACTGGCTCTGGTGAGCAGAATATCAATAGGGTTCATCTGCGTGATGTCCTGAAAATTATTCAATCATAAAATTGGTGACTTGTTGAACTCCAGAGGCTATATCGTGCTAACAAACTGAAATTTCTCAAAAAATTACCAAAAAGTCGTACTTCAAGTACCATAGCACCCGTTGTACTGGCTCTCGTGAGCTGAAAATCAATAGGGTATATCTGTGACATGTCCTTAACAATATGCAATCATGAAATTGGTCACTTGTTGCACTCCGAAGGCTCTATCGAGCTAACAATGTATGTAACGAAAAGTGGCCGACGACAACGACGACGACATACACAAAGGATTTTTTTTTGTAAAAACCGTTATTCCGTGTTGTTGTTTATGGAAAACGTAAACATATCTCAAAAAAGAAATTTGAAAATTCCAACTTTTTTGAGGTAAACCAATACTTTTCTCGCATATTAGATAGGTTGGGCGGAAAAGTAATATAGATTCGTATTTGAAAAGAAAAACGTAAGCGTGGCCCAATTATAACGATACTCAGTATACAATTTTTTTTCACACACATCATGCCGCAAACATGTTTAGTTCGGATACACAAGCTTTTTAATCTGTAATATACAGAATAATCCACGTTATACATCCAAAGAAATTATTTTTTACTTTCTAGCGCATTTGAATAAAAGTTAGTCTTTAACAAGTTTTTTTATGATTTTATTTTTTTCGTCAAAGATAAGACAAGGATATGATAAATGTTCAACATATACAAATCACCCAAATTTCAAATCGTCCGCTCATTTAATAACATAATATCGGGCTGGCTAGTAATTTCGTTGGCAAACCATACAGGGTGTTTACTAAGTTATCTAAAATATAGTAGTGGACGCCCTTATCACTCCATTTTAAGTCGAAAAGTTCTGTGCCTGTGGAAAAGTGCCGTCTTTTTTTTATTTTGTACTTACTCCCCTCTTTAGATGTTTACTGATTTCGTACTTTTCAATTCATAAACGTAGCCGCTACGAATTTTTTTAAGGTGGCTAAATTTTTTTATTAAAAATCACTCTAAAAAAATCGTAGTGGCTACGTTTATGGATTGGAAATATTTAAATCGAAAGAGGGAGGTAAGTACAATCATAAAAAAAATACGGCATTTTTCCACAGGCATTTCAAACCGATTTATAGAACATCAAAGTTGAAATAAGAAATAATTCAACACCCTGTATCTCATTAACGACAAGACGTATCACATATATTTATGAGATCTTTTCGTCTTAAAATGGAGTGACGAAGCAACCACTACAATATTTTAGATTACTTAAGAAACACCCGTATATAAAGAGAACGTATATTTATTTGGAATATGTACTGTTTATTTTTTGTACGAACATTTGTATAAGTTTCATTAAATATTTATTTATGTCTATTCTATCTAAAACACACAATAGAGAAGAGCTTTAATGATGATACTGATGTGAAACCTTTTACAGAGTCATGATGAATTCCTCACTAGTTCATTATCTCTTTAGATTCCTTATTCTTTTGATAAGATCTTCATTAGCGTTACACCTAAGTCTAGCAATTCAAGTGAATTCAAGACTTTTTTAAAAATTTTGTGTTCACACTTTTCTTTTTGAAATTTTGTTTCAAATTTTTCTTCAAAATTCAGAGCCTAACTTCTCACGGGTTTCGAATTATTCAAGAGTATGAAAAAAAACCTTCATCAAACTCACACGGCTCAATGGAGCATATGAAGGAAAGTTGATTTAAATCGCCCAATTTTGAGCTCTAGTTCACTCTGTAGGATTAATTGGATGTTGGTCTGGGACACCCTGTATACAGACATCACACCAGTAGAACCATTAGCACATGTTTAAGTTTTGCATTTATCAGATTCCCTATATATTGGAACAAAGCTTTCATTTTTGTTCTGCACTGTTTGGAACCGGTGGTGTAGTAATGAACAGACTAGAGTTTTTTCCCAACACCAAACCGCTATGGTGTTGGAGAAATACTCTAGTGTGTATATATAGCTTTTATTGCTCTCTACAACTTTTATTTAAAACATTTTTTGCCTTAGATCAAATAAGGATTCAGTTATCGTCCATACAGTTATCATTGATACACCCTGTATATGCCAGAGAGAGTTTCAACGTCTCCGAAATTTTTGTGAAATTCAGTAAGTCAACTACTAACAATCCACCTAGTAATCTTATTGCATTTAGGTTTTCGGAATTTTCAAACAAAAAAACTTGTCTTCTCCTATAGTGAGGTAGAAAAATATACCCATTCGGAAATTAACCTGAAAATTGAGTAGTAATTTTACTTCATCTCGTGGTTTACGTTAGAAAATTCAATTCATTTTGCCCTTATTTACGGAAATTCAGAATTCTTTAGTTTGTTTTATCGCCAGCATTATTCATTTTTATCGCCAGTAGTGCTTTATTTTGCATCAAAATCAGATTTGAGAATTGTAGAACGAAAATATAATTTTTCTATTGATAACGGTGAATATTCTGGACCCTGGAAGGTTCAGACAGGAGAGCTATAGACGCCTCCGTGTCTCTGTTGGTTGTTGTCCTGAAAACTCGGGATCTTCCATTTGAAGGCACAAATGTGCGTTTGGTTATCTTGTTGAAATCCGTTGTTTGTGTTTTCTCATGTTTCAATTAACATCATTGCTTCCAAGTTGTACACCTTTTCTTGGTTATGCCGTACCGATGAAGTCTAATGAGCCAGAAACATGCATGTCTACGGTTACCACTCATTCTCTGTAACCTCTTTTGCGTGATATGCCCGCTAATTCTGTTTTTGTTTTATATTCCACGCGTTATTCTTCCATCTTTTCATTAGTTGTCTATTTCCAGGGTCGGAAGGTTCAGACAGGAGAGCTATAGACGCCTCCGTGTCTCTGTTGGTTGTTGTCCTGAAAACTCGGGATCTTCCATTTGAAGGCACAAATGTGCGTTTGGTTATCTTGTTGAAATCCGTTGTTTGTGTTTTCTCATGTTTCAATTAACATCCTTGCTCCCAAGTTGTACACCTTTTCTTGGTTATGCCGTACCGATGAAGGCTAATGAGCCAGAAACATGCATGTCTACGGTTACCACTCATTCTCTGTAACCTCTTTTGCGTGATATGCCCGCTAATTCTGTTTTTGTTATATATATATATGTATATATATATATATATATATATATATATATATATTCAGGATAACCAAAAATTCATATTTATTAATTTATATTGATGACAAATGAACATCATGACCTTGATTGGAATAAAATTAATGATGATAAGTTTCTTACAATAAATATTATTTTTGGATAATATAATGAGTACCCTGCCATTTCCTTTCATGAAATCACAACATACAGTATTTTTTTATTAGATTTGTCATTATTACTGAAGTATGATTTTTAATGTTTAATTATCCGCGACAATATAACAGAGGACAACACTTAATCATATTCTTCCGAAAAGCATTAGTGAGAGAATTTACCAATTATTTTCGTATATTCAGGATTTTAAGTTAGATGACACCAACAATAATTGTTATTATAGCTAGTTGTAGAGTTTTGTCCATTCTAATAGTGTTGCAGAGAGTATGAATAAAACACACAACCTGCATAGTACATTCTAACCTGCACCTCTGCTGGAGACTCCTCAGGTAGTGGTTTCAATTAAAGTACTCTACTAGCTTACACTGAGATGGCGGGAACACTCAATATTAACTTGGACGCCACCAGTTTTTTAAACTATACTAAATTTATTTGAATAAGTACCAAAAAAGGTTAAAGAACTGTAAAAACCTTATACTATAATTACTTTAACTTAAGAACCAAAAACATTAAAATTAACCCTAACACGATCGTCCAATATAATATAAATTGCAGAAAATCAATACAAACAGTTTTCAACACAATTATATTTCTTAAACAAACTGTAAACGAAACATTTCGCATTGTCAGCTTATTTAAAATACAATACGAATATAAACACATTTATACAATGAAAATCTTCAACTATGGATTTTATGAATTGAAAATAACACGCACGGCTTTACTTGGAGAGGTTCCGGAATGAGCAGCTCTCAGCTAGGAACTAAAAGATAAAGATGTGGTGGCTGCGTCTCGTTTAGCCGTATTCAAGGTGGTATGAAGAACTCAAATCCAAGAGATATAAGGCATTGTAAGGGCTTCGTAATTGCTACTTAAGGGCTGCAGAGCTGAGGAGAAAAAAGAAGGAGACAAATTAAAGGAACATTACTGAGAAGGAATAAGTAGAACAGATTGGGAGCTAATGCTCCAATACATGAAAAGTAGAAGTAAAGTAAAACTAGCGAGAATATGTTCTACCTTATCCGATTTGATCCCCAAATAAACAGAAAATGCTCGTTCTTGTTCTGTGAATAAAAACTATTAACTGATAAATTTCTGATATATCGAATCGATCAAATACTTCACTAATTAGGGAAAGAAAAATGGTTCTCTACCTTAGATTTATAATCAGGCTTTCATCAAATACCGTTAGAACCAAATTAACGGGATATAACTTCAATTAACACTAATAATGCATCTTAACGCTTCACAAAATTGCCGTTTGGACTGAAAGTTAGTTCGAAGAGTTTCTAAAGGTTGATGAATATTCCTTTCACATGAATCACACCTGAACAAGCATTTCTTTATATGGTTGACCTGATAGTAATAGGATGTTCGAAAGGACTTCATCTAAAAAATCTGCAGTGTATTCGATACGAAAACTTAATCTCAAGTTGAAGCGGAGTAAATGCACGTTTTTCAAAAATAATGTAACATATCTAGGTCAGTTAATTACTTTGAATGGACTTTTACCTGATGAGTTCAAATATGATACGCTACCCCAAGGTCATGATGTGAGACGTTTTACTTCCTTTTGTAGTAATTATTACAGACGTTTTATAAAAAAAATTGCTGATATTGCGAAACCATTAAATGATTAACTAAGAAAAACGTAGATTTTTTTTGATCTGATGAATGTCAACGATAGTACGAGAAACTAAAACAGCTACTTTCCAACTACAAATTTTCCAACATTGACATTGAAAAACCTTTTACGCTGACCGCCGACGTTTTATCTCAAACATTCAATGGAAAAGATTTACCATTTGCTTTTATTTCACGAGGGTTTAAAAAGGGAGAAATAAATGAATCTGTTATTAAGAAAAAGTTAGCAGCTATACATTGGGGAATTAATCATTTTAGACTGAGATTTCGCATTTTGTTAGAATACTACACCAACTGTTTATTACGACTATACACCATTCGAACTTGTTTTTGGACGAAATTTAGAACTTTCGGACAATTTCACGAATTTAGTTGATCCATGGTATAACACTGATGAATGTTATCAAGAACTTAGGCATAGATTGCAAATATCTCACCAAAGGACTAGAGACTTTATTGTACGTGCGAAATAAAAACGCAAAATTGGGTACGATGTAATATCTCAGACTCTCAATTTAAAAGCAGGTGATCTTGTAATGATCTCAAACGAGAACAGAACAAAATTCGAACCTTAATTCAAATGTCCTTTTGTCGTTTCTCCTCGATCTGGGACTCTTCTCAGGTTGTGAAATTCGGCCTTCGTTACACTATTCTTTATTACCCTACACAAAGATTTAAATTCACATTATATTTTTCATTAGGACAGTATGCATATTTCTCTGTTTTTATTATTTTACAAACTTCCTCTTTTCTGGAATATATATTTTTGTTTTCTCAAATGTCTCATTGAATTTTACCAATGATTCGTAGTTCAAATTGTTGATGAAATAATTAATTTTTGAAATGGAATCCGGTTGAATTGAAGTATGCTTTAAAAAATATTGATGAAATTACAATTACCTTTCTCATTTCTTCTAAGCTAAGTGAAGCTTGTGCACTGGACCTTTCTTCGATAAAATGGGTTACTTCTTTTTGATAATTTAAATTAAGTTATTGATGTCTCAGCTATATAAAAATCAACTTCCAACGTAGTGCTGGCAGTATCTGAAACAAACTCGCTCTTCTACAATATCCTGGCTCCTGTAATACCTGCTGTTAATTTATTATACTATTTTGAGTTCTTCCTCCAATGTTTTGGCATGTATTTCATATTGGTGTCCCACCTAAGTTTCCGTGATTTGTGCCCCAATATTTCTTTAAATTATAATAACAAGTACCTAAGTTAAAATATAATATTCAAATTATAGTTATCTGATAAGTAGATACCATCACCCTCAATGTAAATTTTAATTCTTGATGGACACATTCCACGAATATGGATACTTCCTGAGATCTTTATATTGCATTTCATATTTGAAGATAAAAATCCCAAAATTATACATCATAAAAACTAAACAATTATAATAAAAGGGATGCACATTAAACAGTCCTATTACACTCATACAAAATAGATTCTTTTCCATTTTCAATTTTTTTTCTGTCCCTACAACAATAATCAACATTTCTGTTTTGTAATCCTCTTCAATATGAAAACTCTTCCATATTCCTAAAATATAAAACATATTGATTGATATTAACTTCATGAGAATTAATATCTTCTAGTAAACCTGTGTTACTAATGGCTTTCAGAGCCACTAAGAAATTCGATAACACTAGTAGATTTGTCAGACGATCCTGTATTTACGTCTACAGCATTATTAAAAATGTGTTATTCTTTAATCCATTTAGATTCGCATTCATTTACAGGTTTGTCAATAGAACACCGTTCTTGAACATCTACTTCAGAAAATTCCTTCCTAACTAATTTCGAACCTATTCCTGATACATTGCACCATATCTTGGATTGCATGTGCGAGCTGCGGATGTATGTTTCATTAGTATACACTATATTCCAGCCTTCAGTTCTATATTCCTGTTTTCTTGTGTGCACTGCCATCTACAATAAAGACATTATTTTTATTTAAATACTTATGCATTTTACATATTAATATTTTTAATTTTTCAATGTTTATTGTAGTTTCATCTTAATTCTTCTTCTGATCATGAATTTGTTCCACTCGTTCAACATTTTTCTCCATTCACTTTAACACTTGCATCTTTAATAACTAATAAAAACTCCTTACTTACCGACAACTTACACATTTTAGCGGCCGCCACAAAGAAGAAAGAAGTTCTAATCATAGTAAACTCAGGTAAAACAATGTGCACTTTGTGAAGAGTACCTAGAAAAAAATGAATAGGTACACTTCAATATAAAACTATTTCCTTGTAATTAATTTTAGTATCTTTTATAGTTTTATATACATATATATATATATATATATATATATATATATATATATATTATAACACAATAGAATTAGCAAAGTAAGTTTCTTATCAAAGAAAAAAACATAAATTTCAGAATATTTTAAGTTATATCAAAATATGTCAAGTTATCGTGAAACAGTTTCATTCCTACCACAAATGTATATATTTGTTAAAGTTCAATTTATTATAAAAATAATTATCTAACAAGTAACAAGTAGTTTCTCTTTTACATCTAATCTGAACTGATCTGTTAAAGGTTGTTAAAAGTGGTACGATCACACATACTCCCTGAGTGTAGGTAAATAGAAAGACACATAAATACCTGAGTCAAAAAGGTCCCATCAATTGAAATAAACGAATCATTTTTATAGGTAATTGGTGCTCCCCTTTTAATAGAAATATAATTAACAAAAGGGAGAGTTAAACATTCAAAATTTCATACCACAATATAAGTAATAACACATTCTTGTCATGAATAAATCAAAACCTTACAAATGTTATAAAAACAATATCAAAAAATAAATCAAATAAAGAACTCTAACAATTT
Organism: Galeruca laticollis; assembly: GCA_963921935.1. Lineage (NCBI taxonomy): Eukaryota > Metazoa > Arthropoda > Insecta > Coleoptera > Chrysomelidae > Galeruca > Galeruca laticollis. The sequence goes on along the minus strand of OY998183.1, from coordinate 31,132,530 downwards.
GAAATTGTCGTTAATTATGAATGAAAAGACCAATTGTCATAAAAAACTGTACATATAATTATTTTTAACAGTGCGCGCAAATGAAAATGAATAATGTCATAACAATACGGAAATCGAGACCCTGACCTGATATACCTATTAATTATTTATTTTATAAAAAAAAAACAAGTGACATAGCAACGGACGTGACAACCAGTGTGAGAAAAACAATTTGAGGAGATTGATTTGAATTTTGAAAGAAAGCGGAGAGATAGAAATTTTGAGAACTTTAAAATAGAAAGTAACAATAAAAAAACTTTATAATATTGGAAAATTGTAACTAAAAGTTTTGAAAGAAACTTCTAGGTGATACCAGGAATGGAGATGCCGTCAAGAACAATTCGTGGAATGTAATTATGGAATCTTCAGAATAAACAGAATACCGATAAGTACCTATTTTCGTTATAATTTCTAAAACAACCATCCCATAAACATTGAAAAACTTGAATTCACAAACTCGCGTGTGTCTGAACGTTTTCAAACGTAACAATAAAAACTTATTCAATTTAATCCTAGCATCATAAATAGTAATTAGTTCACCTGTGTAGTTGATATTCACTTCAGAGATATCTTTGAACTCTTGATGATTTGAAACCATATTATTAATAACTAAATAAATTTTTATCACCTTTAAAATACTTAACGAATTACACCAATCTTTCTTCATATAATAAACATCTAATAAAACTATTTCACTAGGCATTCTTTTATTCTTAAAAATATTTTCATAAATCAGATTAATGTGAGGTTAACTATCAAATCCATAGATAACCAAATCAAATCATCAAGTAATAATTTAGTCTAAGAATCGTATTCACATCATAATATAACTTTCTTTATTTGACTTATCACCTTGGAATGAGAAGGAATGTATGTATTCTTTTGCATTAAATTTGGGAATCATTCTGCTCTGTTTTAATTAGACAACCAGTAATACATTTCCAGTGGCGTAACCTAATAAACTTAAGATTATATATTTCCCATAATATTACAACAACGTAGACAAATAAAATACTCTCTACACTACAATACATTATAATATATATATATATATATATATATATATATGTCACCTACGCCATTGCCCTTAGGTGGACAGATATTGTGCTGATTGAGTATTTATATTATGGTAGAATTGCTTAGTTTGTGTTTGTTACGAGGTTATTTGAATTCATGTTTATAATAAAAATATCAGTCTTGTATTTGAAATTATTGTATTAGTTTGTCTTAGAAATAAAGTTAGTTTTTAAAAACACGTTTTCAGTAAATTAAAAGTTAAGTGGCGCAGTCAGTAGGATAGTCAATCGAAAGTTAAAGAATATAACATTCGGTTCGTTTCTACGATTTATTGACTATTCGAACAAGTGAATTTTAATTATTAGAACTCTTAGTTGGGCGAACTGAGTAACTCAACTAGAAGATCTGTGTTGTGCGAGAAACCGGAAGAATCAAGAGGAGATTGGTTGTTCCTGTGCAGTCCGAGCCAATGGAAAGGATCTTCGTTCTATTGCTGTAAGTGTTTTTATGTCATATAGAGGGAATATTGATTATTTTTCTGACACATCTGACGATTCTGACTCAAATTCTGATTCAAATAATTCAAATTCAGGCTCAAATTCTTTTAACACTAAAATAAAATTAACTTTAGCATCACCAAAACTTTTTCACATAAATAATTTTAATAAAATGGCTACTCCACAATTGCCAATTTTAAAAAAAGAATATCTGGATATGATACCAGAATTTAATGGCAACAATGCATTACTTCCTAGATTTATTGAAATTTCAGAGAAATTAGTTAGTAAGTTTTATAATACTGCAGATGTAGGGGATTTTCAAAATGAATATTTGATGTCCAGCATCTTAGCAAAAATAAAAGGTGAAGCAGCTATAAACATTTCTTCTTGTACGATAAGAACTTGGGAAAATCTAAAAGATGCACTTCTTAATACTTATGCTGATAAAAGAGATATTTACACACTAAATATAGAACTTTCGGAAATGAAACAAGGCAATGAAACGCCTTTGGAATTTTATAATAGAATTCAACATTTATTAAATCTTCAAATTTCTTATCTCATCACACATTCCAATGTGAATGAACATTTAATTTTAGGAAATTATTTTAAAAATTTGGCACTCAGAGTATTGCTACGCGGTTTAAAAGAACCTTTAGGTACATTAATGCGTACGAAAAATCCAGAAAATTTAAATATTGCTTTAAATGTTCTTACTAATGATTTTCAAGTTTATATGACCCAGAATAATCATCCAAAAAATATTTTTTCAAATCTAAATACGCAAAATTATTCTCATAAAAATAAAACCAATTTCCAAAATAACGTGGCACATAGACAGCCACCTCCTAAGCCAAATTTTATGCAGAATTATCAACACACTAATCGAAATCCCGCATCAAACCCACAAAATCGTCCATCAACTTCTTATAATCCTTCTAATAGGAATAATACAAACCTTTCTAATAATGGTCATAACGTTTTTAAACCTAATCCAAATCAAAGATTTTCATATCCAACTCCAATGAGTATGTCTACCAGAAACACACCTAGACCCCAACCCCAAAATTATCAAAATCGGTTCCAACACAATCCTAATCAACCTAGAAATTTTATCTCGGAAGAACTCCATAATATAGACGATTCCGATTGTATTAATGATGAATCCGATAATTTTTTAGAGACACCAGCCTCGGAACCAAATCAAACATTATCGAATTATTAAACTTAAATAATTCAGAAAGTGTGTTACCCTATATAATTTTCCCAGAACAAAATCTAAAAGTTTTAATTGATACTGGTAGCACAAGATCCTTTGTGACACCAGCTGTAGCTGAAAAATATTTCAAAAAATCGTATGTCAAAAAACCATTCCATGTAAAATCTGCCTTTGGTAGCAGTCAACAAAATTTCTGCACTTTTATTCCAGTCCCAAAAATGTTTAATTATAGGAAACCGCTTAATTTAGAATATTGCGTTTTCAAATTTCACGATCATTTTGATTGTTTGCTAGGATTAGATAATTTAAAAATACTTAATGCAATTATTGACTTAAATAATAATTTGCTTATGACTCCTTATAGTCAAATTAAAATGAATTACTTTGACATTAAAACCGGATCCACGAATTGTATAGTAGTGCATCCACGTTGTGAACAAGTAATTAAATTAAATATTGAAAATGTAAAAAATGGTAATGTAATTATACCATATACACGAATTGGGAAATTAGAAATCCCGGAATGTTTAACAAAAGTTGAAAATAATATAGCTTTATGTACAATTTTAAATCCTTCAGAATCCAACTTTCGAGTAGACTTAAGCCCTTCTATGAGTGTTGAGACATTCGATGAATACGAACAAACCCTCAACCCGAATTTTAATAATATTTATTCTGAAAATGTTAAATTTGATATATCGAAAGTTAGAACTGAACATATGAATTCCGAAGAGAAACAATCTGTATTAAAATTAGTTCAAGAGTATAGTGATATTTTTCATGTTGAAGGAAATCAGCTTACTTTCACAAGTAAAATAAAACATCATATTAAAACTTCTAATGATATACCTATTTATTCAAAATCATACAGATATCCTGAGATTCACCGAACGGAAATTCAAAAACAAATTCAAAAAATGTTAAATGATAATATTATTAGGCCGTCCAGCTCTCCGTGGCCGAGCAATATCTGGATAGTTCCAAAGAAGCTAGATGCTTCTCAAAAGCCAAAGTATCGACTCGTTGTTGATTATCGAAAACTGAATGAGATCACAATTGGAGATCGATATCCATTACCAGATATTACAACGTTACTAGATAAGCTTGGACGTTGTCAATATTTTACAACATTAGATCTCGCTTCTGGTTTCCATCAGATCGAGATGGCTGAGGAGGATATTCCGAAAACAGCCTTTAATATTGAAAATGGGCACTATGAATATGTACGCATTCCCATGGGTCTGAAAGGGGCTCCTGCAACCTTTCAAAGGGTCATGGACAATATCCTAAGAGGTATACAGAACGAGAAATGTTTGGTGTACCTTGATGATATAATTGTGTTCAGTACCAGCTTACAAGAACACATCACAAATTTAAAAGAAGTATTCAATAGATTCAGAGATTCTAATTTTAAATTACAAATTGATAAATGCGAATTCTTGCGAAAAGAAGTAGCATATCTAGGACATATTGTCACGCCAGAAGGTGTAAAACCGAACCCAGATAAAATTTTAGCAATTCAAAAATTTCCGATACCAAAAAATTCAAAACAATTAAAAGGATTCCTAGGACTCCTAGGGTATTATCGAAAATTTATAAAAGATTTTTCAAAATTAACTAAACCATTAACTATCAGATTGAAAAAAGATGCACTTATCAATGTAAATGATTCAGATTATGTCGAATGTTTTGAAATGTGTAAAAATCTGTTGATAAATGAACCAATACTTCAATATCCAGATTTCACAAAACCCTTTAACCTTACCACAGACGCCAGCAATTATGCTTTAGGTGCTGTTTTAAGCCAAGGCAAAATAGGCACTGATTTACCTGTGGCTTACGCCAGCAGAACCTTAAATGATTCAGAATGCAACTATTCTGTAATCGAGAAAGAACTTCTTGCCATAGTTTGGGCAGCGAAATACTTCCGCCCGTATCTTTTTGGCAGAAAATTTACAATAGTTACCGACCATTAACCACTTCAATGGTTATTCTCACTTAAAGATCCAAGTTCAAAGCTTGTCAGATGGCGCTTGAAACTTGAAGAATATGATTATGATATCGTATACAAAAAAGGTGCTTTAAATACCAATAGCGATTGTTTGTCCCGAATCCAAATAAATATTAATGAAACTGAATTACAAGAACCCCAATGTTCTAAAAATTTATTAGTTTATATGGACAAATTTAATAAAAAACTTTCATCATCTCCCGATGATAATAGATCTCTAATAGTTGAAACGGATAATGAAAGTAACAATAATGATGATGATGACGAAGGCATCACAGTTCATACAAATGAAGAGAATCCTGTAATCGGTATACCAATTTCAGATTCAGCGATAAATATTGGTAAAAATCAATTAATATTTTCAGAAGTAAATTTCGAACCAGCCATACCCACTATTATAAAACTGTATGAAAATAAACAAAGAATCATTGTACAATTATCTAAAAATAATTTTGAGCAAGATGTGATTAATTTCGTGAAAGAATACATAGTACCTAAAACTAAATATTTTATCTATTTCGAAGACCCAATTTATGAAAAATTCAGTGTCATTCTACAAAATCACTTTCAAGATTCTCAAATCGACTTTGTTAAATGTAATAAAAAATTAATAGATGTTCCTTTAAATGAAGTTAAAGAAGTTATTCAAAATTACCACGAGGGTAAGACTAATCATAGAGGTCTAGATGGAAATGAAAATCAATTAAAAGCTTTGTATTATTGGCCTAATCAAAGAGCATCTATACAAACTTATATAAACGAATGCGAAGTTTGCCAGTTGAGCAAATATGATAGAAAACCAATAAAACCATTATTAAATGTTACTCCTACAGCGACTAAACCTTTCCAAATTTTGCATTTAGACACGATAACCTTAGAAAATAGTAAATTTATTACGATAATAGATTCATTTTCTAAATATGGTCAAATGTATGAATTAAAATCTAGACAAGGAATAGAAGTAGCTCATAGTCTAATTAAATATTTTACACACCATTGTATACCAGAACAAATAATTTCGGATAATGGAACTGAGTTGAAAAATTCTGTTGTTAGGGAATTATTAGAAACGCATAAAATAAAAATTCATTTTATAAGTTCTCAACATCCAGAATCGAATGGAATTGCCGAAAGATTCCACTCTACAATTATTGAACACATCAGACTTTTGAATAATCAAAAAGATTTTAAAAATGAGACTATTGAAAATAAAATACTTTATGCATTATTAGCCTATAATAATAGTGTTCATTCTGCAACAAAATTGAAACCTAACGAAATAATTACCGGACACATAGATAGTAATACACCTTTCGATATAGAATTAGATCGACAAGTAGTTAATAATTATATACAAAATCATAAAGATAAAATGAAAATTTTGTACTCGAATTTAAATCAAAAATTACAGGAAAATAAATCAAAAGTAATATCTAAAGCCAATAAAAGCCGTGAAGAATTACCAGATACAATACCCACTAAAGTGTATGTACGTAATAAACAGGCACAAGGTAAAACCAAAAATAAATATAAAAGTGAAGAAATTAAAAGTAAAAATATCCGACTAAAAACAGCAAAAATCATTGCTAGACACAAAAATACTTCAGAAAATATTCATCTTTCAAACATAAAACGTCCAAAAAAGACTCCATATAAATTCATTTCAGGTTCGTTACCGTCGGAGACGCAACAATCAAAATAAAAGATGTTACCCATAACTTGGGAATACTTCCCATAAATCTTGGATATGCCAAACTGCAGAAATCCAGCCATACTTTTGTTCATTTTTATAATTTAAGTCCACTACTAGTAGAATATAATAAGTTAAGTATACAATACAATCACGTTAAATATAATATGTCTAATAATACATTTTTTCTAACTGAAACAGAAAATATTGTAAATATAATAGAGTACACTAAGAATAGTATAGATGATAAAATTAATAACATTAATATTCATTCAACCTTAGATAGACCAAAGAGAGGGTTAATTAACGGTCTTGGATCAATAGTAAAAACAATTACGGGAAATTTGGACTCTGAAGATGGAGAAAGAATTAGTTCAATCATGGAACATTTAAAACAAAATCAAGAAAACTTGCAAACTCAAATTAAAATGCAATATTCTGTTAGTCACCAAATAATTGATAATTTTAATAAGACAATTCAGGACATCCAGTATAATGAAAAAATATTAAAAACGAAAATATTTGAGATAAGAGATATTTTAGATTTTCAAGCAAATGCAGAAAATATTATTTATTTAAAACAGCTATTCAACGAACTTCTTATCACATTCAATGTAATTTTAGACGTTTTAGAAACGGTAGAAAATTCATTAACCTTCTGTAAACTTAAAACATTACATCCAAGTATTATAAAATCTGACGACTTATTTGCAGAGTTGCAAAAAGTGCATTATTACTATCAAACGGAATTACCTTTCGAATTAAAACATAAAAACATTTTAGAATTTGAAGCCGTCATAGACGTAGTTTGTAAAGTACAAAATAATCAAATACAATATTTTTTATCGATACCTATTAATTATGATATTTTATTTAATCTTTTTTATATGTTACCTATACCTACAGAAATTGAATCAGAATACGTAACATTAATACCTAATTCAAAATTTTTACTAAAATCAAATAATGTCATTAAACCTCTAAATGACATTTGCACTCGCGGCAATATTTTTCAATGTCCTAACCATTGCAAGACAATAATAATTATGGGTGCGAAGAAAACATATTGCTAGCAGGAAATTCTACATTTTGTCAATATACAAAAATTGAAATAATTAAGAATCGCATTGAAATTATTCCGGAGATAAATCAATTTTTGGCAATATTTCCAGTAGAAGAAAAATTAATCATAAAATGTAAGCAAGAAACTGAAGTGAAAACTCTTAAAGGCATTTATTTAATTGAAAATTCAGCATGTAAAATTATATTTAGAAATCAAGAGTTAATATTTCAACAAAAAACTTTTGGACAACCTTTTGTAATAAATGTATTAAATTTGAAACTTAATCAATTACACGTTTCTCCGATGAAGATTGATTTAAAAAGTTTAAAAATAAAGGATATTCCAAATCAACTGGTAACGCCAATATTCACAGAAAACCATAACTTTCACATTCCCAGTATTTGGACTATTCTTCTTTATACAGCATTGATAGTGGCCTTCCTGTGGATCATGTACAAGAGTAAAAATTCAGGAAGGACGAGTAAGAGTCAACAGGAGTCAACGGAAGATGAGATCCAGCTTCCAGGAGAAGCTTCCTTCTAAAGGGGGAGGTGTCACCTACGCCATTGCCCTTAGGTGGACAGTATATTGTGCTGATTAAGTATTTATATTATGGTAGAATTGCTTAGTTTGTGTTTGTTACGAGGTTATTTAAATTCATGTTTATAATAAAAATATCAGTCTTGTATTTGAAATTATTGTATTAGTTTGTCTTAGAAATAAAGTTAGTTTTTAAAAACACGTTCTCCAAACTTTAGTGTATTGACTATGATAATTTTTGCTTTTACATCAACAAGTTTTTTTAGAAAATATGTTTTTAGATAAATAAAACACTCAACCCTCACTTATAAACTAGCTAAACGTCTTAAAATATTCAAAATCAAAAATATTCAACAAATAAATAACCAGAAACATAACCCTCAAATGTAAAAATATAAAAGGGCTATCGGCATAATCATCGTCCTACGCCAGTGGTCGTTACTAAGCGACGTAGATAAACCAGATACTTTTTCGTAGACAAAATATTTTGCCTGGTATATCCATTTAAGAAATTTATCAGCAATGGCCGCGATTTCTTTGTATTAGGTGTTTCTAGTTTATAACAACTGTCGTTATCAGATTTTTTAATATTTATGTTCATATTCGTATTGAAAATGTGTAGTACTTGCTCTAGTATGCTCTTATCATGTACTTCTTCCAATCCATAGACTATAATCTTAATTTTATAGATCCATTTCTCATATTTCTCATTATTTTTAACCGTCAACCCAATGGCATCAATATTTTCGGACTAACTTATCTAACTCACTAGTTCTCTTCTTCAATGACTCCAACTCATTTTCAATATTTTCACTAATTTTCTCAAAAACGGAGTTAGTTAGCTCGGTAATGAACGACTCTGACATATACATTTTATTGACTGCAGACTTAATTGCTTGGTGCAGTTGTTCACCGTCTTCGCCCTTCTTCTGTTATATTGTTGTCATGATTAATAGTTATATATTGTACTTATAACTCAATGTGATTGTTCCAATCAGTGAGAATCTTGATAGCTCACACAAAACACAGTAGCAACTCCAAAAATCAGATTTGTGAACACACTATTTTCTCCGGTTTCAGCAATTTTAGCTGCAGACGACGTGGGATGTCTGTTCACGACAAAACCATCACGATATATGGTGGTGGTTGTTGTGTTATGGAATGAAACTACAAATGGTCTGTAATAACGAGTGCTCCACACGTTACTATTAGCTACTTTATGTTACAGAATATCTACACTTGTATACTTTGTTTTAACACTTGTATGACTTGCAGTGTTTGTGTTTGTCTGAACATTTTGAAGTCTGAGGCGTATCTGATTTGGGTGTAACTAAAATATTATGAAGAGCATGCTTTACAAGAAATATTTCAATACATTCTTAATGTCATGTTGTTATGATATATTATTAATGTTGTATCACACAAATTTATATATTAAATTTTAAAAAACGTTTTTCTACGACTATTATGGGATTTCTATATTCCGACGTAGTTTTTGAATATGGAATAGCTTCATTCTAGCCCTAGGGCAAGAATACTCATTCTCGCCCTTGGTATGGAATGAATACTTGTGCCGCCCTCTCAATGTCACGGGTAATTTGACAAAAAGAGAAAATGGGCGCGTTCCGTAATCTAGATCAGCTGCACTACGTAGAGTAGAAGTAGTGCAGAAATATCGAAATGCAGAAAAAATAAATCCTCTAAAGTGAACGTAAAATGACTAATATGGTCATTGACTATTAATTGTTAGAGCAAGAAGTGCAGCATAAGTGTATTTTGTGGCACTTTAAAGAAAAAGAAGAACAACAATAAATTGTCAACTGTCAAAAATGTCGGTGGTCAAAATTGTTTAATTATCCATTTTTTAAATTAAAATTGATTATTACTTAATACATAAAAAGTACGTAACTTTATATAATTTTATCTAAATAAAAGTTATTATATGGCTTCATACCTTTTTCGTGATTGATACTGACAGCAGTAATGATTTCACCACAACTACTCCAGAAATTAAGGTGTTAGCAATTCAATATATGTTTTTTTGTTTCTATTTGATAGTCGTAGAAAAAGTATAGTCCATAACACGGGTGGAATTCAAAATTCTACACTCGTAGAACCGTTTTCCTCGCCTCCGGCTCGGGAAACAAATCTTTCTACTTGTGTAGAATTTTGCTTATTCCAACCTTGATATAGAATATACTATTCTACAACTGCTAGTACAAGTGGTTAGTATTGTATGCATCTTCTTTTTACGCACAGTCGGTATAAAATAAAGCGTTTGATTACTTCACCTTATGTATAGTATATGTAATATATGTATACATATAAGGTAAGTATTGTAATGTAGTGATTTTGACGTTTCGAGTGGATCTACACGTTTTACATGTCCAAAAAACCTATTTAAAAAAATTTCGGTCGGTCTGTCTGTCAACACGATAACTTAAGAACGCGCCCGAATTTTTAAATGAAATTTTATATGTAGAAGAATGTAAAAACAAGTTCGTAAATGAGAAAAATCTGATGTACAGTTTTCCGGAAAATCCCATTTTAATAGATTTTTCTCAATTTTCCACCCGAAAAAATTTATTTTACGAACAACTAACAAATTTATTGGAATCCTCGTATCAAAAACCACCCCAATGCAAAATTTCATCGGAATCGGAAACAAAATTTTTTTGGGGATTTTCAACCATATGGGAATTTAAAAAAAGTTGAACTTTAATGTTTTATATCTCGGTTGACATTATCGATGGGAATCTGCTGTATTTTTTTTAAAATAGTAGTACGAACACTCCTATTTCGATTTTGACCAACTATCCTTGACTCAGCAGTGCCTGGACAGAAATGTAGTACGAGTATGTTAATACTTGAAATATCCACTACACTTTATAATACACAGATTCAAAAGTTTTGCATCATCCAATATCTCATGAAGTATTTGTTCTTCATAAAAAATCGATTGGAGAATAATTAATTGATTAGTTTTATGTAAAAAAAAATCAAGCTTTTTTGTAAAAAAATTATTATCCACTAATACACATGTTTTACATATAAGAGTATTTTTGCAAGAAAATTAATTTTAAAAATTGGATTCTTTTTTGGAAAAATATTAAATTAGAAATATTTAATAATGAGTATTTCCATCTCTAGAATCTATGGAGGCTTGGAGACGCCTACCCATTTCTGCGTGCTGCTACTGCCCTGGAAAGCATGTCCCAAGCATGTTCTATTGGATTAATATCTGGCGATAAGGCGGGCCAGTCCAAACGATTGATGCCTTCGGTTTCTAGATACTCATTTACAGCTCTGGTGCGATGAGGACGGGCGTTATCGTCCATAAAAACGAAAGCGTTGCCAACAGCTGCTCGCCATAGCCTCATGTGAGGATGTAGAATCTTCCTGAGGTATCTATCACCAGTCATTGTTCCCTGAACATGGAATAATTATGTGCGGCCGTTGGACATCATACCAACCCAAAACATTGCACTTCCTCTTCTAAAGGGCAGCACAGGGCGGGCATGGGCGAGCTGGGCTGCTCTCGTTAGCTCTATCCACACACGTATTCGATGCATATCATGAATAAATTCTTGTATCATCAGAAAAAAGCACAGAATTCCAAAACTCTTTGGGCAAGGCTGCGTGATCTTGGGCACATTGTAGGCGGCAAAGTAGTAGTTGGGGTACTCTCATTAGTCGACGATACCTCAATCCTATCGAAACTATTCGTCTCCGTAATATAGAGACCGATACTGGAATTCCCAAGGCATGTCTCATATCTCTTTGGAGTGATGGTAATGCCATGGTCGGGTTTCTGCGGATCGAAAAATGCGGTTTTGCTGTTCATTGGTAACACGCCTTCTACCGCTCCTAGGTCTGTCACGAAAAGAATTGGTCTGGAGATAGCGGTTCCATGTGTGAGATACATCACTTTGCGATCTACCAACTCTATTAGCCACGGACCTTTGAGAATGGCCTTCTTCAATTAGACCTAGTATTCTGGCACGATCAATCTCACTTATCACTTGAAGATTCAGGTTGGCATTTCAGAAGATAAAATTAAACTCTCTCTGCTAGAAAAATGATCGTACCAAAAATGTACTTTCCAACAAAAAAATTGTGAACATGTATTTATTGCGAAAACAAAATTTGTACAAAAATCTTTCTTTTTACTTAAAACTAATTTTTTAATTAGTATCCAGTCCATTCTTGACGAAGAAAACATTACTTACAGAGATATAGGGTGATGCAAAACTTTTGAATCTATGTGTATATTTTATTGCATTAACGTGTAGGTAGGAATTTATGCACGGGCTCTCCGACTGGTAGTGTATGAAATAAAATCTTTTGGAAGTTGGCCATAACTTGAAAAAAAAATTACCAATAGTTAAAAATGTGACAAAGAAAAATAAACTGGAAAAACCATTAATCTTCGCTTATACGTTCTGCTTCTTTTATGACTTTGTAAAAATGTATAAAAGGATCTGATATTTTCAAATTCTTCCATGTTCAAGGCCAATAAGTCAATTACTCTAGATCCGCCTTTTTATTTGAAAATTCATTAGGTGAGATAATTAAATGATAAATTAATTTTAACAATGATTAATATTGTACCTATGTGAATTAGAATTAGTTGATATTAATATACAAGCATATTTTTTAGTCAACTGTGATTAAGTTGTTTAGATGCTTTTTGTTGTTTTCACATTTTAGATTAATGAAAAAAACATTTTTGAATTAATTCAGTATCAACGTACCACTCAGTCAGACAATAACTAATGGTCAATACTGGAACATTGAAGAATCATGTGGTGTATTGAATTCTAATCAGTTTTCCTTAACAAGTCGTATGACGAAAGTGAAAGAAATTCTAGCAGTATTATAGTGTAACTATTTTAATTTCATGTGTTTCTTCAGTCCTGTTAGATACTGGTGAGTAATATTTATATTTACAATTAGTAGCAGATTTATGAAGCATGATTATTATGTTATTACCTACAATGGAATAAATATAATCGGAATGTTGTCATATTATCATCAAATACTAGCTAAAATTTCTGTTATATGGCTCCCAATATGAGACGAAAAAATGATACTAATCATTGGAAGGAGGGCTACAAAATAAATGATCTTATTCCGTTTGCATGTTGTATCATGTTTTGCAACGGAAGATACCATCCTAAATTGTCATTTAGGTTTGAAATCAAATTGAACCTTTGAACTGTTTCGAAGTAAATGTTAGATTTAGAGAAACATTATATTGCGTCTTTTGAAAAAAGTATGGGTCAAGTGAGTTATAGCCAACCCCGACGTTTTCACGTACTTCTCCAAACACCTATTTATTGAATAATCCGATGAAAAATTTGCTATCGAATCACAGTTTTATAGAGATAAATTCAATAAAGTACGAAAAGCTATTCATTCTCATCAAAACAAATAAGTGCTGAATGAGGGCACTGTGGATGGCTTGATTGAAACTGCATCTCCATTATTGTTTTATATTCCATATTTATGAAGTATCTACTGATAAAAGCAGACAACAAATTAAGATAAATCATTGGGTGACAAATGTAAGACGATATACATAAGGAGTGCTTTGAGCAACTGACGTAAGTTAGTAAAATCTTATTCTTTATGGTTAGTTATGGAAAAACCTAAACATTTTCCTAGAATAGTTTTCATTCGAGCAATAATTGGATAGTTTCGAAACACACTTTCACTACCACTTGTATGTATTATAGCAGTATGCTCAAATATTTGTTTTTCAAATTTAGTTCCTCGAAAATGGGAATAATATATATCTTTTCCACTTAATTTGGAATACATAAGGGCAAAATAATGAAAACATCATATTTTCCATTTAGTTTTCGAGCGAGGGGGAGGAAAGATTTGTAAAATCTAGTCTGAAATAAAAAGTCTTGAACATTTTCGAAGTTTGTGGAACACAATTATATTATACTAGCTGAACCCGGTAGACGTTGTCCTGCCAAATAATGGTCAATGTTTGTTATATTTAAAGCTACTCACTAATAATTAATCCCTGTCAAAAATATTATATGTCATTATTCAATGTTTGAAGATAGTTTGACTACGAATCTATAAACAAAAGAATAGTAGGTATTCTCTTGCGTTTAAATTTACTATGTGTGGTTATTGATATTACTCACTAATTACTTTATATATCGATACCGATTCATAAACCCAAACATATTGTTTTGATTATAAATTTCTATGAATAGATTCAATTAAGTATAAGTATAAGATTTCTGCGATTCTTTCATACTTGTTTTAAAAAACATAGGTACTTTATACTTTCTAACAATGCAAATAACCACTTTTAAAATATTCCTTATAAATGAATAAATTGAGATTTGTGGTATTTTCAATAATTAATTACATTTTTATTTTACATAATAGATTAAGCAATAGAAAATATTTATAGTAAAATGTTTCTAAAACCACTTTGCAAAACACGCTCCTCTACACAAATTATTATAAGCAAACTAGGCCTTTTCTCAGTTTCATTGATATCCATTGGAAAAATAATAATTTAGAGTGGTAAAAGTACACACTACGGCACTTTTCCCCACGAAAATGCCAATTTCAAAACTTTCTTTTGACAATCTAACATTATCTTGATAGTTTAACTGATTTTTCATTTTTAAATTCTTTATGTCCAATAAAATACCTATATAAGTTAAATTTTTCTAGGATTAATAAACGTGGTTGTAGAAAAAATATTGTGTACAACTTGTGCGCAACGCTTTTCTCCGGCTCCCTTGATTTGCGCACTTGCCTTACGGCTCGTACCACAAACATCTCAGGTCGTGGAAAAAGTAAACGATATAGAAGTTGATGTGCTGCAGTGCTCCCTGGTGGGAAGGAAATCGCAATGTCAAAACTCCCATTGACAATCTAAGTTTATCGTTACAGTGAATTTTATTGACTACACAAATATTACAGTCAATTAAAACTTATTATTGAAAAATATACACCAGGCATAACATTTCAAAATCGTTCAAATTTATTTATTAACTATAGTTGCGTTCAACTGATTTTTCATGAATTAAACTCTTACCTATATAAGTTTCTTTTTTCATTAATCATCGTGGTCGTAGGAAAAATATTGTGTACAACTCGTACGTAATAATCGTTTCCCGCTCCATTGGTTTGCGGATCTCGCCTTATGGATCGTGCCACAAATATCTGCGCTTGTGGAAAAAGTAAACGATATAGAAGTTGATATGCTACAGCGCCCCCTCGTGGCAAGTTACAACAAGAAGGATAGCAAATACAAATTCTAAATTGAAAAATACAACTATATACTAATTTTGAGGGTGATCAGTTAAATGGTGTAGAACTTGATATGCTGCAGCGCTACCTGGTGGCGAGTTACAACAAAAAGGATAGCAAATATATATATATATATATATATATATATATATATATATATATATATATATATACAAAATTGAAAATATCACGGGGATTGCAGCCTAAATAATATTTATATTCTTGTTATACAAAACCGAGCGCTTTCGAAAGACTATTTCTTTCTTTTTCAAGGTTGCATGCTAGAATTATAAGAAATCAAAGAAAACAGGATACATAGTAATCACATCCGACTTAAGTTAGAGCTAAAATCAATGCCTCAACATTGAATTAAAATGCAATAGGAAACCAAAAAATTGAAAAAGTAAACAAGTAAAAAATTGAAAAAATTGAAACATTGAAAAATTGACA
The DNA here is from genome assembly GCA_963921935.1 of Galeruca laticollis. Lineage (NCBI taxonomy): Eukaryota > Metazoa > Arthropoda > Insecta > Coleoptera > Chrysomelidae > Galeruca > Galeruca laticollis. Next base: position 31,116,711 of record OY998183.1, on the reverse strand, counting down.
AATTGCAAAATTGAGTTTAAATTAACAACATAAAATTAATCCCTCCTGAAGGAAACACATTTTGGTTTTTTTTAACTTCACCACTACTACATTTTGACAGAGAATATTTAAAACTGATTCGGTTGTTTCAAGTGTATCTAGTTTTTGGATAGACAGTAATGTTTTTTACTTTACCATACCTGCTTTCAGTCGTATTCTCTTCAAACGAGTTTGTTTTATTATATGTCAAACATACCAGGGTAGTTAGAAAATTGCAAAGTGGGATACCAAATGTTGCACCAAAACTAGCAATGAGATTAATATTTAAAATTTTGGATCTTGATGTCCAATTACTGTTAAAAATTTTTTCTTCTTGCAAAAAAATTCTTTTTCTTTCATATAACAGTTGCCTGCTGTTATCATTTGGTAGGTTATTTATAACAAGGAGTTGAATATGCTCAGAGCCACCAAACAGCATGAACTCTCACTTCATCCGTCCCGCGGCTGTGAACACATCCAGGCAGTTATCGCGTGTAAAAAAGCAGCACAGGCTAAAAGAGGACAACACCAATAGGTGGTAAGTTTTATTATCACAAGAGGTTTCCTTACAGAAAAGAAAAAATTAATCAAAGTCCAGTCTCTCACCCTGGAATTTAAGATTCTGAAATTGCCAACTTCAGAGGCTGTCACCCTCTGAGTAGCAAGAGTTTTTTTATATTTTAAATTTTTTAATTTAATTATACAACGAACTTCAAAGAGGGAAATGGCAAGCCCCACACCCTGTCAAGTTTGTCAGTCCCGACAGAGGTAGGAACTCACCACAACCTCCCCGAAATGCTGTTGGTTTAAGTAAGTACTCTCAATGCCTGGTGTTATTTGATTCAACATGCTATACTATTACTTTTTTGTGAATTATGTTATAGTGTGAAAAAATGTTTATAGCGGAGTTAGCTGATAGTGCAACGCCCGTGAAAGAAACGCCACAATTTCCACACAGACATCCCACAGCAACTAACTAAGGGAAGAATCGTCACTGCTAGCTGGGTTGACATTTGTAAAATGTAACAAATATGTATAAATCTTACTTATATCATCGATGTCAGATTTTTTATTCATAGTTAGGTCATTAACTTGGATGTGGTACATTTCTAAGAATTTACGTTTATTTCTATTTCTTTCAATTTCCAAAATCTCACAATTTCCAAAATCTACGTGATGTGTCTCATCTATTATGTGTTCTGCAAGAGCACATTTTTTTTTCCCTAGCCTACTATCACTTTTATGTTGTAATAAACGATTTTTTAAATTTTGTGAGGTTTCACCTATATACTTCTCCTCAATATTCATACATGGTATTTGATAGACCACATTTGTACGTTGGAGGGTCTCATCTTTGTGTTTACAATTGGTTTAAAGGCTGCGCTGATTTTTGTGCAATTTTTACTGTGGAAATATCTTTGAAATGTTTGATAATTTTATCAGAGATTTCACCAAGATATGGTATTGATCCGAAAACAACATTAGGTTGGTTTTCACCTTCTGTGTGATTCCTATCTCTGCTCATCCCCCCAGGGACAGTTCGATCACTTTGCGTGTTAAAAATCAACTTTTTTAAAATATGTGGAGGGTAACTATTTTGTAATAAAATGTCAAACAATTCTCTATAATTTTTTTGTAAACATGATGGGTGTGAGATCTTTTTTATTCTATTTTTAAGTCCTAAAACCAAGTTCATTTTCATTTTATATGGATGATAAGACATGTAATTCATATACCTTCCTGATTAAGTTGGTTTTTTGTACCAATCTGGGATCAGGGTATTTGAGTTAGTTCTGATCACTTTCGTGTCTAAAAAAGGTACAAATCTATCACGTTCTTCTTCCACTGTAAACTGTATATTATGGTGGTAGCTATTGAAAATATTTAAAATTGTTCCAACTTGGTTGTTAGGTACCGCGGGGATGATATCATCTACATATTTTTTCAAAAAGGGTATGTGAAAGTTGACCTTATTCAGGCAATCAGCAATCAAATCATCCATGACGAACTGAGCAAAAATAGGAGACACAGGGCTGCCCATTGGGACACCAAAAATCTGTCTATAAAACTGCTTGTCAAAAACAAAACAAGTATTATTGCTAATGAAATCTACCATTTTTAAAAAATTACCCAGACTAAGGTTACAATGTTCTTGTATTTGTTCCCAATGTTTTGTTATACTTTGTTTTACTAACGTAATGGGAGTGTTGGTAAATAAAGAGACAACATCTAAGCTGATTATTACATAGTTTTCAGGAATTTGTTGGTTTTGTATGAATTCTTCAAATTTAAAAGAATCTTGTATGTAGTATTCATTGTCAACACTATAGGATTTCGTTAATTTACTAGTTATAAATTGTGCTATTTTATCTGTTGGTGCCTCTACTGATGATATAATCGGTCTTAGACTTAAAGTTGGTTTGTGTATTTTAGGCAAACCATAAAATTTCGGGATTACTGACGAACTCATTCTTAGTGATTTTCTGTCTTCAATATCTATTTGATTAGAGAGTCCCTTAACTAACTGTTGCGCTTTTTGTAAAATTGTTGAGTTTGGATTTCTATTTATTTTAACGTAATATGTTTCATCATTTAAAAGGTTGTTTGCTAGGTCAGTGTAATGATCTTTGTACATAATGACTGTAACGTTGCCTTTATCAGCCCTAGTTACTATTAATTCTGAATGTTCTTTGAGAAACTTCTTAGTTTTATTAAAAAGGAAATTGAAATATGAATTGTGTTTTTTATTTTGATGCAGGAAATTTGTGATATTGTTGGTAATTTTCGCTCTAAGTAAGTCTTGCACACCACAATCTAACCCAATCATTAAATTTTCAATGTCTGCAAGTAAATTCTTAATTTTATCATTTTTAATATTCGGTGGAATGCAGAATTTGTGACCCAATGAAAGAAAATTTCTGACATCTATGGGTATGTCAACGTCTGTCAAGTTCCTGAGCCAATTATCTTGTATTTTGATGGATTCAAAGGAGTCTTTTTTTAAATTGTTAATTTTAGCGATATTTTTATTTTTAATTCTATTAAAAAATTTATTCTTAGTTTGTAATTGTCTTTTTTTAAATTCCACCCAGATATCAGTGGGTAGAGACTCTATTAATTTGGATTCTAGGGTGCTCTGGGCCCTTGACAGTTTATTGACAGACTCATGACAATTTTTTATTTCTAAGTTCATAATTTTGTTTTTTAACCCGTTTAAGAAATTGTTAATTCTGTGTGTGTTCCTTCCATTCTATGTAATTATTGATTTTTCTACATTTTTTAAGTTATTAGTTATGTGTACTGGTGTTATTCCATGTTTCCGGCAATTGAGTAAAAATAATTTCCTGTTTTTTTGTTTTATTAAATTGGACATTGTTCTGGTCCATTCTTTAAGAGAATTGGAAACCGCCCTACCAAAAGTACGACTAATTTCCTCAAAGAACCCCATTCTATCAGAAAAACAGAGACAAGTAATCACGGCTGAACTATTAACAAACAAAATTGAAAATATCACGGGGATTGCAGCCTAAATAATATTTATATTCTTGTTATACAAAACCGAGCGCTTTCGAAAGACTATTTCTTTCTTTTTCAAGGTTGCAATCAAATAGATATTGAAGACAGAAAATCACTAAGAATGAGTTCGTCAGTAATCCCGAAATTTTATGGTTTGCCTAAAATACACAAACCAACTTTAAGTCTAAGACCGATTATATCATCAGTAGAGGCACCAACAGATAAAAAGCACAATTTATAACTAGTAAATTAACGAAATCCTATAGTGCTGACAATGAATACTACATACGAGATTCTTTTAAATTTGCAGAATTCATACAAATCCAACAAATTCCTGAAAACTATGTAATAATCAGCTTAGATGTTGTCTCTTTATTTACCAACACTCCCATTACGTTAGTAAAACAAAGTATAACAAAACATTGGGAACAAATACAAGAACATTGTAACCTTAGTCTGGGTAATTTTTTAAAAATGGTAGATTTCATTAGCAATAATACTTGTTTTGTTTTTGACAAGCAGTTTTATAGACAGATTTTTGGTGTCCCAATGGGCAGCCCTGTGTCTCCTATTTTTGCTCAGTTCGTCATGGATGATTTGATTGCTGATTGCCTGAATAAGGTCAACTTTCACATACCCTTTTTAAAAAAATATGTAGATGATATCATCACCGCGGTACCTAACAACCAAGTTGGAACAATTTCAAATATTTTCAATAGCTACCACCATAATATACAGTTTACAGTGGAAGAAGAACGTGATAGATTTGTACCTTTTTTAGACACGAAAGTGATCAGAACTAACTCAAATACCCTGATCTTAGATTGGTACAAAAAACCAACTTTTTCAGGAAGGTATATGAATTACATGTCTTATCATCCATATAAAATGAAAATGAACTTGGTTTTAGGACTTAAAAATAGAATAAAAAAGATCTCACACCCATCATGTTTACAAAAAAAAATTATAGAGAATTGTTTGACATTTTATTACAAAATAGTTACCCTTAACATATTTTAAAAAAGTTGATTTTTAACACGCAAAGTAATCGAACTGTCCCTGGGGGGATGAGCAGAGATAGGAATCACACAGAAGGTGAAAACCAACCTAATGTTGTTTTCGGATCAATACCATATCTTGGTGAAATCTCTGATAAAATTATCAAACATTTCAAAGATATTTCCACAGTAAAAATTGCACAAAAATCAGCGCAGCCTTTAAACCAATTGTTCACTAAACTTAAACACAAAGATGAGACCCTCCAACGTACAAATGTGGTCTATCAAATACCATGTATGAATTGTGAGAAGAAGTATATAAGTGACACCTCACAAAATTTAAAAAATCGTTTGGTACAACATAAAAGTGATAGTAGGTTAGGGAAAAGAAAATGTGCTCTTGCAGAACACATAATAGATGAGACACATCACGTAGATTTTGGAAATTGTGAGATTTTGGAAATTGAAAGAAATAGAAATAAACGTAAATTCTTAGAAATGTACCACATCCAAGTTAATGACCTAACTATGAATAAAAAATGTGACACCGATGATATAAGTAAGATTTATACATATTTGTTACATTTTACAAATGTCAACCCAGCTAGCAGAGACGATTCTTCCCTTAGTTAGTTGCTGTGGGATGTCTGTGTGGAAATTGTGGCGTTTCTTTCACGGGCGTTGCACTATCATCTAACTCCGCTATAAACATTTTTCCACGCTATAACATAATTTACAAAAAAGTAATAGTATAGCATGTTGAATCAAATAACACCAGGTATTGAGAGTACTTACTTAAACCAACAGCATTTCGGGGAGGTTGTGGTGAGTTCCTACCTCTGTCGGGACTGACAAACTCGACAGGGTGTGGGGCTTGCCATTTCCCTCTTTGAAGTTTGTTGTATAATTAAATTAAAAAATTTAAAATATAAAAAAACTCTTGCTACTTAGAGGGTGACAGCCTCTGAAGTTGGCAATTTCAGAATCTTAAATTCCAGGGTGAGAGACTGGACTTTGATTAATTTTTTCTTTTCTGTAAGGAAACCTCTTGTGATAATAAAACTTACCACCTATTGGTGTTGTCCTCTTTTAGCCTGTGCTGCTTTTTTACACGCGATAACTGCCTGGATGTGTTCACAGCCGCGGGACGGATGAAGTGAGAGTTCATGCTGTTTGGTGGCTCTGAGCATATTCAACTCCTTGTTATAAATAACCTACCAAATGATAACAGCAGGCAACTGTTATATGGAAAGAAAAGAATTGTTTTGCAAGAAGAAAAAAATTTTAACAGTAATTGGACATCAAGATCCAAAATTTTAAATATTAATCTCATTGCTAGTTTTGGTGCAACATTTGGTATCCCACTTTGCAATTTTCTAACTACCCTGGTATGTTTGACATATAATAAAACAAACTCGTTTGAAGAGAAAACGACTGAAAGCAGGTATGGTAAAGTAAAAAACATTACTGTCTATCCAAAAACTAGATACACTTGAAACGACCGAATCAGTTTTAAATATTCTCTGTCAAAATGTAGTAGTGGTGAAGTTAAAAAAAACCAAAATGTGTTTCCTTCAGGAGGGATTTTAGCTAAGTATTAATTTTATGTTGTTAATTTAAACTCAATTTTGCAATTTGTCAATTTTTTCAATTTTTTACTTGTTCACTTTTTCAATTTTTTGGTTTCCTATTGCATTTTAATTCAATGTTGAGGCATTGATTTTAGCTCTAACTTAAGTCGGATGTGATTACTATGTATCCTGTTTTCTTTGATTTCTTATAATTCTAACATGCAACCTTGAAAAAGAAAGAAATAGTCTTTCGAAAGCGCTCGGTTTTGTATAACAAGAATATAAATATTATTTAGGCTGCAATCCCCGTGATATTTTCAATTTTGTTTGTTAATAGTTCAGCCGTGATTACTTGTCTCTCTCTCTCTCTATATATATATATATATAATTATATATATCTATATATATATATATATATATATATATATATATATATATATATATATATATATATAATAACAAGATGTACGAATAGTGCGTGACATATGAACAATAAGCAACGAAGAGATTAGTGGGTATTGCACGCAAATAGAAGAAGGGGCTACTCAAATGTTATATGCGCCTCCGTGCCTATGTTGGTTGTTGTCTCGAATATTCGAGAATAAGCAACGAATAGATTTGTTGCTTATTATGTATATATATATATATATATATATATATATATATATACATAAAACTGGTGAATATTGGAGAAAGCAGCAAGAAGAAAACGGAAAACGTGTACTTTTAACGGAAAATTTTCAAGCTTTCGAGGATGATTGTCCTCATCATCAGGAATACTGAAATGGAAAAACAGCATTAAGATACTGTAGTTGATAAGTAATATATAATATAGAAGAAATCGCAACAGGTGCGAACTTACCTCCGAATTGAGGTTGGAATCCATTATTTTATATAAAAATAAACTACGGACATTCAAAAATGAAACTAACAAAGGTTTAAAATAGCACAATCACAATCAGATGACTAAAAAAGCCAACATCTAACACCATTTTGCAGACAAACGAAACACGAGTGCTTTTTTATTGTCAAAAGCCGGCAGGAAACTGATATCAAATTACTCTAATTTGGAGGGATTGAATTGATGCCAACCAATAGTTGAGTGGATGAACGTGACAACAAGTACCATAAGAGAATGGTCTCCGTTGTGAAAGTTCATATTAAGGATGGAAAAGAAGAATGCAGAGGGGTTGAGAAATTGCATTCATAAGAAAGAAGAAGAGGAAATTGATATATCTCAATGTTTTGTTGTTATACAAAACTCTTACCATTGAGATATATCAATTTCCTCTTCTTCTCTCTTATGAATGCAATTTCTCAACCCCTCTGCATTCTTCTTTTCCATCCTTAATATGAACTTTCACAACGGAGACCATTCTCTTATGGTACTTGTTGTCACGTTCATCCACTCAACTATCGGTTGGCATCATTGCCTGTCAATTCAATCCCTCCAAATTAGAAGAATTTGATATCAGTTTCCTGCCGGCTTTTGACAATAAAAAAGCACTCGTGTTTCGTTTGTCTGCAAAATGGTGTTAGATGTTGGCTTTTTAAGTCATCTGATTGTGATTGTGCTATTTTAAACCTTTGTTAGTGAACTGTTTCATATTTGAATGTCCGTAGTTTATTTTTATATAACATAATGGATTCTAACCTCAATTCGGAGGTAAGTTCGCACCTGTTGCGATTTCTTCTATACTATATATTACTTATCAACTACAGTATCTTAATGCTGTTTTTCCATTTCAGTATTCCTGATGATGAGGACAATCATCCTCGAAAGCTTGAAAATTTTCCGTTAAGAGTACACGTTTTCCGTTTTCTTCTTGCTGCTTTCCCCAAAATTCAGCAGTTTTATTCCTAACAGTCAGCAAAGACTATCTTCCTCTTATATATATATATATATATATATATATATATATATATATATATTGTTTATTTTATATTCTTGGGATTGAGGACCATTTTTAAAGACATTTAACTAGTAGTAAATACATTTTTATTTAACGTTTCGGTCTCTCCATGACCTTCATCAGAAATAAAATTTTTGTTAAAACTAAAAGAAATGGTACAAGTTACAGAAAGAATTTTTAAAAGCAAAACAAATAAATCTTACCTTCGAGAGAACATTCATTTGATTATTCAATATATTTTATAGATGTTTTAGGACGCATCACATAACAGAATATAACTCACACCCAAAACAAAACGAACATTTTAAAAATATGACATTCATTGATGAAAATTTGTATTGGAATATACGAGTATTTGTTCTATGCAATGAAAGCAGCCGTTACGAGGTTCTAATGTGTCGTTTTTTGTGTTGACTGGTATTAAAATGGATTTCATATTTATATAGGGAGTGGTAATAAATGGATTTTATATTTATATAGGGAGTGGTAATAAATTTATTATATTTGGAATGTGCCACGTGTTTCTCTATATTTCTAAGTTTTTATAATGTTATTATAAATTTTACTAAGATTTTTTGTGTCAGTCTTTAAATTTACGGAACTAGTTTTTCTTTGTATTTCTATCATTTCTAGAACTTCGCGTTTTTTTGTGTGGTTTTCACTTCGAAGAGTTTTTGTGTTTTCGAAATCAAATTCGTGTTGGTTTTCTGAAACATGGATGGTGAGTGCCGTTTTGTTTAGTTTGTCATATTTGTGACTATTTATTCTGTTTTTCAAATACTGACTTGTTTGTCCGATGTAGACCCCTTCACAGTTTTTACATGGTATTTCATACACTATATTGCTCTTTTTTTCTTTTGAAATTGAACTTTTTAGATTGGTGTAATTGGTTTTTAGTAGGTTGTACCCTTTATGAGCAACATGTATGTTGTGGTGCGAAAATGTCTTTTTTAGGTTTTCTGATAAATTTAGTATATATGGCAAAGTGAGGAATTGGTTTGTTTTATTGTCTATTTTAGTTTTTGTATTATTATGGTTATAAAATATTTGTAAACGTTTTTTAAATATCTTATTTATCAAATTTGTGGGATAGTTGTTGAGTATAAGGGCATCTTTAGCTTTTATTATTGCATTCTCTCTGAATTCGGGGTCGGACAGATTTATTGATCGATCTGCGAATCCTATAATGACAGTTTTTTTTGTATGAAGAGACGTTTTACCAACAAATTGAAGGATGTGCCATGGGGACCTTGATTTCTAGTGTCATTGCCCAATTAGTTATGGAAGACCTTGAAAAAACAATACTGACCAAAAACTCAATTCAAACATCATTTTTTTTACAGGTATGTTGACGACTGCATATTAGTAATTCCAAAAAATACAGAACATTTGGTCTTGCAAGATTTCAACAATTACCATGACAGACCACAGTTCACCATTGAACTAGAAGAAAATAATCAAATTAGCTTTTTGGACCTCACCCTCCATCATACAACTAACACCATAGGAACGGAATGGCACACAAAAGATACCTGGTCTTCCCGATATTTAAATTTTAAATCACAACACCCTCTAACACACAAAAAAACTGTCATTATAGGACTCGCAGATCGATCAATAAATCTGTCCGACTCCGAATTCAGAGAGAATGCAATAATAAAAGCTAAAGATGCCCTAATACTCAACAACTATCCCACAAATTTGATAAATAAGATATTTAAAAAACGTTTACATATATTTTATAACCATAATAATACAAAAACTAAAATAGACAATAAAACAAACCAATTCCTCACTTTGCCATATATACCAAATTTATCAGAAAACCTGAAAAAGACATTTTCGCATCACAACATACATGTTGCTCATAAAGGGTACAACCTACTAAAAACCAATTACACCAATTTAAAAAGTTCAATCTCAAAAGAAAAAAAGTGCAATATAGTGTATGAAATACCATGTAAGAACTGTGAAGGGGTCTACATCGGACAAACAAGTCAGTATTTGAAAAACAGAATGAATAGTCACAAATATGACAAACGAAACAAAACGGCACTCACTATCCATGTTTCAGAAAACCAACACGAATTTGATTTCGAAAACACAAAAATTCTTCGAAGTGAAAACCACACAAAAAAACGCGAAGTTCTAGAAATGATAGAAATACGAAGAAAAACTAGTTCCGTAAATTTAAAGACTGACACAAAAAATCTTAGTAAAATTTATAATAACATTATAAAAACTTAGAAATATAGAGAAACACGTGGCACATTCCAAATATAATAAATTTATTACCACTCCCTATATAAATATAAAATCCATTTATTACCACTCCCTATATAAATATAAAATCCATTTTAATACCAGTCAACACAAAAAACGACACATTAAAACCTCGTTACGGCTGCTTTCATTGTATAGAACAAATACTCGTATATTCCAATACAAATTTTCATCAATGAATGTCATATTTTTAAAATGTTCGTTTTGTTTTGGGTGTGAGTTATATTCTGTTATGTGATGCGTCCTAAAACATCTATAAAATATATTGAATAATCAAATGAACGTTCTGTTGAAGGTAAGATTTATTTGTTTTGCTTTTAAAAATTCTTTCTGTAACTTGTACCATTTCTTTTAGTTTTAACAAAAATTTCATTTCTGATAAAGGTCATGGAAAGGCCGAAACGTTAAATGAAAATGTATTAATTACTAGTTAAATGTCTTTAAAAATGGTCCACAATCCCAAGAATATAAAATGAACAATATATAAGTAATTGACTGTCTCGACCCTTACTTCGTGGAATATGCTCATATTAGTGTTTTTAAATGAAACTCAAGGTCTCTAGTTAATTCCACAATATAATACAAGTTATTGAAAATTCTAAAAAATATTTTATTTTGGTATAGATATGTGGATGACATATTAGCTTGTTTTATGGGTAGTGAGCGACAATTAGATGTGTTTTTCAACCACATCAATAATTTACACCCGAAAATTAAATTTACATTAGAAATTGAAGAAAATAGCTCAATCAATTTTCTTGATTTAAAAATTCAAAGAGTTAATGATGTACTTGATTATTCAATTTACCGAAAACCAACACAGACTGATGTGACAATTCCATTCAATTCTAGCCACCCTGTCTCACACAGACTAGCAGCATATAATTCAATGATACATAGAGCTTTTTCAGTTCCTATGAACAAATGTAATTTTGATAGAGAGATTAATACAATTAGACAAATAGCAACATCTAACGGTTATCCATTAGATATGATAAATAAACTAATTAGTAAAAAAGAGAAAAAAGTGGCATTACAACTAATATATCCTAAACAAGCTGATGAAATTAAAACTTATAAAACCATCACATATGCAGGAAATATTTCTAATAATATTTCAAAGATAATATCTTCAGCAACAAATGCAACAATTTCTTTTAAAATAGAAAGTAACGTTAGTACAAAATTGTTAAATGTAAAAACAAAAATACCACTATTAAAGAAGTCAGGTATATATAAACTCAAATGTCCAGAATGTAATGCTGTCTATTTGGGTCAGACCCTTAGGAATTTTGAAATACGATACAGTGAGCACTTACGAGCTTACAGATTAAAACAACCAGATAAATCTCACTACGCAAAACATCTACTTGACACCAATCATTCATTGACACCTAACACAGAACTAGAAGTGCTGCATATTTGTGAAAAGAAACAAGAACTGGATTTCCTTGAAGAACTGGAAACTAGAAGACATTTAAAAAACCCACAATATGAAGTTGTCAATGAACAGTTAAATCTAGGGAATTCTCCACTAATAAACTGTCTTATTAAGTGATAATTGTAAAGATCAGCAGATATAGTTTTCCTGGTTTTCTATATCATTGCACAGTTATACTGATCTTAATTGGAAAAATGATATCCAGGATATCACCATAGGGCTAATAATATCTAAGCTTCAATATTTGTAATATCACATCTTCTTCTTTTTTCTATAAACATATATTAAGCCAATCACAAGTTAGGTTACTTCTTGGTCTAGCCAAAAATATAACTACTAAACATCAGGTAGGCATAAAATGAAATGTAACTTCTGTCATTCTGACGATGATATTGATTTATCGAAACAATTGTCAATTTTTTAGAATTTTCAATAACTTGTATTATATTGTGGAATTAACTAGAGACCTTGAGTTTCATTTAAAAACACTAATATATAAGTAAATAAAAAAGAGCAAGAACCAAAAAAAAAAAAAAACTATATATATATATATATATATATAATTTATATTTTTCCTTCTTTAACAGGTTTGGTTTACTTTTCTATGTAAATCGTATCGTCAAATTGATATGATTTAAAGGTAGTTTTTATAATTTTTATCTGGTATTTCAAAATTCCTGTAACCCTTGTCAAAATCTATCCAAAAAACTCCCCTACTTATTCCGTCTCCCGGTATCGATATTCTTTTTTTATATATATAAAAAGTTCAATCCGTCTTAGATTATTTGTTTGGCCAATCACATTTCTTTTTTATTTTAATTTAATGATCTTATTAATTGTTATACCTTCTTACATGTATTATAAACTAAATCTACATCATAAACTATATAATGTACCAGTAAATGTCAATTGGAATCTTTATATTAATCGAATTAGCTGTATAACCACATGCATATCACACCATTTTCTTCTTCTTATTTGATTCAAACCATTAACATTGATAATTTTAACCCAACATTTTAACTGTCATCGTGACATTTTGTGCTTACAAAGTTTATCATAGATATGAATCGAAATTGCATTTATCCAATATTAATTTATTCACTTGCAATTACTGATGTGTAGTTCATATTTTATGTTATGGTATGAATATCTTGTTTTCGAAACAATATTATAGTGGTTATTTGTGTGGATAACTTCAACATTGGAATTTGGACATTCTTATCAGGTATTTACAATTCTATAACTAATCTATATATATATATATATATATATATATATATATATAATAAGCAAAGAAGAGATTAGTGGGTGTTGCACGCAAATAGAAGAAGGGGCTACTGAAAAGAGTGGTAACCGCAGACATGCATGTTTCTGGCTCATTAGCCGTCCTCGGTACGGTACAACCAAGAAAAGATGTGAAACATGAGAGCAAAGGTGTTTAATGAAACATGAGAAAATATAACAGAATTCAGCAGGATAGTCAAACACAACATTTGTGTCAGTAATATTAGAAGATCTCGAATATTCGAGACAACAACCAACATAGACACGGAAGCGCATATAACACTCTTTTCAGTAACACCTTCTTCTATTTGCGTGCAATACCCACTAATCTCTTCGTTGCTTATTGTTCATATGTCACGCACTATTCGTACATCTTGTTGTTATATATATATATATATATATATATATATATACATATATATATATATATATATATATATATATATATATATATATATGCCGATTTTCAGGGTGATCGGCTGAACGGTGTAGAATTTGATATGCTGCAGCGCCACCTGGCAAAGAGGATAGTCTCAAACCTTCTTCATGAAAAAATACATACACATGCCAATTTTCATGATGAACGGTGTTGGAGTGAAGAGAGAACATAATAAGATGTACAATAATGCGTGACATGTACATAACAAGCAACAAAGAAATTCATGGGTTAATCAAGCTGTCCTGTTGAAATCCGTTGTATTTTCTGATGCTTCAGTCAACAGCTGTGCTCCCAGGTTTTACACCCTCAAATGGTTAAACCGTACTGAGGACGGCTAATCATGCATGTTTGCGATTACCACTCCCCTTTTTCTTTTTGCGTGATTAACCCATGAATCTATTTGTCGCTTGTTATATATATATATATATATATATATATTAATATATGTAATTTTATATTTGTTGTGTTACTTTTATTATAATTTGATTTGATATATTTAATTTTGTTTAGTTTCAACTTTCCAGGGTTGATTTAATTGAATGTTCTTATTTATTTGCTACTAAAAACCTTTATTTAACTGTAATTTTCATAATTGTTGAACGCCAAATTTAATTCGTTACTTATTATTAATATTTCGTAGTTTAGATGTCTGCTCATATAATTAATTAATTTATCTTCTTACCTTTACCTCAAATTTCCTTTCTTTAGAATATTTGTGAAAATAAACTTATCTCAGGGCGGTTAGTTTCAAAACGGAAATTAAATAATTGTACAATGAAACAAATTGTTTACTAAATAATCATTTGATCAAAATTTACATTTACAAAAGTTCACAAAATCTGAAAACTATGCGAAGCCTATGAAAACTAATTTACATAATCGTTTCTACTTTGAAATATTTTAAACAGCTGCGAAGAAAAATTTTTTTTTATGTGGAAAGAAATATTGTACCTAGATAACTAATTCAAATATTTCATTTAAGCAAATGCTTTTGTGGTGAACGGTTTTTAAATGCGTACATTCTTTTACAATAGTGTTGACGTTATATGTGTATGTGAAATAGTAATTTTTTATGAATTATGAAAAAAGTTCAATTTCTTATAAACTAGAGACATACAAGTTACATTTATACAGTAAAATATCAGGTGAGTCAATAATTATTACACTTTCATTTTGAAATTTCACTTATATTACTTTTTTAAAATTTTTATTTGACCTTGAATTGGTTTGACTGTTTTAATAATTTAGAATGGTCAATTTTTCTTTTAATTAGTAAAGTTTTGTTGTAAATTAACTTATTTTGGATCCAAAATATTTTAAATATCACCAACCTGATGTTAAATTGCTTCTTGCGACATGTCTGCTGTTGGACGCTTCACTCATCCATTGGCGGCTACTGAGTTCTTCCAGATAACTCAATCACTTCTTCGTCTTCTCCAGAAAAACTACTTATACAGGTTACAGAGTATGCACTTTATCACCTTTTTTTATTACGTAATTATTTAATGATATTTAACACTTTTTATTTCAAATTTCTCATTTAAACTTCCACAGAGATGTTACCCTTCCGCTTCCCTTCTCTCTTCCCACACGTTTTCCTTCTCATCCACAACCCTTTTGTTGTTGACCGGTAGTTCGCGCTTTTTAGAATTTCTATTCATAGCGTCTCAATTGTCACTATATTATTTCTTAAAATTTACTATATTTCTGACATAGAGTTATGGTAATTTATTGTATTTCACGTGTTATATTCATCAAAGTTCCTAAATTATTTATTATCATTGTTTATAATTGTTGTTTTTTATTATTTAATATTTTCAAAATCTTTTGATTGGTCAGCACTAATTTTAGATATATGTCAATTCTTACAACACAAATGATAGTACAAAGCATACATATACAATTCATTTTATTTTGGTTTTCCATTCACCACATATTTAAACATAATATTTCAATAGGTTTCCTTTTTTATAGATTTTATTCTCATCATTTGTTATTAATCATTGCATTTCCCTTTTTTATCGACATTCCATACGAATTACAGATTTCTATAAATTTATGTCCCTAACAAATGAATGTTTTCCGTATCTAATATTACGGCCTGCGTCAACTTAATTAGTTGAACTTTGTTTGTTGTTAAAGTTCTGTATCAGGTTACAGATAGCGTTGAATTATTTATTGATGATCTGCAATGATTATTAACATGACTCATTTTAATTTTTCTTTTATTTATCTTTGATTATATTACTATGAAATTAATTTGATATCTTGGTAAATACATGAAATTGATGAAATTCGAAGAAATATAATTGACAAAATGATTATTTCTTTATAGTATATAATAAATTCAATATTATTTATATGCTTGTCTATTCTGAATACGCTATATTGAATTTCATAATTCTATTCCACAAATAATTTTCCTTTCATTATCACTAAATTTTGTTGTCAATGATCTTATTTAATTCTGAAATTCTCTTTCAAATTAGAAACTATATGAATTTCAATTGCATAAAATTTTGTTAAACTGAATAAATGAAGTGTCTTTGAAACATTTCAACCTTTTTTATTGATCTTTATGATCTAGTTAAATATCTTGAAACTTTAAGCTTAAATCAACTTAGTCTTTCAAAAGAAATTTTACTACAAGACTTCATACCTTTGATAGTCTGTGCTAATCAATTGAATTTTGTAATTATAATTTGCACTCTATTATGACCTACCATCTGAACATTTCTTGTTCATTTTATGATTGAATGTTCTAGAGAAAACTTAATTTGTTTGTCATATGTTATTTGAAGGTTATTGATATCTAGCGGAAAATTTTTTTATTATCATTTTTATCTTTATATTTTATTCCTAACTGAGCATATTATCTCAATTTTTCCTGAACTTTTACAAATCTTATTCTGGTATTCATTCCAGAATAAATTGTTAAACGTTCACACTAATAAAATTTGCATTATGATTTGAAAGTTATTTTCAAATAAATTGACTTCTCATGTTTCTATATAATATAACTTAAATCTATCTTTAATGTATTTATTTCTTATTATCTACTATGTACATTATTGTAATTTTCATTTGAGTGTTGATGGTATCTGTATAGTTGCGATATGTGGAAAATTCCACGAAGTTGTTCTGATTCAGGGTATTTTAATTCGTAACTATTTATGCCGTTTTCTGTGTTTATTTCATATGGACCTTCATAAGGCAGCTGTAATTTTAAACATTTGTTGTTCTTCTTATCAGGTACTCTTAGTGCTTTCAATAAAACATAGTCTCCTTTTTTAAATGTTGTTTTCTTGTGTCCGTCGTTCTTTTTGTTCATGTACTTTTGAGCATTCTTTAAAATTCTCTCTTGTGTTTTTTTTTTTTTTTTTTTTTTTTTTTTTTTTTTTTTTTTTTTTATTTATTTATCCGCATCGACCTACAAGATCATTAGCGGTTTACATAGTACATACATTTCTTAATACAAAATAAATTAACAATCTTATGGTAGATATTGAAACAAATAAAAATACATTAGCGGTATATGGTACATAATTCATAATTAATAGAATAAACAACAGAAAACAGGTGTCTCAGTGCAGTATTAACGTTTAGTTTAGGTATACTGTGTGACGGTAGAATGGTTATATCTTATGAAACATATTTGCACTTTTCAGAAAAGCTATAACACTTTGTGGGTCTGAGGCATTACCTAAGATTTCCTTAATATTTCTACATAGTACATACATTTCTTAATACAAAATAAATTAACAATTTTATGGTAGATATTGAAACAAATAAAAATACATTAGCGGTATATGGTACATAATTCATAATTGATAGAATAAACAACAGAAAACAGGTGTCTCAGTGCAGTATTAACGTTTAGTTTAGGTATACTGTGTGACGGTAGAATGGTTATATCTTATGAAACATATTTGCACTTTTCAGAAAAGCTATAACACTTTGTGGGTCTGAGGCATTACCTAAGATTTCCTTAATATTTCTATATAGTACATACATTTCTTAATACAAAATAAATTAACAATTTTATGGTAGATATTGAAACAAATAAAAATACATTAGCGGTATATGGTACATAATTCATAATTGATAGAATAAACAACAGAAAACAGGTGTCTCAGTGCAGTATTAACGTTTAGTTTAGGTATACTGTGTGACGGTAGAATGGTTATATCTTATGAAACATATTTGCACTTTTCAGAAAAGCTATAACACTTTGTGGGTCTGAGGCATTACCTAAGATTTCCTTAATATTTCTATATAGTACATACATTTCTTAATACAAAATAAATTAACAATTTTATGGTAGATATTGAAACAAATAAAAATACATTAGCGGTATATGGTACATAATTCATAATTGATAGAATAAACAACAGAAAACAGGTGTCTCAGTGCAGTATTAACGTTTAGTTTAGGTATACTGTGTGACGGTAGAATGGTTATATCTTATGAAACATATTTGCACTTTTCAGAAAAGCTATAACACTTTGTGGGTCTGAGACATTACCTAAGATTTCCTTAATATTTCGTGGAATCTTGTAGGTCTTTCGTAGTAGATCATACATAGGGCAATCGATTAGTAGGTGATGTACACTAATCTCTTCATCACAGAAATTGCAAAATGGAGGATCCTCCCTTGTTATTAAGTGTTCATGCGTGTATCTGGTGTGTCCTAGACGTAGTCGGGTGATGATTACCTGGTTCCTTCTGTTTCCAGTTGATATATGCCAAGGTCCGAAGCTAGGTTTTAAGTGTTTTAATTTAGATTCGGATTCTTGCCAAAAGGTATTCCAGCGTTTTATGATTTTGTCCTTGAAGTGTGATTTTAAATCAGTTGATGTCGATAGGTTACAAGCAAGACAGTTTTGATAAGTTGCCGCTTGTGCTTTCTCGTCTGCTTCTTCATTACCTTTGATTCCCACATGCGATGGAATCCAAATGAATCTGATGTCTTGGTTATGGTTGTACAATTGTTCTAGCTCTTTTTTTATTAAATTAACTATTGGATGTCTTTCGTAAATTCTTCCTAATAATTTTAGTGAGTTCAATGAGTCTGTCAAAATGATAAAGTTTTTATCTTGCTGGTGTTTGGCATGTTCTACTGCTTTGTATATCGCATATAGTTCTCCAGAAAGGATAGTGTATGTGCCTGGTAGTTTGAATGTTTCAGAGTTGGTATTTGTTACAATGGCTGCTCCAACGTTTTCCCCTTTTTTTGATGCATCTGTATATATCTCTGTGTACCCATGATATTTGCTTGTGATTTCTTTAAATTTTTGATGTATAGTGTGAATATTATAGTCATGTTTATTGAGATCGGTTAAGTTAGTATTGATTTTGGGAGGGACACGTGTCCAAGGGTGAATGTCGGTTTCAGAGACTCTATTTGGAAAGGTTAATGGGAACGAGACATAGTTGTGGCTTTTTAAATATCTGCGAATTCTTTCATAGAAAGGAGGGTTCCAGTATTTACTTTGGAAGCAGGAAGGATATCTGTCTGATATGGTATTCTTATACGTTGGGTGTTGGGTGTTGCTGGATATTTTTGCTGCGTATGATAGGCTCAGAATTTGCCTTCTATCACTTAGACTTGCTTCTCCTGCTTCGCAATTTAAACTATTTACGGGAGTGCTGCGAAATGCTCCTAGAATTATTCTTAGTGCCTGATTATGGATAACATCAAGGGGCCTCAAGATTGACTGTTTTGCTGAAGCGTATGCAATGCAACCATAGTCTATTTTTGACCTAACTAATGCTCGATATACCATCATCAGTGTTTTTCCATCCGTTCCCCAATGTTTGTTGGCTAGACACTTTAGGAGATTTAAACCCGACTGACATGATAGAACAAGTTGTTTAATGTGAGCTTTCCAATTTAATTTTTGATCAAAAATTAATCCCAAGAAATTTATGTGTTCTTTACATTGAAGAGTTTCGTCGTGTAAAGTAAGTTTTGGTTGTAATTGTGTATATTTTTTTGAGAATACTATGCATTCTGTTTTTTCAGATGAAAATTTGAAGCCATTAGCTTTAGTCCATTTCTCTAACTCCTTTATTTGATTTTGTAGTAGGGTGGTTAAGCTGTCTAAATTTTTTCCTTTCATAAATATAATTAAGTCGTCGGCAAATAGCCTAGCTTGGACTGGTTTGTTAATTATTTTAAGTATGTCGTTAATCGCAATTAGAAATAGTGTGGGACTCAATATTGACCCTTGTGAGGTTCCATTCACTTGTTGTTTGGTGCTGGATAATGTACCATTGCTTCTTACTTGGAAAAGTCGATTTCTCAGAAAGTTTTGTATAAAAGCTAAAATATTGCCTTGATAGTTCCAGTTTTGCAGTTTTAATAAAATTTGATGATGCCATGCAGTATCAAAAGCCTTACTGAGGTCAAAAGACACTGCCACACATTTCTGTTTATTAACAAAAGCTTCATTTATTTGACTTTCTAAATCTATAATGTTATCTAAAGTAGATCTATTTGGCCGGAAGGCTGATTGTTCTGCAAGTAATTGGTTGTTTGATTCTAGGCACCATAATAGCCTGCGGTTTATAATTTTTTCAAGGAGCTTACATGTACTGCATGTGAGTGATATTGGTCTATAAGACTCAGGCGATAGAGAAGGTTTTCGTGGTTTGAGGATGGGTATTATTATAGCTCGTCTCCAGACATCTGGAAACTTATGTTGATTCCAGATCAAGTTAAATATTTCTAGCAAGTGCTGTTTTGCAGAGTACGGGAGATTCTTTAAAAATACAGTCGGGATATCGTCGGGTCCCGGTGAGGTGTCTTTCATGGATTGCAATGCTTCAGAAAACTCTTCTATTGAAATGGGATTATTAATTTGATCTACGTTTTCCTCAATTGTTATAGGGGAGGATTCAGCTATATTTTTGAGGTTTAAGAAATCGGCATCATAGTTTTCATTACTCGAAGATTGTCTATATTGTTAAGCAAAAATTTCAGCAATTTCGGTAGAGTTCGAGATTAATGTGTTGTTTTTTGTTTTCAAAGCAGGGATTTCATTAATTATATTTTTTCCCGATATTTTTTTCACCTTTTTCCATACTGACGATAATGGCGTGGAACTATTTATATTTTTCAGGTAGTTGTGCCATGATTCTTTTTGGCTATTTCGTGTTGTGCGCCTCGCATGTGCTCTTTGTTTTTTGTATTCTAAAAGGTTATCATTTGTTTTGTGTCTTTTGAACTTGTTCCATGAATGTTTACTGGCTTTTATTGCAGCATCACAAGCATTATTCCACCAAGGCACAGGGTTGTGTTTTTTGAGATAACCAGTTTTCCCAATTTCATCAAAGGCAGCAGATAGTATTATAGAATTGAAATTATTGAGGGTTTCATTGACGTTGTTGGTTATTTTTAGGTTAGTGATGTTTTTCCCAATGTGATCTGCAAAATTATTCCAATTTGCCTTGTTTAGTTTCCATCTTTTCAAAGGATTTGTGTTGTTATTCTTATTTGGTTTGTTCGCTAAGTTTTCTATAATAATTGGAAAATGGTCACTGCTGTATAGATCATCGACTACTCTCCAATTGAGGTCAGTTGTGATGTTCGAAGTGCACAGTGATAAATCTATAGCAGAGAATTTTGTGGTGGCTGCATTGAATCTAGTCATGCTTCCATCATTCAGTAGTGAGATATTCATTGTGTCTATCCAGTCTTTTATTTTTCTACCGCGTGTGTCGATGCTCTCTGATCCCCAAGAAAAATGGTGACCATTAAGGTCGCCGACGATAATAAATGGATTAGGTAGTTGGTTTGTTAGAAGTTCCAACTCGTGTTGGTCTATGGCTTGACTGGAGGGTATGTAAATATTGCATATAGTTATCTTGTTAGGAGTTAATAGTTGTACGGCTACGGCTTCAAATGGGGTGTTTATTTGTATTGAGGTTGCGGCTAATAGTGATTTAGTGTAGATGGCAACTCCACCACTGGCTACTTCAGAAATTCTATTTTTGAAGAATCCAGTATAGTATCTTGGTGTTTTGTTTTTGTTTACATGAAAATGTGTTTCTTGCAAACATATTACATCTGGCGAATGTTCTGCAATCAATAGTTGTAGCATATTTGAATGGATGTAATATCCATTCAAATTCCATTGTAGAATGGTCTGGAAAGCGAATATTTATTTAGAAACAGCTGTCGACAGATGCGTCACTGCTAGGGTCGGTATCTGTCTGTCTTTCTAGTTTTTTCCGTAGTTTTGTACATTTTGTTTTTAGGCTTCTATCTTCTATTTGTGGGTAAACTTGTAGCAGCATTTCGATTAAGCTATTTATATTGTTGGTGTAATCTTTGGCTAAGTTGATAACGTCTTGAGCTCCAAGTGAGTCTTCCAGTAATGAAGTGAATTGGTCGGCATTTAATACGAATGGAGGGTTTTGTTTATCTATAAAATCTCTAACTTGTTTCATTTCTTCTAGTTTGGATAAATTATTTTGTTGAGATTTTTTCTTCTTTGTCTTTTTAGTTTGCTTTTTTGGATTTTCTGGAAGAGTAAAAGTGAGCTGTTCAGTTGGAGTGGATTGCTGAGAGTGTTCTGGGGTGGATACAGTGACTTCTGAAAAACTTCTTTTATTACTTGTAGCTTGATCTGGTAATTGATTGGTTTCCATTGTATCGATTTCTTTATTTGAATTTTGTGATGTTTGTTCATTGATAGTTTTTTCTTGATTTATGTTTGTGGTAGGAGATGAAGTGCGGGGCGCAGCGATTGTTGAATTAGCAACAGGCTCTTCTGATGTGGATGCATTTATGTTTTGGTTTGAGTGAAATGTGTTGATTGTTGTGGTTGGGAGATTTGTTTGGGAAGGAGTGTCTAGTTTGGTATGAGTTGTAGGAGTAGTCTCTGTAGGAAATGGTTGTCTCGATGAAGTGGAAGGTGCTGTTGTAGGTATTGGAATATTTGGGCACTGTGAAGATAGATGACCTGGATTTCTACATTTGAAACAGTTTTGATTGTCTCGAGATAAAAAAATACGGAAATTGAGAGTATCGTATTCTAGATCGAAATATTCTGGAATAATTATATTATCTAGAGGCGCAATGTATATTTGCCGTCTGAAACTTAAAATATGGCTGTATTGGGGGTTATCGGAGTTTATTCTGAGAGGGTTCATGGGTGAAAGTAGTTTTAGTCCCAGTGTTGCTAGTTTAGCTGTAAGCAAATCATTGGGTATAACAGGACTTACATTAGATAAAACCAGTCTTTCCGAGGGTGTAATAAGTCTTACTTGAATTTTTTCGTTGTTGACATTTATGTGGCCGTAGTTGTTAATAAAGTTATCTACTACTTCTTTGCTTGATAGGAATATACATAGCCTATTATTGGAAATCCTGGAAACATGTGTAATATTTTTTGGTTCAACTAGAGGACCAATTTCATTCAGATAGTCTTGTAATTTCGTGTTTGTTATGGTATTGAGAACAATTGCTTGATTTCGCGATGGATAATGTTGTTGTGACAAAGCGGTAGAATATGACATAGTATTAGCTTGTGAAGAATTATTCATTTTGGTCAGATGCAGAAATTTTAATCATCGCTGAGTGCGGTCCTGTCACTCAATAGTTATTGAGGACAAAAACTGGTGCTATTTAATGTAGTCGATAGCTTGTTTGGAATGTTTCAATACTTCAGATTGCGATTTCTAGTTGTTTACAGATAAAAACAATCAGAAAGTACTCACTGTGTTTTCACTATGATGATAACTAAACTGTACTACTAAACTTTTATCACTTATGTTTGGTTTTACCACTAAAATTCTTAGGTTTATCGGAGCCGAAATTAACAACTGTTAGCTGTTTAACGGTCAGAACCGGTTCCCTCTCTTGTGTTTGTTTTAAAATGTCTTCATATTTTCCATTCACTTCACTTATCCATGGCCTATTCGCAGGTAGGTTATTCATTATTATTGTTGGCGCTATATTTGTTATTTCGTTTGGAACACTGTTCATATATTCTATGATTCCATCTAAATTTTGTTCCCACAATGAGTGTTCTGAGTGTACTAAAATTCTTAAGTATTTTACTATTTCTTTTATTATTCTTTCAGCTGGATTTGCACAAGGATGTTTAATGCTTGTGTAAATTGGTTGAACATTTGATTTCATCAACCAAATTTGTAAATTTTTATTATTAAAATAACTGGCATTGTCCATTAGACATTTCTTTGGAATATCATATTTTATAAAATATTTGGTTAGGCAATCTTTAACTGTTTCTTTATTAGTTCTCTGGCAAGGATATGCAGCTGTGAATTTTGAGAAATGATCTATAACTACGAATATATGAGAGTTTCCTTCTCTGCTCGGTGTCAGGTTTTGATATGAAATCTACTGCAATGAGTTATAGTGGAAATTTTGTTATTATAGATCTAGTTAAATTCTCATTATGATGATTTTTTTCTTTTGCAAATTGGCATGTGTCACAATATTTGATGATTTTTTTCTTTTGCAAATTGGCATGTGTCACAATATTTGATTATTTGTTTGCATCAGTTTAGATCATTTTTACTAATAAAGGATTCTCGGAATATTTTATGGGTTTTTCTAACTCCTATGTGATGATATTTCTTATGGAGCTCTTTTAACATCTCTTTCGCCAAATTATTCGTTATAACATAAACTTCTTGATTATTTATTATTTTATAATACATATTATTTGAATTTGTTAAATATTTTTTTTTAATTTTTTTGTCTAGGTTTCGTTGATCTTCTACTATTTTAATGTTTGTAAAATTTCCCATTGTATTTTTCATTATGTTAATTCCTATTTTATATTCCCTTTTCATTTTACATTTGTTTCCCTCCATTCTTGTGATAGGATCTGCCACTATATTTTTCTTTACAGGTAGATAGTTTATGTCGAATGAATATTCTTGTAACAGTAAAGCCCATCGATGTATTCTACTCTTACCATACTTGTTGTTTAATATTGTGGTTAGAGCTTGGTTGTCAGTTTCTATTTTGAAATGATTTCCTATTAAATGAAATCTGAGTTTATCTACACAGAAGATAATACTTGCTAGTTCTAGCTCACTTGTGCTGTAATTCTGCAGGTTTCGTTGTCCTTGAAACAAAAGAAATTGGAACTTCTATCCCATTTTGTGTCTGTAATAATACTCCTGCAAATCTGTGCAAAGATGCATCGGTTCTCAGAGTAAAAGTTTCATTATAATCTGGGTGATAAATTTTATTATTTTCAGTAAATGTTTTCTTGATGTTATTGAAAGCTTCTTCTTTCTTCTCATCTCATTTCCACCTGGTATTTTTCTTAAGTAATGATCAATCACGGTACTAACTGACGTTAAAAAGACAGAACGTGGACTATATATTATTTGTACCGCAAAGAATCGTTGATTTAGTTATAGAAAAATTGTCATTGATAAGCGTCTAACGATTTTCACACCATTTACTTGATGGAGAAAGAGGATACTCACCGAATTTATTCCTGAGGTTTTCACTTTCGGGTACCCGAGTTGGCTGGAAGCGTTTAATGTTTCTGTATACACAGTTGTTTTCTTTGCATTGCTTCACACACTCCCTTTTGGTTTTTACACTTTTTAAAATTTCAGTTCGTCAGCCATTTCACCAGCGCACGTTGCTTGTCGCATCTGCGCGTAGTTCGTAACCCCTTCTTCCAAGCTATGGTGTGTGTTTTGAATTGATATAACCGCGAAAATAGTTTGTAAACAAACATACCGGCCTCCAAAACACACAAATTTGAGCTTATTTGAAATGATTAAAGAAAAAGAAAAGATTAACTCACGACTGAATTTGACTTAAGAAATAAATTTACTAAAGAATAAATGAAAAGAGAAAAAAAACATACATTTTTAATAGGTAGAAGATAAACAAATTAATCCTCTTTAAGTAAAGGGCACAGTTTGATGACTGGCCTTTTGTAAATACCGGCAGCCGTACGAACTGTAGCAACTCGCACTTGACCGTCCGTGCCAGGGTGTACATCAACTACCCTTCCTAGTGGCCAATTTAAAGGTTTTTTATTACTGTCATTCGAAATAACGACTAGATCATTGATTTTAACCTCCGAAGACGGATTATTCCATTTATACCGTTGTTGCAACGTGTGCAAGTATTCGCGCGAATATTTTTTCCAAAAATCCGCGTGGAGTCTTTGAATAAGCTGCCATCTCGTGAGTCGATTTAGAGAAACTTCCGATAAATCTGGTTCAGGTATGTCTGAGTTAAGGGGTTCTAGGGTATCAAAATGCCCAGGAGTAAGGGGTTGTAGATCATTTGGATCTGGTGAAGAGGGGGAAAGAGGGCGTGAGTTAAGGACAGCCTCGATACGACATGTTAGTGTGGTCATTTCCATAAGTGTTAGTTTTTGTTCACCTACAACTCGAACAAAATGAGTTTTAAAAACTTTTAACTCCGGCCTCCGCAAGACCGTTAAAATGAGGGCTTAACGGAGGACTTAAATTCCATCGGATTGAAAGTTTACCTGACGCCTGTTTTGCGTACTCAACAAGTTGATTTCGAAATCCGAGAAAGTTACTTCCTTGATCCGTCCAACAATCGAGTACTCTACCGCGCCTAGATACGAACCTATGAGAGGCAGCAACGAAACCTTCAGTGGACAATTCCATGGTAACTTCCAAATGCACGCAGTGTGTGGTCGTACAGACAAACACACAGACATACGACTTAAAAGATTTACATCCTCGATAACGGTGGGGGATAACGAAAAAGGGTCCACAAAAATCTATAGCCACGCTAGAAAAAGGTTTTAATTGATTGATGCGGTGAAAGGGCAGAGAACTCATAATTGGTGGCTTATAAGGTTTAGGATTTGCCCTAAAACATTGAAAACAGTTGGATACGGTTCGTCGAATGGCTCTTTTAGCTGACAATATCCAAAACTGTTGTAAAATTAGATGATGTTAGGCTTTAGGTCCAGGATGCAAATATTGACGATGCGTAGATTCAATAATGATGGTTGGTTATCGATGTCTGTTTGGCAGTAACAGGGGGTGTTTGGCAGAATAGGATAAAAGATGTGAATTTTGAAGTCTACCTCCCACTCTTATAAGCCCCATTTTGTCAAGAAATGATGAAAGTTTTCTGAAAGGCTTAGGTATTGATTTGTTTTCAGATAGGGTAGAAAAAAGCTCCAAAAAACAAGTTTCTTGAACTCGTTTAATAAGAACGAAAAGTGCATTTTCCATTTCCTCAGGACTAGGATGTAGTAGTTTTTTGAATAAACCTTGGATATCGGGAATGCTAGAGGGCCTTTTGTATGAATGATTTTTGAAAATGTTAGTAAGGCGAATTACATAGCAACAGATACGCTGAATTTTAGAATGATGTGAAATTCTTTCCAAAAGGCAATCTAGAGTGTTAAGAATGATATTTGTTTTTAAACAAACAGGTGGCTTTTCTTCCAAATTGACATCGATTTCGTCAATTTGGAATTGTGTAATTTTGAAGTCGGGCTAATCGTTTTCTGGTGACCACAAAAACGAAGGGCCATTCCACCACATTTCGTGGGAAATTGAGTTGCGAAGGGTATACCTCCCTAGAAGCTATATCTGCTGCGTTTTGGGACGACGGTATATAATGCCAAAAAGTAGATGGAAGGATTTCTTGTATGTGATTGACTCGATTCGCGACAAAAGTTTTTCAACGATTCGGAGGTGAGGAAAGCCAATGAAGAACTACTTGAGAATCGCAAAATGCATAGATATTTGTGAAAGTTATTTTACCTTCGTAGGTAGACAAAACATACTGAATTAAATCGCTTAGAAGCACAGCACCTAAGAGTTCCAACCTAGCTAAGGTTTGTGTCTTGATAGGTGCGACTCTAGATTTTGCACAGTTGAGAGAGATAGAAATGCTTTCTTCCTCTTCTACGCGAAAATAGATGACGCTTGCGTAACCTCTATTCGAGGCGTCGCAAAACCCTATGATTTGACAAGATTGAGTTTTTGACAGTTTTATTTATCTGGGCATTTTGAAGTTAGATAAAAGTGGAAATTCAGAATGTAGATTAGTCCAAGATTCGACGATATTTTGGTTAGGTTTTTCGTCCCAACCTGTATTAGAGAGCCACAGTTGTTGCAACAAATACTTCGCTTGCAATAATAAGGGACAAAGAAAACCTAATGGATCGAAAATAGTTCCGATGATAGACAAGATAGATCGTTTTGTCGGAGGTTTGTCCTTCATTTGACATTGATATGAAAAAATGTCATTTTTGGGATGCCACTGCAAACCTAAGACCTTGATAAAATGTGCCTCCTCTTTATCAAAGGATAGCGACATTTGTCGGTCCGATTCAGGCAATGAGGCTAACAATTCAGGACAATTACTCGCCCATTTTTTCAACTCGAAACCTCCCAATTTCAACAATTCGATAAGTTCCTTTTGAAGGGAAACTGCCTCAGAGATTGAAGGGCTAGAAACTAAAAGATCGTCGACGAAAATTGACGTCTCTAGGACGCTACTAGCTCTAGGAAAGTGTTCCTTTTCTTGCTCTGCTAGCTCGTTTAAAGTTCGCATTGCAAGATAAGGTGAACATGTCATGCCAAAAGTGACAGTTGAGAGTTCCCATTCCGATATCGGATCTTGTGGGGAAAATCGCCACAAAATTCTTTGAAAAGGGCAATGTTGAGGACTGATAAGAACTTGTCGAAACATTTGTTTTATGTCTGTGACATAGGCGATTGGATTAAGACGAAAAGCAAAAAGCAACGAGCCAATATCCTTTTGAAGTTTTGGTCCTGATAATAACGTGTCGTTTAGGCTGATGTTTCTCGAGCCCTTTGCAGAGCAGTCCCGAACGACTCGTAATTTAGTACTTATACTATCTGGTTTTAAGACGCAGTGGTGGGGTAAGTAACATGAAAAATTTGATTTTTGTTGAGTAGGCAAAATTAACGACATGTGATTTGAATCGATATAGTCTTTCATAAAATTAGAATAAGAAATATACAACTCAGGGTTTTTGACAAGACGTTTTTCTAAAAGCAAAAATCGTCTAAGTGCTTGGGAATAGGTATTTCCTAGGTCGGGCATGATTTTATTTTTGAAAGGCAAATCTACCATGAGTCTACCTGATGGCAGTCTAGTGACGCTTTCGCAAAAAATGGATTCAGCTAGTTTTTCGTCTGGCGATAATATTTGTTTTGACGGAATATTTTCTAGCTCCCAACATTTAGGAACGATGATCTCTAAAGGGACCGAAGGGCTAGTTAAATAGCAACTAGTTTGCTTTGGGTTTGAAAGGTTAAAATTATCTTCTAATTTCCCCATTAGAACCCAACCAAAGACTGTCTCAAGCGCAGAAGGTTGGCCCTTTTTTCCGAGAATTCGCCCTTCCTTGAAAATTTGGGCAAATAACTCGCAACCGACAATTAAATCGATCGGTCTTGACTTAAAGTATGAAGGGTCTGGTCTGCAAGTTCAAGATTTTCTAGATGATCCCAAGTTGAGTTATTTAACGTAAAAGCAGGCATATTTGAACAAATTTGAGGAACTACAATTGCCTCGAAATTTAACAAAGGTTCCATTTTCCCCTTTGGTTTGATATGACATTGAGCAAGCCCCTTTGAGGTGAAAGAAGACATTTGATTTAAACCGAAAATTTCGGTGGTATAGCATCGTCTCGGCAAATTGAGACGGCGACTGCAATGTTTACTGATAAAGCCTGTCCGTGACCCGGAATCTAATAAGGCCCTTACAGGCCGAAAATTACCACAACCGTCCATGACATCTAGAACAGCGGTGCACAAAAGAAAGGTGCCTGAAGGTCCTGAAGTGTTCAAAGATGTATGCAGATTGGTAGCAGATTGTTGATTGTTTTGATTTGAACTAGATGCTTGATTAGATTCTGAAATATGCAATAAACTATGATGCCTCTTTGAACTACATGTTCGACATGAATATCGGGAATTACAAGCATCCACCTCGTGCGAGGGATGGAAACAAGCAATACATAGCTTTTTCTGTTGTACAAAATTCATCCTATCTGACGGCGATAGATTTAGAAAATTGGGGCATTTAGAAAGCACGTGACTTATAACATTTAAAATGCGTGTCTGTACCTGTTGAGGGTCCAGTTAATGCTTAAAAAGGTGAATTTTGTGATTTGTAGGACGGCCTTTGCCCAGTGTGATTATTTTGATAAGACGACCTTTGTCCTTGAAAATTATTTTGATGAGATGGTTTTTTTACAGCTAGTGATTGTGGA
Source organism: Galeruca laticollis (assembly GCA_963921935.1). Classification (NCBI taxonomy): domain Eukaryota; kingdom Metazoa; phylum Arthropoda; class Insecta; order Coleoptera; family Chrysomelidae; genus Galeruca; species Galeruca laticollis. Next base: position 31,086,992 of record OY998183.1, on the reverse strand, counting down.
AGGGATTCTAAGACCTTAAATTTATTTTATAAAAATTGAAAAAGCGATTGGTAAGTGGGAATTTCAGTTGCAATATTTGACATTTCAAAACTAGAACGAGTAGGTATGTCTAGTTTTTCCAAAAGAATAAAAAACAACAAAAAATCCCAACTTTCTACATCAAATTGAAGGGCCCTTAAAACTTGCAAAGATTCTGAAAAAGTATCGATTAAATATCGCAAGTCCTTGGCTGTATCGGTTCTCAATGTGACCTTGAAAATCGCACCAAGAGCAGTGCTGGCGATATCTCGCTTGTTTTGATAACGTTTTACCAGTTTTTCAAAGGCAATCTGATAATTTTGATCAGAAAGACTGATTCCTGAAAGCAATCTTAAGGGTTCGCCCTCAAGATAAGAAAATAAATATTGCAGTTTACGACCGTCACTGATGTTTTGATTTTGACCAATTAGATAATTAAAAAGATCATAAAATGTAGGCCAAAGCTTTTTATCTCCCTTGAAAATGGGTATTCCTAATTCCTTCAAAGGAGGATGGTTGGTATGGACATATGGTCCAGAAAATGTATTGGTGGGGGTAGGAAAAAGTTTAGCATACACACCTTTGCATGAATAATAAAATTTCCTAGTTTCGTAAAAGATTTTGTCTTGAGCTGCAAATTGGACATCGTCGTCCTCACCAATCTCCATGATAACGTCATCGTGAAGTTCCCCAAATTTCTCAAAATTACCCTCGAGATCCAAATACCTTATTCTAAACTCCTCTTTAGAATTTATGTCCGCTTGAGCGCTTTGCGACAACGTGTAGCACTCAGTTATAGCGCTTACAAATCGATTGCGTTTTTGAATTGCTTTTTTAAGCGACATGATTTTGATTCGACTCTGATCTAGTGTTATTATCCAATTAAACCAATTAAACCTGATATGATTTTGATGAAATTGTCGACTTTATTTTATTAAACCTAATTAATTTAATTTGATTGAATTTGATGAAATTGTCTATTATTATTCAATTAAACTCAATTAAATTTGGATTGATTATATAATGGAGTTTAATTAAATTTACTTGATTTTAGTTTGATAAAAATGTCGATTTGACTATTGGTGTTACGCTACTGTGTCGATATTGTCGCAATACGTAAACCAATTTTGATTTGATATGATATGATGATTAATTATTAGTATTACACTGTGACGATTTTGTCGAAATACGTATAATAGCAATTTGTTGATATTGATAAATAATAAATATTAGTACTAAACACCGCTAGACGATTACCGAAATATTAGAGTTCAAAACTAACATTTATTTATAAAATTGGTAAACAAACAAGGTAATTAGTCTATACGCCTTTTTATTGTTTGTTTTGATGGGTTTGATGTCGTTCCCTGGCAAGAACAACTTGATATGGACAAGGAAGTACCGGTTATTAATGGCTGCCGGATGATATCTTTATATATTACGAATAAAATATTTTTAAAATAAATTATCTCAAATTCGCTCGTAGGACCATCTGATCAATCACGGTACTAACTGACGTTAAAAAGACAGAACGTGGACTATATATTATTTGTACCACGAAGAATCGTTGATTTAGTTATAGAAAAATTGTCATTGATAAGCGTCTAACGATTTTCACACCATTTACTTGATGAAGAAAGAGGGTACTCACCGAATTTATTCCTGAGGGTTTCACTTTCGGGTACCCGAGTTGGCTGGAGGCGTTTGATGTTTCTGTATACACAGTTGTTTTCTTTGCATTGCTTCACACACTTCCTTTTGGTTTTTACACTTTTTAAAATTTCAGTTCGTCAGCCATTTCACCAGCGCACGTTGCTTGTCGCATCTGCGCGTAGTTCGTAACCCTTCTTCCAAGCTATGGTGTGTGTTTTGAGTTAATATAACCGCGAAAATAGTTTGTAAACAAACAATTAACTCTAATAATGGGATTTCCATTTCTGTCAAATTTGGTATCAGCCTTTTAAAATAGTGTAATAATCCTAAAAACCCTCTCAAAGTTCTTAGATTAGTTGGTCTTACAAAATTTTTTATGATTCTAATTCTTTCTTCGCTTAGAGATACTCCTGTTTTGTCAATTTTATATCCTAAATATGTCACTTCTTCTTGGAAAAATGCTCACTTCTTTATGTTTAATTTAAGTCCAGCTTTATCTAATGCTTCAAAGATTATTTCTAGGTGTTTTAAGTGCTCTGTTTCATTTTTAGAAAATATTAAAATATCATCGATATAGTGTAGAGTAAAATTTTCATATTTATTTAGAATTTTATGTAATGCTTTTAAAAGAGCTGATGTGGCTGATTGTAGTCCAAAAGGTACAACTGTAAATCTGTATACAACTCCATCAACCATACAACCAGTAAAATCTCTACTGTTTTCTGCTAATGGTATCAACCAAAAAGAATGTTTCAAATCCATTTTTGAGAATACTTTTGCTTCTGAAATGCTTCCTAATATGGCTCCTATAACGAGAGATGATTCGAATTCTGGAATTGTATGTTTGTTTAAATCTCTACCATCCAGACAAACTCTTAATTCTCCTGAACTTTCAACTGTTATTACAACTGGATTTATATAAGGTGTTGTGCTTTATTCTATTATTTTATCATCTAGCAATTTTTCTACCAATTTTTTCATTTCCTCCTTGTACTTGTATGGTATCGGATAACTTTTTGTCTTGAATGCTTCCATATTTCTTACTTTTAATTCATCAATATAATCCTTCGCAACTCTTGATTCATCAGAAAATAATCCCACATGTTTCTTTATTAACTTTCTTACTTCACTCTTAAATTCCTTGCTACAAACAATATCTATACCACTCCAATTAAATTCAATTTTATTCATATTTCTTCCTACTTCCATTAAATTCTTTCTATTGCCTTGCAATTTTTCCTCTTCTTCTTTCCAATTATTTTCTCCAAATCTCATGTATTCATTTTCTTCATATTCATACATGAAATTTATTTTATTTCTTTGTATTTTCCTTTTTCTTCCTAATTCAAATTCCAATTCAATTCCGCTTATTATCAGATAATTTTTTTCATAATTAATCTTCACTTGATGTTTTTCGAGTTCATCCGATCCAAGAAGTATATCGTATACCATATTTCTTACAATCACAAGTTGTACTATCATTTCTTTTCCCTATAAATATAAACTCACCATTATCGATTTATTCACTTCAGTTATTTTCTTTAAGTTCATTGTGACTAGATTAATTTTTGGTATTGTAATTGCATTTGTTTCTAAGCCAAGTTTAGTTATAATTGTTTCATTTATAAGAGAAATTTCAGAACCCGTATCAATTATTGCTTTAATATCAACATTATTTAATTTAGCGTTAATTAGTATTAAATTTGTTAGATTTTCCTTTTCCAGGCAGTGCTCTGAAATCAGAAACAAATAAGGACGAATGCAACTATACATACCACTTTTCACATCCTCCTCTAATGAAAATGCTGATGTAGATCGTTTGAAACATCTACATCCTCTTGTGAACCTGTTTGGTTAGTTTGTGTAGTTTCTACACGTTGTACTGGATTTTCAGGACGTCTAGTTCTCTCCTCTCTATCCAGACTTCTACTTCTTTGGAAATTTACACGTCTTTGATAATTTGTATTATCGTTTGATTGTGTATTATTTCTCAAATCATTTTCGGAATTTGTTCTATTTAGTTGAGAATTGTTGTTATTGTATCTATTTGTTTGATTTCTGTTATTATTTCTATTATAATTTGGATTATGATTATTTTGATTTTGTCTATTTATTGGGTAGTTAGTTAAATGTTCTCTATTGTTTTGATTATTATAGTTATTATATCTACGCCAGTTATTATTGTCAGTATTATTAAAAGTTCTATTTACATTACTTCGGTTTTGATTTTGATTATTAGATTGGTTATTTCTAATGTAATTGTTTTGTCTGTCTGAGTTTTCATTATTTCCTGTACTTAAGTTCCTTTGTAAGTTTCTCTCTACCCCATTAAATAGTTTGTCAGCTGTTAGAAATTTTCAATATTTTGTATGGCTATCGTTTCAGCTATTTGTGGTTTCAAATGCCTAGAAAGATAAGTAACAATTTCTTCTTCTCTTATAATAGGATCTAGAAATTGTGCCTGAGCATAAATTTGTAAAGCATAATTATACATGGAGTTTCCATTTTCTGGATATTTTCCGAAATATAGCTTTTCTCTCGTGTATGCTTGGTTAATTTCTCCCCTATATTGTCTAAGGAAAGAGTCTTCAAATTGCTGGAATGTTTTGAATTCCATTTCTTTACTAGTGAACCAGATCTGAGCTTGTCCATTTGAATAGCTTCTTATTAATTCCCTTTTGTCATCGAAATTTTCCCAATTTTTGATTTTGTTTTTAATTATATTAATGAAAGTTTTTGGATGTAATTTTCTTATATTTCCCTCAAATTTCAAATTTTCATCTATGTGATAGTTGATATTGTAGGGAACTGGCATGTTAATACTTCCCATAGATGTTTGCTTTTTTAATTCTTCCTCCAAATATTTCTTCTTGTTTTCTATTTCCATTATAATTTTCTCTTGTTCTTCTCTCAGTGTTCTTATGATTTCTTCTTCATTTGAATTTATTTTGTTAGATATTAAATTTACATCTTTTATTTTATTACTTATTTTATTCACATCAACATTTGTTTTAGTGTTTTTAAATGAAACTCAAGGTCTCTAGTTAATTCCACAATATAATACAAGTTATTGAAAATTATAAAAAATTGACAATTGTTTCGATAAATCAATATCATCGTCAGAATCACAGAAGTTACATTTCATTTTATGCCTACCTGATGTTTCGTAGTTATATTTGGCTAGACCAAGAAGTAACCTAACTTGTGATTGGCTTAATATATGTTTATAGAAAAAATAAGAAGATGTGATATTACAAATATTGAAGCTTAGATATTATTAGCCCTATGGTGATATCCTGGATATCATTTTTCCAATTAAGATCAGTATAACTGTGCAATGGTATAGAAAACCAGGAAAACTATATCTGCTGATCTTTACAATTATCACTTAAGAAGACAGTTTATTAGTGGAGAATTCCCTAGATTCAACTGTTCATTGACAACTTCATATTGTGGGTTTCTTAAAAGTCTTCTAATTTCCAGTTCTTCAAGGAAATCCAGTTCTTGTTTCTTTTCACAAATATGCAGTACTTCTAGTTTTGTGTTAGTTGTTAATGAATGATTGGTGTCAAGTAGATGTTTTGCGTAGTGGGATTTATCTGGTTGTTTTAATATGTATGCTCGTAAGTGCTCACTGTATCGTATTTCAAAATTCCTAAGGGTCTGACCCAAATAGACAGCATTACATTCTGGACATTTGAGTTTATATATACCTGACTTCTTTAATAGTGGTATTTTTGTTTTTACATTTAACAATTTGGTACTAACGTTACTTTCTGTTTTAAAAGAAATTGTTGTATTCGTTGCTGAAGATATTATCTTTGAAATATTATTAGAAATATTTCCTGCATATGTGATGGTGTTATAAGTTTTAATTTCATCAGCTTGTTTAGGATATGTTAGTTGTAATGCCACTTTTTTCTCTTTTTTACTAATTAGCTTATTTATCATATCTAATGGATAACCGTTAGATGTTGCTATTTGTCTAATTGTATTAATCTTTCTATCAAAATTACATTTGTTCATAGGAACTGAAAAAGCTCTATGTATCATTGAATTATATGCCGCTAGTCTGTGTGAGACAGGGTGATTAGAATTGAATGGAATAATCAAGTACATTATTAACTCTTTGAATTTTTAAATCAAGAAAATTGATTGAGCTATTTTCTTCAAATTCTAATGTAAATTTAATTTTCGGGTGTAAATTATTGATGTGGTTGAAAAATACATCTAATTGTCGTTCACTACCCATAAAACAAGCTAATATGTCATCTACATATCTATACCAAAATAAAATATTTTTCGAAATATTACTTTCAAAGATCTTTCTTTCTAAATTGTCCATAAAAATGTTTGCTAAAATAGGTGATATAGGGCTTCCCATTGGTAAACCTTCATTTTGAATATATATCTTATTGTCAAAAGTGAAATAATTTTGATTAATGCATACATCAAATAAATTAAGTATATCTGATATTATTCCTGGATTAATATTTTTATCTTCTAGTAATTTTCTTACAAGTATTAGACATTCTTTAGGAGGAATTTTAGTAAACATGTTAGTTACATCGAACGATATGAGTTTATAGTTATCTTGTAAGTGGATTGCTTTCAACTTTTTGATTAGTTCTATTGAATTTCTAATTGAGTACTGAGATTCATATCCGTAAGTATTGAGTATATTGTTGAGCTTCTTTGCCAATATATTATTAGGAGCATTAACATAAGAGACTACAGGTCTGATTGGTTTCGTTATTTTATGTAATTTAACTGTTCCATATAATTGTGGACAATGAGGATTCTTATGTATGATAGACCTCTTTTCGTAATCATTTAAAAGATAATTTGAATTATTAACAATATCCCTTACATTATTAGAAAACTTCTTTGTTGGGTCTGCTTTAAGAACTTTTACATCGCTGGATTCTATAAAGTTATATACTTTGGAATTGTAATTTTCAGTCGTCAAAATGACAGTAGCGTTCCCCTTATCAGATTTTGTAACTGTTAGGTTATTATTCTCAATCTTCTTTTTTATTGCGTTTAAAACTGAAATGTCATTTTTTGTTTGACGTTTAACTTTTGAAGGTCCAATATTTTTGATGAAATTGGCAATTTTTAATTTCTCATAAAGAAAATTGGTATATTATATTCATGTAAAGATAAAAGAACGTTACTACCAGGTATATGAGCTCTTAAATTTTCTTATATCATTCGAAATTATTATTTTAAAATTATTATTCATACGTTCTTATTTGAAAGTTATTATTTATTTGGTACCAAATATATTTAATTAACACACAACCGACCTTTTGTTCCTTTTTCTTGAAATGATGCCACACCGGGGGACGCTTCCAATAGATTTTCCCGCCTTCGATGGATGAATATCTTGCTCGTAATTATCTGGGTGATAATTGTTTCCTCTGCTATTCGTAGTCTCACAAAACTTTCTTACACTTGATTTATTTATAACTGATTAAATTTATATGGATTTATATATATTTGCCTTGATTAATTATAAAATTTGTTACATTGAAAAAATTGGATAACTTTATATTCGTGTTACTTATATGATAACTGACGCTCAACTCCCAATTTCCCGCCTTTTACATCGAACAAAACCCTTTTTATGGTTTGTCACCGGAAGTGGATTTTGTTCTCGAAAGTTCGATTGAAAAATTCACCTGTCACTTTGTTTATTCTTGTTTTTTATTGTTTTCTAACTTAAACTTATTGCAAACTATTGTTTTTTATTCATAATACACTTATTGTCATTGACTTATTCACTCACACCTTATTATTATTGTCTTTTTCCATATTACTGTTAATTTGCGATGTTTTGATTGGTCAATGCAATTTCATTAATTTTACGTTTTCTACAACCTACTTATTTACCTATTATACATGTGTACAATTTATTTCTCATTATGTTTGATGTTATTACATCTATACACATAAACTATGTCGGTAATCATTTATTTCATTATTGTATTTTATATTCAAAATTATTTATGTTGGTATAATTTGTCTCAACTGTTTCATTTGGTATAAATTTGACCTTGCCTGTATTACAGATTCCTAATTATTATAATATTACCTATATCTACTTTTATGATTAATTATTAACTAAATATCTTATTCTATATATTTTATTACTTCTAAATGTCTTTTTATTGTTTAATCATTATAGTTTTTGTTGATTTTGTTAGGAGATTCTATTTATTTTTAAAATATAAACAGATGCTCTGGGTGTCTAAGATTCCATGCAGCGTTATATTATTTCTTGATCTGCGTTTACTTGTGAGGTTCTGTCTAAGGTTGTTTTTATTAAGTTGAAGAATTAATTTTACAACTGTTTTTCTGATGGTTGTTTATGATTTCTTTTTATATTTATTTACTTTCTTTTTGATTATACCCATTGATCGTACTTGGTTATATTGTTATACAAGGTATTTTATTATTTTGATACATTATCTTTAAAAAATTATTTTTATTGACAAATTTTAATTTTATATCCTTTATCAGGATTCTATATAGGTTATGTATATGTTCTATTTACAACAATATATATATATATATATATATATATATATATATATATATATATATATATATATATATATATATATATTAATATGGAAAGATGATGCTACACACTGAATATATATCTAACACGAGTCAATTACAATTTAAGATGATAACGAGTATAAGATTATTGGAAGGAAAACTATTCGAGAGTCAAATTTAAACTAAATCAAACTAAAGAAATTCATTTAAACTTTATAATGTACGTTGTACATATATACATGACACCGATATAATAAGAATTCAAACTATTTAAGAGAAAAATTTAAGATTTATTGAATACAAATATTTTAGATCACAAATTTTTTTATCAAAATTCAATATTAAGATCTGGCGCTGCACTAATGGATGGCCAGTGTTTGTGATCTGAGCGTATAACTGCTTGTAAATAAACATTGCTAAAAAGTGAAACCACATCCAGACTGACCAAAACATAGTCTTGTGGAAGAGTCCTTCTGTTAAATAACTCAATAACCTGAAAAGAGTCCTTAATGAAATACTCATTCTCATTACTGTATGCCTTAGTCAAGATATATGTGAGGAAAGAGGCAATAAACTCAATAGGAGAGTTGATAGAAGCGACAATATATATATATATATATATATATATATATATATATGAATATATATTGAACTTATCATAATGAATATTCAAGAGAATGATACACAAATATGAGAAATTTGTAACTTTGTTGAATAACAAATAGAAATCACTTTCTTCAGACAGATAAAATTACTATTTATATTGACAATTATAACTAAACAATATGTATCATATCAAATCGAACATCTATGAGATTAATTATCCTTTATAATATAGAAATATATTAGCAAGATTAAAATTTGTTACCTTTATTTTCAGATTGTAAATAGTTATGAATCACAAAACCTTAACCCATTTTCTTAGTAAAGTATGAATCCAAATTGTTATCAGCAACATAGACAATGAATTGTATATTCTATCTAGAATAACAAAAGAATCTGAAAAAGAACATAAAATTATTATTTAAACGATGATAAACAATATATATAATTGATACTAATATGAATACATGTTATATCATTTGTTGATTCTTATGTAGAAGTGTCAGTAAAAACTTCATGTCATGTAACACAGAATTAACAGAGCAGAAATATTTTCAACCATAGAGATATGTTATGTTCGAAGTATTGATTATTTTAAAAACAGCAGGAGTGTTTAAAGATTGATAACAATAGTAAAGGTTAAGCCAAAGTTTATATAAAATAATTGTTGAATTACATATAAAAGAGTAATTGAAAGACATTATAAAAGATTTTAAGAAGATTATGATTATAAATTCATAGATATTGTAATTTAAAGTGGGATAAAAATTATTATTGATATAAAAATAAGGCATATTTTGGAATGATATTGTATGTAAATAGATATAATGAATTATTTTAAAATTTTTCACAAATAATTAATAACAATAAAAATACGAGGAAAATAATTATAATTAATGTTAGACAGTAAATAATTTAAACCATGATATCTAGTTACTTGTTAGTTTTTTGTTTGAAATAACAAGGCTAGCAACGAAAGTTTTGTTGATTTGGGGAACAATGAATTAGGATGTGTGGTTCAAAAGCAGATGGACATGTAAGAAAATTTTTCTAATAATTTGTTAAATTCTGCGGAAATCTTTAGAAATCAAAAGCAAAATTGAATTTAAATGATAAATAATAATAATAGAGACATTTCTAGAAGAAAATATTTGTAAACATTCATTATTTGTGGAAAATGCAGCTAATCCATATTTTGAGAAGGGACGCTATGTCTGAATTTTATCAAAAGTCCACAATGGAATATTGATTATTAGTTTCAAAGACATTTAGTAAGATAATAAACATTATAAGTTGTATTTACTGAACAATTAAACCAAAATCCCAACTTACCTACAACAAACTATCAAGTTTGTTTTCCTACGATATTCAACAAGAATCCAGCTTCATTCCAGAGAGATGAATCCGAAGCAGAGTGCACAACAGAAACTTTAAAGTGATAGAAACAGGTCAGTGTATAAACAATTTATATGGTATACCATTAAAAATTTCACAAACATTATTAATTGGCCAAAAGTTCACTATTCGTTGTTTTATATGTATAAAAAATTCTAACCATTTCATGTATATTAGTTTATAGTAATAATTTGTTTTAACTGATTTTTCTTCATACCGATAGTGTTTTTCAATTCAATGATAGTTCGTATATATATAAACTAAATTTCATCTCATATGTTTGTTTTTATTTTAACAATTGACATAAATAGTTCCAGAAAATCATCATAGAGGTTCGAATAGGTATGTTCCGCATAGATATTCAAAGCGTTTTCAAAGGAGTTAAAATAATATAATATTTAGTAAATACAAATTTCGCATATTATAATATCTGCCAGAATCTAAAGGGAGTTAAGAGTTCTCATGTTTTCCAATAACACAATAAAGTAAAACAATATAATCAAAATATCCTGAGCTAGCCAATTTACTATATAAATCCATCGACAAAAATAAAAAACATAAAGTAATTAAAAATAATGCAATAGACAAAATTCAAAAATAAATATTGTTTAAATATATTTATTTATAAACTGATAAATACATAAAATTCATATAATAAATGGCACCCAAGAACGTGGGGCGATTTTGAAATATTTGGTAGGTTGTTTTTTGTTAAGGGAATAATTAAAAGTATACAAATATTAGAAATTTTATTGACTATATTATAAATATAAGATGGAAAAGAAAATGATGTTAAGAGACGGAAAACAGGTAGGTACGGATAGTGGATCGGAAGAGGAACGAGAGGAAAGAAGACATGGTAGAGGGGATTTCCAAGTACATTACTTAGAACAGGGACAATCTGGAGAAAATGTACCAGAGGAAGACTCAACAGGAGATGAGGAAGCACAAGAACAAGAAGAGAGGATACAAGAGAGCAGGGAAAAACAAGGAAGAACAAGTACAAATAGAGATGATCAGATGATGGACAGGATGCAACAATTATTTATCAGAATGGAGGAGAGAATAAATGGAAACATAGATACAATGAGAGGAGATATCAACAGGATAGATGGAAAAATGGACCAGATGAGTGGGAACATAGACAAATTGGAAAAGAAAATTGATGATGTGAAATCTGAAAGTATTAAAGAAATCCAGAAAATCAGGGAAGAAAACGAAGTATTTCAAAGAAGAATGGATAAGGTGCAACAAAATATTGAGGAGCAAAATAAAAATTTAAGAACAGAGATTCAAGACAATGGAATCAAAATCCGGGAAGAGATAGAAAAACATGTTGATCAAGAAATTCAAGAATGGGGTAGATGTTTAGAAGAAAATCTAACAGGAACTATTGTAATGGAAGTCAACAAACAAAATGAAAATATAATTAGAGAAGTGGAACATATAAAAGTACAAGGACAAACTAATGAAGAAGTAATACAGAAGGTGGATAAAAAATTTCAAGATTTAAATGTGAGACTGGAAGAACAAACAGGAACATATGAAAAAAGGTCGGAAGTCATGGGTAGATCATTTAATAGGGAATTAGAAGAGATGAATAGGAAACTACAAGAAACGGTAGAAGAAATGGAGGATACTGTGAGAAGAAATGGAGGAGGAATCATATACAATGGGAATATGGATGTAGGTGTGAAATTCGATGGGAACATTAATTTAATACACCCAAAAGTTTTTATTAAAATTATAAAAAGTAAATTGAGGGGAATAAAGGATTTGATGGAGAAGAAAATAGCGATAAGAGGTATGTTGTCAGGTCACGCATTACTCTGGTTCTGCAATAAAGAAGAGCAGATCAGAAATATGGAAGAATTTGAAAATCAGTTCTTAAACTATTTTTGGGGGGAATTACAGCAAGCAAATTTTAGGGAAAAATTATACTTTGGCAAATTCGACTATAATAAAGGTAAAAATTTGAATTCATATGCGATGCAGTTGTATAATATGGCACAGTATCTAGAACCGGTGATGAAAGAGGAGGAACTGGTATTATATGTAGGCAGACAATTTAATGCAGAAGTATCGGAGACTATTGCACTTCATAATATCAAGACGATGGATAGTTTGTCATGTTACCTACAGAGAGTGGAGAGGAGTATTGTGAACACAAATGGAATAAATCGATACCAGAATAGGAATGAGGAGATAAGAAATGATCGAACAAGAGAGAATGGAAATGGATTTATCAGAAGGGACAATAATAACAGAAATGAATATAGAAATTATGGAAACAGGAATTTTGAAAACAGAAGAAATACAGGAAATGGAGATAGATATTATGGAAATGGAGACAGAAACAATGGTAGGCAGTATGAAAATAGAGGAAATCAGGCAAATTTCGAAAGAAGAAATTATAATGGAAACAGGAATGGAAATTGGCAACAGAATAGAGGGGAAGGAATAAACAATTATAGTGAAAGAAGAAACTATAATCAAAGGAACCCAGAAAGGAATTATGAACAAGAAAATAATAGAGAGGAAGAGAGAAGACAGGTGAATCATATAACACAAGAACAGGAAGGATCAAGTAATGATCCAAACCAAGAGCAAAGCTTGGTAAGAAATTTTGCGTAAATCGTCCTTACATTCGTAATATTATCTATTCTTCTCATTATCAACATCCAAGAGAATTTATAGATGAAAGTTCACAACGTACTGAAAACATAAAATTAATTTTCATAGAAGGGTATTTATTTGATGTGAAATGTAAAATTTTATTAGATACAGGATCGGAAGTTTCTATAATAAATCAGAATGTAATAGAAAATGTGAAACAAGATGATATTACGGTGATTAATACTAACAAAATATCATTAGTAGGGGTGAATGATAGAAAACTTTATGAAACAAATCAAACTATTATAGTTAATTTAAAAATAAATTCAGAACATATTCCAGTACAATTATTGATAGTTAAAAATTTAAGATATGATATAATATTAGGAAATGATGAATTAAATAGACATAGGATAATTATAGATTATAATCAGGGATGTATTAGATATCAAAATTCAATTATACATTTTATAAAACAATTTTCTAATAATGATATACAAAATTCGAACATAAAGGAAATAAACCAAATTGGTGAAGAGATAAAAGTTTTAGAAGAGTTATGTAACAGAGAATATCAAGATAGGGTGTATGAGCTTCTACAACATCATAAACGATTATTTAACGAGGAAGTACGTGTAGCATCTAGATATGTACATAAATTAGAAGTCACAGAAGAGATAAAAAATTTCAAAATAAAAACATATCCAATACCATACAGGCTGAAGACAGAAGTATATGATGAAATTACAAAGATGCTGAATGATGGAATTATTGAAAGATCAAATTCGCAATACATCAGTGCCATCACATGTGTCAAGAAGAAAACAGGAGAAATTAGGTTATGTTTGGATGCTAGAAATATTAACAGCTATACAAAGAAACAATATGAAAGTCCATTAAATATAGAATGTATTTTTGGTAGAATTACAAAAGCTAATATTTTCTCAAAACTGGATCTCAAACACAGCTTCTGGTTAATTCCTTTAGATCCAAGAAGTAGACCGTACACTGCTTTTATGGTGGATGGAATTGTTTATCAATTTTGTGTAGTACCATTTGGGCTACAAAGTTCTTGTGCTGCGCTGGTACGAACTTTACATACTATCTTGAACCAGTATGAAGACTTCACGCTGCACTATATCGACGATATCCTCATATTTTCTGAAACAGAAGAAAAACATCAGGAACACTTAAAAATTATACTTAAAGAATTGGAAGAAGCAGGTTTGAAATTAAATTTAGATAAATGCCAATTTTATAAAAAGGAGGTAGAATATCTGGGATATATTTTAAGTGATACAGGAGTAACAATGAATCCAGAAAGAGTTAAAGCGATACTGGAATATCAAACACCTAAGAACCTAAAAAATTTGAGGGGGTTTCTGGGGATTTTAAATTATTTTAAGAGGCTAATTCCAGACTTAAGTAGAAGAGAGATTCCACTAATTGAGTTGTTAAAGAAGGATACAAAATGGAAATGGGATGAAAGACGAGACAAAGCTTTCCAGGAATTAAAAGAAATATTTCTGAAGAAACTCAAAGTTTATCACCCACAATATGATAAACCTTTCATCTTGAAAACAGATGCATCTATGGAAAGATTGGCAGGAGTTTTGGTACAAATTCAAGATGAAGAGGAAGTTCCCATAAGTTTTATATCTAGGGTAACAAAAGCAGCGGAAAGAAAATATTCCATAACTGAGTTAGAAATGGCAAGTGTAGTATTTTGTGTAAGCAAACTAAGATTTTTCTTACTAGGAGCTAAATTTACATTAGAAACAGATCATCTAGCACTAACATCTATATTAAAGAACAGATATGCAAACAATCGAATACATAGATGGATTCTACTTCTACAAGAATATGAGTTTGACATAAAATATGTACCAGGAAAATTAAACATTGTAGCGGATGCCTTAAGTAGAGTTACCGATAATGGAAGCGAACCAAGAAGATTTCAAATAGGAGTAAATACATTACACCAAACTGAAGGAATATTTACTCTAGAAAGAGTAAAAGAAGATCAAAGACAAATAGATAAAATAAATACCAGAGGAGCAGTAAATATAGAAGATGTATGGTATAAACAAATTGAGGATAGAGAAGTATATATCATAACAAGAGATTATGCTAAAGAAATTATTAAACATTTACATATAGAAAATGGACATATAGGAATAAGAAAATTGTGGATGTTATTTAGAGAAAATTATATAGCTAAGAAAGATTTAAGTATTGTAAAAGAAGTTTGTAAATATTGTGAGTTTTGTCAAATAGGCAAAGAAAAGAATTATCATAATTATATGACAGCGAAATCTATTATAACGAGTAAACCATTGCAAATAGTGGCAGTAGATTTTATTGGTAATTTAATTAAAAGTACAATGGGGAATAAACATTTATTAGTAATGGTTGATGTATATAGTAAATATGTTAAAATATTTCCATGTAGAAAGACAAATGCGAAAGTAGTAATTGATTGTTTTAAAGAATATATAGAAGAGTTTGGAACACCAGAAACAGTGATACTTGATCATGCGACATATTTTGAGAGTAGGAAGTTAAAACAATATACTGACAGTAAACAAATAAAATTACAATTTATAAGTATCAGAAAACCAAGTTCTAATCCAGCAGAACGATATATTAAAGAAATCATTAAATATTTAAGAATGTTATGTCAAGAGAATCATAAAAGATGGGATGAATACTTGGATAGAGTAGAAAAATTCATAAATGAATTACCACATGGTGTAACAGAGGAGAATCCGATTTATATTATGAAAGGAATACAGCCAGAACGCCACTGGATTTTGAACAGAAATTCAACTATGACAAGTGTACTTGAAAAGGTTAATCGGAGAATAATACGAAATGCGGAGAAGTATATTAAAAAACAAGATAAAAAGAAACCTAGGACAACACAATTTAATAAAGGAGATATGGTGATTGTCAAATCTTTAAGAATGCCAAAGAAAGATGAAGAACAATGTGCGAAATTATTATATCCATTCGAAGGTCCATATATCATAGATACAGAAAACGGTAAAAACAGTTATCGATTAATATATCCAGGTACTAAAATATTAAGGGGTATCTTTAACATAGAACACATTTACAAATATTATTCTTAAGGAATATGTATTGAAAAACGAGGAATAGATAATATTACAAGTAATTTAAAATCATAGGAAATAAGTTGTTTGTAAATAGTAGATTAAGATAGGATAAGGATACAACCAAGAATTAGTCTAAGAAGTTTCTAATATTTTTATAGTAAATAGTGAAGGAATGATAAGTTTGTTTGGGAAATTGAAATTTAAACAAAATTAACCATGTTAATATTTATTAAATTTAAATTTGAGGGGATTTGAACTTATCATAATGAATATTCAAGAGAATGATACACAAATATGAGAAATTTGTAACTTTGTTGAATAACAAATAGAAATCACTTTCTTCAGACAGATAAAATTACTATTTATATTGACAATTATAACTAAACAATATGTATCATATCAAATCGAACATCTATGAGATTAATTATCCTTTATAATATAGAAATATATTAGCAAGATTAAAATTTGTTACCTTTATTTTCAGATTGTAAATAGTTATGAATCACAAAACCTTAACCCATTTTCTTAGTAAATTATAAATCCAAATTGTTATCAGCAACATAGACAATGAATTGTATATTCTATCTAGAATAACAAAAGAATCTGAAAAGAACATAAAATTATTATTTAAACGATGATAAACAATATATATAATTGATACTAATATGAATACATGTTATATCATTTGTTGATTCTTATGTAGAAGTGTCAGTAAAAACTTCATGTCATGTAACACAGAATTAACAGAGCAGAAATATTTTCAACCATAGAGATATGTTATGTTCGAAGTATTGATTATTTTAAAAACAGCAGGAGTGTTTAAAGATTGATAACAATAGTAAAGGTTAAGCCAAAGTTTATATAAAATAATTGTTGAATTACATATAAAAGAGTAATTGAAAGACATTATAAAAGATTTTAAGAAGATTATGATTATAAATTCATAGATATTGTAATTTAAAGTGGGATAAAAATTATTATTGATATAAAAATAAGGCATATTTTGGAATGATATTGTATGTAAATAGATATAATGAATTATTTTAAAATTTTTCACAAATAATTAATAACAATAAAAATACGAGGAAAATAATTATAATTAATGTTAGACAGTAAATAATTTAAACCATGATATCTAGTTACTTGTTAGTTTTTTGTTTGAAATAACAAGGCTAGCAACGAAAGTTTTGTTGATTTGGGGAACAATGAATTAGGATGTGTGGTTCAAAAGCAGATGGACATGTAAGAAAATTTTTCTAATAATTTGTTAAATTCTGCGGAAATCTTTAGAAATCAAAAGCAAAATTGAATTTAAATGATAAATAATAATAATAGAGACATTTCTAGAAGAAAATATTTGTAAACATTCATTATTTGTGGAAAATGCAGCTAATCCATATTTTGAGAAGGGACGCTATGTCTGAATTTTATCAAAAGTCCACAATGGAATATTGATTATTAGTTTCAAAGACATTTAGTAAGATAATAAACATTATAAGTTGTATTTACTGAACAATTAAACCAAAATCTCAACTTACCTACAACAAACTATCAAGTTTGTTTTCCTACGATATTCAACAAGAATCCAGCTTCATTCCAGAGAGATGAATCCGAAGCAGAGTGCACAACAGAAACTTTAAAGTGATAGAAACAGGTCAGTGTATAAACAATTTATATGGTATACCATTAAAAATTTCACAAACATTATTAATTGGCCAAAAGTTCACTATTCGTTGTTTTATATGTATAAAAAATTCTAACCATTTCATGTATATTAGTTTATAGTAATAATTTGTTTTAACTGATTTTTCTTCATACCGATAGTGTTTTTCAATTCAATGATAGTTCGTATATATATAAACTAAATTTCATCTCATATGTTTGTTTTTATTTTAACAATTGACATAAATAGTTCCAGAAAATCATCATAGAGGTTCGAATAGGTATGTTCCGCATAGATATTCAAAGCGTTTTCAAAGGAGTTAAAATAATATAATATTTAGTAAATACAAATTTCGCATATTATAATATCTGCCAGAATCTAAAGGGAGTTAAGAGTTCTCATGTTTTCCAATAACACAATAAAGTAAAACAATATAATCAAAATATCCTGAGCTAGCCAATTTACTATATAAATCCATCGACAAAAATAAAAAACATAAAGTAATTAAAAATAATGCAATAGACAAAATTCAAAAATAAATATTGTTTAAATATATTTATTTATAAACTGATAAATACATAAAATTCATATAATAATATATATATATATATGAATATATATATATATATATATATATATATATATATTATAATACTTAATATTATAAATGTTATAATAATGATATAATTAATTGAATATTTGAATAGCCCACTACGTTGGGACGAAATTATTATGATGAATTTTTATGTATGTATAGAGTATGAGATTCTTCTGTTATCTGGGTTCTTACGGTTGTGAATAAATTCAGTTGATAAATAAATAAAGAAACATTTTACTTGAAAACAATATTTTAATTTTATTTATAAAAAATTTATGCGACGCCCATGTATGGGTCAAATGAAATTATTGATTTTATTATTATGTGTGGCGTTCTGTGCGCATGCTCAAGAACATGAGGTGACGATGCGCTAGAGTGAACATTTGATAGACGCGTCGGGTCTGTTCAGTTTCACAGCGAGCTTCTATGCTGTGTCATAGAATATGTTTCAAATTATATACAAGTTAAAAGAATTTATGCTGGGAGATTTATACATACAGAAATACAAATAATATGGTACAAGAAATAGTTATGAAATTTATATACATAGAGTTTAAATGTTACATAAAAGAGTTGGATGTATCTTTCTTAAGTTTCTTATTTGAGAAATGCGTAAGTATTTAATTTTATTTCTTTAGATTGGCCATTTATCATTCAGAATTATTTAATAATATAGCTATATTGAGTCTTTAATTTTAATTCTTTTTCAGATCGATCATTATTTCAAAGTTTATTTTACTCATGAGATTTTAAAGAAAACATTTGATTGACGTTAATAATTTTTTATAACTCTTGTTGTACAACAATACACTGACCTTGTGTTCAGGAACCAGGATCTGCCTCTCGAAACTTCTGGAAAGCAGCTTCCGAAGTTTACAGTTGAATAAATATGTGAAAATATGATTTTCACTCTGGAAAATCAGCTACAATCATTGGGTAAGTACATGTGCATGTTTTATCGATAGTTTGCTATGTTTTTATCCTCATTATGAGGATAATTTCTTAAAATTTCTGGAGCACTTCAAAACCCAACCTTCTAGAAACGAAGCCAAGCCACCGACCTTTTTCTTCAACTTTTTTCAACAATCAACAATCAGTCTTTTGTTTAATTCAGCTCACTATATTCAAAAATGTTTGTTACACTTGTTGTTGTTTGAAAGTTCCTTCTGTCATGTCACATAAACCAATCACCTTTTTCTTTTTTAACGCACTCAAATTATGATTTCACTTTAGATTCTAATATCTTTACCTACATACAAAAATTAGTCTCACTAAAAATTGTTTATTCCATATCGAAGTTCATCTTGTTATTATGGGACGAATAGTTTTTCTTAGGCGATATACAATAGTCTCTAATATCAATGTTCAGTTCAATTTTCTTATTATAATTAGCAATTGTGTTTAGCCATCAACATAAATTATTTTAAAACATTTATTAATATCCCTTAATCTAATTATTTATGTTCATTATATTTGATTAACACATTAATTAATTTCTATTCATTTCATCTATGAAATCACTCTACTTTCAACGTTTGTCGCTGATACATATTGACATCTATATTTTGTCGCTAGCGTATGTCGCTAAGCGTATTGGTATTACAGCGTTAAATATTCTAACCCATATGTTTCTAGTAAAAATGCGTTATAGTATTGGACAATATCCTTTTTATTTCGAATATTTATCAATTCATGTTTCTTTTCTAGATTATATGTTCATCGTTTTTTCTGACATGAGGTATTTAATACGATGGACGATATTTACTCTATGGCTTTTGGACATATGATCAAGGTAATGTTTCTTTTGTCAATTCTATGTGAGTCTTCTCAGATTATTAATTATATACATAAGTTGTATTACTTTTTTAGTTAATATGAGCAATTTTAATGTCTCGTATTTATGATTCTAATAAAATATAGTCTAATGTTTTAATTTCTAATCAGTTTCCAACTAATCTGTTTTACACCAGTGTTTCTATCTTTATTTATACGTTATAATATATATATATATATATATATATATATATATATATATATATATATATATATATATATATATATATGTTACCTACGCCATTTCCCTTAGGTGGACAGTATATTGTGCTGATTAAGTACTTATTTTATTGTAGAATTGCTTATTTTGTATTTGTTACGAGGTTATTTAAATTCATGTTTGTAATAAAAATATCAGTCTTTTATTTGAAATTATTGTCATAGTTTTGTCTTAGAAATAAAGTTAGTTTTTTAAAAACACGGTTTCAGTTAATTAAAAGTTAAGTGGCACAGTCAGTAGGATAGTCAATCGAAAGTTAAAACATATAATATTCGGTTCGTTTCTACGATTTGTTGACTATTCGAACAAGTGAATTTTATTTATTGGAACTTTTAGTTGGGCGAACTGAGTAACTCAACTAGAAGATCTGTGTTGTGCGAGAAACCGGAAGAATCAAGAGGAGACTGGTTGTTCCTGTGCAGTCCGAACCAATGGAAAGGATCTTCGTTCTATTACTGTAAGTGTTTTTATGTAATATAGAGGGAATATTAATTATTTTTCTGACACATCTGACGATTCTGACTCAAATTCTGATTCAAATAATTGAAATTCAGGCTCAAACTCCTTTAACACTAAAATAAAATCAACTTTAGCATCACCAAAACTTTTTCCTATACATAGTTTTAATAAAATGGCTACTCCACAATTATCTATTTAAAAAAAATATCTGGATATGATACCAGAGTTTGATGGAAACAATGGATTACTTCCTAGGTTTATTGAAATTTCAGAGAAATTAGTGAGTAAGTTTTATAATACTGTAGATGTAGGGGATTTTCAAAATGAATATTTGATGTCCAGCATCTTAGCAAAAATAAAAGGTGAAGCAGCTATAAATATTTCTTCTTGTACTATAAGAACTTGAGAAAACCTAAAAGATGCACTTCTTAATACTTATGCTGATAAAAGAGATATTTACACATTAAATATAGAACTTTCAGAAATGAAATAAGGTAATGAAACGCCTTTCGAATTTTATAATAGAATTCAACATTTATTAAATCCTCAAATTTCTTCTCATAACACATTCTAATGTGAATGAACATTTAATTTTAGGAAATTATTTTAAAAATTTGGCGCTCGGAGTATTGCTACGCGGTTTAAAAGAACCTTTAGGTACATTAATGCGTACGAAAAATCCAGAAAATTTAAATATTGCTTTAAATGTTCTTACAAATGATTTTCAATTTTATATGAGCCAGAATAATCAACCAAAAAATATTTTTTCAAATTTAAATACGCAAAATTATTCGCATAAAAATTCAACCAATTTCCAAAATAATGTGGCGCATAGGCAGCCACCTCCTAAGCCAAATTCTATGCAGAATTATCAACACACTAATCGAAATCCCGCATCAAATCCACAAAATCGTCCATCAACTTCTTGTAACTCTTCTAATAGGAATAATACAAGTTTAGATAATAATTGTCAAAACGTCTTTAAACCTAATCAGATCCAAAGATTTCCAAATCCAACTCCAATGAGTATGTCTACAAGAAATACAGCTAGACTCCAACCTCAAAATTATCAAAATAGGTTCCAACACATTCCTAATCAACCTAGAAATTTTATCTCGGAAGAACTGCATAATATAGACGATTCCGATTGCACTAATGATGAATCCGATAATTTTTTAGAGACACCAGCCTCGGAACCAAATCAAACATTATCGAATTGTTGATTTTCCCAGAACAAAATCTAAAAGTTTTAATTGATACTGATAGCACAAGATCCTTTGTGACACCAGCTGTGGCTGAAAAATATTTCAAAAAATCTTTTGTCAAAAAACCATTCCATGTAAAATCTACCTATGGTAGCAGTCAACAAAATTTCTGTACTTTTATTCCAATCCCAAAAATGTTTAATTATAGGAAACCGCTTAATTCAGAATATTGCGTTTCCAAATTTCACGATCATTTTGATTGTTTGTTAGGATTAGATAATTTAAAAATACTTAATGCAAATATTAACTTAAATAATCATTTGCTTATGACTCCTTATAGTCAAATTAAAATGAATTACTTTGACATTAAAACTGGATCCACGGATTGTATCGTAGTGCATCCACGTTGTGAGCAAGTGATTAAATTAAATATTGAAAATGTGAAAAATGGTAATGTAATTATACCATATACACGAATTGTGAAATTAGAAATCCCGGAATGTTTAACAAAAGTTGAAAATAATATAGCTTTATGTACAATTTTGAATCCTTCAGAATCCAACCTTCGAGTAGACTTAAGCCCTTCTATTAGTGTTGAGACATTCGATGAATACGAACAAACCCTCAACCCAAATTTTGATAATATTTATTCTGAAAATGTTAAATTTGATGTTTCGAAAGTTAGAACTGAACATATGAACTCCGAAGAGAAGCAATCTGTATTAAAATTAGTACAAGAGAATAGTGATATTTTTCATGTTGAAGGAAATCAGCTTACCTTCACAAGTAAAATGAATCATCGTATTAAAGCGTCTAACGAAATACCTATTTATTCAAAATTATACAGATATCCTGAGATTCACCGAACGAAAATTCAAAAACAAATTCAAAAAATGATAAATGATAATATTATTAGGCCGTCCAGCTCTCGGTGGTCGAGCAATATCTGGATAGTTCCAAAGAAGCTAGATGCTTCTCAAAAGCCAAAGTATCGACTCGTTGATTATCGAAAACTGAATGAGATCACAATTGGAGATCGATATCCATTGACAGATATTACAACGTTACTAGATAAGCTTGGACATCGTCAATATTTTACAACTTTAGATCTCGCTTCTGGTTTCCATCAGATCGAGTTGGCTGAGGAGGATATTCCGAAAACAACCTTTAATATTGAAAATGTGCACTATGAATATGTGCGCATTCCCATGGGTCAGAAAGGGGCTCCTGCAACCTTTCAAAGGGCCATGGACAATATCCTAAGAGGTATACAGAACGATAAATGTTTGGTGTACCTTGATGATATAATTGTGTTCAGTACCAGCTTACAAGAACACATCACAAATTTAAAAGAAGTATTCAATAGATTGAGAGATTCTAATTTTTAATTACAAATTGATAAATGCGAATTCTTGCGAAAAGAAGTTGCATATCTGGGACATATTGTCATGCCAGAAGGTGTAAAGCCTAACCCAGATGAAATTTTAGCAATTCAAAAATTTCCGATACAAAAATTTTTAAACTATTAAAAGGATTCTTTGGACTCCTAGGGTACTACCGAAAATGTATAGAAGATTTTTCAAAATTAACTAAACCATTAACTATCAGATTGAAAAAAGATGCAATTATCAATGTAAATGATTATGTCGAATGTTTTGAAATGTGTAAAAATCTGTTGATAAATGAACCAATACTTCAATATCCAGATTTTACAAAACCCTTCAACCTTACCACAGACGCCAGCAATTATGCTTTAGGTGCTGTTTTAAGTCAAGGTAAAATAGGCTCTGATTTATCCGTGGCTTACGCCAGCAGAACCTCAAATGATTCAGAATGCAACTATTCTGTAATCGAGGAAGAACTTCTTGCCATAGTTTGGGCAGCGAAATACTTCCGCCCGTATCTTTTTGGCAGAAAATTTACAATAGTTACCGACCATAAACCACTTCAATGGTTATTCTCACTTAAAGATCCAAGCTTGTCAGATGGCGCATGAAACTTGAGGAATATGCTTATGATATCGTATACAAAAAAGGTGCTTTATTTAAATGCCAATAGCGATTGTTTGTCCCGAATTCAAATAAATATTAATGAAACTGAATTACAAGAACCCCATTGTTCTAAAAACTTATTAGTTTATATGGACAAATTTAATAAACTCTCATCATCTCCCGATGATAATGTGTCTCTAATAGTTGAAACATATAATGAAAGTAACAATAATGAGGATGATGACGAAGACATCACAGTTCATACAAATGAGGAAAATCCTGTAATTGGTATACCAATTTAGTTTACAAAAATAAGGAAAATGTAGTATAATGCTGAATAAAGAGGAAAAATATATGATAAGAAAGTTATAACAATTGTTTAAACAGGATGTCTCCACGTGTTTGCTGATTAAGGTTAAAATTATAAATCCAATAATGTGGGAAACGTCCTGTCAGCAATTTAACAATAATATTATATGAGTTTAACAGGATGTCTCCATATGACTCCTCCCCTCTTTGTTAAAGGCACGACCTCGTGGCTTTGGCTCCAAAAGGGATTGGGGTAACTCCATTGGTTCACCCTGGGATTGTTCTGGATTTTTGATTTTTCTAAAATATTTTCTATACAAATACAAAAATAGTAGAATTAATAAAATGAAAATTATTATTGTTGTTATTCCTAAATGGCTTTGATGAAGTTCTATAGGTAGCAAATTTGGTTCTTGAAACTGTGGTAGTAGCTTGGTTGGATCGTCCAGATGTAAATTGTTGATGCTGATTTTGTGATGAATTTCTGTGGGTTCTTTGAGGCTGGGCCATTCTTGAGTAAATGTTTGATTGGATCCCATCCACGTATGTTTTTCAAAAGAATAAATACAATCATTGTTTCCTAGTACGATGTTACATTTTGATATTTTCAAAGATTTAAAATTTTGTTTGCAGTCTTCATTGATGGTAGTTATCATCTTCGAGCAAATTATTGTATTTCCATTAGTTAATTGTGTGAAAAGTCATTTTTTACTTGAGCGTAGTTGCAGAGTGAAAGGTCATCCAAGTTACAAGGGTCTTCGTGTGGTTCCTTTTCGCAATACCAGAACGAAAAGGTCTTCTTGCATACTTCGTTTGTCCATTTTGTTGATCCCTTGGAATTTAATGTGAAGGCGTATGGGGGTAGAAGGATATTATTTTCTTTACTGGGAATAGGGATAATTTTGGAAATATAAAGTAATTCATCGGCTAATATGGGTATTTTAAGAGTAATATATAAAGTTTTTGAAGTAAACATAAGATTGACTTTGATTATTTCTAATAAAGTAGGAATATCGGAAGCGATTTCATTGTGAGAATGAATAGTATGTAAATAATTAAGAATTTCTTCTAATTCCTTTTGTTTAATTAATTCTACATTTAAAATTTGTTGGTTACTAAATGATATTGTTCTTAGTAAAACTTGAATACAATTTCTTAGGTCTCTAATTTGTTCTAGTTGAATATGAATAATAATTTCGTTACTCAATCTATCATTTGAAGTATTTAATTCTTTTAGAACGATTTCAGCATAATTTTGTATTTTACGTAGGTCTGTTTGCCAGCGTTGAGTAATCTGTCCTGCAAATGAATGC
The DNA here is from genome assembly GCA_963921935.1 of Galeruca laticollis. NCBI lineage: Eukaryota > Metazoa > Arthropoda > Insecta > Coleoptera > Chrysomelidae > Galeruca > Galeruca laticollis. The sequence goes on along the minus strand of OY998183.1, from coordinate 31,061,430 downwards.
AACTTCGAAATTTCAGTCATTAGTTTTTTTTCATTTAAATTGATTTTTTCAAATGTATTTTGAATTTCGATTAGGTCGCTTTGATCAAGATTTCCTGAAATATATTTTACCACTGTACCTAGGCCGTCTATTAGACCTCTTTTAATTACTTTATTTGATCGAGCATACATTCTAAGTTTATTTATATCTTCTGAGAGTAAGTCGATATCTCTGTTATAAATTTTTGCTAAAGTTATTGTTGAATCGTCAAGTCTACTGGCTAAATGAACTTGATTTAATACTAATTTACTATACGAGTTTTCAATTTCTTCAATACTTATACTAAAATAAATCTTATGATAATTGGTCTTATATTTAGCTAATCCTAAACTATCTAATATGTTGTTTTGACTTGAAGTGCCTGGGTGGCTATCTTCATGGTTAACCTGGAAAGATTTAGTATTTTTAATCATGTGTTTGCTAACCTTTTTAGAAACTAACTTATCGTTGGATTGATTTGTGTCTACTAATATTTTCTTATATTTAGGTTTAATTTTATTTCGTGGTTCCATATCTAAATATAAGACGTCTGTTTTTGGGATATCGTCTGTTCGTTTACTATTAATTTTATCTAATTGTTCGGTTCTTTTTGTTAATTGTTTTTGATAAAGATCGTCGAAAAATGGCATAATTTCTGTTTTTCGATATTTGTTGTAATTTTGGAATACTTGTTTATGGGGATCTATTTCATGAAGATTTAGATTTTCGTATGGTCCATAAAGAAGTGAAAATGGGGTAAAATTTGTTACTGAATGAATTGATTGATTATATATAAGAATAGCAGTTGTAACTAAGTCTTTTGATTTTTGTCTCAGGACTTAATTTTTCGATTAAAGTTGAATGTGCTCTTTCTATCGGAGAATTGCCGGTATGAGATTGGGGTGTTGTATAATGAATTTTTATATGAAAAAGTGACATGAATTCTTAAAAGGTTTCGCTAGTGAATTCTCTGGCATTGTCGCAAGTTATTTGCGAAGGGTAGTTATGATGAGAAAGATAATGACGGAGTTTACTAAGTATGGTGATAGAATTTGAGTCACTAATTTCGTAAGCTTGAAGGTACCTAGAGAATAAATCGAGTATTGTAAGAAATTGTTTATTTTCTATAGAGAATACGTCTATGTGAATATTTTCGAAAGGTCTTTTAGAAATAAGTGGGCCGGAAAATGGAATTTTTCGAGGGTTTCTATCATATTTTGAGGTGAGACATAATTCGCAATTATTAACGTGATTCGTTACTAATTCTTGTATTTTGGGGAAAATAATACAGGGACTTTATATGTTTCGTAGTTTCTGTGATACCGTTATGAGTTTCTGAATGATAGTCTGAAATTAATCGGACTTGTTCTTCCTTATTAATTATGTCTTTCAGAAAAGTATTTGTTTTAATGATTTTTACGTTTGGTTCCAAGATTTTTGAACATTTTGTAGAAGCAATATTAAGTAATGAATCATTGGGGCAGTATATATAGTATGTTTTTGTTGGATCAACTATTTCTAAGAACATATTACTTATAACATTATGGTCGGATCCTTTTCTAAAAGTAAGAATATAGCGATTTTTGCCAAATGGCTTAGAGTAATCTATGTCGTTTTTGTCTCCGTATTTTAGGATTATTTGAAAATGGGCGGAATTTAAGGTTTTCCCTGAAATTGGGAAACCAAAAATTGGATTTTCTTGTGCGGAGTGTCTAGTGTCGCCTGAAGCGGTACTTTTGTTATCGTCGGATATTTTACTTAATATTTCGTTAGCATCACTTAATGCTAGATTTGGATCGGAATTTGCTCTTGCCATAGTTGAAATGGCATCGATATCATCAGGGTTATGTTTGAATTCTTTAGTATTTGTTTTTGAGTTTGAGGGAGCAATAACTATATCACTAATTATATTAATTTTTAGATCACGTTTAGGAAGTTTTTTATCGATTGCATTGAGTTCAATTCTCGATAATGCATCAGCGACGTAACTTTCTTTGCCTTTTTTATAATCAATTTTAAAATCGAATTCTTCCAACTTTAGTTTCCATCTTATTAGACGTTGATTGGGTTCTTTAAGAGAATGTAGCCAGACGAGTGGCTTATGATCAGTTTCAATAATAAATTTTTTGGAATATAAATATGGTCGGAAATGTTTACAGCTATCGATTATAGCTAAGAGTTCTTTTTCTATAGTGCCATAATTTCTTTCAGCTGAATTGAGTGTTCGAGAGTAAAAAGCTATTGGATGGGAATCTTGAGAAAGTACGCTTCCTATAGCGATGTTTGAAGTATCGGTCGTTAAAGTAAATGTTTTTGTGAAATCGGGGTATGCTAAAATAGGAGAATTACAAAGAAGTTGTTTGCATTTTTGGAAAGCATTGAGGTATTCTGGGTCGTTTAAATCTAATTTAGTTCCTTTTTTAAGATATTTATTTATTGGGTAGGTTATTTTGGAGAAATTTTGAATGAATTTACAATAGGAGAGCATGCCGAGAAATTATTTTATTTGTTTTTCATTTTTGGGCAAAGGAAAGTTTTGGATGGACTTGATTTTATCTGGATTTGGTTTAATACCCTCAGGGGTTATGACATGGCCTAAGAAGGCAACTTCTTTTCTGAGGAATTCTGATTTGTCTATTTGGACTTTCAAATTATATTTTTCTAATTCACTGAATATTTGTTTTATATGAAGAATATGGTCTTGGAGGGACTTTGAAAATATGACTATGTCATCCATGTATACGAAACATTGTTTATAGAGAAAAGGACGGAGAATTGTGACCATGACACGTTGAAAAGTGGCAGGAGCGTTTTTTAGGCCAAATGGCATACGAGTATATTCGTAGTGGCCATTATCTACGGTAAATGCAGTTTTTTCTGTCGAATCTGGGTGTATTTCAATTTGGTGAAAACCTTGTGCCAAATCTAAAGTGGAAAAGTAAGTACTTCGACCAAGATTGACGAGAATTTCATCGATACGAGGAAGGGGATATTTATCTTCGATAGTTTTTTCATTTAGTTTTCGGTAATCGATAACTAATCGGAATTTTTTCTTTCCACTGGCGTCCATTCGTTTGGGAACGAAAAAGGTAGGGAAACTGTACGGAGATATACTTGGTTTAATTATTTTATTGTCTTGGAGCTTTTGTATTTGATTTTGAATTTCTTGTTTTAAATGGTAAGGGTATCTATATGATTTTTGATAAATCGGTACATCGTCGACCGTTCTAATGTGATGTTTAACTACATTAGTAAAAGTTAAGTCGGAGTTTTCATTATAAAATATATTTTTAAATTTTTTACAAAGAGAAATTATTGCATCTTTTTCTTCGGGATTCAGATGATCTGTTCGAAGAAGTTTGGTAATATCAATATTATTATTATAAGATGATAAAGGAATTGTTTCATCAAATTTCGATAAGGGTTGGACTTGGAGAGGTTCATGAAAATTTATAGAAATTTTATTTAAAGAGATTTCTTGTTCTATAGGTATTTTACAGTAACCGTCTTTCGCTAGAGCTATACATTCAGGCAGTATTATGTTGTTTAATTTTAATTCTGGAAGAACTACTTGTTCATTATCAATATTCACAGGGATATTTAAAATACTCTTATCTAGAAATTCAGAATAAGGGGTAAATAAGTTGGGATTGACTTCCAAATAGAATGGTATTTTAATAGAATTAATTTGTAATAAATGATTTTCGAAATTAATAAGGGCTTTTAATTTATCAAAGTCCTGACTACCTATTAATGCATCGAATCTATCGTGCCAAGGTACGATAAACATATGGAACATGTATTTAATGCCGAATTCTTTCAAAAGAGGATATTTGCAGCTAAAATTGCCATTGTAAGTTGTTTTAATTGATTTAACGGAAAATGTTGATTCATAAATGGAATCTGAGAATAATCTATAGGCTGGTTCGGGGTTTATAATGGAATTGCTTGCACCGGGGTCAATCAATATTTTTAAGTCTAGATTTGAGAGGTATATAAATGGAAGTTTAGGGGTTGAATTTATATTATTTATATCAATTCCGAGGCTCGTAATTAAAAATTTTGAGTTTCATCAGAATTTTCGTCAGTATCTTCAATATTGAACAATTCTTCGACAACTACATTCGGAGGTCCTGTTTGTCTAAAAGAATTTTGTTGTGGAGGTCTATAAGTATTTGCTGTAGATATACTCATTGGGGTTGGTTTGTAATTACTTGTGGAAGGTTGAGAGGGACGATTAAAATTTTGATTATTAGGAGATTGTGTTTGTCTATTATTTGATTGATTATTTGGTCTTTGATAGTTATTTTGGTAATGGAATCTTTGATTGTTATCATTATATCTATTAAATGGTCTATAATTAGGGCTTTGAGGAACTTGTGGTCTTTGAGACGAATTATAATTATTAAATGAAGGTTTGTTTCTTGGTGATTGATTATATGAAGTATTATGTTTTGGAGGTGGGCGATTTCTTTGACCTTTTTGAGATCTAAGAAAGTTAGCAAATTCAATTTGGGATCTTTCGTTGTCTAATCTTCTACATTCGTACAATGCTTGTTCTAGAGATGAAATTGATATGTGAAGTAAATGATCTCTGTAGGGATTTAAGAGACCTGCTTTGAATACCATAAGGGTTTGATCAGTAAACATAGTTTCCTTAGAAATTCTAACTTCTCTGTTATCAGAATTTATAGCTAGGTGTTCTTTAAGGACTTGTAATTTTTGAGAAATTTCGTCATGACAGTCGGAGAATGATTGAGAATGAGTTTGAATAGAAGTATTTAAACCGTGTGCTAATATTTCTTCAGATCTAGGATCGCCAACACGAGTTATAGCGGTTTTTAAATCGGACCATTTATCAAAAGATCTATTTATGATTACGTCTCTAGCTGGACATAATAATTTAGATTTGACTTGCTCTAACAGAAGATTGTTGAATAAATCATTATTTTCGGTTTTTAAAAGAGTTAAATATTTTTCAGATTGTCTTAAATAATATGCTTAATCTTTAGAACCACAGTTATATGTTGGGACAATATTGTTTGCTAAAGATAATTCGATTTGTGAAATTGCAGTAGACATCTCGGTATTAGTATTTAAGTTGCGACTTAGAGGTAATGGAGATCTGGATCGACGTACAGATAATGGAGATCTGGATCGATCACGATTTTGTGACATTAAGAGTTTGACTTCAATAATATATTAAATTTATACGACCATTAAAATTGGAATAATTAAATTGCAATTCAAATAACACTTATATTGTAGTAAAAAAATATAATATTCAAAACAATTACTAGCCGATAAATAATAAAATTAAAGGAAAAAATTACAGGAGGATGCACTGAAGGATCATCTGCTAGCTTGTTCCTTGTCTCTTATTCTCTGAAGGAACTTGAGCCGTCTTCTTGAACAACCGTCTTCTTCACTGGAGGAATTGTCGGGTTGGAGTCAGTCTTTCAACACACCGTAACTTGTTTCACACAGTTTATTGGTTCGGATACTATCTTAATTTCTTGATAGAAAACGTAGACGTTTTACCACCCAGAAAGGGTATTTTCTACTGACAGTATCCTGTTCGCAGCGCCAGTTATATTTATTAAGTAAAAAATATACTATTTAAAAAGATTTATTTAAACTTAGTGATTAGTTACAGTTGATGTTACAATTATGACTGATTTCTTTTTTAGTTTACAAAAATAAGGAAAATGTAGTATAATGCTGAATAAAGAAGAAAAATATATGATAAGAAAGTTATAACAATTGTGTAAACAGGATGTCTCCACGTGTTTGCTGATTAAGGTTAAAATTATAAATCCAATAATGTGGGAAACGTCCTGTCAGCAATTTAACAATAATATTATATGAGTTTAACAGGATGTCTCCATATGACTCGCGTTTCACTAACACAGTAGCTTTGTCAAAACGAATGAAGGTAAAATATAAAAATGTCTTAATATATACAGTGCTAAATCTATTTACTAAGGTTAACAATGGTATTGAAAGAAATGACCTGGAAATTCGTTCACTACAAACATTCCTAAGCTATCTTCTAGGTAAAGAGGTTCAATAAAGGAGACTGATTGATATCTATTTGGTCGTTAAGGAGATTATCTGCATATTTATTTTTGTTAATCTCTAGGGCCTCTAATAAATTTAAACTAAAGGATTTACCGACTACATGGAGAATTTCAACGACCAAATAGATATCAATCAATCTCCTTAATTGAACCTCTTTACCTAGAAGATAGCTTAGGAATGTTTGTAGTGAATGAATTTCCAGGTAATTTCTTTCAATACCATTGTTAACCTTAGTAAATAGATTTAGCACTGTATATATTAAGACATTTTTATATTTTACCTTCATTCGTTTTGACAAAGCTACTGTGTTAGTGAAACGCGTCAACAAGTTTAAATTGAACATTAGTTCAAATAAATGAAGATTTAAACAAACTATATTGTTTAATTTCATCGACATCCAGTATAATGAAAAAATATTAAAAACGAAAATATTTGAGATAAGAGATATTTTAGATTTTCAAGCAAATGCAGAAAAAGTTATTTATTTGAAACAGCTATTCAACGAACTTCTGATCACATCCAATTTAATTTTAGACGTTTTAGAAACGGTAGTAAATTCATTATCTTTCTGTAAACTTAGAACATTACATCCAAGTATTATAAAATCTGACGACTTATTTGCAGAGTTGCAAAAAGTGCATTATTACTATCAAACGGAATTACCTTTCGAATTAAAACATAAAAACATTTTAGAATTGGAAGCCGTCATAGACGTAGTTTGTAAAGTAGAAAATAATCAAATATAATATTTTTTATCGATACCTTTTAATTATGATATCGGATCCGTCGTTAAACTGTAGGTCCCTTCTATCTGTGGTAACTGGAGAGCACAATATAGGTAGAAGTGAGAGGTCGCCTACGTCCGATCACGGATATGGCACTGTAAGAAGATTTAATCTTTTTTATATGTTACCTATACCTACAGAAATTGAATCAGAATACGTAACAGTAATACCTAATTCAAAATTTTTACTAAAATCAAATGATGTGATTAAACCTCTAAATGACATATTTTTCAATGTCCTAACCATTTGCAAGACAATAATAATTATGGGTGCGAAGAAAACATATTGCTAGCAGGAAATTCTACATTTTGTTAATATACAAAAATTGGAATAATTTAAAATCACATTGAAATTATTCCGGATATAAATCAATTTTTGGCAATATTTCCAGTAGAAGAAAAGTTAATCATGAAATGTAAGCAAGAAACTGAAGTGAAAACTCTTAAAGGCGTTTATTTAATTGCAAATTCAGCATGTAAAATTATATTTAGAAATCAAGAGTTAATATTTAAACAAAAAACTTTTGGACAACCTCTTGTAATAAATGAACTAAGTTTGAAATTAAATTAATCACACGTTTCTCTAATGAATATTGATTTAAAAAGTTTAAAAATAAAGGATACTCCAAATCAACTGGTAACGCTAATATTCACGGAAAACCTTAATTTTCATATTCCCAGTATTTGGACTATTCTTCTTTATACAAAAGTGATCGTGGCCTTCCTGTGGATCATGTATAAGAGGAAACATTCACGAAGGACAAGTAAGAGTCATCAGGAGTCAACGGAAGATGGGATCCAGCTTCCAGGAGAAGCTTCCTTCTAAAGGGGGAGGTGTCACCTACGCCATTGCCCTTAGGTGGACAGTATATTGTGCTGATTAAGTACTTATTTTATTGTAGAATAGCTTAGTTTGTGTTTGTTACGAGGTAATTTAAATTCATGTTTGTAATAAAAATATCAGTCTTGTATTTGAAATTGTTTTGTCTTAGAAATAAAGTTAGTTTTTAAAAACACGGTTTCAGTTAATTAAAAGTTAAGTTATATATATATATATATATATATATATATATATATATATATATATATATAAACGAATGCTGAAGGGTAGTGACCGTTGAACACAAAACTGCAAACAATCTAGTAGGGATGCGGTCAATATAGGGCTGATCAAAAGAAAACTATTTTTTGACTAGTTGAGCTTTCGGAAATTGTTTATTTCCTTCATCAGAACATCTACAATGGACAAAAAAAAATTCTCAAATTAATTAAGCTGAACAAATATTTGAAAAAAACATAATTGACTCACCAAAATAAGTTTTGAAAATTATCCATCAAGAACATCACAAGAGTTTTAACAGGAGCATGACATTAATTAACAATAATCGAGATAAAAACAATTTTCTGACAGTCTAAACATTTAAAATGATCATATCTACAATATCATGTAGAAATGGAAAAACTTTGAACTAACACAACAAATAAAATACAGTCAGAATGAATATTGAAAACGATGTACCAAGGGAGAAAGGTATCTATTTCAAAGTTATTAGTTATTGTTTTTTTGTCACGAAACAAAAAGAAGACCAATTCTTCTAATGATATTATTAGCAGATTAGATATCGAATATATTCATACAGTGATGATATGAATTGGTGTTGTAAAATAATATACAGGGTGATATATAAATGTTGAAGTCAAGAAATGAAATAACTTAGTTATTCTACAAAGTTAATAGATAGGTATAGATTTTGCTAAGTCCATCAAGATCAGACTTTTTGTTTAGACAGTTATTTAAATTTCTATGTATGTGACACATCTCAAGAAAAAGTCTGTTATTGTAATTTTTCTCCCTTGCAAGTATTTTAGTATTATCAAAACTCATAGTATGTTTACCAACAATAACGTGTTCCGCCAAAGAACAAGACAACTTTCCAGTATTACAGTCGCTCTTATGTGAAGTCAGTCTCCCAGATAAACATCTAGAAGTCTGACCTATATAAATTTGATCACATTCGTTACAAGGAATGCTGTAAACTAGATTAGACATCTCCCCTAAGCCCAACCTTGACTTGACCTTAGTGTAAAGGTTGTTAATCGTGAATAAATTATAGGTTGCAACCTTAACAGTAGTTGAACCCTTCAGAACTTTAAGCAGGTCAGGTGTTAAACCAGGTGTGTATGGTAGTGAACCAAAATACAAATCTGTACTGTGGGCTGAATCAGATACAACATCTTCATTTCTAATAAAAATTGTCGGAGTGTTGTTTAAAAATTTGTTTATCATACTTCGAGGGTATGAGTTTTGAAATAAAATGTTTTTCAATGCAATTAGATCATTATTTAGGAAATCTGGATGAGATAATTTTCTCACCCTATCCCGAAGGGAGAGAATTAAATTTGTTTTCATTTTGGGAGGATGACATGACCAATAACTGATAAATCTATTACTATATATTGGTTTTCTATACGAAGAAGTTCTTATAATATTATCATCTCCCCTATGCACTTTCATGTCTAGACACGGTAAAATACCATTTTCTTCTTTCTCGACAGTAAATTGTAAGTTCTCATTATAAGAGTTGAACAAATTCAATGTAGAATGCACTCTATCATTAGGAAGGGCGAGAATCAAATCATCCACATACCTTTTGACGAAAGGAATTGGAAAACTTAAAGAATCAATAGAATGCTCAATGAGGTCATCCAAAACGAAATTAACTAATATTGGTGATATAGTAGACCCCATTGGGGTGCCAAAAATCTGTTTATAAAATTTATCATTGCAAACGAAAACGTTAGAATCAAAAACAAATTGAAGTGCCTCCTTAAAAGCTGATAAAGTCAGTGGACAATGAGGTTGAAAATCATCCCAATGTGCTGAAATGCTGTCTAAAATGACATTTAAGGGTAAATTTGTAAAAAGTGAGACCACATCAAAGCTGACAAGAACGAAACCATCTGGAATAACGAGATTATTTATAAAACTACTAAACATAAAAGAATCTTTGATGTTATAATCATTTTCAAAATTATAAGATTTGGTCAAAATGTCTGTTAAATATTGTGCAATGTGGTTGTTAGGAGAGTCAAGCGAAGATATTATAGATCTCATCGCTAAATTCTGCTTATGAATCTTAGGCAGTGCATAAAACCTAGGAATTATTGAATTGTAAAACCTAAGTTTTTGAGCCAACTCCTTAGGAATTAATTTAGATTTCTCAAATGAGGTTACTAACTTATTAGCCTCCTGCTGAAATGTACAGACAGGATTCCTAGGAATGTTTTTATAATATTTAGTTTCAGATAAAAGTTGTTCAGAGCGTGTTATATAATCCTCTCTATACATGGCAACAGTGACATTACCTTTATCACTTCTTACTATATATACATTTGGATGCTCTCTAAGGAAATCTCTACACTCAAAAAAATATTTCTTCACTCTTGTGATGTTCTTGATGGATAATTTTCAAAACTTATTTTGGTGAGTCAATTGTGTTTTTTTCAAATATTTGTTCAGCTTAATTAATTTGAGAATTTTTTTTTGCCCATTGTAGATGTTCTGATGAAGGAAATAAACAATTTCCGAAAGCTCAACTAGTCAAAAAATAGTTTTCTTTTGATCAGCCCTATATTGACCGCATCCCTACTAAATTGTTTGCAGTTTTATATATATATACATATATATATATATATAAATATATATATATATATATATAAATATATATATATATATATATATATATAATAAGCAACGAATAGATTAGTGGGTATTGCACGCAAATAGAAGAAGGGGCTACTAATCTATTCGTTGCTTATTGTTCATATGTCACGCACTATTCGTACATCTATATATATATATATATATATATATATATATATATATATATATATATATATATATATATATATATATATATATATATATATATATGCATCCGCCCATGTTAAAATCGCGGTAGCCGTGGCGTCCGCGGCACTACGGCATCCGATATACGGACGTCACAGTGCATCGAGCTCCAAAATATCGCAAACGTTTCAGTGAATGCTTGAGAATCGATTGCTGATGAAATCAACAGGACGTCACCTTGGTCGTCTTTGTATAAACATATACACCAAGGTTCACAGGGTCTCCGTACGCGGCGCTATAATAGTACTTATATATTTATTAAACGTCTTACGCACAAACTGGCATCCGTTAGTATGCATATCGAAGAACGGTATAGTTTGGCGTCTGTATATGTATTTTTCTTGCGAAGTGGCATCCTGGCAGTGTTGCCGACATCACTTCTGGATATAGAAAGCTATTAACATTGAATGTGATGATTTCCATCTGTTTTAATTTTTTTATATCATTTTTGACAGTGCGGAGGAAGTTGGTTATTGCAGATCTACAGGTATTATTTGAAAAATGATATTTTCATTCTACAATTCACTCAAATCTAATTTTGAGGCAAAATAAAATACTAGTGGCGATAAAAATGAATTATGCTGGTGATAAAACTAAAGAATTCTGAATTTATTCAAATAAGAGGAAGATTAATTGAATTTTCCAACGTAAACCACGAGATGAAGGAAAATTTTTACTCAATTTTCTGGTTAATTTTCGTATGGGTATACTTTTCTATTTCACTATAGCTGATAACCGAAGTCAACTTTTTTTGTGAAAATTCCGTAAACCTAAATGCAATCAGATTGAAATTTTTACTCAGTTTTCTGGTTAATTTTCGTATGGGTATATTTTTCTATTTCACTATAGCAGATAACCGAAGTCAATTTTTTTTGTGAAAATTCCGGAAACCTAAATGCAATCAGATTACTAGGTGAGTTATTAATAGTTGACCTAGAATATTGGATTTCACAAAAATTTATAAAAATTTAGGAGATGTTGAAACTCTCTCTGGTATATACAGGGTGTATCAATGGTAACTGGTTGGACGATAACTGCATCCTTATTTGATCTAAGGAAAAAATGTCTTAAATAAAAGCTGTTGAGAGCAATAAAAACTATGTATACACTAGAGTATTTTTGCCAACACTATAGCGGTTTGGTGTTAGAAAAAAACTCTAGTCTGTTCATTATTACACCACCGGTTCCAAACAGTGCGGTGCAAAAATGAAGGCTATGTTCCAATATACAGGGTGACTGATAAATGCAAAACTTAAACATGTGCAACTGGTTCTACTAGTGTGATGTTTGTCTGTCCCAGACCAACATACAATTAATCCTACAGAGTGAACTAGAGCTCAAAATAAGACGATTGAAATAAACTTACCTCTATATGCACCATTGAATCGTGTGAGGTTGATGAAGGTTTTTTTCATACTCTTGAAGAATCCCAAACCCGTGAAAAGTTAGGATCTGAATTTCGAAGAAAAACAGAAACATAATTTCAAAAGGAAAAGTGTTAACACGAAATTTTTAAATTTAAGTCTTGAATTCACTAGAACTGCTAGACTTAGGTGTAACGCCAATGAAAAACATATCAAAAGAATAAGGAATCTAAAGAGATAATGAAGTAGTAAGGAATCCATCATGACTGTGTACAAGTTTTCAGATCAGTATCATCATTAAAGCCTTTTCTATTGTGCGTTTTAGATAGGATAGACATAAAAAAGTATTTTATGAAACTTATACAAATGTTCGTTTAAAAATAAGCAGTGCATATTACAATTAAACGGGTTTTCTATTTATATATTGTTTGCCAACGAAATTACTAGCCAGCCCGCTATTTTTTTATTTAATGGGCGATCGGTTTGAAATTTGGGTGATTTGTATAGGTAAATGGGATGGACATATCCGGTATTTAAATATCTGACTGTAATTTCCGGTTCAATCGGAAACTTCGTCATTACGAAAGCTACCTAAATGTTTTTTAATTTAGATTCTAAGAAAAAGTATGTTAAACATTTATCATATCCTTGACTTATCTTTGACGATTTTGCGTCGTACATTTCATCCTCTCTAACAAAAAGTGAAAGTGTGTGAGAGAAGTCCGATATTATTTGACTATGTCATTTCGGGGGTATTATACTCGTACGTATGTGGGTGTGATAAGAACAATCACAGTCCTCCCGATTCTATAAGAGGTGGTGTTAAATCTAACAGTCAGATGCTGATGACGTCAATTATTTATTTCAGGTGGAAGCCATCTATTAAAACCCATATTCAAAATCTTCCAGAGTGTTCTGGGTCTAGAGTTGAGCGAATTTCAGAGTTATCATGATGACATTTTCAATGTTGGGATTTTGATTAATATGATGATGAGAATTAATGCCTGAATGAGAATGATTTATAACGTTGGAAGTTTCTGAATATGGGACCTAAGTTATTTTCAAAATAAGCGTCTGAATATAAAATTTTACAGCATGAGAATCGGAAGGTATGTTTTTAGTACTGGAACATACAAGGCCACCGAAATAACAATGCAATATATTTAGGATTTCTGGTATAATAGTTTATTTTATTTCAAACTAATAAAATGGGCGACTCATTTGACATGTCTTGGAACCGTCACATCTGAAGATAGAGTATGAAGTATGAAACATCTTTCAAGTTTTCAAGAATCCAAATATTGAAAAATATTTAGGTTATTCTATTTGAAAAAAACGAACTTCATTGAATTTCCATTTGAACCTAAATAACAGTCAGAAGTTTGAATACCTGAAATATTAATCTTTATGTCAAAATTCATAAATTCAACATGGCGGCTCCAAAATGGCGGACGAAATTTGTGATTATTGTCCAATTGTGGGTTGAGGTTATGAATTTAGCCGGAGATTGTCAAAATTCAATATCGTGGCTCCACGATGGCAAACCAGTTAATCATAATAACTCAGAACTCACGGAAAAATTATCTTATAATAATGAAGTTGTATAAGAAATGCATATATTAACGAGAAGACTAAAAAGCATAAAATGGAATCATAAACAGATGTTTTAATGGCAAACTTTAATTCAAATGCGCTAGAAAGTAAAAAATAATTTCTTTGGATTTATACCGTGGATTATTCTGTAGGTTACAGATTGAAAAGCTTTTGTATTCGAACTAAAAAATGTTGCAGCATGCCCTATGCGAAAAAAAATTTTTATACAAAGTATCGTTAAAATTGTGCCACCCTCAAGTTTTTAATTTCAAATACGAATCTGTATTTTTAATTGCATTGATTCAAATGCCAAGGGTCATGTTTCATATCGGCGTAGTATTTACATCTGAACTACAGAGTGTTTTGGAAATATTGAACTATTACCTGTAAAATTTCAAATCTTCAATAATTAAACAAGATCTTGTTGTAGGATCAACTTGGCATTGATCCACTTCTTACTCACTGATATTTTTCAATTGCAGCTGTTATGGAATATTAAAAAAGGTTGTTCTGGTAATAGTTCAATATACAAAAAGTTGTTATGGTGAAGTTTTGGAAAATCCTCGCAAAATAAAAAAATGTAGGCAAAAGGAGAATCTTGAAATTTTCAATATTCATTAGTAGTTTGTTTGTTTAAAGACCTGATTTCAAGTTTTATTTCGTTGATATAGATGTTAAGTAGCTCTAAATATGATAAGAGTATATAAAACGAGTAATAAGCTGTCTCTCTCATTTGTAATGAAGTATGTCAATGTACAATTATAGGTACTTACAAAGATATTTTCACGTCCTTCTCCACTGCACAAAAAGCATGTTTCCAGCAAAGGAACTCGCACCATTATAGAATCAATCTTCGGTAAGTTACAACTATTTCTTTTGATGGATCCAGTCTCCATTGTGATAAAAATCTTAAAATATTATCGTTCTAACAAATTATTAAGAAAAATAGTTCATATTCATAACTGTGCTCATAACCTTTGTTATGAGAAATAAGTTTAATTTAAACCGAATAATAAGTTTTTTAGAATGTTATTTTAGTTTTCAAAAAACTATCTTTTATGTGTAAAATATAGCTTCACATGGATTTGTACCAACCGTCAACATCCCTAATACTAGAATATATGTTTCATTCTCCTCTCTCAAAAGAAAAATACATACATATTCAAAATTACTGGAAGTCACTTTGAACGCGATCTATATACAATATACAGGCCCCACCGATTCTTGAAGAAATTCAAATCTACCTACTAACAATCGATCAAGGTCTCGGTGTTGCCAAATACTAGGCAGCCACTCTGTGCGTGATCTCGATACATTGGTGCTTTTCTATAAACATATTGTGTATATCGGAGGATGCCACAGCGCTACAAATCTATACGGACGCCACTTCTACCGCTATCGCGATATATATATATATAAAAATATGTATTTTTATATATATATATATATATATATATATATATAAATTCATTTAATTTCTTCAACCATTTATTTATAATATTGAAAAGTTTATTTTCTTGGGTTCCTAGGTTGTTTGAAATAATTAAAAACGATTATTTTTCACATTTTTCTATGAAAAATGGATATATATATATATATATATATATATAATTTTAATTTTACCATGCATGAATTTTCCAAAAAATTATATAGGAATGACTACACAATACTTGGAGAGTAGAATTAATGGTCACAAATATACAAAAAATGCATCAACCGCTTTACACAAACATGAAAGCACTGAGAATCATGAATTTGATTATAAAAAACAAAAATTTTAGCTCAAGACACCAATCATCAAAAATTGTCAATTAAAGAGATGATACACATAAAACAAGATAAGTTTTCTGTGAATGATAGACAAGATATTAAAAACTTAAGTCAAATTTATTATAAGCTAATCAACTAATTTCATTTTCAACCTACCTCGTATAGTATCGTTCCGTTGATATTCTAAGGTGAGTACATCAATTTTAATGCTATGTTTTTATTAATGTTTTTGAGAAACCTACTAATGTTATGTTTTTATCTATCTGCTGATATTTTAATCGTCTCTTATGCTTACAATGGTATTGTTTTTGAAAATGCTTCCAAAGAAGAAGCGAAACGTTAAAATTATATATATCCATTTTTCATAGAAAAATGTGAAACATAATCGTTTTTAATTATTTCAAACAACCTAGGAACCCAAGTAAATAAACTTTTCAATATTATATATATATATATATATATATATATATATATATATATATATATTGAACTAGTTACCTAGTTCTGGAAACAAATTTACACAAATAATTATCATAAAAAGTATAGATTATCACGGGAGGTGTGTCAGTAGACACAACCATTAGCAAGAAAATGACAATTTAAGTATAAAGTTATATAAAAATTAGTGAAATATGTATCAATCTTATTAAATATGAATGTGATTATTTTGAAAAGGATTATGAGAACAAATACCAAACACAATATTATTTAATTAAATACAAAAAGTTACCTGCACAAGTAATTCCGAATATATGTCAAAGTCAATGAGTTCCACAATGTGCTGAACACTGCTGTAGGAATATCTGTAGATATTAATTGCCATATTATAACTTGAAACCTAAAAGAATTAAAAAAAAAATATTTAGTCTAGTGTTTGATTAGCATAATTACACATGTTCCAATAGTAAAAGTTTATAATTTCATGAAGAGTTGAAAACTGTATATGAAAAGATAGATGGAACGCAGCTCAAACTTATGAAAGGGAAATTAATAAACAGGAAGTAATGAATCTTAGTAAATTTATAATTGCCAACTTAATTTTATTGATTATTTATTGCACACTGAAAAATAATATCAAAAACAAAAATAATCAATAGTTTATATGATATAAATATAAAATAAGATTGAAAATTAAAAAAAGGATCAATTACATATAGGTAAATTAATAATTTAGGTTGTAGTTTTTGTAAAAATAATTATTTATAAAAATATCTAAACAACATGTTTATATGTAAATTAGCTATTGTATTATGGAAAAAGACATGATATATATTCCTTAATACAATAGAAATAATAGTGAACTAGTGTGAATATCCTCCAGAACAATTAAATTAAATAATTCAGATTTAGAACTAAAACACTTCGAAATGACAATTTTTTATTCAAAATAACAGATAAGTGAGCTTTGGATTAATCAAGCGAGGAGGTTGTTGATTTTGAAAACAAGGGAAGAGAGTTTTCGGGTGATGGAGAGGAAGCGTCGATAGAGAGACTCTTTGTTTAAAAATTTATCAGAAATTGGTATAAATGTTAAAAAACACAATCAAAGGTAAATCAAAGCATTTAACTATTGTTTATAATCCTGTGTAAGGATGAAGAAGTGTAGAAAGTGAATATCTCCTGAGAGATATCTACAAGAATTTGGAGATGCGAGTTGCAGCCCGGCAGAGAATTCAATATTAAGATCTGTGTCTTTACAATTACATTCATTGGAATTCCATATAATTCTTTATAAAGCAAGTGAACATTAAAAATTTATCAGAACGTTCAAATTGAATAAATTCATTAAATGGCCAAGAACATTTATCATATACTGCATCATAATTTTATCTCAATTGAGAATTAAACAGTTTTAGTTAATAATAATATTTGTACTCACTTGATATAATATAATTCACTGTATATGTTCACGAGCATCATGAATTTTCACATAACCTCTCATTCTTTCTTTTATCTTCAGCATGAATAACTATTTGCCTATTACTGTCTTCACTTTCAACTCACTCACATAATTTTAATTAAGTATACTTATATGTAATTGATTATTTAAATTTCATATCATTAAAATTGTTTCACCATTAGAGACGCGCTGGTAGTGTGTTTAACAGTAAAGCTATTTCTTATAGAGGGGAGAGTATCCTTCTATCGTTTCAATTATAACAGCGCATGCGTTCAGATTTATGCGCCGACGCACTGATAGGAACATTCTTATACTGAGAAATGTATCTGATATAGGGTGGAACAAAAACACAATTTTCAATGTTTAAATCTTATTGCAAATTTTCATAATAATTTATTAAATTGTTTACATTTGAGTGTTGGTATTTTTTTCTCATCACATCCATCAGAAAATTTTCTATTGTCAACATATTTCAATAATTTTATATAGAGGAGAAACTTCAAAAATTAATTTTCATAAAAAAAAATTTTACAAGGAAAAAGGTAAGATTTGAATTAAATTTGTCAATTACTGGTATTAATGCATCCTGAACTCAAAGGGAGGAGTCTCATACTTTCGACTGAGATAAATAAATATAAATATAACAGTTAAACAAAATTAACATCTTGAGCTAGCCGATATATATATAAATATATATATATATATATAATCAATGAAAAGATGGAAGAATAACGCGTGAAATATAAAACAAAAACAGAATTAGCGGGCATATCACGCAAAAGAGGTTACAGAGAATGAGTGGTAACCGTAGACATGCATGTTTCTGGCTCATTAGCCTTCATCGGTACGGCATAACCAAGAAAAGGTGTTCAACTTGGGAGCAAGGAAGTTAATTGAAACATGAGAAAACACAAACAACGGATTTCAACAAGATAACCAAACGCACATTTGTGCCTTCAAATGGAAGATCCCGAGTTTTCACGACAACCAACCAACAGAGACACGGAGGCGTCTATAGCTCTCCTGTCTGAACCTTCCAACCCTGGAAATAGACAAATAATCAATGAAAAGATGGAAGAATAACGCGTGAAATATAAAACAAAAACAGAATTAGCGGGCATATCACGCAAAAGAGGTTACAGAGAATGAGTGGTAACCGTAGACATGCATGTTTCTGGCTCATTAGCCTTCATCGGTACGGCATAACCAAGAAAAGGTGTTCAACTTGGGAGCAAGGAAGTTAATTGAAACATGAGAAAACACAAACAACGGATTTCAACAAGATAACCAAAACGCACATTTGTGCCTTCAAATGGAAGATCCCGATTTTTCACGACAACCAACCAACAGAGACACGGAGGCGTCTATAGCTCTCCTGTCTGAACCTTCCAACCCTGGAAATAGACAAATAATCAATGAAAAGATGAAAGAATAACGCGTGAAATATAAAACAAAAACAGAATTAGCGGGCATATCACGCAAAAAAGGTTACAGAGAATGAGTGGTAACCGTAGACATGCATGTTTCTGGCTCATTAGCCTTCATCTGTACGGCATAACCAAGAAAAGGTGTTCAACTTGGGAGCAAGGAAGTTAATTGAAACATGAGAAAACACAAACAACGGATTTCAACAAGATAACCAAACGCACATTTGTGCCTTCAAATGGAAGATCCCGAGTTTTCACGACAACCAACCAACAGAGACACGGAGGCGTCTATAGCTCTCCTGTCTGAACCTCCCAACCCTGGAAATAGACAAATAATCAATGAAAAGATGAAAGAATAACGCGTGAAATATAAAACAAAAACATCGGTTATGCCGTATCGATGAAGGCTTATGAGCCAGAAACATGCATGTCTACGGTTACCACTCATTCTCTGTAACCTCTTTTGCGTGATATGCCCGCTAATTCTGTTTTGCGCTAAACGGACTGCTTTTTTTGGTCGTTTATTTTGTTTACTTCATTTCTTTGCAATTATTGGTAAATTCTATTCGAGTTATATAGGTCTTTGACCTCGGCTGATTTTAACTTTTATAATAATAATAAATAATAATGAATGAACTTGTATATTTGTACAATGCAGTGCATAGGTATCATTTTTTCGTGTCTAAAGCTCTCCAGTTGGTGTGTATTCTATTGATGTTATCTTCTGTCCATCTGATTGGGCGGGCCATCCTCTCTCTCTCTATAAGCCTCCATTCTCGGCCTATACTTTGTTATGGATTTTGTCCATCTGTCTCCTCTACACTGCATCGATCGCACCAACTCTTTGTCTTATTCCTGGGTTAGGAACTTTTTGGCTCCAAAATACTCTCAACATGGTTCTTTCCATCTATATGTTGTTTGTATTTTGTTAGCTGATCTTCTTGTGAATGTTAAAGTTACATAGGTATGTGAGGAAAACCAAAACACTTTCAAACACTCTTCTTTTTTGAGCAACTTGATAGTTCCGACTTGAATACATGCCTTAGTTTGCCAAAATTGGCCCTGCAGAGCTTGTTCTTAGGTGTTCGTAACTTTTGTTATCTGTGGATATGAGTATTTCATAGCCATATTAATAGGTTGAGGTTTCATTCACCTGCTTCTCATCAGCAACTATTCTTGTTATTTTCACATATTAATGTTTAGTTATTAATATTGATGATTTTAATAATAACTTGTAATTATTAGATATCTAACAGATCTTTCCAGGTTTATTTTTTGAATCGGTATGAGTTTGCCGCTCTCTTTATCTGTCGACTTATAATTACATATATTTTTTTTTCGAGAAATTTAGTGGGAAACAAGAGATCAGATCAAAAGAGGCGTGTAATATTCATTCCCCAAGGAACAGAAGTTATGGGGGAGAATGAATAATGTAATCATGAATATTCAATACAATATACAATACCAAGATTAAGTTTATGGATGTGCCTCAGAATACTTGATTTAATAAATGACCTACTTTTTTACCTTACATTCATTATATTCAACGTGAAAGATCAACAATTTTGAAATCACAAAATCAAATAGGTCAATATATAATGTAGATAGCGGTAATGTTTTTTGAATGCAGATAATTGTCATTATCGGAATTAGTCTTATAGATAAGGTATTCGCAATTGTGTCAAGAGGTCTAGGTATCTGTTTACCTCAACGCTAATTCCGTTTTTTAATAGTATAGTAGGTTTAACTGGTCCTAAGAAATTGTTTAAAATCCAAATGGAAATAAACTGTTAACTACCATGATAATGCCTATTAAAAATATACATACAGGGAAAGAACCTGATAATAACTAGACGTCCAGGGAAATAACATTACAAATTCATTTGATTGAGTCAGTTTTATTTCTCTTTGAATCAAAGGCTAAATCGCGGTCAGATAAATTAGTTAATGCGTCGCCGCGTTGTTTTAAACAAACGTAAGTTGTTTTAGACGTGTTTTGTGTAGGAATTAGGATTTTGATATTTGTGGTAATGTCAAGCAGAGAATATTTTGAAGACTCTGGCCAACTTAATATATCTGTGTGTATATCTAAAAAACGAAAGAAGCTTGGTCGAATCCCTGATGTCAATAAAAAATTACGTTTGCAGAGCCACGAAGAAGGTGATTCTTCTAATTCAAAGAAAAGATGCTTTCAAAAAATTGGGGAACATGAGAAAAATGTATAATAAAGCACATAAATTCAATGAAGAGTAACTATGAGTTAATTTTGTTTTTAAGTGACCCAATTTCTATAATTCCAGTACAACGTAGGCTAGCTAAACTAGAAGATGGGGTATTGTTTACGGATGCGACATATTGCTACAGAGTGCGCGTTTTAAGAGATGAAATCGCAATGGAATAAAAAATGTGTAAAAGTGCTTTCATGTCTAGAGTTAAGCTTGTTTACGTATTGTCTCACATGAAGAAAACCGGCCAATCTCTTGTAGGTAAATGGGTGCCTAAACACAAAAATAGGACCTACAAAATAAGTCACGATGGGTTAAAACAAATCCGCGAGCACATTAAGTCTCTTAAGGGGCGGGGTAGTCACTACAGTTTTGAGGATTCCAAAAAGACCCATCTATCAGAGACTTTCAATATTTCAAAAAGGTTTTTATAATTCACGTATACAAAATTATTTACAGTGTCACAATGTAGTCTCTTTGAACCCTTTTTTAGTAATTTTTAGTGTCATACAGTTGGTTTTGTATGTAGTATATATTTTCATTTGACATTTAACTTTAACGTTGAAACAAATGATAAAATGATCTAGCGTTGTTCTAGCTAGCAAATTATTATATTAAATGGTCTTAAAAGTAAATTTGAATAAACTATATATCAAAAATATTAATGAATAAAGTACACTAACGTTTATTCATTAATGGTTTGTCAATTGTTTATTTTTATATCGTATAAGATCAATATATAGGTATACGTACCGTTCGATTTTTGGGATAAATTACCAGATATATATGTGAAGATATATTATAGAAATAATTCTGTTCATGATATAATATAAATAGATCGCAATCATATACGAAGAAGCTCTTTTTTAAACAAATAATAATCCTATGTTCGATTAAATGAAAGTTTGTTTACAATTTACACAATTATTCGGTCATATTATGTCAAAAGTCAAAAGTGCTGAATAATACCATCTGTGATCTGACCAATCAGGAATCTACAGAATTGCCAACTTAAGTTCAAACCACTCCTCCTAGTTTAAATACAGGGATTATATGTAATTCTATTTTATTTGAAAAGTTAAATGAATGCGAATTATAAAAACTATTGTGTAAAACTTGTGTCACAATGAATTTCTGTAGTACTCGTGATTTGCGCAACGAACCGCGAACAAATAAACTATTTCTTTATCTAAAGAAATTCATAAATATGGTATAAATGTGTAGCGGCAAATAGAAGTAGGGAGTTACATATTGAAAGTGAAAACGTGAAAATGAGTAAGAACAGCTTAAAACAAAGCTAAAATATATTGAAACTCAACACGAGTTATACATTACAAAGGCAAAAGTATTTTACACAAGAAAAACTGCTGCAAAGAAGTAAAGTCGAAAATATATGCACGAAGGAGCGGTTAGTACAGATTTTTCTAAATACTTTTCTTGTCCAAATATTACCACAAATGACGGTAATTATAAAAGTCAGCTGTATGTTTATACTTTTATCGTACATGTTTTATCCACTGGAAATAGTGTATTTTACTTGTATCTAGAAACTATTGCGAAGAAGGGTAGTCATGAAACGAATTCATTATTACACCATTTTGTGTACAATTATCTCGACAGTAATATGTTACTCAACTAGAAATTTATTGTGATTCTTTTGGAGGACAAAACAATAACGTAACTATGTTTCGGTTTCCCTATCACATTGATTTAAGTCCATTAAAATCACTTTTCCAGTAAGAGGCCTCAGATAAATGGATGGATATTTTCAAGTATTTGCGCGAAATGAACCAGCCCTTTTTCATGTTGAAAAGGTAAACCGAGATATGGTTAAGAACTGGACCACTCATTTGGAATAGCACTCTACACTAATTAGCTACAGAGCCGCTAGAGCAGGCGTATGATGGTAAAATATTATTGGTTTTCACACGATCATTTACTTTTTACTGTTTCTTTTCTTTTTAGGATTACTGCCAATATCTGCCGAGAAGTATAAGGGTATACAGATCCTCAAGGTCTATGGTAGTTCTTCATCCTCAGAGTATTTTTTTCAACTCCCTCATAAATAATCTGTAACTACTAATTGGACAATGGTAAACATTAAATCAGTTAATTCCACAAACATTTTAATAACAAAACTTTTGTTTCATATCCAGTAACTCTAAGTTCTCAAAAGTACCTTTGAAGATCTCCATTGTCATATATTCGAGTGTATTTTAAAAATAATATTTTAAGATTGTGACAAGTTCAAATTAAATACTATAATATGAATATACATATATTTTGATAAAAATATTTCTAATATCCAAAGTTTATTGTTTATTTCACTTCCTGTTACCATACCTAGAAACCATAAGAATTGCAAGTGTAGTAGTTGTCATATTACTACGTTTTGAAGAGTTTTTTGGCTTTCCTGTGAAATTAGCAAAATGGCGCTTATCATATCATATCTTTTGCCCTGGGCCTTTCAAATGTGACAGAGAACATATATTTTTTGAGTTGGTTTGATTTTGATGTGATATATTTACAATTGGGGAATTAGTGGATTTTGCATTACAATATCACTTACGTATTCTGAATTCTGATATTTGACATTATGATACGTAATTATGTGTATATCCACCTATTAATGCAAGAGGCCACTATGATATCGTAGCACCTAAACATTCCTACATATCAAAAAAAGCCTCCAAACTATTATCACGGCGGCAAGATGAAATAAGTACACATATCATTATTCTTAAGTGAATAATTCAAATTTCCTTTCTTCACTTTCTTCACAGCTAACACTCTGCGTAGCATTTCTAACAAGTCTTCTTTATTCAGGAGACCAAGACGATGATGCCATAACTTCAAATTCGTTGAAGAATTACTTGTTGCTGCATTTGCTTGCTCTTATCCATCGCAGACATAATACATATTACAAACTCTTTTCCAATACTTTTACTTCTCCATTTTTTCCAAAAATAGTTGCACCAGTTTTATGGAAACTCAATCTTATATCCCCGATTATCTTCCTTAATAATTTGAGTAAGGGATGGAAATTTAGGTGTAAAGTAAAATGACGGTAGCCGGTTCACTTACATTAATCACTATATACACTATATATACATTAATTGCTGTATCTTACATACCACACCTGTTCGAATACCTTTTCTCCCACTAGGCCCATATCTGCGCCAGCGCAATACTTAAATATGATATATCACAATACCTCCCTTCTACGTAAAAAATCAATCGCATAGACATAAAAAAATGGTTAACTTAACTTAACAACAATATTATAAGATTAACCTATCAATCGGTTTAACTTTTTTTTGGACGCAAATTTTGCACTTGAATAGGCGCACTTTGTTCTAAAATTTCACTGCTCTCTTCAATATTAACATTGAAATAATTATTACTAACTTTAAAGCTTGTCACTAACACAGAAATTATTATGCATATTAATAGTTAAAGAATAACAGTGTTCCAGGTATAGATGGTATTCCATCACGGATAATAAAGAAATATCACGAATACCTGTTAGACTCTTTAGCTCGTATTATAAATAACATTTTTTTAACCGGTAAGGTCCCAATGTCTTTCAAAATATCTACTGTTACACCTATTTTCAAAAAAGGTAGCAAAACCGATATTGTCAATTATCGACCCATAAGTGTTATTTCTAACTTTGCAAAAATTTTTGAAAAAAGTATAAAAAGTCGATTATTTGATTATCTAACCTTCAATAATATATTAAATAACAATCAGTTTGGTTTCATGAAAGGGGTAAGTACAGCTGATGCTATGTACGAACTAATCAATAATTTAAAAAATGTACTTGACCATAATGAAAAAGTGATTGCAGTGTTTCTGGACCTTGCAAGGGCGTTCGAAACAGTACCTCATCGAGCACTATGGTATCAGAGGTGTTGTGCTGGATGTTTTTGGAAATTACCTGGGGCAAAAAAATCAAATGGTGAAAATCAGAAAAGAGTATAGTGACCCTTTGAACAATAAAATTGGAATACCACAGAGTACAGTCCTTGGTCCATTACTTTTTATTATATATATTAATTCCCTACTGAAATTGGAAATAAGTGGCGTCTCCATTTCGTATGCAGATGATACAGTCTTACTGTTTAAAGTAAGGAACTGGCAAACTGTTGCAGATGCAGTTGTTGGGGGTTTCAAGAGGGTCAAATATTGGCTTGAGTGTGGCAAATTAACTTTAAACACTGATAAAACATTCTACTTAACATTTTCACTGAATGATGCAAACAGACCAAATTTTAATTGTATCAAAATGAATGACTCTGATATTATTTGGGAAACTAACACCATAAAATACCTGGGCATTAAAATTGACAAAAATTTGAAGTGGACCGAACATATTCAAGATTTAACGAATAAAATTAGGCGTTTGATACATAAATTTTATATAATTCGCAGAATATTACCTCAAAAACTGCTTCTGCAGGTTTATAAGTCTTTAGTGGAGCCACTCTTGAGATATGGTAACATTGTTTGGGGAGGGTTACATAACAATGCACTAAAACAATTAAATGTCATACATAATTATATTCTGCGTATAATCTTCTTTTTCTACTTCCGCTACTAAAACCGCACTTTGAACACGGGTTTGACATGCACAAAACGATTCTTTAAACACTAGTGTTTAAAATGCGAAAAGTCACATCTCGTTTATCTTTTGTTTTTTAAACGTCAAATCACGTGTATCTTTTGTATGTTAAATTTCATGCTCCTTGATAATTTTGTTATTCTGCGTCATTTGATTTATCAGTCAGCTGTCAGTCATCGTCCGTCATGTAATGAATATAATTCAAATATAATATAATGTTTTCCTTCCCGCGGGCGAAGAAAAAGTATAGTAAGCACCTCGTGTTAAAAATGTCTTTAGTCACTCGTTCCACAAGGAACTCGTTCCGCTTCGCTTCACTCGTGCCTAGTGAAACTCGTGACTAAAGTAACCGTTTTGACACTTGGTACTTAATATACTATTAAAGATAGGCTATATTCAACCAGTTTATTATATAATGAAAATATCTTGAATGTTCGATGTTTATATAACGTAAGTAACTGTATATTTTATTTTAAATTAAAAACAAAAAAATCCTTAAATCATCAATACCAAATAAGCCATAATACAAGTGATATGATCTTCGTACCATTTAGAAGATATGATGTTAACCAAAGGTTTGCTATCGTTTTGGCACCAAAAATTTCCAATTCTTTACCAAACACAATAAAAACAACAACCAAATATAAGACATTTGTCAGTCTGTGTAAGAAATACATATATGAAAATAGAGAGTACCTACATGGACTGTTGTAGTATATGGTAGTGAATGATCTTTTTTATTTTTTTTCAATTCGGATATTATTCATTGTAAGGCAATTTAATGGTTATTTTTCGTTTGAAATGTATTTATTTCAACTGCACATACAAGTGTTAAGTCACAATTGGGCTACTCAACATCGATTTATTCTGATTCAGATGACGTTTCCAAATGGCATTATTTATTTCAGGTATTTTAACTAAGTAAGTAGCTTTACCAATTCTCTAAAAAATGTTACCAATAATCCAAGTAACCTTGTTAGAGTTTCTACAATCTTTAACAATAATTTTATCTTCCTTCTTAAATTCTAAATACCTTGTATCTTCGTGATATTCTTTTTGTTTATTTTGTTTATTAGTAACAAAATTTTTAAAAATTGTATTTTTACATTTATTTTTAGGTAAAAAAATATCAAATCTCGTGCGTAATTGTCTTCCAAATATAATATTACTAGGACTTTGCCCTGTTGTAGAATGCACTGTATTTCTAAAATCGAATGAAAAATTGTTTATACAATTATTTAGATCTATATTTTTATTTGTACCTAATGCATTTTCAATAGAATTTTTTATTGTTTTAACAGCATTTTCTGCTTGTCCATTAGAAGAAGGATGAAATGGTGGAGAAGTGCAGTGTTTAATATTATTTAAGGATAAAAATTCCTGAAGTTCTGTGGAGGTAATTGTAGTACCATTATCAGAAACTATTTGGCGTGGTAGGCCAAATCTAGCAAAACAACTACGTAATACATTAATAGTTGCAGTAGAAGTTATAGATGTCATTGGGTAAACTTCAATCCATTTAGAGTGTGCGTCAACAATTATAAAAAAATATCTAATTAGAAAAGGGCCCCAAAAATATATATGTAGCCTAGACCATATTTCTTGTGGCCAAGTCCAAGTGTTTAATACAGCAGCGTTGGGACTTTTTTATAAATTGTGCAATTTTCACAAGAACTACAAAGTTTCTCTATATCTTTATCTAGCTTTGGCCACCAAAGTATGATTTAGCTAAACTTTTCATCTTAACAATTCCCATATGGAAGCGGTGTAGATCATTTAAAAGTAAAATCCTCAACTTTTGTGGAATTATTAATCTATTATTCCAAAGTAAATATTCTTGTTCGATACTAAGATTCTGTAACAATCGCTCAGGTTTTCCTTAATTTTACCAGGCCACCCTGTACGAACATATTTAATAACCTGAGCTAAATGTTTATCTTGAGTTGATTCCTTTTGAATTAATTTAAAATCCATAGGAAAATGTTTATTATTTTCAGAATAATTTATAAAATATATATCCACTGTATCGTTTACTAGGCTTTGTTCTGGCAGGGCTAATCGTGATAAGCACTCTCCATAATTTTCATCAGATAGTGTAAATTCTACATTATATTGATAATTTGATCATTATATTGATAATTTGATAATATGACAACCCATCTGCGCAAACGGTTAGCTGCAAATTGAGGAATACCTTTCTCGGGATGAAAAATCGAAACGAGTGGTGATAACCAACGTGAAATGCCTAGCAAACAAATATTAGTGTTTTTAAATGAAACTCAAGGTCTCTAGTTAATTCCACAATATAATACAAGTTATTGAAAATTCTAAAAAATTGACAATTGCTTCGATAAATCAATATCATCGTCAGAATGACAGAAGTTACATTTCATTTTATGCCTACCTGATGTTTCGTAGTTATATTTGGCTAGACCAAGAAGTAACCTGACTTGTGATTGGCTTAATATATGTTTATAGAAAAAAGAAGAAGATGTGATATTACAAATATTGAAGCTTAGATATTATTAGCCCTATGGTGATATCCTGGATATCATTTTTCCAATTAAGATCAGTATAACTGTGCAATGATATAGAAAACCAGAAAAACTATATCTGCTGATCTTTACAATTATCACTTAAGAAGACAGTTTATTAGTGGAGAATTCCCTAGATTTAACTGTTCATTGACAACTTCATATTGTGGGTTTCTTAAATGTCTTCTAATTTCCAGTTCTTCAAGGAAATCCAGTTCTTGTTTCTTTTCACAAATATGCAGTACTTCTAGTTTTGTGTTAGGTGTCAATGAATGATTGGTGTCAGAAAGTAACGTTAGTACAAAATTGTTAAATGTAAAAACAAAAATACCACTATTAAAGAAGTCAGTTATATATAAACTCAAATGTCCAGAATGTAATGCTGTCTATTTGGGTCAGACCCTTAGGAATTTTGAAATACGATACAGTGAGCACTTACGAGCATATAGATTAAAACAACCAGATAAATCCCATTACGCAAAACATCTACTTGACACCAATCGTTCATTGACACCTAACACAAAACTAGAAGTACTGCATATTTGTGAAAAGAAACAAAAACTGGATTTCCTTGAAGAACTGGAAATTAGGAGACATTTAAGAAACCCACAATATGAAGTTGTCAATGAACAGTTAAATCTAGGGAATTCTCCACTAATAAACTGTCTTCTTAAGTGATAATTGTAAAGATCAGCAGATATAGTTTTCCTGGTTTTCTATATCATTGCACAGTTATACTGATCTTAATTGGAAAAATGATATCCAGGATATCACCATAGGGCTAATAATATTTAAGCTTCAATATTTGTAATATCACATCTTCTTCTTTTTTCTATGAACATATATTAAGCCAATCACAAGTTAGGTTACTTCTTGGTCTAGCCAAATATAACTACTAAACATCAGGTAGGCATAAAATGAAATGTAACTTCTGTCATTCTGACGATGATATTGATTTATCGAAACAATTGTCAATTTTTTAGAATTTTCAATAACTTGTATTATATTGTGGAATTAACTAGAGACCTTGAGTTTCATTTAAAAACACTAATATGAGCATATTCCACGAAGTAAGGGTCGAGACAGTCAATTTCGTAAACAAATATTGATAAAACTTACTTAGACCAAAAATAATAGCAAGTCCTTCTTTTTCAATCTGTGAGAAAGAAGTTAGCTTCAGCGGCTGTCAAAGTCCGAGAAGCATATGCAATAGGCTTCTTGGTACCATCAGTAAAAACATGTATAATGATCGCACCGATGTCATAACTTTATGCATCGGTAATTAACCTTAATGGTAACTCCGGGTTATAATTCACAAGGATTTCCGCAGATATTAGCAATTTTTTTACTTTTTAAATGCTCTATCACAATTTGTTGACCACACCCACTTAACGTTATCTTTCGAAAGATTATAAAGGGGAAACAAAATTGAAGACAAGTTTGGTACACATTTTCCATAATAATTCACTAAACCTAAGAATGATTTTAATTGTGTCACATTTTGAGGAGTCGGTGCATCAGTAATGGCAACTATTTTATCTTCGCAAGTATGCAAGCCGTTTTTATCGATATTAAATCTTAAGTAACTAATTTGAGTTTTAAAATATTCGCATTTATTTAAAGCAATTTTCAGTCCTGCATCTTGCTATTTATTTAAAACAATATTTAAATTTGAAATATGTTCCTCTCTATTTTTCCGGTTACTAATATGTCATCAAAAAAAACTATCGCTCCCTCTATACCATTTAATAACGATTCCATCGTCTTGTGAAATTTTTCTGGCACTCAAGCAACTCCGAATGGCGCTCTGGTATCTCTATACAGGCCTTTGTAAGTTGCAATAGTAACTAAATCTTTAGACTAAGCACACTTGTGTATATGCATTAGCCAAATCTTCTACATATCGCTCACTGAGTTCTATATTGGTACTAGAGCAAAATTAGGTTTCGTGGAAAATGACTTTGAAAGTTTCATTATACCATAAATTATGCTTAAAGTGAAAATATGTGAAAATATATGAAAAATAACTAGATAGGAGGAAGCAAGTACTTGATAGTGGAGAGTTAAAGAAAGAGTTTCCGAGAACTTTGATGTAATGATGCCAGTATTGGAACTAAAGATCCATTTTTCTTTTGTAGAAATTATTCATAAATGAAGATAATAAAATAGTCAATTATTATTGTTTAAAAAGTTCATGAAATAAAAATACGAACAACCTAAATTATTTTTGCTATAGTTTTATTAGTAATTAAAAATTAAAAACCTCACAAAATTTAATAATCATCTTTGAAAAGTAGCTTTTACTAAACTACTGCTAAAATAAAAAAAATTTTAAACACAGTAATAAAATATCATTTTATGAACCATACCACCTAATATTATTTATTACAAAAAAATTAATAATAAAAAATATAGCTAAACACTAAGTTAAAAAATATCTTAGTTATTAACGAAATGCAAATTGGTGTGTTGTACAGCTGCGGCTACATTGTTCCCTACGTCGATTGAGTGATTGGTTCGTCGGTCCATTTGGTTAGTGAATGAATTCATCCTGTTACCATTTTACAGGGAGACCGCAGAAAACCTGTAACGCCAACGGGTAGGTAGTGGGGGTGGTTGGAATGGGTTTGTCAGAAGTGTTGACTAATTGTTGTGAGATGTGTGAGCAAGGAAAATATGTGTAGAAAGATATACAAGATTATATGTGTGATAATTGCAAAGTTTAATTATCGGATTGAAATTGGGGATTGGTCTAGGTAGTCGATGTATATGTCTGGGAGATCGTCGTAGGCCGTGGCTAGTAGTCGTACTAGAGGGAATGGGAGCTTCCTCTTGGGTTTTCTGCCAAGAGGCCGTCTGTTTGCGACCCACGGTGTGAGGAGGGCGTTTTTTGAGATTTCGTTGCCCGATTCGATAGTGCGACTAACGTATCGGGCTTGTAGACGGGACGGAATGGGCTCGATGTCGATATTGACATAGACGGTGTTACTGGGTGAATAGGGTGCCTTCTATTGGCAGTATCTCAGAATTGATTGCTCACAAGATCGTAGCTTTTTTACTAGGTCGTCAGGAAAGGTGCAATAGACTTTTGCTCTATAGTCGATTATT
This sequence comes from Galeruca laticollis, assembly GCA_963921935.1. Taxonomy (NCBI): domain Eukaryota; kingdom Metazoa; phylum Arthropoda; class Insecta; order Coleoptera; family Chrysomelidae; genus Galeruca; species Galeruca laticollis. Next base: position 31,030,092 of record OY998183.1, on the reverse strand, counting down.
GGAATCTTATTCCGATAAGCCTTATCAATTCTCATACCTTCAAAGCAGGACAGATTGTTTGGATTTCTCGTCCGCTTATTGAATAAATTGACGGACTTGAAATTAACTTCTTTAAACAAAGTTTTATACACGAATTTGCTGGGGTTATCTTTTTCGACCTTCAAGATTAATACATCAATCAATTTTTAAACTTCTCCTTCAGAGTTAGTGTTCAGATTTGATGCAGCTTTCTCTGTCAGTTTTTTTTTAAATCATGAAAGTCTTCATGAGTGTATTCAACAATTTTGAAAGGTCTTCCACTTTTCTTCCCTGATTGTACTAACGTGACATATTACGCTGGTGTATAAATAGGTCCTTATTTTAGCGCTTTCATAACATTTTTTTCAATGAGAGAATGAACATTATCATCCTCATTTTGGGTATGACCAGTAACTAAAAATGTATGCGTTATAGATTTTATTTTGTAATTTGTCGCAACCTATAAGAAAGCTGCCAATATAAATTAATTTTTTTGTTGCCCGGCGCAATTGTCGGAGTAAAACGAAACCTCAAGCTTTTCAAAGTTAACTTTCTCAGCTGTTTCCTTCAGAAAATTGGGCAAACAAGTTCCTATTTCAACTGCTCCTCGTTTCCCTTCTCCTTCGTGACACATGAAACAATATACGTCACCTTGTCCTTTTTTGTCACGTTGACAGACAGTAGAGTTATAGGTCGATAATTTGGACCATTAGTAGAAGGAGGACACTTGGCCAATCGGTATTGGTAACGTCGCTTGTAAGTCAAAGCAAGCCATTTGATAATCTGGCGAAATCATGCTCTTATCTCTGAGCTTCTCTTCCCTACTAGAAACTTTTTCCTGTTGATGTTTATCATATTGCTCTTGCATTTTGCCCTCGCTTCTTCGCTGGAGCTTTGAAAGGATACGCAAATCTGGCAATGGTTTATCTTTGGCACAAAAAAAGCAATATTGAATTCATGGTTAAATATTTCTCTGTACTAGTGTTTTGAATGAAACTTACTGTTTCTGGTTAACTCCACAATAAATTGAAAAAATGTTAAAAATTCTAAAAAATTGACAATTGTTTCGATACTACCTATAATGTGGAGTTAACTAGAAATAGTAAGTTTCATTTAAAACACTAATATGAGTAGATTCCATAAAGTGAGGGTCGAGACAGTTAATTTTATTAAAAAATCTTCGTGAGAAGACTTGACCCGACTGTACCAGAAGTTACAACAAAAACGTTACAAAGTATCACAAAACATTTGGTTTAAATGCCATACTAAAACACCTCAAGCACAAAAAGCTATAAAATGTGCTCAACGAGTTTGGCTTAAAGACTCCTTAGACAGCTACATCAAAGTTGTACATTCTGAACTCACGTTCCAACTACATCCAGTAGAGTTTGACTGTTTAGATGACAAAATCAGAGAAAGTGTCAGCACTATGAAGCACAAGAAATTTAAGAAACAAGAACAAAAGCTACAGAGACTTGAACACACAACATAGAAATCAATACTATAAACATCATGAAACTGTAAGTAATAACATACCAACACACTTTGCACCACGATTTGAAAACCTATAATTTTCAAATAAAGGTTTAAGGTACAGCATGCCACCAACATTTACGAGTAATATTAAACAGATAATGGCTATCGAGTCAGAAATAGCTTTAAAATCTAATTCAAATAATTTTCTTTATGAGAAACTAAAAATTGCCAATTTAATCAAAAATATTGAACTTTCAAAAGGTTAACGTCAAACAAAAAATGACATTACAGTTTTAAATTCAATAAAAAAGAAAGTAGAAAATAATAACCTAACAGTTACAAAATTTGACAAGGGGAACGCCACTGGCATATTGACAACTAATGATTATAATTCAAAGATATATAACTTTATATAATCTAGCGATGTAAACGTTCTTAGAGCAGACCCAACAAAAAAGTTTTCTAATAATGTTAGAGATATTGTTATTAATTCAAATTATCTTTTTCAGTGATAACGGAAAGAGGTCCATCATAGATAAGAATCATCATTATCCACAATTATATGGAACCGTTAAATTACCTAAAATAAGGAGACTAATTAGACCTGTAGTTTCTTATGTTAATACTCCTAATAATATATTGGCAAATAATTTTAACAATATACTTAATAGTTACGGATACACATCTAAATATTCAATCAGAAATTCAATTGAACTAATCAAAAAATTAAAAGCATTCAACTTGCAAGATAGGCTTATTTCATTTGATGTTACCAGTATGTTCACTAAAATTCCTCCTAAAGAATGTCTAATACTTGTAAGAAAGTTACTAGAAGATAAAAATATTAACCCAGGAATAATATCAGATATACTCAATTTATTTGATGTATGTATTAATCAGAATTATTTCACTTTTGACAAGAAGATATATATTCAAATGAAGGTTTACCAATGGGAATCCCTATATCGCCTATTTCGGCAAACATTTTAATGGACAGTTTAGAAAGAAAAAAATCTTTCAAAGTGATATTTCAAGAAATTTTTGATTTTGGTATAGATATGTAGATGACATATTAGCTTGTTTTATGGGTAGTGAACGCCAGTTAGATATATTTTTCAACCACATTAATAATTTACGCCCAAAAATTAAATCTACATTAGAAGTTGAAGAAAATAGTTCAATCAATTTTCTTGATTTAAAAATTCAAAGAATTAATAATGTACTTAATTATTCGAACTGAAAACCAACACACACTGATGTGGCTATTCCATATAGTTCCAATCATCCCATGCCACATAAACTAGCGGCATATAATTCAATGATACATATAGCATTTTCAGTTCCTATGAACAAATGTAATTTTGATAGAGAAATTAACACAATTAAACAAATAGCAACATCCAACGGTTACCCATTAGATATGATAAATAAAGTAATTAATAAAAAAGAGGAAAAAGTGGCATAACAACTAATATTTCCTAAACAAACTATAGAAATAAAAACTTATAAAACCATTACATACGCAGGAAATATTTCTAATAATATTTCAAAGATAATATCTTTAGCAACACATACAACGATTTCTTCTAAAACAGAAAGTAACATAAGTACAAAATTGTTAAATGTAAAAACAAAAATATCACCATTGAAGAAATCTGGTATATATAAACTTAAATGTCCAGAATGTAATGCTGTCTATTTGGGTCAGACCCTTAGAAATTTTGGAATCCGATACAGTGAACACATACGAGCATACAGATTAAAACAACCAGATAAATCCCACTACGCCAGACATCTACTTGACAGCTAACAGATAACTAGAAGTACTACATATTTGTGATAAGAAACAAGAACTTGATTTCCTTGAAGAATAGGAAATTAGGAGACACTTAAGAAACCCACAATATGAAGTCGTCAATGAACAGATAAATCTAGGGAGTTCTCCACTTTTAAACTGTCTTCTTAAGTGATAATTCATAGATCATCAGATATAGCTTTCCTGGTTTTCAATAACATTGCACAGTTATACTGATCTTAATTGGGAAAAAAGATATCCAGGATATCCCCATAGGGCTAATAATATCTAAGCATTAATGTTTGTAATATAATATCTTCTTTTTTCTATTAACATATATTAAGTCAATCACAAGGTAGGTCACTTTTTGGACTAGCCAAAAATAATTAAATATCAGGCACGCATCAAATGAAATGTAACTTCTGTCATTCTGACGATGATATTTAGGTAATATCGAAACAATTGTCAATTTTTTAGAATTTTCAACATCTTTTCAATATATTGTGGAGTTAACTAGAAACAGTAAGTTTCATTTGAAACTCTAATATGAGTAGATTCCACAAACTAAGGGTCGAGGTAGTTAATTTCATTTCTCTGTACATTAACAATTTAGCAATTGGCTTCTTATCATTCTGGCAATCATCTTCATAGTCTCTGTATAACTTAGCTAATGTTTTTCCGCCTTCGATATATACTTTCTGATTAGGCGCACGAACATAATGACTCTCGATAGTAGGAATTGAGGAAATGTGCTTCCTTATTCCATTGTTAATATCTTCCGATATCTGGTTGGGTTTTTTTTGTGTCCCCTAAGATCATCTCCCAAAAGACCTACCAGTCTTTTAGAAATAACTGTGCGAATGTACCGGTTTATAATGTCCAAAGTCGAAATTAAAAATACTTTGAATACTCTTATTTTTATGCATTTTTTCAAAGAGTAGAAAGCATTGACTTTGACTCTTTCGGCACTCTTTGTTGTATTAACCTCTTCCATCAATGTTACTATGTAGTTTCGCTGCTTGACAACGTCTCCCAAAGCCCGATATGACTCAAAAATTGAGAGCTTCTCATTCCGTGAATTTTCTGGTGAATTTTGCCTACATTTTTCGATGTTCAAGGATCTTTGATTGATCTGGCTGGAACGTCTAACTTTGACTTATACCCTCTTATAAGATTTTCCAGAATTTCGAAGACAATTAGTTCGGGTTTTTGTCCATATAGTAGGTTGAGCATTCCTTTTTCTTGTTTTCTTACCTCCGTGCTCCAACATTTCGTCAAACTGAGCATGGTTATGCTGGCGACGATGACTTTTTATAGTTGGGATCCTCGACAGAGTCGTCTGAAGAGAAATCTGAATCGGAACTGGAATCTGAAGAATCAGATTAACTGCTACTTGGAATAGAACTAAAGGAATTGTAGCTCTAACTACTGCCACTGAAAGAGGTTGAAAAGTGTTTATGTAGAGTATTGCAGAATTGAATAACTAATGCACCTACCTTTAGTCTCATGTGGAATGGCAGGAGTTTCCAAGCTGTAATTTTTTTCAGCATATTTCTAAGTAGAGATAGGGGATTCTAGCTGATTTAAAATGTCTATACTCACTATACTGTACTAAATACTCACTTTTTTTCTTTGTTACGGATATCAGTCTCATGTAGAATAGCAGATGTTTTCAAGCTGCTGCTGTCATCTTTTTCAACATATTCTGTAGTGGAAATATAGGATTTCAGCTGAATTAAGCAGTCTTCATTAGGAATTTAAGGCGAATCTGAAAAGATAAAACAATCTGTTATAACTAAGAAAGTAAAAACGGACCAAAATACTTACTATGTTTGGATGCGATAATATCTGAAGTAGATACATTTTTTGGAAAAACTACTTCTCTCTCCAACTTTTTGACAGGTGCATCTGAAGATATGAAAAATAATAACTTAAAATAATGGAATACGTTTTATACGCTTCATTATTTATCTTAATTAATCCTGTAAAAACGTTAGAACCTAACAATACAAGAGCCTGCAAATATATATATATATATATTATCAGAAACCCAATTACCATAGTATATGGTGTAGGGTATACTTTTACAATTATACTTATTTCAATTACATCGCATTATACTTAAAACGTATATCCATTTTTTCATCGATGCTTTGGTTCAGATAGAATTTTATTCACGTACAAATTTAGCCCATTGTTTTTTATCTCTTGCCATTGTTTTTGCCTCTGTCCATGTTTTTCCTTTTTTTTGCATTATGCCTTCCCTTTTTCGTTCTTTTTTGTATTTTTGATTGCCATACTTTTTTAACTGGTCTTGTATCGTTCATTCTTTGTAAATGTCCCCACCAGCTTAATTGTCTCTTTTCAATAAATTTAAGTGTTGATTATATTTCAAGGTCTTCTCTTATTTTCGTACTTCTTAGTTTGTCTTTCTTTGTGACTCCTTTAACTCGCCTAAGATACTTCATCTCAACTGCTTGTATTTGGCTCTTTTGTCTCTTTGTTAATACCCAAGATTCACATCCGAATGTTAATATTGGCCGGTAAATTGTTTTAAATACATTTAACTTCGTTTTCTTGGAAATTTCTTTTTTATTTATGAATGTCGAGTTCATCGTGTGATAAAGTTTCATCGTTTTTTGTACTCTATTGTTAATTTCGACATCCTGTGTTCCATTTTCTTCTATTTCTACTCCCAAGTATTTATATCTTCTAACTTGCACAATTTTTATTCCATCTAAATGTATATTTAGATGTTTTTGTTTCGGTCCTATAACCATAACTTTGGTTTTACTTTCATTCACTGTCATTCCAAAGTCTTCCGATACCGTGCTCCATATTTCCCTATTCTTTTGTAGATCCTTCTCTTTCCCTGCCATAATTATTAAATCATCTGCAAAAGCTGCTTCTGATATATCCACTCTTCCTAAAAGTCTGTATTCAATGTGTAGTTTTGGCATTTTGGTTGACGATTTTTTAATTATTTCATCAATAAAAATTGTAAATAATAATGGACTTAGTCCCCCTCCTTGCCTTAATCCTTCTTGTGTTGAAAATGGTTCTGATGTTTTATTCCTGTATATTACACAGTTTCTATTATTTTTGTAAATGTTTTTGATTATATCTATTATTTTGTAATTTACTCCCCTTCCTTCTTGTACTTTCCATAACTTCTCCCTTGGTACTTTGTCAAAAGCCTTTTCCATGTCTATAAATCCCATATATACCTCTTTCTCTTGTTGTGATAACTTCTCAATTATCCGTTTCACTGTGAATATGTGGTCTTGGATGCTTCGCCCTCTTCTAAATCCACTTTGCGATTCTTCGAGAGTATTTGCTATCCCTGGTCTTATCTTACTGTCTATAATCTTCTCGTAGACTTTCATAGCTGTACTAAGTAGATTTATTCCTCTATAATTATTGCAGTCTTGTCTATCCCCCTTTTTATATATTGGAACTATTAAGGCTGTCTTCCAATCTTCTGGAATCTGTTCTTCACTCCACGCCGTGTTGTATATTTTCAATAATATTTTTGTTCCTGTCTCCCCTAAATTCTTGAACATTTCTGCAGCTAATTAATCAATTCCTGGAGATTTTCCATTTTTCAATTCATCTATTATTTCCTGTAATTATTTTAGAGTTACAATGTCTTTATTTTCTATGATTGCATCCTTTTTTTTGTTAATGTCCTGAATTCTGTTGCCTGCTCCTAGTAATTCCTCAAAATACTCTTTCCATCTATCAATTACTTCGTTTTCATTTCTTAGTATATCTCCTTTTTTATTTTTTATCCATATTATTTCTTGTGGTTTTTCCTTTCTTAATGACTTCAATGTTTTGTAAAACAGTTTTTGATTTGATTTACTATTGCTTTCCATTTTTTCGCCAAATTCTTTCCACTGATTTTTCCCTTTTGATTTTCTAATTTTGCAAACATCCTAATCTCTTTTTGTTTTTCTCTTTCCTTCTTTGTCATATCATTATTTATAAAAATTCTTTCTTCTTTCCTCTCCTTTAATTTAGCTTTATTTGCCATAATTCTTTCTTTATCAGCTTCTTCTTGACATTCCACTACACACATTTTCTCCCCTATCTTATTAACTGCTTTAGGCTCGATATTTATTTTTAGTTGTTGACTCAAAAAGTTTCTGACATTTTCCACCAATTTCGACGGCTCATTAGTATCAAGTTTCAATCCATTTATCATCACATTATTCTTTCTTCTTTCTTTATCTATAATTTCCATTGTTTTTTTCATCTCTTCCATTTCTGTTTTCATTTATGCATTTTCTTTTTTAATTGCTTGGTTTTCTTTTCTCAATACTTCGTTTCCAACTTTCAGCTTTAATATTTCCTCGTTAAACAGAGCCTGTTGATCTTTAGTTTCTTTGATCTCGTTTTTAATTAGTTGTTGTTCCCATTTCATAACCTTTTGATCTGCAGATATTTCCTTCATTAACGCTAATATTTCAACTAATTTTTCAACTTTTTTACTTTTAGGTGGGGTTCTGTTAGTCCTCTTGCTAACTTCAAATAATCCATCCATTTTTCTTTTCTTTGAATCTTCTGTAGAATAATCATCACTATCCATTTTGTTTATATTTTGTATTCAACTACTATTTGTTTTATCTGAAAAGATAAAACAATCTGTTATAACTAAGAAAGTAAAAACGGACCAAAATACTTACTATGTTTGGATGCGATAATATCTGAAGTAGATACATTTTTTGGAAAAACTACTTCTCTCTCCAACTTTTTGACAGGTGCATCTGAAGATATGAAAAATAATAACTTAAAATAATGGAATAAGTTTTATAAGCTTCATTATTTATCTGAATAAATCCTGTAAAAACGTTAGAACCTAACAATACAAGAGCCTGCAAATAAGGATATAAATACCTTCTGTAGATTTAGTACCGTTTCCTTGATCTTTTGTAGTCACTCTACATTTTGATTTAGAACCATTTCGCTCTAATCTATAAGAAGTCATTTGAATGAAACATGAAACAAAAAAGCATTTTGTTTCCCCGGGAAGATGCCATTTTTAATATAAACCTGAAAAAACAATCAATTATCTTTTCGTGGCATCGAGGGTAAGGTCTCACATATAATGAATTCTATACCGACAAAACTTCATTTAGAGTAGGTACAATAAATGAAATATTTTTTTATGAAAAAATTCGTATACTGGCACAACTTTGAATGTGATGGTATAGACTCACAGAATGAGACCTCCTTCTTGAAAGCTCTCAGACACAAATATCAACAATCTTCAAACAAAAGAATTCTAAACTCGCACAACTTCAATTGTGCCACTGTCTACAAACTATTGAATGAATTTTTAAAATATGGGGCAATACTGGCATATCTAAACGTTTGTGACAGTATTATTCTAATAAATTTTACTTACCCAGATAAAAAGCACTGCAACAATTGAAACGTACCATTTTTCCACTAATGTGCCGTAGTCAATACTTACAGTACAAAGGGTGAAGCTTTTTCATCACGTGACTTAGTAGACCATATTATTCAACAAATACTATGTTGGTACTGTCTTCTTCTAATAACAGAAAATGAGCGAAACTCAATACAAGCGTTTGTCGTATTGTTTTGATTAAGATGCATATGGTTGATGTCGTATCAGTCACGTGATGGAAAAGACTCAGCGTTTCTACTGTAGGAAGTCAACGGCACACTAAAAATGTGCCGGTACAGTCACGTGGCCCAAGCAAAACGATGGGAAACTCACACGTGGCACAACGCCATCTCTGGGAAATCTTTGTGCCAGTTTTGTTGAAATTATAAAGTAATGCTTCCTGATTTCGAATATAATGGCGACTTGAAATACGTTTTTTTTAGTTGCGATATCTATACCAAAATAATATATTCTTTGAAATGTTATATTCAAATATTTTTCTTTCTATACTGTTCATAAGAATGTTTTTCAAAATTGGTTATATCGGTTTGGTATTGATAAACCTTCATTATAAATATATACTTTATTGTCAAAAGTGGAATAGTTTTAATTAATTTATAAGTGTATCAAATAAATTAAGTATATCTGATATTATTCTTGGATTAATATTTTTATTTCCTAGTATATTCCTTACAAGTGTTATGCACTCTTTTGGAGGAATTTTAGAGAACATATTGGTAACATCAAATGAAATGAATTTATTTTGCAAGTTGTATATTTTTAATTGTTTGACTAGATCTATTGAATATTTATTGCAATATTTAGATATATACACTGTGTCCCAAGGGCGTAGCCAGGATTTATAACAGGGGGGGGGGAAACCATGGTTCATGGTCGTCCAAAATGTAAAATTTTAGGATAAAAAGAAAAGGCAAATGATAACAAAACTTTGAGATTTTAATTATACATAAATTAAACTAATAACATTTTTCTTGGGTTTAAAGTAAATTTATCCAAAAATTTCTTCACTATGCAATCCTAATTTTCCTTTAAAAATTTCCGAAGCACACTCATCAAACAGAACCGAGTGAGTCTGCCATCACCCATTGTACTCTTGAGCCAGGTTTTTACCCTTCGTAGGGTACTGAACGATTTTTCCACGGTAGCAGTAGTGGACGGGAAAGCACTCAATATTAGCAGGGAAAAACATTAGCTTTCTACAAAAATGTAGCCACTTCAATGTCCTTTAATTTGTCTTCTGCTAAATTCTTTTTCTTCCACATATTGTACCGCAAATCTAATTCTGCAGAGACAGCACCCAACTTATAAAATTTCATTAAAGATTCTGCATTATTTTTGAAATCTTTTGAAGCAATTTTGAGCATGATTGAAGGATGAAGATGAGTTAAAGCAAAAGCAGGTGTATTTTCGTTGGAGAATCTAGCATCTAAAGACGAAGATAAAGAATGAAGATAGGGTATGATTATTGACCGCTTCCAGTATTCAACTGCAGACTCAGATGGTGGATTACTTCTGTGTACTTGCTTTTGAGTGACTCATGGTACTGACAACTCAACCCCTACCTTCTCTGCGATATCAAGTGATTTTTTAAATAAATCATAAGAAACATTTTCGACATCTTGTTGATCTTCTTTGATTACATCTAGAATATCATCAATATGTTTCTTCACCATGACCAAATCCATACTTTTACCTTGTAAAACATTTACAACGGGTTCCAAAATTGCAGAGTATATTGCAATTAGGTTTAAGCCTAATATGAATATTGGCTTAGTAACTGTACAGAGAAATTGGTAGGCAGATTTTCTTGTTGCAGAGTTTCCTTCGACAGATAGATGTTCTAGTGCTTTAACAATGTCAGTGAAGCTTCCTGAAATTTTGTATGCTCTTATATTTTTCCGACCATCTGGTCTCACAGAGCCTTGAAATATTTGGAACCGATTTCCTACGGGCTGGCGATTCACGAAAGAAGGTTATTGTGTCTTTAACCGTTGCAATTGTGTTTCTAACTTCTGGTAGCTTGCTAGTATCATTTACCACAAGATTTAGTCTGTGGCTGGAGCAATGGAAAAATAAAGATTTAGCGTACTTTTTTTTAAATAATGGCATATACACCACCTTTTTTGCCGGCCATCGTGGAACACCCGTCAAATTCGAATCCCACACAATTATCGGCGGAAAAATTATAATCTTCTAAAAAATGTTGAATTGCGCTAGCGATTGTAGAAGCATGTTGACATTTTAAATCAATGTAGCCTACAAATTCCTCCCTGGTTACTTTTTGGCGTTCATCATAGAACCTTGATTCAATAGAAAGCTGCTTTTTTCCAGCGATATCTGCTGTTTCATCAGTCATAACAGCAAGAGCTTTTGCCCGTTTAGTGTATTCGATTATTTTTTCTTTGATAACATCACCGCATAATTGTATAATATCATTTTGAATTGTTGGTGAGGTATAGACTGCGTTTTTTTGACATTTATCCAAGTGGCTCTTTAGCTTCTCATCACCAGAGTCAATCCTCAAATTTAAAAGGTCACTATTTGCAACTGGACATTAACAGGAGCATTCTCAAGAAATGCTTTTGCAGTAGCTGTTGAAGATTTGTGGTAATGACTGCCAACGTGCTTTCCACAACCTTCATGTACATCATTAAACTTCCTGTGAGGCCTTACCATAAATGACCCCAAAACTCCTTTAACTGTAGCAATTCTTGGCGGAAATAAAACACAATACAAACATAGAGCACCATTCAAACGACTTGAGTACACCAGCCATGGAGTATATTGATCTAACCAACGGTGGTTAGATTTTCTTTTCCAGTGAATGGCATCAGAAGCAAAATAGTAATTGGATGATGGAACCTAAGGGTTTGTCAACAATTCCTTCTTTTTTTCAGAAGGCAACTTATTGGCACAACTAACATAACGACCAATGTCATTTTCATGGTAGCCATCGCGTTCTTCAGTTTGTTTAGAGTTCCCAGTTCTAGAGACAGCTTCATGTGGATTTGAAGAACTACTTGAGCCTCCTTCAAAAATAGATTCCCATTTTGATGTTCCGACCATTTTATCTTCATCTCCATCACAATCATTGCTTCCACTTCCACTACTGTCATCATGAACTTTTTTCCGTTTTAGAGATTTTTGACCTAAAAATAATAACCTAATATCATAACTACCATGATATATTATATCTGAGTTATTATTTTTTCTCTAGATTATAAACACAAAATGGAATTAATAGCACGTATAAAGTAAATTTCAAGTTTCTATATTTAGTCCCATTTGAGATATCAGCTGTCAAAATCGGTGCATTATTGTAATTTTTGTTATAATTAGATTTGAAGGCAAAAAAGTCGGGATCATAATAATGAAAAATATATAAAATTATAATAATGCACAAAATCTTTTACCAAAGCTAATAAAAACTGTTTCACGAGAATACAACCAAAGAGTAAAGAGCAATTGGCAATTTTGTAAAGGGCTGCAATTGAATTTTTTCCCAAACGTTGCGATACAAAATCGGCCGACAATTGAAAAAAATAATTTTGGACAAAAATTAACATCGGATTTAACATATCTACATTATAAGCATCATTACATGGTAGTTTTGTTTTATTTCGTGCTGGTGGAGCAACCAATTTTCAAATTTTTGGACCATTTCTAATGGAATGACTCCAAAGTTTCAATTAAAAATTTAATTTTCTACTGAAATTATTTAACTTGCCTTTTTGTAACCAATTTCTTATGATAAAACTATTGTTACGGATTTTCCCCTCCCTGCCCTTCGCTGGTTACGCCCATGCTGTGTCGCCAGATAGGTGAAACGACTCTTGTGAGAGATAAAAAAATCTTGATTCTAATTTATATTTTTTGAGGTTCAGCCCTGCTTGATTAAAGACTGACATGACTTAAATTAAGTGTAGAAACATCAAGTATGCGTCGAATTTTTTTTCTAAAAAACGTATTTTTCTGTTAAGTAAAGTGTCTATTATGTGGCAAATATGAGAAAAAGTTGTTTATAATCAACATCTAGGCGCATATACCAAATTTCGAAATCAACTGCCAACTATAATTTTTAATTTTCATCATGAATAACAAAATCGCACTTGAATTATTACCACAAGTTAAGACTGATCAGTTATAATTAAATAAAATTAAGTTAAACGCCCCAGATTAAATGTGAGGCTCTACTAAACCTTCTTCTGAATCTGCGCATTTGTAATACGTTCTCGAAAGTGTCCAATAGCTGCCTGTACGTATTCTCTTGTAATTGATCGAACTGCGTGTGTTATTCTGTTCTTTAATACTTCACTATCATTCGGAATGTGTTCTTGATAAACTATTTGTTTGGGCCTCACTCATACAAAAAAATCCATTATTGTATGGGGGATCTAGCAGGCCAATGTTGTCACACTCATTCTTCCAAACAATCTTTCACCAAACTGATTATTTAGCTAATCAGTAACAATTTGTGTGAAATGAGCAGGGCAGCCGTCATGTTGTAGGAAATGCGACTGTCGAATATTCGAAGGAAGTTTATCAATAAATCTTTGCAGAAATTGGTAAGTATGCTGATTTGACCTTATTTCAATAAAGAAACGTCGGATGATTCCTAGCTCGTATGACACAGTACACCAAACATTGACTTTTAAATATACTGCCTTCTTGCTTTAATTACTTAATGGCGAATACCTGCGCTCAAATATCGACAGTTCTGGGAGGATGGAGCACCATTTGTGGTAAAATTAGCTCCCCCAAAGACAAACAAAATTGCAATCGCCTTGCTTCATCACCTTTCTCTAAAGTGTGACAAAATTTGACTTTGTATTCTGTTTGCTTTATAAACTCTTTGTTGGTGTGTTTCTTTCTTCTTATAATAAATCTCTTGATTAAACGCCAACTAGTACTTTTGTTGATTGCAGTATTTGGATACCTTTCACTAAACATATTTAACCATATTTAAAAATATTTCGCCGGTTCCATAACAATGAATCACGTAAACGTTTTCCTCTAATGTTAACATTGCATTTAAAAACAGTTTAGTTTTATGAAGTTGTGCTTGTCAGTTAATTTCAACATATTAATATTGCTATGGATACAATTTATTATTTTCTCTATGGCAGTCTTTGTTACGAATACTAGTCTTTGATTTGTGAATTAAACAGAAAAAAATTAAAAATCATAGCTGGCCGATGATTTTCAAATATAGTTTAGGGATCTTACTTTTCTCAATCCCTTTTTGTCGTATTTTCCACTTAAAAGGCACTTTACTGTATAGAAAATTAGGTTTTTTGAAAATTTTCAAAGAATACTTGATTTTTCTAAACTAAAAATATATTGGAAATTAGTCTTTTACCAACCAGGGCTGAACTTTAAAAAATAAAAATTTAAATCGAGAATATTTTATCTTTTACAACAATCGTTTCATCTATCCGGAGACACAATGTATATCCGTAGTCACTAAGTATTGTAATTAGTTTCTTAGCTATTTTATTATTAGGAGTATTAACGTCAGAAACTACATGTCTACTTGGTTTGGATATTTTATGCTATTTGGGTAATTTCACAAAAAAGCGACCTATGAATGTCTTCCTAATTTTTCCGAACAAATAACTATTCTATACATCTCAGAATTTATATAAACTATGAGAAATTAGTATTATTTAAGGACAATAAGTGTAATATTTCGAATATAGCAGGATTATTTTTAAAAATTTCACTTAAACAATAAAATTGTAATTACCCTGGCATGTCCTCAAGCCATTCATATCTTAAAAACGGTCATAATATAAAAGTTATATATAAAATTATCGCATGGATATTATAATACAGTTTTATCCAAGTATTTTCCATGTATTAAGGCCCTGGAAGGCAGCAAAAAATTATTTATTTCGAAAATATAACAAATATTTAAGATGTCCCCAATGTCTTGTGTAATTCCCCTACCAAATCAAATATAATAAATTTACAAGAGAAATATAATATTTTCTTCAATTCTGCGATACTTTTGGCAACAATGCAATATGAAGTCGTTTCTATGCAAAAGAAAATGTAACGGTCAATCATCAATTAGTAGCCACGTGGCTTTTGAGCTGTAAAGTAGTTTAAGTGCCAATCACGTTGTAATTCCACTGTGTCAGAATATTTTTTTGAAAATGTAAGTAAAATTTGATTTCAGCTAAACACGTATTTCATAGAACAATGTAGGATAGGTTAGAGTAGTATTTTATATTTTCCATTTTATTTTAAAAAAGTTATAACGACTTTTTTTCAAATCTGTAATTCCCCTGGAGTAATTTCCCTGTTGATTTATACTACAGGTTAATTACACTTTTAACAGGGTAATTACTTTTATTTAGTGATGAGAATAATTACTGCAAATATTTTGTAAGTATACAAAATATAATGCTAGTCTTGTTGCAGATTTGTGTAATAATGACTAGACAACTAAAAAAGAGCAGAGAAGAAATATTAGAAAATAATAGAAAAGCAGAAAGGGCGAGGTATCAGAGAATAAAAAATTATAGACAAAAGTATATTGGACAAAAAGAAAAGGAGAGATTGACATACCTGAAGAAAAAGGAGCAAGGAGAAGTGAAGGCAGCAAAAGATATGACTCCTAGACAAAATCGAGAGGCTAGAAAACGCTGGAGAAAGTATATTGAACAAACAGAAAAGGAGAGATTGAAATACCTGAAGAAAAAGGAGCAAGGAAAAGTGAAGGCAGCAAAGGATATGACTCCTAGACAAAATCGAGAGGCTAGAAAACGCAGGAGGAAAAATGTCAAGGCTTTCCGAGCAAGACAATACAACTTAAAAAAAATACTCTACGGTTTATGAGGGAAAACACACTAACTACAGATGCTGATAAAAATTTAAACGTTTCAGACAACCAGATTGGCGATCAAAGAAAAATAGTTGCCAGAAAGAATTCAAGAGCTATAAAAAAAAGAGAAATAAAAAATACCAAAAAAAAATGAAGAAATAAAACGCCTCAAAATGAAAGTAGAAAAATACCGAAAGAGAGCACAGCGCGCAAGAGAAACACGTCGCCTAAACAAACCGATAACTCCCAATACAAAAGTGTTAATAAATATTAAACAACTCTTAGCTAATCCTACTGAAGAGGCTAAAAAGCAAGTTACAAAAAAATATTGTTTGGTGAAGTAATGAGGCAACAATTAAAAGAAAACTATTCCTCACTTAACACCTCGAATGAAAAGATTACATTTACAAAAGCTGTGACGGGTCCAATAATTCGTAAGTACAAGGTTTGGAAAGACATTGAATATATTTCCCCAAGAAAACTAAGAACTGCTGCAAGTTCATCAAATTCTTCTATTCATTCTAGAAAAAAATATAAAAATAACAGCAAGTTTAGTAGAGCAGAGACTGTTGCTAGGTTTTTAGAAGAAGACAGTAATTCTCGTGTGTGTCCGGGAAAAAAGATTTTGTTACAAAAAATAAGGTTAAAAAGCAAAAACATTTACTTGTAGACACTCCTAAAAACATACACAAATTTTTTTTGATAAACCAACCTAAATTGAAATTGGGATACACACTGTTTTCTAAAATGCGTCCATTTTGGATAATGCACCCTAAAAGTTCAGATCGTAATACTTGTCTTTGCATTACTCACAGCAACTTTGATTTTATTTTGCAGTCGCTTTATTGTTCTAACATTACATCCGTGCGAACTCATCAACAGTTTTTGCTAAGAATATGTTGCGATCGTTACAACGAAAAATGTCTTTCTAGGATATGCTTTACCTGTATGTCTAAAGAGATTCATTATAAAGAATTTGATAATTCTAAATTTATTACTCTAAAACAATGGACTATTGTTTCAGAAACCATAATTGATGGTAAGACTAAACATTTTCGTAAAATTATAAAATACAAGATAAATACATCCAAAGTACTATCTAAAGATGTAATACTTCTTCTAAAACAATCCGAATGCTCATTTCTAAAGCATCAATTAAATATTGTCCATCAACACAATAATTTGAAGTTGCTAAAAGATCAACTATCACAACAGGAGTGCATTATCCATATGGACTTCAGTGAAAATTACAACACAAAGCTTGGTGAAGAAATTCAGGCGTTTCACTTTGGTGGTTCTAGAACTCAAATAACTCTACACATTGTTGTAATTTACACTCGTAACGCCGATAATACTCTGTCTACATCTTGTCATTATTCATTCTCTAATAATTTAAGTCACGGACCCGCTGCCATATGGGCGCATCTAATGCCTATTCTTGATTTATTACCGGAGAAAGTTACGGATATTCATTTTTTATGTGATTTTCCTGTTACACAATACCGTAACAAAACTATCTTCTTCATTTTGGCAACTCAATTGGCTTTACTTTTTCCAAATATATCACGCTTTTCATGGAATTACCACGAAGCCGGTCATGGCAAGGGTGCGCCCGATGGTGTGGGTGCTGTTTGTAAGAGGACGGCAGACAGGTGTGTGTCAATGGGTGAAGATGTTGCTTCTTTAGATATTTTAGTTAAAATTATTCAGGAAAATTGTCCTTCTATCAAGACTTACATTATAAATGACGCTGATATTAAAAACATGTTTGATATTATTATAAATCAAAATGAATAACAAATTTTACCATTGAGCAGCAGTTTCTGTGCAGGGTCTAAAGGGTCCTACACAGAATGTATAAATAAAAGGTGTATAGATAAAACCTGTAAAACT
Source organism: Galeruca laticollis (assembly GCA_963921935.1). Lineage (NCBI taxonomy): Eukaryota > Metazoa > Arthropoda > Insecta > Coleoptera > Chrysomelidae > Galeruca > Galeruca laticollis. Next base: position 31,012,644 of record OY998183.1, on the reverse strand, counting down.
AAATGACTCGTAAATAAGATATATATAAACTATAGTGGTAAGATAATTATTTATGGTGTAGGGTATGACTATGCCACCAAAACCGATTTCTAGGGGGCTTAAGATCATTTTTTATTATATATCAAATCCCTAAACATAGGACACCCCATATTGTCCATCCTATGTCCTTCCACTTGGGATTTAATGCAGAATCTGTCATTCTTGCATTCTCCCACCCTATGTCCACTTTTACCGCAGTTTATGCACAACTTGGTCCGGTCAGTCCCTATACATTCTTTTGTCCTATGTCCGAAATTTAAGCACCTGTAGCAGCGTGTCGGCTGGTTACGATTCTTTACAGTGCAAGCCACCCAGCCTACCCGGATATTTTGGATGTTTTCCATCCTTGTGGCTACCTCTAACGGAGTTGTAAACGTCGCCATCTGCTGCCCTGTTCTATCCGTTCTAATCGACTTGACCACTACCATCTCCTTTTCAATTCCTGCATGGCTACTGACTGCCTCTATTACTTCCTTTGCCTGTATAGACGGATCAAGGTCAAAGATATCGAACGCCTGTTCCCTCTTTCTGACCACTGCCTCGTAGTTCGCCATCTCCTTGATTACTTTCTTCAGCTTCCCCGCATTGCCATTGCCTTTAGTGGTGACCACCACATCCCCGCTATTGGTTTTCCTGATCCTCCCTATTCCTATCCCTTCAACGTTTACCTTTTCCCTTAGGTCTTGGATGACCTGAGCGTAAGTTTTCTCCCCCGTCTTTATCCACACGCTTTCAGCGCCCCTACTTTCTTGAGTTACTTTTTCTACACCCATAGCCACTTCAATTTCTTTATTAAACGCAATGTGTTCCACAACTTCTCTCACACCCTCCGAGCATATAATCGTGATTTTTCCCATGTCCAATATTTTTTCCATCGCCTCCTCCAGTGCTCTATATACCTCCTTTTCCTCATCCTCGCTAATCTTGGTTATGAAGGTGAATTTCTTTTTCTCTCTCCCTAGTCGTTGAGCGCCTGATGCCTTCCTCTAGGTACTCCGTCTTTCACATCTCCGTTTCATCTAGAAGGTCACTTAAATCGGGTTTAAGTGTCAACTTCCTGTCCTTATCTGCCACGATTAAGACGTCTCCCTCATCGATCCACTTATTATTACTTCCATAGATCTTCAAGACCTTGGTGTACACTTCCTCTTCCCACGCCATGTCTTTTATTTTACAGTACTGTTCGTACCCGCCTCCCATTCTAATATTATCTTTAATATATTCAATTTCCCTTAATTTCTTCCTTGCCTCATTTTCTTCCTCGCATTTCTTGCCAACCGCTTTATCCCTTTCCTTACTTAACAAGGTCAGGGTTTCCTTGATCATTTCTATGGCTTCCTCGTTTTCCCCCTTATTACCAAGAATTTCTAAAACCTCGTCCAGATTGTCCATACTTACCTCAATATTAGTTTTTCCAGCCTCCTTCTCCTTCGTGCCCTCCGGCGTCCTTTCCATAGCCCTTTTCCTTTTTCTATTTTTTTGTGTACCTTCTATGATTTTAGCGATTACACCCTCATCCTCCGAGCTTCCAGGTGTTTCCTTCTCAAGCCTTTTATATGTTCCTCTCCTATCCTCGTTTTCCCCACTGTCCATCCTAGCCAGCGAGCTGCTTTCCACGCTAAAACTACTACTAGTTGTTGTAGGAGGTGTCCTAGAGATCGTCTTGCCTTTGAATACCACAATACCACTCCCTCTTCCACGTTTGTTTCCTTGCCTTCCTTGTCCTCTACATTCTCCTCCGTTCTTGGTTTTTGTTTTAGGTTTTCCATAATAGATCTCACGAGTTGGGTCGTTTTGAAGTACGGTGAGGCAGTGCGCCCTTACCCCGCTAAGGCTGATTACTGTGGGAGGTCGCCAGGTATCCCAGAGGCACCGTTTCTGACTGCGTTTCGTGCAGCCATTCATCTATGGCCACGGTGGCTAACAACGAGGTTTACGGATTCTATTATCGAGGTTTACTCCTCTAGGCTTTTTTTACGGTTGCCTCCGGACGCAGGTTTGCCAACGGGTAGACCCACACAGCTGCCCCCCTGTGTGTGGCCGTGGGATTGAAATGATGCTCCGGGATATGAGAGAAATATTTCCTGAAAGGGCGAAGAGAAGAACAAAAGTAAGAATGAAAGAAAGAAGAAGTTTAGAGATATGGTTGACCGAAGGAAAAAGGGAGAGATAAGACGGCAGGTCCAGAAGACCCTGTAGAAAAATTATTTGAAAATAAAAAAGAAAAAGAAGTTTATGGAAGAAAGTGAAGGGTTTAGTAGGGTGGAAGGACATGACAGTCCAGTTGACGGTGACTTCACCTCCCCATGACTGATAGATGATCAGCAGAAGCGAGGAGGCCGGCGACAATGATTTTTAGTCAGGTTTATTCCTCTATCCCTTTTGATCCGCGGGCGATTATTCAGAACGAATCGTTCCTATTCGTCACCTATCCCCGAGGTTGGTCGGTCGTGCCTCCCTCACAGCTCTAAGAGCGCGGGAACCATGACCAATCACTCCTCGTGGAGACACCCTATGAGCCATTGGGACGCGCCGTATCGGGTAGAGCAACCCCCCCCCCCCCAGGAAACTCGCATGGAAGATTAGGGGTGGATCACTTTCAGCCTCCTCCATCCGACTCCCCCGGGCACGGGCAAAAGCCGCACCTAGAAATGTTTCAGTATGGTATCAACATGATGGTTGCCCGGCTCATTCCAGTAGGGAAGTACGGGAATACCTTGATACTGTTTTCCCAAATACGTGGATAGGTCGAGGGGGTACAATAAATTGGCCGGCAAGATCTCCATATTTACCACCCCCCGGTTTCTTTTTATGGGGTTTCCTAAAAAATACGTTAGCAGAATATGAACCGGAGACAGAAGATGAATTGAAAAATATTATTATTAATGAATGTCGGAAAATTGGTAGAATTGTTATTAATAATGTACGGCGGAACTTTTATGATCGTTTCGGACACTTTTTAGCAGCAAACGGAAAACAATTTGAGCATTTAATGAAATAAATAAATTTGTAACCTAAAAAAATTGTCTTATCTTAAATAACTCTACTTAAAATTTCTTTTTGGAGCAAAATTATGAAAAAAACATTTCGGACACACTGCGGGAGCGAACCGCGACCCTTTACTTCCAACTTTAAATTTTGAATACCAAGTGCCAACTCGGCCACATCGACACCGGTCGTTAGTATTCCAAGTTTTATGAAAATGACGTACGACTTTTAAAAACATAATTATGCGTTTTCTTAGTAAACTAGACCAAATTCAAAAAAAATTGAAATTGCATTTCTATTTATTTTTTAACGACCTTTTCCAATCTGTTATTATTTTTCACGAACGCTATTGGGTAAAAAAGTTAGTTCGCGTTTGACAGTTTTTGTACAGGAAAACCCTATGTCGCATTTTTATAAAATTAACACAGTGTATATAAACTTAAATGTCCAGAACGTAATGCAGTCTATATAGGTCAAACTTTCCGAAATTTTGAAATTAGACACAATGAACACTGAGCATACAGATTAAAATAATCAGATAAATCTCATTATGCAACCTCCACTTTAGACCAGACATTCATTAACACCTAATATAGAACTAGAAGTACTACGTATTTGTGATAAAAAACAAGAACAAGATTTCCTTGATGAATTAGAATTTAGAAGACACTTAAGAAACCTACAATATGAAGTCGTCGATGAACAGATAAATCTAGGGAGTTATCCACTATTAAACTGTCTTCTTAAGTAATAATTGTAAAGATCAGCTGATAAAGGATGTCCCCATAGGGCTAATAACTTTTTAATCTTTAATATTTTTTTCTACACTAATATATATTAAGTCAATCACATGATAGGCGACTTCTTGGTCTATCCAAAAATAATTATTAAACATCAGGTAGGCATCACATCAAATGTATGTTCTGTTATTCGCACGATGATATGTTTATATCGAGCATTTGTCAAATTTTTTACAATTTTTAAGATTTTAGCATTCTATAGTGAAATTATTTAGAAGCAGTTAGTTTCATTTATAACAGTAACATGAGTACAAATTCCATAAAGTAAGGATAGTAAATTGCATTCATAATTACGTAGAAAACGAATTTATCCGTTAGGTACTTTAGAATCATACTGTATTTATTTCTTGTAATTTCATCAGTTTTGTCCGCTGATAGCCTAATAGAGGATAAATGAAAGTTAGAAATTTTAACTCAACACTAATTCTGCCAAACACAATATTTTTGTCAGAAATTCATTGTACATAGAACCCTTGTTGTTTTGGATCAAAACTTAATTTCCGATATATGTTTGTAGGATTTATTTTTTATGTTTTTATGAAGTACGCGATCCTTGGGGTTTTGTAAAAAATACATAATATTCTAGACACATAATACTGCTTTATTAATAATTAAACTCACGTATACAAACTTGACATTATAATTACAACATATGAACATCGACATATACAGTGAGCACGTAAAGGTTGTAATGTGTTCGTTAAAATCCTGATCTGGTAATTGAGGATACGTCATCACCATTTTTTTACATGGGAATCCCTATTTTGCTAGTACCATAAGAAGAACGCAATTTTATGTGTACGGATGTCATATTTTTTATGTAACAACCGTATGGTAGAGAAATAATAGTATTTTATGGTAAGGGTTCGATCCCTACCCATATCCAAATATAGTACAATAGATAATTTGAGTATATATGAACAAAGCAGGCTAAATAATTATTATGTTCAAAAGTTTTGCATTCATTTATTGAATTTCCTTTCAGTGTTCCTGTTTTACTTTTCCGCCCAACCTATCTAATATGCGAGAAATGTATTGGTTTACTACAAAAAAAGTAGGAATTTTGAAAACATTTTTTTAATTATTTTCACGTTTTTCATCAAGAACAACACGAAAAAACAGTTTTTAGAATAAAAATCCTGTGTGTATGCCGTCGTCGTCGTCGTTGTCGTCGGTCACTTTTCGTTACATGTCTTGTTAGCACAATGCAAAAGTCACCAATTTTATGAATGAATCTTATTCAGGACATATTAGTGTTTTTAAATGAAACTCAAGGTCTCTAGTTAATTCCACAATATAATACAAGTTATTGAAAATTCAAAAAAATTGACAATTGTTTCGATAAATCAATATCATCGTCAGAATGACAGAAGTTACAGTTCATTTTATGCCTACCTGATGTTTAGTATTTATATTTGGCTAGACCAAAAAGTAACCTAACTTGTGATTGGCTTAATATATGTTTATAGAAAAAAGAAGAAGATGTGATATTACAAATATTGAAGCTTGGTTATTATTAGCCCTATGGTGATATCCTGGATATCATTTTTCCAATTAAGATCAGTATAACTGTGCAATGATATAGAAAACCAGGAAAACTATATCTGCTGATCTTTACAATTATCACTTAAGAAGACAGTTTATTAGTGGAGGATTCCCTAGATTTAACTGTTCATTGACAACTTCATATTGTGGGTTTCTTAAATGTCTTCTAATTTCCAGTTTTTCAAGGAAATCCAGTTCTTGTTTCTTTTCACAAATATGCAGTACTTCTAGTTTTGTGTTAGGTGTCAATGAATGATTGGTGTCAAGTAGATGTTTTGCGTAGTGGGATTTATCTGGTTGTTTTAATCTGTATGCTCGTAAGTGCTCATTGTATCGTATTTCAAAATTCCTAAGGGTCTGACCCAAATAGACAGCATTACATTCTGGACATTTGAGTTTATATATACCTGACTTCTTTAATAGTGGTATTTTTGTTTTTACATTTAACAATTTTGTACTGACGTTACTTTCGGTTTTAAAAGAAATTGTTGTATTCGTTGCTGAAGATATTATCTTTGGAATATTATTAGAAATATTTCCTGCATATGTGATGGTTTTAATTTCATCAGCTGGTTTAGGATATATTAGTTGTAATGCCACTTTTTCCTCTTTTTTACTAATTAGCTTATTTATCATATCTAATGGATAACCGTTAGATGTTGCTATTTGTCTAATTGTATTAATCTCTCTATCAAAATTACATTTGTTCATAGGAACTGAAAAAGCTCTATGTATCATTGAATTATATGCTGCTAGTCTGTGTGACACAGGGTGGTTAGAATTGAATGGAATTGTTACATCAGTTTGTGTTGGTTTTCGGTAAATTGGATAATCAAGTACATTAATAACTCCCTGAATTTTTAAATCAAGAAAATTGATTGAGCTATTTTCTTGAATTTCTAATGTAAATTAAATTTTCGTGTGTAAATTATTGATGTGGTTGAAAAATACATCTAATTGTCGTCCACTACCCATAAAACAAGCTAATATGTCATCTACATATCTATACCAAAATAAAATATTTTTCGAAATATTACTTTCAAAGATCTTTCTTTCTAAATTGTCCATAAAAATGTTTGCTAAAATAGGTGATATAGGGCTTCCCATTGGTAAACCTTCATTTTGAATATATATCTTATTGTCAAAAGTGGAATAATTCTGATTAATGCATACATCAAATAAATTAAGTATATCTGATATTATTCCTGGATTAATAATTTTATTTTCTACTAATTTTCTTACAAGTATTAGAGATTCTTTAGGAGGAATTTTAGTAAACATGTTAGTTACATCGAACGATATGAGTTTATAGTTATCTTGTAAGTGGATTGCTTTCAACTTTTTGATTAGTTCTATTGAATTTCTAATTGAGTAGTGAGATTCATATCCGTAAGTATTGAGTATATTGTTGAGCTTCTTTGCCAATATATTATTAGGAGCATTAACATAAGAGACTACAGGTCTAATTGGTTTCGTTATTTTATGTAATTTAACTGTTCCATATAATTGTGGACAATGAGGATTCTTATGTATGATAGACCTCTTTTCGTAATCATTTAAAAGATAATTTGAATTATTAACAATATCTCTTACATTATTAGAAAACATCTTTGTTGGGTCTGCTTTAAGAACTTTTACATCGCTGGATTCTATAAAGTTATATACTTTGGAATTGTAATTTTCAGTCGTCAAAATGACAGTAGCGTTCCCCTTATCAGATTTTGTAACTGTTAGGTTATTATTCTCAATCTTCTTTTTTATTGCGTTTAAAACTGAAATGTCATTTTTTGTTTGACGTTTAACTTTTGAAGGTTCAATATTTTTGATTAAATTGGCAATTTTTAATTTCTCATAAAGAAAATTATTTGAATTAGATTTTGAAGCTATTTCTGACTCTGTAGCTATAATTTGTTTAATATTATTCGTAAATTTAGGTGGTATGCTGTACTTCAAACCTTTATTTAAAAATTCTATTTCACTATTTGTAAAATTAGTGTCTGAAAGGTTTTCAAATCGTGGTGCAAAGTGTGTTGGTATGTAGGTACTTACAGTTTCATGATGTTTTGAGTATTGAATTTTATGTTGTGTGTGTTCAAGATTCTGTAGCTTCTTTTCTTGTTTCTTAAATTTCATATGCTTCATCGTGCTGACATTTTCTCTAATTTTGTCATCCAAACAGTCAAATTCTACTGGATGTAATTGGAATGTGAGTTCTGAATGTACAACTTTTATGTAGTTGTCTAAGGAGTCTCTAACTTTGAACCATTTCTTACATTCTGATTTTATCCAAACTCGTTGAGCACATTTTATAGCTTTTTGTGCTTCTGGTGTTTTAGTGTGACATTTTATATTCACATAATTGGGTATTACCTTTTTTCTAAGGCATTCTTGGTTAAACCAAATGTTTTGTGATGCTTTGTTACGTTTTTGTAGTACTGGTACAGTCGGGTCAAATCTTCTCTCGAAGATTTTTTAATGAAATTGACTGTATCGACCCTTACTTCGTGGAATATGCTCATATTAGTGTTTTTAAATGAAACTCAAGGTCTCTAGTTAATTCCACAATATAATACAAGTTATTGAAAATTCTAAAAAATTGACAATTGTCTCGATAAATCAATATCATCGTCAGAATGACAGAAGTTACATTTCATTTTATGCCTACCTGATGTTTAGTAGTTATATTTGGCTAGACCAAGAAGTAACCTAACTTGTGATTGGCTTAATATATGTTTATAGAAAAAAGAAGAAGATGTGATATTACAAATTATGAAGCTTACATATTATTAGCCCTATGGTGATATCCTGGATATCATTTTTCCAATTAAGATCAGTATAACTGTGCAATGATATAGAAAACCGGGAAAACTATATCTGCTGATCTTTACAATTATCACTCAAGAAGATAGTTTATTAGTGGAGAATTCCCTAGATTTAACTGTTCATTGACAACTTCATATTGTGGGTTTCTTAAATGTCTTCTAATTTCCAGTTCTTCAAGGAAATCCAGTTCTTGTTTCTTTTCACAAATATGCAGTACTTCTAGTTTTGTGTTAGGTGTCAATGAATGATTGGTGTCAAGTAGATGTTTTGCGTAGTGGGATTTATCTGGTTGTTTTAATCTGTATGCTCGTAAGTGCTCACTGTATCGTATTTCAAAATTCCTAAGGGTCTGACCCAAATAGACAGCATTACATTCTGGACATTTGAGTTTATATATACCTGACTTCTTTAATAGTGGTATTTTTGATTCTACATTCAACAATTTTGTACTAACGTTACTTTCTGTTTTAAAAGAAATTGTTGTATTCGTTGCTGAAGATATTATCTTTGAAATATTATTAGAAATATTTCCTGCATATGTGATGGTTTTATAAGTTTTAATTTCATCAGCTTGTTTAGGATATATCAGTTGTAATGCCACTTTTTCCTCTTTTTTACTAATTAGCTTATTTATCATATCTAATGGATAACCGTTAGATGTTGCTATTTGTCTAATTGTATTAATCTCTCTATCAAAATTACATTTGTTCATAGGAACTGAAAAAGCTCTATGTATCATTGAATTATATGCTGCTAGTATGTGTGACACAGGGTGGTTAGAATTGAATGGAATTGTTACATCAGTTTGTGTTGGTTTTCGGTAAATTGAATAATCAAGTACATTATTAACTCTCTGAATTTTTAAATCAAGAAAATTGATTGAGCTATTTTCTTCAAATTCTAATGTAAATTTAATTTTCGGGTGTAAATTATTGATGTGGTTGAAAAATACATCTAATTGTCGTTCACTACCCATAAAACAAGCTAATATGTCATCTACATATCTATACCAAAATAAAATATTTTTCGAAATATTACTTTCAAAGATCTTTCTTTCTAAATTGTCCATAAAAATGTTTGCTAAAATAGGTGATATAGGGCTTCCCATTGGTAAACCTTCATTTTGAATATATATCTTATTGTCAAAAGTGAAATAATTCTGATTAATGCATACATCAAATGAATTAAGTATATCTGATATTATTCCTGGATTAATATTTTCATCTTCTAGTAATTTTCTTACAAGTATTAGACATTCTTTAGGAGGAATTTTAGTAAACATGTTAGTTACATCGAACGATATGAGTTTATAGTATCTTGTAAGTGGATTGCTTTCCACTTTTTGATTAGTTCTATTGAATTTCTAATTGAGTACTGAGATTCATATCCGTAAGTATTGAGTATATTGTTGAGCTTCTTTGCCAATATATTATTAGGAGCATTAACATAAGAGACTACAGGCCTAATTGGTTTCGTTATTTTATGTAATTTAACTGTTCCATATAATTGTGGACAATGAGGATTCTTATGTATGATAGACCTCTATTCGTAATCATTTAAAAGATAATTTGAATTATTAACAATATCTCTAACATTATTAGAAAACTTCTTTGTTGGGTCTGCTTTAAGAACTTTTACATCGCTGGATTCTATGAAGTTATATACTTTGGAATTGTAATTTTTAGTCGTCAAAATGACAGTAGCGTTCCCCTTATCAGATTTTGTAACTGTTAGGTTATTATTCTCAATCTTCTTTTTTATTGCGTTTAAAACTGAAATGTCATTTTTTGTTTGACGTTTAACTTTTGAAGGTTCAATATTTTTGATTAAATTGGCAATTTTTAATTTCTCATAAAGAAAATTATTTGAATTAGATTTTAAAGCTATTTCTGACTCTGTAGCTATAATTTGTTTAATATTATTCGTAAATTTAGGTGGTATGCTGTACTTTAAACCTTTATTTAAAAATTCTATTTCACTTCGTAAGGGTCGAGATAGTCAATTTCTTATTCAGGACATCTCACAGATGGATCCTATTGATTTTCAGCTCACCAGAGCCAGTACAACGGGTGCTATGGTACTGGAATTACGACATTTTTGTTATTTTTTGAGAAATTTCAGTTTGTTAGCACGATACAGCTTCTGGAATAGATACAAGTGACCAATTTTATGATTGGATATTGTTCAGGGCGTCTCAGAGATGAACCCTGTTGATATTCAGCTCACATAAGCCAGTAGAACCAGTGCTATGGTACTTGGAGTATCAAATTTTTGTCATTTTTGGAGAATTTTCAGTTTGTTAGCACGATACAGCCTCCAGAATGTATACAAGTGACCAATATTTTGATTGAATATTGTTCAGGGCGTCTTATGAATTAACTTTATTACTTTTTAGCTCACCAGATTTAGTATAACGGGTGATATGGTAACTGAAGTGCCACACTTTTGGTCCTTTTTGGAGAAATTTTGGGTTGTTAACACGATACAGCCTCCGGAGTGTATACAAGTGATCAATTTTATAAATGAATATTTTTCAAGGTGTCTCACATATGTAACTTACTTAACATACTGATTTCCAGTTGACTAGAGCGAGTACAGTGGGTCCTATGAATCCAGATATACTAAATTTTTGGTTATTTTTGGAGTAATTTCGGTTTGTTAGCACGATACATCCCCCGAAGTGTATACAAGTGACAATTTTATAATAGAAGATTGTTCAGGGTAACAGATGCGGAAAAGTTAGTTTTAATCTCTAAAACCGTTTATTTTATAATAAATTATAACTATTAACTAAATAATACAAATTGATGCGAGTATAAAAAATAATGTATGCAACTTTCATGTAATAGCTTTTGATACATTCGCATCTTATATGCGAAACTTGCTTGCGGCTCGTTTCGTATCCTATAATATGCTCGTGTATCAATGACAAAGATGGCTATCATCGTTTCATAATAATATATTACGTAACGTGCCTTAAATTCGTTACAACACGTGTTACGTTCTATACTTTACCTATGACCTACTTGTACCTGTATTAATAATGTCATTATAATACTTTAACAACGTCAACAATATAGTTATTTGTAAAACCAGTGTCACTATGACTCGTTTCGTAGTGCGAGTGAAAAGCGGTGAGTTGCGCAAATCACGAGTACTACAGAAAGTCCTTGTGACACAAGTTTTACACAATATTTTTATAATTTGCATATATTTAATTTCTTAAATAATATTGAATTACATATAATCCCTGTTTTTAAACTAGGTGGAGTAGTTTGAATTTAAGTTGGCAATTCTGTAGATTCCTGATTGGTCAGATCACAAATGGATTTATTCAGCACTTTCGACATATTATCACCTAATAATTATGTAAATTGTAAACAAATTTTCATTTAAGAAAACAGAGGATGATTATTTGTTTAAAAAAGAGCTTCTTCCGATCTATTTATATTATATCATGAACAGAATTATTTCTATAATACATCTTCACATAGATGTCTGGTAATATATCCAAAAAATTGAATATTAGGTATACCTATATATTGATCCTATACAATACAAAAATAAAGACTTGGCAAATCATTGATGAATAAACGTTAGCGTACTTTATTTATTAATATTTCAAATATATAATTTATTCAAATTTACCTTTAAGACCATTTAATATTATAACTTGATAGCTAGATCAACGTTAGACCATTTTATTTAAAATTTGTTTCAAGGTCAAATGTCAAATAAAAATATATACTACATACAATAACCAACTGTATGACGATAAAAATTACTAAAAAAGTGTTCAAACCGACTTCATTGTGACACTGTAAACAATGTTATAATAAAGTCTCTTTTATACGCGAATTATAATATATATTTTCAAAAATTTTATTATATAACATTTGATTACATAATATTATAATAATTGTTTATAGTAACAGTACAGTTGTAAAATACAAAGACATTTGTTAATCGAACAAAACTTAACACACGCAGAAACCACTTCTAAGGTTAATTATAGGTTCGTTCCAAACACCAGTAATTTACAGTAATATTACTAATACACATGCGCAGTTAAATTAAATCGTTCCAACCGCCTGTAATTACTGGTTCTGGATTCTCGATTTCTATCAGTTCCATCTCGTTTGCAAACCAGTAAAGTTAACGTTCAAACGATTCTTGCTGGATAGCGAGTACCAAAAGTTCTGAAATTGGAAATCATGCGCAATGGCAACATTTTTGTTTTGAACTATTAAACTTCAAATTTGTTTTTTATGGTATAACGAGAAAACCTACTAACCCTCTCAGTGCTCGTTATAGGTATGCAGGTTGTCTCACGTGGTACAACCCGTGCTCGCCAGTCGACTAGCTTCGAGTCGAAGAAGGGGTGGATTCTTAAAAAAAATAATTAAGTTTACAAAAGGGCGTCAGAGAAGTTTTGGCAAGCACCCAAGACTTCTTAAGTTAGCCCACAACTCCTCAGTGGGTTAACAACACTCACAACACACTCCAAGGTTAAACTGATAGGTGAATTATCATAAGTAAATAAAAGCAAGTATCCCCTGATTGAAGCTTTAATTAGTCTTTGTGGACCAAAGGTCTCTTTTCAAAATATTTATTACAATGTCACCACAAAAATGTTGCAAATAATGTCTGAGCTCAGCTGAAGGCTGTAAACTCAGAATGTAGATGGGCTGAAGGCTGTAAACTCAGAATGTAGATGGGCTGAAGGCCGAAATCTACATAAATCCAAAAATTTCTAACTAATTTATCAGTTACAACTCAAGTAAATAACTGTCAAGCAGATTCTATAAACTCTGAGCAGAGCTGACGGCTTCAAACTCAGGGTGCAGAAGAGCTGAGGACCCCAAACTACACCGATGTCTCAATTCTAAAATTCTAGAGAAACGACCAAATAGTTCATGTACAATACCTCAAAAATACAACGATGATATATATCAAAATTAACAATGTACAGTTACAAGGGTTCACACTTCCGCAATTTATACCAGTATGCATATAAATATAAATGATTGCATAAGCCTAAAATTTAAATAGCCACGAGTTTAGTGTAACTAGAGAAAATACAATACAAAATTATGTACGGTGCAAGTTATATACATAAATCGTCAGAAATAGGCAAAAAAACGACTAAATAACGCAATACCAGATACGTACCGTAGTGTCTTAGCGTATCTTAAACTATGAGCAAAGATTTCAAATTTTTAAAATACAAAGTACAAGTGTAAGCGAGATTATAGTAATTGCCGCAAAAAAAAGAAATAAAACTTTATATGAAGAACGGTAATATTTTAAGCATAAATGTTACTAATGAAGTTGAAGAATAAAGAAAAGGAAAACTGTTCACTTATCCTTTTCCGGAACCAGAACAGGAACTGAAGTTGCTCCAGAATATTCCAGCTCTCCGGGAACTGGCCTCACTGACCCATTAAATTCCAATTAGTGATTTTTTTTAATGTCCATATACAAAAACCCCCCTAAAATAGAGAAACGAATTAGCCTCTACATAGGGTTTACATTTTACCCCGGTCAAATTTTCGACGTAACCCCGTAATATCCCATCATACTGACTAAATTAAAAAACACCCGAAATTCGCAAATAATCATCCATCATGACTTTTAACTGTATAAAAGCCACTGAGAATAAAAACTATATGACTGGTTTTTTTCCGCTTAGCAAAAAACTACGATACAAAAAAAAACCCATAATAAAAAAAACTATGTCGTTGGACACACCCCTGAATATTTATACAACCCCCGTGATATATTCTTATTTCAACAAAATATAAAGCAATGAAGAATATGAACTAATAAGAATTTATGGAATGCATCGAAACTATCTCGTGAAATCCAGATTACATACTCCAATAAACTACGAATAAAAGCTGAAATTTCTACGTTAAAATACCTATAAAACTGTTAATTCTGAGAAAGTATTTTCAACCATTTACCTTGTTAATGAATCCTTCTAACTAACGCCGTCTACGGAAATTTACCACACATACGCAATTCCTCTAAATTCTTATGGTACCCACAGCCATCGACCGTCTTTGGAACAGAAACCTATCGGGTCGGAGCTGCCAGTTGTTGGTTTCAGCCGTATTTCTCTTCCCCTACGTCGGAATTGTTGGGTTTTCCAATAAAACGCTTATGGCTCCCAGAGTACATGCGAAAGTTTTAAGTTGAGAGATGTGTGTTTACACCTTGACGGCAAATGGAGGACTGAATTTTTAACTTCGTACCGACAGCGCTGTGACTTCTCTCAGTCGACAGGTTAGCCAATATTAAGTCTCCGACGGCTCGGCAAATTTTCGCGTTACAGATTCCCCCCCTTTCGTCAAAGAAAATTAACCCACACATTGTGTTGGTTCAGCTTTTCAGGTTTAAAAGGAAGGCAGTTATTTGAATTTACAAAAATAAAATTTACTGAAAGCTTCCCAACATATATGTCTCCCATATTGAAACAATAAAAAAACAATTTAACTAAATTAGTAGTATACTAATGTTCTGAAAAACTTATGAGCCAAAAAATTCTTATCTGAATGAATAACGTGCTTTAAAGAATATATCTGAAACCTGTAGTGTCAGCATCCTTCATACGAATGAATATTCTATGGGTTTTAAAAATGTAATTAAAATGTTCTTTATATTGAAAAAAGTTATTTTGCAACATAAAAAGCTCTCAAGTATTTGCACAAAATTAAGCAATGATTTGTATTTATTTTAAAATGAATATGTAGGTATAAAATAATGATTCCGTGACCACGCGCAACTGTAATTTATGTCTGAATATGTGAAAGCACAGAAATGAGAGAAATGCAATAAAAATAATCTCTGCGATTATATCGAATGAAGCTTAGAGATTATAAAATATAAATTTCAACTTACCACAGCAAATTACGAAAACTTTCAGAACAAGAGAAAACGTGAGTACGTGTTTTCTCTTCAACGTCGGTATCGGAAAAGGGAGTATTTTCAGCTTGTAGCAAACAAGGGGAAATTGGTAAACGTCAATTGTTTCAACGTTCAGTTTTAATTCTATGGTTGGGAGTGGCTAATGAGACGGCAAGCGGAAATTACACGGAATTTATTATATTACATAGAAACAGGTCGATGGACATGTTACAACTTAGGTGCTAGCTTACGCGTGTAATACCTCGCAGCATCCGAAAGGACAAAATTCCTCTTCCACACTGAATCGTGCGGTAGATACTCCACATGCCTACGTCGCAGATTATGGCTATCACAGGCCTTCTAATTGGCATCCTCTAGCCGTTTCCTGATGTCAGCGAACAATTTCCTAAAACCCTCATTACGACTACTCTCGGGAGTTCTCACACTATCTCCCAGATCTAAATCTGAATTATCAACACAATCGGCACCAGACAACAGCATAGACCTACCAAAATTAGCGAAATACGGTGTTACCTTTGTGACTTCATGAGTAGATGTTCTAATCGCACATCCTATCTGAGCGAGATGCTCGTCCCAACAACGATGATTATCCGAGACATAGGAAGCCATCATAGTCTTAATCACACAGTTAACTCTTTCACACGGGTTAGCCCTTTGATGATAATTGGCATTCAGCTTGATACGGCAGCTATATCGGGAAGCTAAGCTTCGGAAAAGATTACTACGGTATTGGGGACCATTATCACACAAAATCACCTTGGGTACCCCATATACAAGAAATACTTCATCTTCAATCTTACGAGCAACGGCCGCTGCAGACGCTGTTCTAAGTGGGTATATCAGCACATACTTGGTCAAATAATCCGTAACGACAAGGTTGAAAGAATTACCTCGTTTCGACATTGGGAGAGGCCCCATCAGATATGTGCAAATCATTTCCCACGGCCTGCTAGGCTTTGGATGAGACGCCATCTTATCAACAGGTTTACCTTGTGACACCTTATGCGCAGCACACACCTCACAGCGATTAACATACCTAGCGACATCAACTCTCATTTTCGGCCAGAAAATCGGCTAATTGAGAATTACAGTGTACCTTCGAGGAGATCGAATTGTTTGGAGCCAGACCTCGCATATGTAACCTCGCAAGTGGAACCTGTAGCTGAGGTCGGAACGTCAGACAACCCCATCTCATCTTCCGTCCCTAGAGAGGCAGTGTGTTTTCGTTGTAAGCAGCCTGGACATCGGGCTGTAGGGTGTCTGCAGGCGACCAGTGTAAAATATTGTTTTAAATGTAAAAAGGAGGGATACACAGTTAGGACTTGTCCTGTTTGCTCTCCCAGATCCAACCAGGGAAACGAACCAAGACGTGCTTGAATGATCGGGTAGAGTGCGTCAGTGAAAACCCCCCGGTCGATGATTTCCGTGTCGCCATAGATTACGTACTAGATCACGCTGCGAATGATGAACGTCCTTATGTTAAGGTAGATATCCTAGGAAAAACTTTGTTAGGTCTTTTGGATTCGGGTGCTTCAAGAACTATTTTAGGAGGTAAGGGTTATGAGTTAATTTCTTGTTTAGTGTTCACTTTGGATAAAAGTAGGACGACTAATTGTACAGTGGCAAATGGTAATGTGTTACAGAGTATTGGAACCGTAGTGTTACCCGTGGTTTTGAGGGATCGTATGCGGTTGATTGAGGCTCTGGTTGTCCCTGAATTAACTCACATTTTGATCCTTGGTGTAGATTTTTGGAATTTGATGGGCGTCGTCCCAGATCTTCGTCATGACGAGTGGCATTTTTCGGCAGATCCTGTGTTGTTAAATAGTGTGAAACATGTGTCGTCTAGAACGGTACTCACTCCTTTGGAACAGCAGAGACTTCAAGCGGTGATTGATAGGAATATGGAAATTATGGGAAAAGGTCTAGGGTGTACCGATAGAGTAGAACACGTGATAGTAACTTCTAGTCCCCCCATCAAGCAGCGATGTTATAGGGTCAACCCCATTGTACAGAGGCATATTGATGCTGAATTGGATGAGATGCTGCAGTTAGGTGTTGTAGAACCCAGCAATAGTCCGTGGGCTTCTCCAATTTTGATGGTCAAGAAGAAGGATGATTCCTACCGATTTTGCGTGGATTATAGGAAGTTGAATGCTGTCACTGTCCGAGATAGTTACCCTCTTCCCCTGGTAACGGATACTTACGAGAAGTTGCGTGAGGCTAAATATTTGTCTAGTTTAGATGTCAAGTCCGCTTATTGGCAAGTTCCGGTAGCCGAATCTTCAAGGCAATACACTGCTTTTACGGTACCTAATAGGGGTTTATTCCAGTTCAAACGACTACCATTTGGTTTACATAATGCCCCAGCCACCTGGCAGAGACTTATCGACAATGTTTTAGGCCATGATCTTGAACCGCATGTTTTTGTCTATCTTGACGACGTGGTTATTTGTACACAAACTTTCGAAGAACATGTACGGGTTTTTAAGAGGTTAGCGGATGCTAAAATTACTGTTAGCGTGGATAAGTGTCAGTTCTGTCGTCCTGAAATGAAGTATCTTGGGTATGTAGTGGATCGTTTTGGGTTGCATGTGGATCCGGATAAGGTGAAGGCAATGTTGGAGTTACCGACTCCTCGTAATATTACGGAAGTTCGTCGTGTGGTTGGAACCTTCTCCTGGTACCGGAGATTTATCCCTAATTTTTCAACCATCATGGTCCCCATTACGGGTCTTCTGAGGAAAAATCGTCCTTTTCTGTGGTCTTCTGAATGTGAGTCTTCATTCCGTCGTGTTAAGGAATGTTTGGTTTCTGCGCCGATTCTTACTTGTCCCGATTTTAATAAACCCTTTATTGTAAAGACCGATAGTAGTGGTTATGGTTTAGAGGTTGTGTTGAGTCAGCCTCACGAGGATGGTGACAAGGTTATTTGCTATCTAAGTAGATCTCTTACTCGTCAAGAAAGGAATTTTTCAACCACTGAACGCGAATGTCTCGCTGTGGTTTGGGCACTTGAACAACTTCGGCCTTATTTAGAGGGCGTTTCTTTTACTGTCATTACGGATCATTATAGTCTACTGTGGCTACAGAAGTTGCAGAGTCCAAAGGGTCGTCTAGCCCTATGGGCAGTCAAAATGCAACAGTATAACTTCCAAATTATACATCGCATAGGTCGTGAACACGTAGTACCAGATGCTCTCTCTCGGTCCGTCCCTGTTGTCGATGAGGTGTCTGTGGAGGTTTCGTCTGAAGAGGTACCGCCCTCTCCGTTTAATACAACCAATGATAAGTGGTATTGTAAGATGGTAAAGAATGTCGCTAGTAATCCCCTTAAATTTCCGGATTGGCGTGTGAAGGATAATCTTCTCTTCAAACATGTTGTCAATAAGTACACACAACCGCTGTCGCCTGGTGAATCTTGGAAACTGGTAGTTTCCAAAGCTGGTAGGTCGTGTATTATCATGGAAGCCCATGTCCCTCCCACATCTGGGCATACGGGTATTTTTAAAACCTTCCACAGAGTAGCTGAGCGTTTTTACTGGCCGAAAATGAGAGTTGATGTCGCTAGGTATGTTAATCGCTGTGAGGTATGTGCTGCGCATAAGGTGTCACAAGGTAAACCTGCTGATAAGATAGCGTCTCATCCAAACCCTAGCAGGCCGTGGGAAATGATTTGCACAGATCTGATGGGGCCTCTCCCAAGGTCAAAACGAGGTAATTCTTTCATCCTTGTCGTTACGGATTATTTGACCAAGTATGTGCTGATATACCCACTTAGAACAGTGTCTGCAGCGGCCGTTGCTCGTAAGATTGAAGATGAAGTATTTCTTGTATATGGGGTACCCAAAAAAAATTGGAAAGGAAGGGGAAGATCCCGCCACACACCCCTGGCCCAGCATGACCAGTCGCTTTCAAGAGGATGAGGAAAAGAGGAGGGGCCACTATCTTTATTTTATACCAAGACATCTTTCTGTGCCTGATTATGGCGAGACTGCAAGCCTAAGCTAGGTCTTAGGCATTATTTCATCAGAGTCCCTATGATTAACCCCTGGTCTCCGGCTCGCAATATTGCCACATCACGCCATTTAAACTTAATGTTAGTTACATACGAGTACTAATACTAATACTAGAACTAGAAGGCCGTTGAATGTATCTAAATTTGAAGTATATAGGTACGGGTCTTAAGGGTGATAATTATATAGCATAATATAATATAAACTAAAATCCCAAGCCACGAAAATTACCCACAACGACCTGCTAAACCCAGACTTATCTAAACTAGTTTTACAAATCTAAACCTAGGTTTGCCTATCAAATTTGTAGGTACAATGTACCTTTTATGGCTGAATGCCCATTACATTGTTAATGTCACCCTGGCTTCTTCCTCAATAATAAAATTAGCCAATACATTTACATTATTACCTAATAGACGGATAGTCTCGTCGGCCGTGCCCGGAAGGTGGCCCAGCACCCGAACAATTTCCTCTCTTTGATCCACGAATAAGTGACAAGCCATAATTCTATGGGATGGACTATCTACCAGGTCGCATCGTTCGCATGCTGAGCCCTCTTTCCCTGTTCGGGAGAGATGTACACCGACGTTACCATGACTAGGAGTAGCGTAGTTTGCCGCTTTAATCTGACTTGACAATTATCAATCCAGTCTCTAACATTCGGAATTGTTTCATGCAAGTATCTCCCTTTGTCGGAGTGGTCCCACTCTTCTTGCCATTTGTCGAGAACTATTCTATGGACTTCAAGTTGCACCACCGTCCAATATCTGAGCTCTACGCTGTTTATTCTTGTACCAAGAAGGTACGCGTTCTCAGTCTTCTTAAGCGCTGCCAGTGCCTCCATTTGCTGAAGGTGCAGGTTAAATGGTGGTATTTGTGACAAAATGCACAGAGACTCGCTTGGCGTTGAACGGTATGCGTCTAGCATTGCCCTTAAACACATAGCTTGTGAAGTGCGAAATACTCTTTTGTTCACCACTCTTGCTACTCTATGGCCCCATATTTCAATCCCATACGAAAGGATGGGAAGGATTGCGCGCAGATAAATTGTTCCTGTAAGTATACCTCCTTAGAACTTGGAATATGTTTCTTACTTTTTCGTTGATGTACGTAATGTGGTCCCCGTAGTGCAGTTTCTCATCAAGTATTATCCCTAGGTACTTCATGTGCATTGCTCTGCGTATGGGGTTCTCTTGCATCCTAACCACTGGATTTCTATTGCGAGATAAGTTCGAAAATACAACGTCTTTAGTTTCCTCTTTTGAGATGGTTAATTTGTTTTGTAGCGCCCCATGCATTGAGCAGCAGTTCCTTCCAATTCGGCTCTATTATCAGCGTGGATGGATATCGCAACATCATCCGCATACGCAATCACTCTCACCCTCTCCGGCCACTCCATCTCGAGAAGTGTATTCATCACCAGATTCCACAGAAATGGACCCAGTACGGACCCCTGGGGACAGCCTTTTGTGCACCGCTTTTCTGTTACAGTGTAAGTGGCCTGGTATCTAACCTTCCTGTCACTCAAATAGCTTTTCATGAGATACATAATCGAGCCGGGTACGTGCTTACTGTAAAGTTGTTTCATAACGCTCGGCCACCACAGGTTGTCGAAGGCTCCCGCTATATCGACAAATGAGACTAGACTGTGTTTCTGTGCTTGTCTGATATGTGAAGTTAATGTAGATACTGCTTGCACGGTTGACCGCGCTTTACGAAAGCCATATTGCATGTTACTGAAGGATGTGCGCTCACAATGAAGCGAGAAAATTTTATTCAAGATAAGACGTTCAAGGATTTTGGCCAGTTCCGAAAGTAATGTAATTGGTCGGAGTGCTTTGGGATCCCTAGGATCCCGATCGGGTGAATTGAGAATAGTAACGAGGTTGCCTATCTTCCATATGTTCGGGAAATAGCCCAAAGCCAGGCAAGCATTATAAAGCCGAAGAAGGTAAGGTTTAATGTGCTGATAGCACATAACTACAATTCTGCCGTGTATTTTGTCAATACCGGGAGTCTTGTATGGCTTGATTCTTGAGACTGCTTCGTCGAGGTCTTCTTCACTAAAGGTATCTATGGTATGTACATCCCCAGTGCTCAGTCTCGCGGCCTCTCTTACTTCAGTATGGTATTGATTTTCGTTATTGATATCATCGTCTGGCATGAGATTGCTCAGAATTTCTTCGAGCGTATCCTGAAGCAGAGTAGTCACAGAGCCGTCGGAGCGTCGCACAGTCGACATCGTGGTGCTGGTTTTTATCTTATTTGCAGCTAATTTAAAAACTGTTCCCCAGGAGTCGTTCCGCAGATCTTCATCCACAAACGACATCCACGAGGTGAGCTTCGCCTTCTTCACCTCCTCCATGTATGCTTCTCTTGCGTCGACGAATTGTCGGTGTACCCCCCTCCACTCTAAGTCCCTACGTTTAAGACGTTGATACTGCTTGCGCAGCCTAGCGACTGTACGCTTCTTATTTGAAAGGTGTTCAGACCACCAAGGAGTATGCCTACTTTTTCTTTTGATAACCTTGCAGGCTAGACCTGTAATTGTTTGCAAGCATTGCGTTAGTTCTTCGACAAAAGAGTTGATCTCAGTCATTTGCCTCGAAGGGAAACCCCCGAGGCGCTCTGTGAGGAGAGCAGTGACCTCGTCGATAACATCTTGTTTTGCTGATCTGACACAAGCCATCTCATAGTCGCCCCCATCCGCTTCGTATTCTATATGTAACTCAATATACCTATGATCACTTTGGATCATATCCTCATACACCTTCCATTGTACAATATTATATAGGAGACTTCCGCTTGTAAAGGAAACATCGATATTGTCTTCGCCATTGTCTGTAGAGAACGTGTACGGCTCATTAGCATTATTCACTATATATAACTGATTGCCTGTTATGAAGTCCTCTAGTAACTCTCCTCTCTCATCAATTCGTTTCGAAAACCATGAATATGATTTACAGTTAGGATCTCCAACAACTAATATTGGAGTACCTCTATATGTGCTGAGGATGTCCTGAAGATTTCTCAGATCCTCTTCGATGTTACCATCCCATTTAAAGTAGATTGAGACGACTATGAGACTGCGCTCAAAATAGTTTACCTGACAAACAGAAACCCACCGGGTGGTGTATTGGCTGATCTGCATGACTTCTAAGTCTTGATTTAGGATCACAATTGCCGTCAGAGGCTTCTGGTCTTTTTCGTATATTAATTTATACTGCGTAAAGCCAGGAATATAGAACCCGTTGTTTCGGTTGAGTTAGTAGGGTTCTTGTAAACAGATTATTGACACATTTCTTGTTTCCGCAACCGGTCTAGCCTCGTTTGTAGCTATGCGACCGTTTCCTAAGTTTGCCTGCGCTACTTTTAATATGAGCTTATTGACCATAATCAATATACGAAACTAATTCTTTGGTCCTTTTCATATATGTCGGACACTTGTTTGACCTCGCATCATGCTTGTTTTCCAAAATTTCTACCTGGGAGCAATTAAAGAATTTTAGTTCCAAACTATTGCAATTCCTAGTGTCGTGATCTTTGGCACATTTGGCACAGTTGAATCCGCCACGACAGTGTTGTTGTAGATGCCCATATTTCAGACATTTATAGCATCTAAGAACCCTAACGTGATCTTTTATGGAACATGACGACCACTTAATGTAGACTCGTCCTTCCTCAACAAGCACCCTTCTCGCTATCGCATTTACTTCCACCACCCAGTGAGTAAACTTCCTGTCTCTCGGCCCAAATTTATACTTGGGTTCCAATTCCACGTCGGACTCTCCCGCCAAAGGCACCTCGAGGGCTGCCCTCAGTTCATCCCCACTTATATCGCTTGGCAACCCATATACCGCAATTATTGGCAATAATTTGCCTTGTATTTCATACCTGAACCCTAACGATTTGATTAAATTCTTATTAATTTTAGATTCATCAATCTCTCTTGTTTCAATTCGCACACCACTTTTACCAGATTTTAGTACCCTATTGGGTTTCACACCTAGATCGCTAGGTTTCAGCCTGGTGGTGAGTAACTTTTTTGTGTCATCACACGTAAGAGCAGAGCTATAGTCTATAGGAACCACCTTGAGCACCTTCCTGCGCATCGGCAACACTGCTCCGCCGGTCGGAATCTGGACTTTCTCCGTTTTTGCCACCGCTGCGTAGGTTCGCCCTAACTTATCGTCAATTTTCTCCTCTAGTTGCTCAAGTTTGCCAATAACTTCGCTATCGTTATCCGCCTTTTGGCAGTGCAGCATCGCCAAACGGTAAAAGGTAACCGAAAGGCTCTCCAACAGGGTTGTTAATTCTTGCTTTTTGCACGGCTTGACTGACAGCAACTCTATTCTTTGAAAAATCTTTCATATAATTTATAAGGGTCTGACCTGCAAAGTCAGAGATCCTGCCGAGCAGTTCCAACGTAACAGGGTCGATATGACCTTGTGAACTCTGTGAACTACCCGACATATTATTCGCTTAACTAACTACTAAACTATATACAATTACTATCGCGTATAGCTAGTCCTGTCTAGCGCACTGCATCCCCCCTCGCAGGGGGAAGACCCTCTTAGCCGTAGGCTCGGACTTACACTCGCGTGGTATTATGGGCTGAAGTGCTATGCCTTTTAAACCAGGTGAAATGCGAGGTTTGTTTGCCGGCCAGTCGTTTCCACCTTCGCCACGAGGAGGCGGGGCCACCAGAGTTCCGTGGGGCGACCAGCTAGATATTCTCGCGTGTTCGCTGGAAAACTGTTTCTAAACTTCACTATACACACTGGAAAAACAGATATCACTTGCTTATGCTGGTCGAAGGCGAAAGATTCATTCGCTCTGAGAAGAAGCCAGAGTATATAGGGTACCCAAGGTGATTTTGTGTGATAATGGCCCCCAATACCGTAGTAATCTTTTCCGAAGCTTAGCTTCCCGATATAGCTGCTACAAAAGGGCGCCACAGAAGTTTTGGCTAGCACCCAAGACTTCTTAAGTTAGCCCACAACTCCTCAGTAGGTTAACAACACTCACTACACACTCCAAGATTAAACTGATAGGTAAATTATCATAAGTAAATAAAAGTCAGCAAGTATCCCCTGATTGAAGCTTCAATTAGTCTTTGTGGACCAAAGGTCTCTTTTCAAAATATTTATTACAATGTCACCACAAAAATGTTGCAAATAATGTCTGAGCTCAGCTGAAGGCTGTAAACTCAGAATGTAGATGGGCTGAAGGCCGAAATCTACATAAATCCAAAAATTTCTAACTAATTTATCAGTTACAACTCAAGTAAATAACTGTCAAGCAGATTCTATAAGCTCTGAGCAGAGCTGAAGGCTTCAAACTCAGGGTGCAGAAGAGCTGAGGGCCCCAAACTACACCGATGTCTCAATTCTAAAATTCTCGAGAAACGACCAAATAGTTCATGTACAATACCTCAAAAATACAACAATAATATATATCAAAATTAACAATGTACAGTTACAAGGGTTCACACTTCCGCAATTTATACCAATATCAATATAAATATAAATGATTTCATAAGCCTAAAATTTAAATAGCAACGAGTTTAGTGTTGCTAGAGAAAATACAATTCAAAATTATGTACGGTGCAAGTTATATACATAAATCGTCAGAAATAGGCAAAAAACCACTAAATAACGCAATACGAGTTACGTACCGTAGTGTCTTAGCGTATCTTAAACTATGAGCAAATATTTCCAATTTTTAAATACAAAGTACAAGTGTAAGCGAGATTATAGTAATTGCCGCAAAAAAAAGAAATAAAACATTATATGAAAAACGGTAATATGTGAAGCATAAATGTGAGTTTACTAATAAAGTTGAAGAATAAAGAAAAGGAAAACTGTTCACTTATCCTTTTCTGGAACCAGAACAGGAACTGAAGTTGCTCCAGAATATTCCAGCTCTCCTGGAACTGGTCTCACTGACCCATTAAATTCCAATCAGTGATTTTTTTTAATGTCCATATACAAAAACCCCCTAAAATAGAGAAACGAATTAGCCCCTACATATGGTTTTCATTTCACCCCGGTCAAATTTTCGACGTACCCCCGTAATATCCCATCATACTGACTATATTAAAAACACCCGAAATTCGCAAATAGTCATACATCATGACTTTTAACTGTATAAAAGCCACCTACACTGAGAATAAAAACTATATGACTGGTTTTTTTCCGCTAAGCAAAAAACTACGTTACCAAAAAAAAACCCATAATAAAAAAACTATGCCGTTGGACACATCCCTGAATATTTTTACAACCCCCGTGATATATTCTTATTTCAACAAAATATAAAGCAATGAAGAATATGAACTAATAAGAATTTATGAAATGCATCGAAACTATCTTGTGAAATCCAGATTACATACTCCAATAAACTACGAATCAAAGCTGAAATTTCTACGTTAAAATACCTATAAAACTGTTAATTCCGAGAAAGTATTTTCAACCGTTCACCTTGTTAATGAATCCTTCTAACTAACGCCGTCTACGGAAATTTACTACACATACGCAATTCCTCTAAATTCTTATGGTACCCACAGCCATCGACCGTTTTTGGACCAGAAACCTATCGGGTCGGAGCTGCCAGTTGTTGGTTTCAGCCGTATTTCTCTTCCCCTACGTCGGAATTGTTGGGTTTTCCAATAAAACGCTTATGGCTCCCAGAGCACATGCGAACATTTTAAGTTGAAAGATGTGTGTTTACACCTTGACGGCAAATGGAGGACTGAATTTTTAACTTCGTACCGACAGCGCTGTGACTTCTCTCAGTCGACAGGTTAGCCAATATTAAGTCTCAGACGGCTCGGCAAATTTTCGCGTTACAATGGAAAGTGTAAATAGGTTTTAGGTTTTGAGCTGTCTACACCAGGGACTGTTTCATACCTATGACTGTTTCTTGGTTTAGTTGTCGATTGTTGATGTAAATAAAAGAAGAGGGAAGAATAGAACCGAAATGCCAGACGGTAATACCTATATTTTTTCCACCTTGTTAATTTTAATGAATATTTTTTTTGTACAAGTAGAACTAGAAGAATTTCTTGTTCAAGCAGTGCTCCAGTCGATAGTGATAGTGGAAATTCTCCTTTTCTGGACTGCAAATTATAGAAAAATATTAATCGATTTGTACAAGAAAACACAGAGCTTGTTTATTTTTTGAAGTTATTATTCACAGAATTAGGTATACCGCGTGCATCTACTAAACTAGTTTAAAATACGTTCCAACCGTCTGGTAAAAGATTACCGGTAACTTTATTAATTTATCTTACGCATGCGCATTAAACAGTTCTATTACTCGTTATGTACGATAACAGAATTGTTGGTTGGAACGAATCTGAAATATTAAATTTATAGACAGTTCTTGAGGTTCGTTCGCAAATCGCTATATCGGCCTATTTCATTTTGATGGTTTGACGGTTTATATCATAAGTATGTTTGTTAACTAATATTATGATACATTCAGACAGCTAAAAGAATGGGGTTGAAGGAAGGAACAAATTATTATATAATTCAACTCTTAATATTAAACGCAATATACGCAGTATATAATAAATGTTACCTACCATTTAAATATAGAATAAAATTCAACGTCTAATATGCATATAATAAATTTTGAATAAAATGGCAACGTCTATTGACAGTTGCTAGAAGGTTGCTAGGTAATTTTGTTTTACCGTGCGTAATAGACGTCCTACATTGATTACCGACTGTGTGTTTTCGACTACATACACGTGTGGTCGTAGGTAATAGTATATTACGTAACGTGTGTTGTAAGAAGCATTTTACGCAGGAATTGAAAAGTTACACAGGAAGCCACGTAGCGGCGAGTGCGTATTTCCGTGAGTACGTAGATTGTGTTACAACACTTGTTACGTAGTATACTTTACCTACGACCTACTTGTACCTGTATTAATAATCTTATTATTAATACTTTAAGAACATCAACAACAAGATATCCTTAATAATTTTATAGTATAATGTTTAATTATATACAAAGAAATTTGTTAATCAAACAAAAATATACAAACACAAAACCACTAAGGTTATTGACAGTTTTTGATGTTCGTTTGCAAATCGATATCACGGCCTATTTAATTTTGATGGTTTGACGGCTTATACCATATGTATGCTTGTTTACCAATATTTTGATACATTCAGAAAGCTAAAAGAATCGGGTTGAAGGAAAAAAATAATTAGAGGAAATGGACCTAATATGAGACACCTTCATATTTTTTGAATAATATTGCAATAATTTAACTTATAGAAGTGGCTTTATTTCTGAAGGATAGATCGTTTGCACCCTAACACATCAAATTTATTAAAAATATTAACTATTTTTGTGAAGTAGTAATAAATAAGAAAAATCACTTTTGTCGTTTTCAAGATTTTCAAAAGACTGTCTCATAATAGGACACCAAAAAATAAAAACAATAAAAACAAGGACTGGAAGAATATATTGTATCTCAGAAGTAATCAAAATGAGAATCAAAAGTAACAACACTAAAATTTAATGGAACAAAAGCTTTTTTTCCTTGTTTTTTTTCGCACATAGGGCAAGCAAATGTGCCATCAACTTCGCCGCAATTTTCGTGGCACTACTGAAAACAAACGATACATCTAGCCCACTTTTCTCCACGGGTGTCTTCGGAAAATCTTCCATGGCAAAAACGACACTGCATCATTGTAATCCTCTTCATCAATCGAGTCATCATAATGCACAGAAGCTTCTGAATCTGAGCTGCTCGATATAATTTCACCACTTTTAGTATTGGATCTCTTATCTGTTGTTTGGTTTGGTTTTACACCTTTGTTTTTTTTTTTTTTTTTTTTTTTTTTTTTTTTTTTTTTTTTTTTTTTTTTTTTTTTTTTTTTTTTTTAGTTTCTCGGTAATGTAGTTTTTTTCATATGGAGTAGATCACCATGATTTGAAGAGATTGATGGCACTGGACAAACTTCTTTTGGAGAAACTAGCAAAAGTTTATCACTTTTGTCAGAGTAATTGTTGTGGGTAGAGCCTCATGATATTGATGAATTTGCCACAGTTTTTCTGGACTCTGCAGGGACATACACAGCTAAATCTGATGACACATTTGAAATATTGTTGTCATTGAATGAAATATCTGCACCATAATTTTCAATATCAGTTCTTTCTTGTATAGGTAGATTTTGCTCTTCTTCCAAAAAGTCAGTTCCTCTAAAACATTTCTGTTACAAGGAAAGAAAGAATTAATCGATGTCTCCATTGTTGCAGCCCGATTATAAGCTTTCCCAAATAGTGAGCAGATGTTGTTATGTGTCACAACTGTTCCTGGGTTGTTTTCGAGAAATGTCTATATTTCTTGAGCATAATATGTTTTTAGTGGTGCCATGAACCCCACATCAAGTGCATTCATTTTATGAGTGGCATGTGGTGGTAAGCCCACAATTGAAACATAATTCCCTCTAGCTATATCTTTGATTTGTATGTTTCTCGTGTGTGAATAGTGACCGTCTAAAACTAACAAAATCGGATCATCTTTTGTTGCTTTAGTAAACTTAACAAAATGTGAAAACCAATGCGTAAAAATATTTGTCTGAATCCATCCACATGGATTGCAAGCCCATATTGATCCAGGAGGTGCGCCCTGAATTAGATGTTCCGACATATTTTTACGAGGAAACACTATCAAGAGCGGCACAAAAGTCACGAGTTTTCCCTTCTCTTGCGATGTTATGGCACAAACCTGTTTTTTTTTTCCTTTCAAGCCAATGACTTTGGTTTGTTTATGCTGCACAACCGTAATGCCTGTTTCGTCGACATTAAATAATCCATGTGGAGAAAAATTAAATTTTTCCATATCCTTTTCAAATATGTCAAAAAACTGCGCAATGTTTTCGGCATTAAACCCTCAAACTATCGCAGCAGATATTGGTTGTGGTGTACGTACTGCGTGTGCCTGGTTACAAACCCCCTGAGCCATTTTCTGCCTGCAGATTCCTTTCCTGTGCTAAAAGGATGCTACAAGCCATTTCTGATTGCTGACTGAAACGCCATTTATTTGACATCTCTCCTCCGAAGACCGTAATACTTTTTTCCATTTCAATGCAGTACTCTGCTAACTGCTTCTCCAAACCCTTAGGTAAAGCTTGTTTCCTACCCAAAGTTATTTTTACGAGGTCCTCTGCACTTCCGCTATCTTTTACATATCGTTCAATAGTTCCTGAAAATTATAAAAAAATTAAACAATAACTAAAAAAGCTAGGCTTACCTTTCGGAACACTGAACGTTTTAGAGGCCATCAGGTACCCCATCTCATTGTTCTTTACCGCTTTAACAGCCCTTATCATGGCATTTTTATCCCACTGCTTCCTTTATTTATTGTTTCTAGGCATCTGCAAATAGCTTTCGTTGAAATTAAATTCTTTACATATTTTTTTCTCAAAATTAATTGAGTTCCACTCGTTTTAAATGTTTAAAGAATAAAGCAACTTCACACATATAACAAAGCAAATATGAAAAATTTAAATATTTCCTTGCATTTTCAACAAAAAAATCACGTCAAATTGAACACTAATAAAATTTTGGTATTGCACTAATGCGTAAAAACACGTACACGTGGCGGGTCGTAAAAGCAACTGAAAATAAATCTAGCTGATCTGACATTTGATGTTCCGAAGAGTTAGTTTTAGCAGTTGTCGCTAGATGAAGACTCTTATTAGGGGAGAAAATACGGTATCTCATATTGGGCTGATATCTCATATTAGGTCCCTTTCGTCTATACAATTCCAAATAACTCTTAATGTTAAATGCAAACCTATATCTAATAAATGTTATCTACTATTTATCTATAGAATAAAATTGAACATCTCATGTGTAAATAATAAACTTTTAATAAAATGGCAACGTCTATTGAGAGTTGCTAAGTGGTTGTTAGGGAAGCTATGCGATTAACTTTACAGCCGTGCATTATGGCCGTCTTACATTGATTGCCGAATGTGTTTTTGACGACTTACAGGGGTGGTCGTAGGTAAAATAATATTTTCTACTCCTGTTTCATAATACACTTATTAAAAGAATAAAATCTGTATCATAATGAAGTCAATGGACTCAAGTTACATTTTAGTAAAGTGACACTGAATTTGGCAACTGTCAATTCATATTTTCAAAAGTACCTATATCTAATAGTATATTGTATAGAAAGTGTTGAAAATGAAAGATTTCACAAGAGTTTGCAGTATTGAGCCACGAGCCGTAGGCGAGTGGCTTAAGCAAACGAGTGTGAAATCGAATTCTCCACACATGTTATACACGATATTTTTCCGAGGACCTCAAAAAATGCAGAGTTAGTATTTATTTTTTAAATAAAAGTTAATGGTTAGGTTACTACAATTTTAAAAATAAACTGATGCTTCAAGACCGTTGTTAACAATTTTATGTTCCGCAGAAATCCATCCTTTTGCAAGTTTTCAAATTTTACTGCAATAAACTAATATTTTTTATTATTCAATATATCTTTTTCTTCCACTGCTTATCCATTAAAAGATATTTGCGATCACATGTACCCGCTCTTCTTTATTTCTGATGGTGCTGAATAGGTCTCCTATTGTTCTCAGCCCTGTCCATTGTCTCACGTTTCATAGCCATGACATCTTCTCCCTGCCGACTCCTCTCCTCCCCTCAATCTTTACCTCGATTACTAATTGTAAGATTTGGTATCTTTCATTCCGTATTATGGGGCCTAGATATGCTGTTTTTCTGCGCTCGATGGTTTCCAGCAATTCGCGTTCTCTTTTAATCCTTAGGACCCCCTCATTCGTTTTCCTGGCCGTCTATGGGACTTTCAGTATTCGCCTGTAGGTCCAAATTTCTAACGCTTCAAGTCTATTTATGCTGTTTAATTTTAGCGTCCAGCCCTCCATACCGTACAGTAACACTGATTACACGTTACTTTTCACAAATCTGATTCTTAGGTCGAGGTCGAAATCGGTGTTGGTAAGAACTTTCTTGAATTTCATAAATGTGCTTCGGGCAATTTCGATTCGGTATTTGATTTCCGTTTCGGACGTCCAGCTTTCACATAGCCACGTGCCTAAGTATTCAAATTTATATACTCGTTCAATGGGGCATGTGTTGTGTGTTATGCTTGCATTTTCGTGATCTTCCAGCTTGCGGGAAACTATCATGAATTTTGTCTTCTTGGTGTTGATATTGAGGCCCAAGCTTTTGCTACTATCGCCCACGGCATCAAGAAGGTCCTGCAAGTCTTTCATCTTGTCAGCAATTAGGACTGTGTCGTCTGCGTATCGTATGTTGTTGACCCACACTCCGTTCACCCTAATACCCAGGCTGCGTTCCTCGAGTGCCTCCTGGAAGATGTTTTCGGAGTATAGATTGAAGAGGAGTGGAGAGAGAACGCATCCCTGTCTGGCCACTCTAAGGATCTTTGTCGCTTGTGTGTTCATTGCCTACCTTGACTTCGGCTGTTTGGTTCCAATAAAGGCTTTTCATGCAGCGGATATCCTTCTGGTCTATATCTATCCTCCTCAGAATTTGGATGAGTTTGTGGTGTTGAACCCATAGCATCACACCTTTCCTCTGATCATTGCAGTTCTGGACTAATACTTGAGTTGTAACTATAGCCTCTCTCCTCTCGTACCAAGTCCCCTTCTAAATCCAAACTGTGCGAATCCGACATCTCATTCGCAATTTATAGAAATTCTGTAATGAATAATCTTGAGGAATATCTTTAATGTATGGCTCATCAGGCTGATCAGCCTATGATCCTCGCCCTTCGTTGCATTGTTCTTTTTTCGCAAGGGGAATAACATGATATAACCCATTTGGCAGGGAACTCCCCCATGTTATATATTTGGTTAAATATCTTGTGCAGTACGGAAATGCCTTTATCGTCTAATATTTTCAGTAGTTCGACAGGTATGCCGTTCGGACCAACTGCCTTTCTGTCATTTGACGTATTTGTTGCTCTTATTATTTCTTCCTTGGTGATAGGGGGCCCAGACAGATCTTCGTCCTCCGTAGCTTCTATATCAGGTCTGTTATCGTTGAAAAGGCTGCTAATATATTTCTCCCAAATAATTTTTCGCTGCTGATCATCCTGGGCCATCTCTCCATAATCGTTTTCTATATTAGAGAAGTGTCTTTTCCTGTAATTTCCGGACGCCTCTTTTATCTTTCTGTGTAGGTTAAATTAATCGTGTACTTCCTGTAGTTGTTCTATCTCCTCGCATTGTTTCTTCAACCAGTTATTCTCTGCTGTTCTTATTTTTGCACAAATAATTTTTTGAATGTGTTTATAGCTCTCAGAATTTCCTTGTTTTTTACATTTTCCAAAAGTGCCATGATTTCTGCAGTCATCCAAATCTGTTTTTGTGATTTCTGCTTATAACATAGCTCATATTCTGCGACATTTGTCATGGCCTGTTCCACTTCTCCCCATACGTCATATATACTTGCATTCTCCTCCAACTTTGGTTCTATGGAAGTCATTATTCTTTCATTAATTTCCGCCACCATTTTGTTCTAGATATCTCCGCTTCTAATTCTGTCGTAGTCTATCTTTCTCTGTTCTATATGGGTTTTGATGTACGTGATTCTAGTTTTGATTACTGCTACCAGGAGAACATGGTCCGAGATAACTTCGGCAATCAATATGAAATCTATCTGATTACGTACTATGTTGTCTGGGCGATCGGGTGGAGCTCTCCATGTGTACAATCGCCTAGGTGGCAGCCTGAACCAAGTGTTTGTTATTTTCAGGCTTTCCTTCTGGCAAAATTGGCAAGGGTGTTCACCCCGGTCATTTAGGGTTTCTAATCCATAAGCGCACACTATTTCCTCGACTCTTCCGTCTCCAATTTTAGAGTTAAAAGCTACCTCTGTTTAAGTACCTGTTTTAGTCCCTCGTAGAACGCCTCGATATCTTCTTCAGAGGGATCCGCTGTGGGTGCGTACACCTGAATAAAGTTGATGTTAACTGGTTTGGCATGAATGTTAAGTAGTGCGATCCTGTCTGATTGGGGGAGGAAATTCATTACAGATCTGGATATTTTTTCAGTCACAATTATTCCTACTCCCTTCGTATAGTTTGGTTCATTGTTTCCTGAGTGGTACATAACTTCGCCGGAGACGGGGCGTATTCCGGCATCAGGCCACCATGTTTCTGCAACGCCTAGAACGTCGATTTCAAATCTTTTAATTCCATGTATCAGGTTGGCCAGTTTCCCAGATTCGTATAAGCTTCTCACATTCCTAGTATCGACCCTCACTTCTCTTCTCAAACTTAATCTCTGATTTCTATGCCCATTTAACACAGTTCCCGCGGAGATCCGATTGGGGAACGATTTAAACATCCGGAACATTTTGGATTGAATTTATTCATTTCATTTCATGTGATTCTCTTGGGATAACATTAGTGGAGGTGGTATCCCGTTACCTTCCTCCACGTTGTACAGGGATTTAGTCCCGTATTTTTGCGATGTATGGTTATACCGCCAATGGTTGGTCGTCAAAGCCTCGTTCGTTTTCTAGCAGGGTGTACCGGATGACATTGTCATCACTCGTGCAGGCGAGGTTGACTTTTAGGCAGCTTTGTTGGATCGTTGTCTTTAGCGCCACCCCTTACACCCCATTCAATATATAAATTACTATATTTCAACTTACAGAAAATTCTATAATTCTCTCAAATTTGCTCTGTCACTTGCTAACGGTTCAAACGTCAAATTTAAAATGTCATCGGCAAAGCACTGCGGACAAAATAATTATGCCCTTGTGTGGAAATGTAGACATCGGTAATCATCGACTTGTATGTAGAATAAAAACGCACAGTCGTCGGCCAATTAGATTTCTCCAATTTTTAATTTCACACGGGTATGCCGTTTGTTCGTTTCCGTGTTGAAATTGTTTGCAATTTTTAATTTTCACGAAAAAAACTGTATGAAATGTGCCATATTTCATAGTGGTCGTCGGAAAAATTAATTAATAGTTCATATTGAAGAATAGCAAAATAAAATGGACATATTGTTCAATTACAAAATCTTTCAAACATGAAAAATAATGTTGACAAATCAAAACATCCCAAATGTATGCTGCAATAAAATGTAAGCTAAGGATTTATTGGTATAACATCTAAAATATTTTAACTTGATGAAATTAGGAGGCTTTTGGACGAAGCATCTGAAAGTAAATTCATTATTTCGAAAGTATTTACTACTGCAGACGCGGATTTTTAGAGTGGCCAGCTAGATTTCCTGATATATCCCCATTAGATTTTTTGAGGGGATACCTTAAGCGAAAAGTTTACGTTTACATACCTAATAATATTGATGAAATAAAAGTGAGAGTTAGGACCAAAATTAATACAATTAACGCTGATACTCTTAATCATATTTTGCAGGAGTTTCAACATCACATTGCATATTGTTAAGAAGCAAATGGTTTGCGGTTTGAGCATGTAATTCAATACTTGCGTATGTGTATTTAGTCCTGTTCACATTTTTGTAAATTACATTATTATGAATAAAATACATTTTATTTCTCTAGAATACAGTTATGTAAAATAAATATGACATCCGTAAACAGAAAAATGACGTCATAACTCGAACAGTGATGACGTCATCAAAAATATGAGTACACCAAAAAATGCGTAACTGAAAAATAAATTCGACGTGTCTGAGCTTTCTTCCCCCAATTTCCAAATCAAGGTATTAACGAATATGTTCCAACCTTTACGTGCTAATTGTTACATTTTCTAAAAATATGTAAGAATTTTGTATTTTGTATGTTAATGCGTTATTTTTATATCTGCTATGCAATTTGTTTATCCTGATAAAATACTTACATGTTATTGTGATACGGGAAGAATTTGGTATTAAACATAATTAGCAAGGTGCAGTTTTAACTTCCATTTTAGTATAATTTGAAAGGTGGATTGTATTAAAAATAATAGGTGAGTCGAATCTATTTAAGATTTATATATATATATATATATATATATATATATGTATATATATATATATATATATATATAAATTCGTCAACTAAATTTTAGAAATAAGGCAGCAGAACCACAAATACATACGGCATTTCGTTGTATTCATAAAAGGTTATGGGTTGTCCCAACTATGTAATTGTGCCCACGCATCAAATGCAGCCGGTGACACTGAATTACGGAATTGAATTTTTTTATTTAAAAGTCGGTTTTGATGCACTACCTCAGGTTTTGCCTATATTTGTTTTTAATTGATAAGGTACGGACCATACCGAGACCTTTGAATCCTTGGACAAAAACACTTCTGTATTTTTGGGTTATCGAGCCAAACCTTGTCACCTTCCTTAAAGCATACTTCTGTGGCTTGGGCATCGTAGCGTTTCTTCATCCTATCACAGCAGTCTTTTAAATCATTACCACTCGCGAACTCTTTGAGAGGTTTTCTTAATGCCGAAATGTCCTCCTGACGGACTAATGAAGTACTTCCGCTACCTTAGTCGTTGGAATGACCAACTGTCTTTTTCAGCACCATCATCGTTTTCAAGTATTCGCTTCTTTAACCCTTTTTCGATGATAATTGTGTCCCACTGAGCCCAATTCAACTCAACCACTGAATGGAGCTTTGCCTCTTCTTGCTAAGTAGATCAACGATTTTTCTTTATTCTTCAAAATAGAATCGTTCACTTCCTTAATTTTGGTAGGGGTCCACTCATCATCGACTACAGTTGTTCTTAGTAGCATACTTTCTCTTGATTCCACTTTCATGCCATGGGAGCACTGTGCAGCGCACGGTTTTCTAGAAAGCGAATCGGCATTTCTGTCGCTTATACCGGCTCAATATTCGATCTTAAATTCATACTCATGGAGTCGTTCAATCCATCTGGCTATTTGTCCCTTTCGGGTTTTCAACTGCATTAGCCATGATCGTTACGGATTAAAAGTTCCACACCATATAAGTATTGGTAGAAATATTCCATGCATTTCACAACTTCCAGGATTTTTCTTCTAGTGACGCAGTAGCAGTAAGGAGAATACTTCACTAAAATAACCCAGGACTTTTTCTTCACATTACTGAATCTGAAAAAGCACTCCTACAATCCCCATATAACTGGCATCAGTATCATGAATGAATTCTTCGATTTACCTACTACATGTAAATCCTTTAGTTTAAATTTATTAGAGTCTCTTGAGATAAACAAAAATAAATATTCAGGAAACCTTCTTAACGACCTAATAGATATCAAACACTCTCATTTATTGAACCTTTTTACCTAGAACATAGCTTAGGAATGTTTATAATGAATGAATTCCCAGCTAATTTCTTTCAATACCTTTGTTAACATTAGTATAATAGAATTCTGTATTTATGCGCTGTACATATTAGAACATTTTTAAATTATACCTTCATTCGTTTTGAGAAAGCTAGTGTGTTAGTGAAACGCGTCAACCAGTTTAGATTGAACGTTGGTTCAAATATAATGAAGTTTTAAACGTATTAAACTGTTTTATTTCATCGTTTATCAAATTATGTTTCAACTCGTTTAGTTTCTAACGAACAGTATTAAACCATTGGCAAAAACACACTCGGATATTCTAACGAGTTCCATATTGCTGTATCCTATTTGTATTTGTTTAGCTTTTGGTTTAACTTCATATAGTACATCATCCATTATCATCATGAGTAACGCCGGGCTGAGTACTCCCTCCTGTCTCAATCCTTCATTTGTCATGAAATCACCGGACTGTTTATTATCTTTTCTTACCCGGTTCCTGGTTGTTTCATAGATGCATTTAATGTTATTTCTCAATTTTGCTTCAACTCCTCTTTTTTGAAGACTTTTCCATATTTGATTTCTGGGAACACTGTCAAATGCTTTTTATATACCTATAAAACCGAGGTACACTTTTTGATTTGTCCTGTTTTTTCTCTATTACTTGATTCAATGTCAATACATGTATACTTCTTCCTTTCCTAAAGCCACTTTGGGATTCTTCCAACTGGTTTTCTATTATTTTTCCAAGTCGGGTTTCTAATATACTTTCGTAAACCTTCAGTGCCGCGCTCAGCAATTTCATGCACCTATAATTGTTACAGTCAGTTTTATCTCCTTTTTTGAGAAGTGGCAATATGATACCTACTTCCCAATCTTTCGCAATTTTTGCTTCGTTCCATATTCTTTGTAAAAATTTAGTTAGTATTTGTAGTCCTTTGCAACATTTTAGAGGTAATACTGTCGTAACCAGCTGCTTTACCTGTTTTTAACTTTTGAACTGCTTGTTTCCCTTCTTCTATTTGTATCAGTTGTTCATCTTTTTCCTTTTCCAGCTACTGATGTCTTTCGTCTTGGAGTTTCAGCTATTCTTTTTTCTCTACATTAAGTAATTCCTTAAAGTATTCTCTCCATCGCTCTATAATTTCCTTATCTTGTCTTATCATAACTCCATTTTTATTTTTTATCTGTTTTACATTGCTCGATTTTCCCTTTCTTAGTGTTTTTAGGACCTTAAAGAAGAGTTTCTGATTTCCTTTACTGTCTTCTTCCAATTTTTTGCCAAATTCTTCCCATGCTTCTTTTTTTGCTGTGATTACCATGTCCTTAACCCATTTTCTCTTAATTTTATATTTTTCGTAGCTTTCAATCGTTTTATTTCGAAGATATTCTCTCCATTTTTATTTTTGCTTTATAGTTTGGTTTCTTTTTGCACATTTTTATTCCACCATCTCGTTTGTTTTTTGTTGCCACCGGTTCTAGTAGTGCCACATACTTCTGTTGCTGTTTAATATTATAGATTTGTATTTGCCCCACATTTCTTCTATTGGTATACTTTGTATTTCTTCCTGCCATATATCCATTTCTTTTTCGGTATATTCTTTAACTTTTTTGGCTACCTCTATTTCCCTTAACTTATATGATTTTATTTGTTTTTTAAATTTTTGTCCGTTTTCCCATTATTTTTACTTTCTTTCTGCTTTTCAGTTGCCATTTTTAATTTTACTCATAATAAGTAATGATCGCTGTATATTACTGACTCTGATATCTTTCACGACTTGAGAACATTATAAAAGTCGGCTGCACCTCGTTTGATAAACTGTTTGCTCGTTTACAGAAAATGTTACTTTTGTCACTCGTTAAACAATATACTATTATTAGTATAAGTTAGTGGGTATTCTGTCGAATATTGTTTAAAAAAATAGTAATATGTTGGTCAAATAATGCAATGTATTATTATTATGAGTAGTAATTAATGAGTTTTAATAATTTAATGAAATATTTATTAAAAAATATTGAAAACAGTTCTTTTCAATTGTGGTATCAGTGCTAAATTATCTTAAACTTCACAAAAATGACAATATACAAAGTGTTGCTACACAAAAGTTTCTAAAACTCAACTAATATTTCGATTTAATTCTGTAGGAATTATTTCAATAATTAATTTTAATTAGATTTATTTTTTTACATTACATATGGCGCTACTTGAACTCTTTCAATAATGAAATCTGGGCAATATAATTTTAGAACGCCGCAATGAAGAAAAATACAAAATTTCTTATTTTTTTCACTACTAGCCGCTAAACCTAACTTCATTGACTTTTGTTGATGTAGAAAAGTTGTTCATTATTAACCAAGGTAGAAAAATACAGAGCCTACTTGACTAGTACTAAATCTCAATCAATCAGACAGAATGTGGGGTTAACTTATACAAATACAAAATGAAAAAATATTTTTCCTTACATATTTAATGGTCATATCTACCTACCTATTCAAAAATGACAATCAATCCATGCAGTTTTCATAACGATTTTTACAAAACAATTTTTATTATCAAATCAAAACAAACATTATTGGAAAAATGTGTTATCGGTTGCCTTTTGTGCACAGCTGTCATGTCATGTGAAATGAGAGTGACTGGCGACACGTCCAAAATTCGGCCGACATTATAAATTCATTTCATATTAATTTTTGCTTTATAACAATATGACTGGAAAAACAATAAATTAATACTAAACGAACTAGAATTATTTGGGTACTTATTTAAAATTATTATACATTGTGCAGTTATTGCATGTCATATTAAACCTAACTCCAGTAACACCGGACGGGGTAATATTAATTGTACGCTTTTCAAAGTTAACATTATTTTCTGTTATTAACTGTTGACGTTTGCCGTTATGGTCGGTAAAGTCGAAGCTTCTTGAAAACTTCCATTATCATTATCTGACTTTGAAGTAGTCGGTTGGTATTCTTTGTACCATTCTTGCTATGCGTTTTTTTGTCCTCAATGGATTCTTCAAATTTCGAATACTGTCCTAACATATCATTCTTATGACTTTTCCAAATAACTTTTTCTGATATTTTGACATCTAAGCATTTTCACATCGAATTTCTCTAATTTGCGGCCATGATAGTAATCACGTGACTGATGTCAGAATGTAATTTTAGGTTATCGACCATGCAGGATACATCGCATATATTAAATTGTCCTATATGTAGCGAACATTATGCTGGACACAATATATATATATATATATATATATATATATATATATATATGTAATAAATGAAGACCTTGTTATACACTCTTATGGCGACCCTATTGTAATACTTTGGCCCTCAAACGTGATAAATTTGACCCATTCTATACCGGGTCCGCTGTCACCAGTCTAACAACTGCTGTCACCAATTCTTTTCTTAAATATACAGCCGAGCGTGTGAGGCAAATCCAGTCCAATTTAGGCTGGGAACGCCTGGTCTTAAAACTGTTTGATTTCCTTCTCCAGGACAGGATTGTTCTCTCAGTTCGTCCTCGTATCCACTATGTATACACACTCTAGGGAAAATTTGGGGTAGGATTATAAATAAAGAGTGGGGAAACCACAAAGTCTTATAAAAAAATATAATGAAGCTTTCTCTGTATATATATATATATATATATATATATATATATATATATATATATATATATATGTATATATATATATATATATATATATATATATATATATATATATATATATATATATATATATATATATATATGTATATATATATAAATACATTACAAAATAAAATCAGTCTATAGGCATAAAAAACTACGAATAATAGGATTCATTGAAAGAAAAAATCAGTAGATGCTTCTTTCAATGAATATGACTGCGAATCAATTGTCAAATTCGAAGATTCCTGGATCTATTGATTTGCTGCAGCTTATTAATCGTATTTTTTTTCGGAGGTGAAAAAATGCATCATGCACGCAGCTCTTTGCTGCGACTTGGACTTCAACCAAGTAAAACAACACCTCCTCCAAGGGAGTCTGCTTTGGAACCGCTGGTTAGCATTACATCAAGGCAGCCCCGGTCTCATTTCCTTATACCTGCTCTGCAGCTCTCTTTTGTCTCCCATATTCATCTTTTTCTTTTTGGCTCATAATATCTCTTATCATTTTATTTATAGATTTCCATTTTTGCTTGCTCTCTAACATCTGAGGTACAAATGTGTCTACTGTTAAATTGATGCCCACTTCAAGAGACGTCGTTGTTCTATGTCGGTTCCATCTTTCGCAATGGAATATTGTGTGTTCCACCGTATCCAAGCTGTTACAGTATTGGCACATGTCGCAGTTGTCGTGACCAAAACGTTTAGCGTATGTCCTGAAACATCCGTGTGCCGTTAAAACTTGAGTTAAAAAGTAATCTGTTTCACGGTGTTTACAGCTAATCCAAGCTTCAATATCGGGTATTACTCTTTTCGTCCACTGCGCTTTTGTGGCTTCATTTTTCCACCTATGCTGCCAAATGGATAGGGCTTCAACTCTGGCAGTTGCCTGTTTTCTAGCCTGAACTTCGTGTCTATTGTTGTATAGATATGTCCCTTCCCAGACCATAAGGTCTATAGGTAATGTAGCTGTTACTACTTGCAGCGCAACACATGAAACCGTCCTGTATGCCGATGCTACCCGCAATAGCATCTTTCTTTGGGCTTTTTCCATTCGCTTTCTGTATTTTTTTATCTTTAAAGCCCTGTTCCACACAGGAGCACCATATAGTAATATGTTGTGCATTGCACTACACAACACGGCTACTTCTTGGTCCTCCAACATTAGTCATGAGCCTTATTAGTCTAGAGACCTTTTCTTCAGTCTTTTGTACCGTAACTTCAATGTGTTTGCCAAAGCGCATCTTCTCATCGACAGTTATCCCTAAGTATTTGATTGTTTTTGCCGGGGAGACATTTATTCTTTGAAAATTAAAAACTATTTCTTCCATGTCTCGTTTACCTCTAAGTATCACTGCTTCAGTTTTATCTGGCACTAGTGTTAATTTATTTATTTATTTATTAATCGTATTACCAATTTTTTATTGGGAATCAATCAGCTATCACGACCCATTACAATTTTTGCGAACTCAACATTTTCAATAATAACTCAGTGTTAATGAGGGTTTGCTGGCCTAACGTTTCTTTGATATATCGTTGATAATACATTTTCAATGGAGCTCATATCAATATTTTATTAAGCATAAATCAGCTATCACGACACATTTCAATTTACCTGGACTCAACATTTTCAATAATAACTCAGTGTAATCAGGGGTTTGCTGGCTTAACGTTACTTTGATGTATATTTGATAATAAATTTCCAATGCTGATTTCTTCATGACAACTAAACATCCATATTTGGGCAGATTCCATGTTCTCCATTATACTTGTTAAGCATTTTCTAACGTTAGACAATTATTAAGGTAATTTCTTCATTTTTATTGTTGTTCTTTTAATTATTATAAACAAATGATTTAATATATTTTTTGGAGTATCGGGATCCGGTCTGTGCATACAATAAATACAACTCTTT
The DNA here is from genome assembly GCA_963921935.1 of Galeruca laticollis. NCBI lineage: Eukaryota > Metazoa > Arthropoda > Insecta > Coleoptera > Chrysomelidae > Galeruca > Galeruca laticollis. Next base: position 30,970,645 of record OY998183.1, on the reverse strand, counting down.
TCCTTTTAAATCTCTATATTTCGCAATTATTTTATTGCTTCATCAGTTAAAGATCAGAGTATAAACGCTATCAGCACACAGTTAAAATTAAAGGCAATCACCAGCATCTTACATGAGGTACTCCACCAGCAAGTGAGGCATGTACTACTTCAAAACTTGAAATTCTTAATTAATTTCAAGTTTTGAAGTAGTACAGACACTTGCTCTATTTCGAGCACTCCGGCTGCGCAGCCGTGCTCGAAAAATCGCGCGTGTTTGAAAAACCAGTACCTGGCCTGGTGCATTTTGTTCCGATGGACAAACGACAATAAATTCATGTTATTGAACTATTTCTTTTCTTCGTAGAAATATAAACAAACGCTAATCTTCTAATCTTGCAGTCAAACAGTAATTTTCATTCCAATCTATTACTATCAAACACGGATATGTTATTCTGAATTTATTTTATACACATACTATTTACATTGACGGTATTTCGGAAAGCCGAGGGAGATATTTTATTTCTGAAACTCAACACGTGAAATATATAAAATAAGAAAAGGATCCGAGTAAGCTCAACGCGAAAACTCAGCGACAGGAATCTCCCACAGAACACGTTATGTGGGATACGGTAAGGAATTGAAACGATCACAACGCAAAAGTTTTGGTAGCGGAATTGAATGATCTCAACACGACTACTCAAGGGATAAACAATCTCAACGCGAAAGTTCAGGTAGGGGGAACGGCCTGAACTAGACTCAACACGTAGAGATCTGTCCCTTTACCAACGATTGTTCGGTCTTTTATACTAATTCAAGTTCTATAAAAACGTTAGAAAAACTGTTTGAATATTAACATAGGCATGCGCCCCTCTCCTCGAAAAAAAATTTTGTTACCATAAAACTCAAAAAAAATTCTTAAAATGGTGATCTGCAAAAGAAAACAAAAGAAAGTTCTACAATGTACAAATAAAAATAGTACTGAGGTCTACTCGTCATGGTTTTATGCGTATAGTCTTCTTCCCAAGGCGTAGACGGTACACTCCACGCGTTCTTGGTGGCACTAGGCTTTTTAGTGGTATTCGAATAACTATGCTGTTGGGCGTAGCATTGTTCTGGTCTATCGCGCTAGTAGCAACCTGCCTTGGCAGTGGTTGTATGCCGTCCGTTATGTCCCGACTTGGACCGGCCGGAGGATAACCGGACAGTTTTCTTAGTTCTAGAAGTGTCTTTCACGCCACTTCACTCTGGCGGTCTGGCGTCGGGGAAAGTTGTCTACTGGTCCGTCTGGCGGCGTCTGGTACCCTGGTATGGAGAGAGAGAGATAGAGAGATACTTCGCTGTGTCGCGAAACATGTTGGGCCACTAAAACCTCCTGGCCAGCCTGGCAATTGTCTTTGCTATGCCGAGATGTCCAGATGTGGGATCTGCGTAATTCTCAGTAATTAGTTGAGCACGCTTATTACTTGGAATACATAATTTCCTCGGGCCTGATAATTCTGTTTCTTTGTAATCGTACTTATTCCAAAAGTCTCAGTATAGCAAGTCATTCTTAATAGCATAGCCTGGGTACTCTCGCGGATATGCTTTTACTTCTCCGAGCTTCTTTTTGCACCAGTCATCCTCTAGGTTTCCGATGGATATGGAGCAAATTGAGTCTACTGGTTCCCGAGAAAGTGCGTCCGCCACAAAGTTTTCGGAGCCGTTTCTGTATATGAAATCGAAGTCAAACTGCTGGAGTGTCATGGCCTATCTGGCGATTCTCTATGGCGCGTTCTCCATAGATTGTAGATATTTTAAGCTTTGGTGGTCGGTTCTGACCGAAAATGAATATTCTTCCAGGTATGGTCTAATTTTGTCTACTTTATATTCTATTGCTAACAGTTCTTTTTTAGTCACACTGTAAGTTCTCTCTGGTTTTAATAATGATCTACTTGCGTACGCTATTACTCGATAATGTCCTTCATCGTCCTTTTGAGTTAGAAATTAGAGCTACACCAAGTCAGTATTCTGATGCGTCGGTTTGTGAATAGAATCTCTTTGAAAGATCTGGGAAAATTAGTATTGGTGCTTGTGTCAATAGTTTTTTTCTACTCCATATATTATTGCTAACAATTCTTTTCCTGTCACACTGTGATTTCTCTCTGGTTTTGATAGTGATCTACTTGCATACGCTATTACTCTATCATATCATTCATCGTCCTTTTGAATCGGAGCTACACGAAGTCCGTATTCTGATGCGTCGGTTTGTACATAGAATCTCTTTAAAAATCTGGGAAAATTAGTATTGTTGCTTGTGTCAGTAGTGTTTTTATAATTTTGAAAGCAGCTATTTGATCTGGGCTCCAAATCCATATTTTTTTTTTCTTAAGGAGTTTCGCCAACGGTGCGGTAATCGTTGAATAGTCCTGAATGAACCTCCTGTACCACGACGTTATGCCTAGGAAACGTCGGACTTGTTTGATCGTGGTCGGTGCTGCATAGTCTATGATCGTTTTGACCTTGTTTTCGTCCATTTTTATGCAGTGTTTGTTGACCACGTGATCAAGGTAGATGATTTCGTCTTTGCAACATTTACATTTCTCATGAAATTAACTGTTTCGACCCTAACTTCGTGGAATCTGCTCATAATAGTGTTTTAAATGAAACTCGAGGTTTGTAGTTATTTCCACAATATGATAAAAGTTATTGAAAATTCTAAAAAATTGACAATTGTTTCGATAAATCAATATCATCGTCAGAATGACAAAAGTTACATTTCATTTGATGCCTACCTGATGTTAGTAGTTATTTTTGGCTAGACCAAGAAGTGAACCAACTTGTGATTGACTTAATATATGTTTATAGAAAAAAGAAGAAGATGTGATATTACAAATATTGAAGCTTAGATATTATTAGCCCTATGGTGATATCCTGGATATCATTATTCCAATTAAGATCAGTATAACTGTGCAATGATATAGAAAACCAGTACAACTATATCTGCTGATCTTAACAATGATCACTTAAGAAGACAGTTTATTAGTGGAGAACTCCCTAGATTTAACTGTTCATTGACAACTTCATATTATGGGTTTCTAAAATGTCTTCTAATTTCCAATTCCTCAAGGAAATCCAGTTCTTGTTTCTTTTCACAAATATGTTAGGTGTCAATGAATGATTGGTATCAAGTAGATGTTTTTCGTAGTGGGATTTATCTGGTTGTTTCAATCTGTATGCTCGTAAGTGTTCACTGTATCGGACTTCAAAATTCCTAAGGGTCTGACCCAAATAGACAGCATTACATTCTGGACATTTGAGTTTATATATACCTGACTTCTTCAATAGTGGTATTTTTGTTTTTATATTTAACAATTTTGTACTAACGTTACTTTCTGTTTTAAAAGAAACTGTTGTATTCGTTGCTAAAAATATTATTTTTGACATATTATTAGAAATATTTCCTGCATATGTGATGGTTTTATAAGTTTTTATTTCATCAGCTTGATTAGGAAATATTAGTTGTAATGCCACTTTTTCCTCTTCTTTACTAATTAGCTATTTATCATATCTAATGGATAACCGTTGGATGTTGCTATTTGTCTAATTGTATTAATCCCTCTATCAAAATTACATTTGTTCATAGGAACTGAAAAAGCTCTATGTATCATTGAATTATATGCCGCTAGTCTGTGTGACATAGGGTGATTGGAATTGAATGGAATTGTCACATCAGTCTGTGTTGGTTTTCGGTAAATTGAATAATCAAGTACATTATTAACTCTTTGAATTTTTAAATCAAGATAATTGATTGAGCTATTTTCTTCAATTTCTAATGTAAATTTAATTTTTGGGTGTAAATTATTGATGTGGTTGAAAATTACATCTAATTGTCGTTCACTACCCATCAAAAAAGCTAATATGTCATCTACATATCTATACCAAAATAAAATATTATTCGAAATATTGCTAAAATAGGTGATATAGTGCTTCCCATTGGTAAACCTTAATTTTGAAAACTCATAAAACCATCACATATGCAGGAAATATTTCTAATAATATTTCAAAGATAATATCTCCTGCAACGAATACAACAGTTTCATTTAAAACAGAAAGTAACGTTAGTACAAAATTGTTAAATGTAAAAACAAAAATACCACTATTAAAGAAGTCAGGTATATATAAACTCAAATGTCCAGAATGTAATGCTGTCTATTTGGGCCAGACCCTTAGGAATTTTGAAATCCGATACAGTGAACACTTACGAGCATACAGATTAAAACAACCAGATAAATCCCACTACGCAAAACATCTACTTGATACCAATCATTCATTGACACCTAACACAAAACTAGAAGTGCTGCATATTTGTGAAAAGAAACAAGAACTGGATTTCCTTGAAGAATTGGAAGACATTTAAGAAACCCACAATATGAAGTTATCAATGAAAAGTTAAATCTAGGGAGTTCTCCACTAATAAACTGTCTTCTTAAGTGATAATTGTAAAGTTCAGCAGATATAGTTTTCCTGGTTTTCTATATCATTGCACAGTTATACTGATCTTAATTGGAAAAATGATATCCAGGATATCATCATAGGGCTAATAATATCTAAGCTTCAATACTTGTAATATCACAAATTCTTATTTTTTCTATAAACATATATTAAGTCAATCACAAGTTAGGTCACTTCTTGGTCTAGCCAAAAATAACTACTAACATCAGGTGAACATCAAATGAAATGTAACTTTTGTCATTCTGACGATGATATTGATTTATCGAAACAATTGTCAATTTCTTAGAATTTTCAATTACTTTTATTATATTGTGGAATTAACTAGAAACCGTCAGTTTCATTTAAAACACTACTTACATTTCTCCATATTTATCTTCACATTGGCTTCTTGCAACCTTTTGAAAACTTCTTGTAAATGTTTCATGTGTTCATCGAACGTTTCTCGTAACACAATAATGTCGTCCAGATATGCGAAAGCATATGGTTCCATTTCGGGGCCTACGACAGTGTCTAGTAGTCTCTGAAATGTTGTGGAAGCTGCATGAATTCCGAAGGAAATTAATCCGCAAAAAATCTATGCAGACCTTGTAATCGTTGTTTTTTTCTTAACCAAGATTAATATTCAGGTAGGAGGAGCGGACTGATCTAGACTCAACACGTAAAGATTTGTATTTTCACCATTGATTGTTCGGTTTATCATACTCATTTAAGTTCTATAATAGTTATTTGTAAAACAAGTGTCACAATGACTCGTTTTGTAGTATGAGTGAAGTTTGCGCAAAGTCATTGTGGCATTAGTTTCACACAATATTTCTTATAATTAGCATTTATTTAATTTTTTAAATAAAATAGAATTACATATGATCCCTCTTTTTAAACTAGGAGGAGTGGTTTGAATTTAAGTTGGCAATTCTGTAGATTCCTGATTGGTCAGATCACAGATGGTTTTATTCAACACTTCTGACTTTTGACATATTATGACCGAATGATTGTGTAAATTGTAAACAGACAATTGAGGCAAACAGAGGATAATTATTTGTTTTAAGAGCTTCTTCGTATATGCTCTTGCGATCTATTTATGTTATATCATGAACAGAATTATTTCTGTAATACATCTTCACCGGTAATTTATCCCAAAAATCGAACGTTATGTATACATATATATATATATATATATATATATATATATATATATATATATATATATTGTTAACGAAGATTTCGGGTTGACGGTCATAAGAAATAAAAACTGTTTTTCTTATCTGCTCAATATTTCGCCATTATTTAATGGCTTCATCAGGAGCGGAAAGAAAATTGGTGTCAGTTAATTGAAATATGAAACAGCACAACACGTTCAACACATTTTTAGACAGCGAAATCTTCGTTAACAAATAAATATTTCCCGGTCGAAAAAAGAAGAACTACTTCCTTTTATATATATATATATATATATATATATATATATATATATATATATATATATATATATTATAATTAATTTTATATTTTTTATTTAATTTGATTTAATTTAATGTTTTAATACAAGTTGGTTGTTTAATATTTATAATTAAACAAACTTACCTTCGGCTAGCTCATAAAATATCTTTTATTAATGTTATTTAAAATTTGAATATAAGTCGGAAGCTTGATGACTACTCCCTTTGAGTTCTTGGCGCACACTGTACTGAAATAGTGGTTCTGAATAATTTCATATAGAAAGACTGAAATATCTTAATTCAAATAACTTTATTGAGGACATGAAAAGAATAAAAACAACAACACTTCACTGAAATTTGATTTAATAAATTGTAATTGACAAAAACTTTGTATTATTTTGTACATTTAAATTATTTGATAACCCCTACATTCTATGCAATTCTGAATACATATTAATTCACTCTATTGCGCTTGCGCATAAGTTCAACGCATGCGCTTATATACCTTATTACAACAAGAAGACGCTATTCACCGTCCATGCAGTGTATAAACGGTTTACGTTCTCCCAGCGTGTATACAGTTATGAAAAGTTTTAATACGTTATATCAATTTAAATAAAGCAATTACATATATATGAACTTTTAAATAATGTGTGTGAAGTGTGAAGAAGATAGTATTAGACAGAACAGTTATGCATGCATTAAAAGATAATAAAAGTGGAAATTATGTGAAATTTTATGGAACATGTGAACATTGAAAACGGATTAAATTTTAACAAGTAAGTACAATTATTTTCTTATAAACTATATTGCATGGATCTCCATGGAGATAAATTATTATGCATTGAAATAGATTGTTTTTAGGCCTTTTATTGAAAAAATCATTATTAGAACGTTCTGGATGTTAAAGTTAGTTCACTGTTCGTGTTTCAATTAAAATACACAGACCTTAGTTCATAATCCTTGGATGCTACTTGCGTCTCTATTTTGCTTGACGATCTCTAAGTAAGAGATGCTCCTTCAGAACAGCTTTTTCTTTTTACGGGATCTCCAAAACTTATTAAAGTGTTCCTATTATCCTTTTGAGGAATCTTATTAACTTTTTTAATTAAAATTTTACAAATTTCATCACAGGAGATTTACAACGATGCTAGCTTCTCCATCTCACCAAATGAACTCCTTTGTTTTTAAAAATCAACAAACTTTATTCTTCCTAAATTCAAAGCTTACTTATCTTTGTTTTAATAATACAAATCGTCACTTCCTATGTCTTTTAGTTAAAAAATGTAATTATTTGATTTTTAAGTCCTGGAGGATTAACACACTTATGCACAAATGTTCACTTTGTATTCAGGATTTTATATAAAGTCCTTATCCTAGAATACATTAGCAGTTTTAATTATTATACCGTTTTTACGGTTTTCTCATTTATATTTAATTTTACAAAATCTACAACCTAGATTACTGTTTCATATCTATGTAATTGATTATTTTTAAATTCTTGAATTTTGATTGTTTTTGTCTTACATAAATTATTGATTATTTTCGATTTTGTTGTTATTGTTCAATATAAAATAAATAACCCATAAATTTAAGTTGGTAATTAAATTACTAGATTTCATTACTTCCTGTTTATAATACATTGCTTTTTGATATGTTTGGGCTGTGTTCCATTTATCATTTCTCATGAAGCTTTCAACCTTTTCTTTAAATTGTTAACTTTCCTTATAAACACCTGCAAATATTGATAAGCAATTATTGAAATACATATTAATTGATGTTATTTCAGGTTTCAAGTTTGAATGGAATTTCATTTCTGCTGAAATTCATATGGCTGTGTTCAGATCAATGTGGAACTTATTGACATTGGTGTAAATCTGGAATTAATTGTATTTTGATACTCATTTAAATAATGTTGTGTTTAGAATTTCTATTCCTAGTCCTTTTTTTGATCAATCATATTGATATCTGATATTATATTTATGCATATGTCACTCTTTCTATTGATTTCATATCTGACTTGTCAGTAACTTTCATAAGGTGGTTTTGTCTACTGCTACACCTTCCTGAATAATAGATACATTTTTAATGTTTATTTATTTATAACTATTTCAAGAACTAGAAGACTAGTTCAACTCCCCTCAAATTTAAATTTTAAAAGGAAGCTTTCTAGTTACTTCTTAAAATTTTAATTTTCAACTTTTAAATAATGTTTAACCTTTACTTAATTTATAACTTTTCTGCTTCAGAAATCAATTTCTGAGAATCTTATATTCAAATTTCTTATGTATCCTTATCTTCTAATTATTTTTTTTCAATTACTTACATCTACTCCTATTCTAAATATTTACAAATTTGAGACAAAATCATATTATTTCTTCCATCTAATAGATTTTGTTAATTCTTATTATACCGTTTCATGTTATTAATTCGCTTTAGTTCTAATTCCAATTCTTCTTTCATTATTCATCACTTAGAATATTTATTCTTGTAATTGTTTCTTTCTTTCTCTAATAGAAATATTAACACCTCTTCCTTTACTTAATACCCCTTTTTAAGCTATCCTTTGCCTATCCTATTTTCCAATCTAAGAGAAAAATTTATTATTCAATTATTTCATATGTTTTCATATCATATTTTCAACCCATATTCATGTCAATCTAATTACTCCTATAGTCTGACCTTTTTCTTTGCTTTCTATCCCTATTTATATTCATTTCCATAATTCTTAATTATAATTCATCAACTTTATTCCATCAATATATTCATTACATTATACTTCATATTTCATATCTCCCTATCTCATAATAATTAATCATATTATATTCTATATAAATATTTACTTCCATATTTCATTTTTACTTTCCTCCATAATTCCTATAAAATTGTATCTGACATGAATATCTCATTTCTATATATTGGTTTAAACTTTCTTTTCTTTCCATCCCTTTTACTGTTAATTCATTTGTTATATAACTTGTCCTTCCTAAATCCTTCTTGTTCTTGTTAATAAGTGTAAATTCTAATTTATCATCCCCTCTATCTAATAATTTCCCAAATTTTATTACATTATATTGAAATTTTTCTTCTATTGTCCTTTGGTATAACTTATTTATCATTTATTGATTGTGTCTCCGTTTGTTTCGTTTGTCATATATATATATATATATATATATATATATATATATATATATATATATATATATATCTACCCTATATCTCCTTAATATATAAATTTTAAACTATACTCTACTTTTACTTCAGATTACTTATAATCAATTATTTATATATTTTCTTTTTTGTTTGAGATTACTACTCCTATGGATAACGACACACTCCTACAATTACGGAATATGAAAAATGAAAAACCTTACATCTACCTATTATCTAATCTTATTTATTTACATGTAAGTAACATAATATTATCTATTCCTCTTTTTGTTGTTAGATCTTTTTATTGAGACTTAAACTTATAAATTGATTCGATGTTAAAAACACCCCTGACCATATTTGTTCCCGGCTATACTAATTTATAACTGTTTTGAGCATTGTCAGTTAATACCTCATAAGGTCCCTCGAATGGCAATTGCAATTTAATACATTGGTCTTCTGCTTCATTAGATGTTTTTAATGCTTTGATTATAACCAATTCTCCTTTGTTGAATTTTGTTCTCTTCTTTATCTTTTTGTTCTGTTCCCGAATATATTTCTCAGCATTCCTCTTTATTCTGATATTGACCTTTTCCAGTGTCTCTTCTAGGGTAGTATCCCTATTCACAATCCAATTCCGTCTCGGTTAAATACCTTTCATTAAATAAGTAGGACTTTCACCTGTCACTCCATGTGGTAAATCATTAATAAATTTCTCAATTTTATTCATATTTTCATCCCATCTAACATGCGTATTTTGGCAAAGTATTCATAAATATTTTAAAATTTCCTTTATGTATCTCTCTGCCGGATTGGAGCCAGGTCTTCTAATACTGATAAATTGTAATTCTATCTGTTCTTTGTCACAATATTGCTTTAATTTTTTGCTTTCAAAATATGTAGCATGGTCGAGTATAATTCTTTCAGGTCTTCCTACTTCTTCAATATATCTTTCTAAACATTCAATGACTACTTTTGCTGTTGATCTTTTACATAGGAAAGTTTTAATGAATTTGGTATATACATCGGCTATAACTAATAAATTTTTATTGCCAGTTTCACTTTAAATTAAATTCCCTATAAAATCCATTGCCACAATCTGTAAAGGTTTATTTGTTATTATTGATTTTACTGTCATGCTATTATGGTAATTTTTTTCTTTGGCCAGTTGACATACTTGACAATATTTGCAAATTTCTTGTACTATACTTAAATCCTTCTTCGCTACATAATTCTCTATAAACAAAGTCCATAATTTTCTCGTTCCTATGTGTCCATTCTCTTCATGTAAATAACTAATAATTTCTTTTGCAAACTCCTTACTTATCACAAATACTTCTCTATCCTCCAATTTCTTATACCATATCTCATCAATTTTATATGCACCTTCAACCTTCTTATCTTCTAAATGTCTCTGATCTTCTTTAACCCTTTCCAATGTAAATATCCCCTCTGTTTGGTATAGTTGATTTATTTCAATTTGAAATTTTGTTTGATCATTCCCTACTTTATTTGCTCGACTTAAAGCATCTGCTACAACATTTAATTTTCCTGGTATATATCTAATTTCAAATTCATATTCTTGTAGCAATAATATCCATCTGTGGACACGATTATTAGCATAACGGTTTTTTAACCTCGCTGTTAGTGCTGAATGGTCGGTTTCTAAAATAAACTTAGCTCCTAGCAGATAAAATCTTAATTTACTAATGCAAAATACGACACTTGCCATCTCCAATTCTGTTATGGAGTATTTCCTTTCTGCTGGTTTGGTTACTCGAGAAACAAAACTAACGGGAACTTCCCCTCCTTCTTGCATTTGAACTAACACACCTGCTAATCTTTCAACCGAAGCATCCGTTCTTAATATAAAAAGTTTTTCGTATTGTGGATGAAAAACTTTTAGACTGTCTAGAAAAACTTCCTTTAGTTCCTGAAATGCTTTTTCTCTTCTCTCATCCCATTTCCACCTAGTATCCTTTTTTAATAGTTCGATGAGAGGAATTTCTCTTCTACTGAGATCTGGTATCAATCTCTTGAAATAATTGATGATCTCTAAAAACCCCCTCAAAGTTCTGAAATTATTGGGTGTTTTATACTCCAGAATTGCTTTTATTCTTTCAGGATTCATTGTAATCCAGTATCACTTAAAACATATCCTAAATAATCTACTTCTCTTTTATAAAATTGACATTTTTCCAAATTTAATTCAAGTCCTGCGTTTCCTAACTCGTTTAATATTATTTCCAAATGTTTTTGATGTTTCTCTTCTGTTTCAGAAAAAATCAAGATGTCATCTATGTAAAGGAGAGTGAAATCTTCATAAGGATTCAATATCGTATGCAGAGTTCGTACCAAAGCAGCACAAGAGCTTTATAGTCCGAATGGCACCACACAAAATTGGTATACCACTCCATCTACCATGAATGCAGTGTATTGTCTACTACGATAATCCAATGGAATCAACCAAAAACTATGCTTTAAGTCTAATTTCGAAAATATATTAGCCTTTGTAATTCTTCCAAATATACCTTCAATATTTAACGGACTTTCGTATTGTTTTTTAGTAAATGTATTTATATTCCTAGCATCCAAACATAGTCTAATATCTCCAGATTTCTTCTTTACACAAGTTATAGCACTTATGTACTGAGAATAAGATCGTTCGATTATACCATCTTGTAACATTTTATTTATTTCTTGGTATACTTCTTGTTTTAATTTATACGGTATGGGGTAAGTTTTGATCTTAAATTTTTTTATTTCTGGTATAACTTTTATTTTATGTACATATCTGGTTGCAACACATACTTCTTCATTAAATAGCTTTTCATGTGAGTCTAGCAGTTCATATACCCTTTGCTTATATTCCTCCAAACATAGTTCATCCCTCATATTTAGTTTATCTTCTACAATGTGGTTTAATTGTCCAATTGCACATTCGTCCTTCCTTATATCTGTTTGATATTTAGTCATAAATGGTATTTTCTGATCGTTATATATTATATTTTGCATTTTATAATCAATAATAATTTTATGTTTATTCAGTTCATCAGTACCCATGATTATATCATATTTTAAATTTTTTACAATTATCAGTTGTACTGATAAAAATTCTCCATTTAATTCTAAACTGGTCATTATAGTTTTTGTCGCTTTATACAGTTCTCTTTCATTTGCCCCTACTAATGATATTTTATGCGTATTTATGACCATAATATTGCCCTGATTTGAATTATCAACTATATTTTGATTTATGATGGAAACTTCTGACCCCGCATCTAACAAAATTCTACATTTAATGTTTTGCATATTTCCCTGTATAAATATTAATTTAGTTAATTCTTGATTTGTTTGATCTTCTTCTAGTATGAATTCTCTAGGGTGTTGATACTTAGAAGAATAGACAATATTATGCACGTAAGTGCATCTTAATCGAAATTTGGATCAGAACTCGGGCCCTGATCACTATACCTTCTTACCTCTTCCTGGTGCTGTATTAAATTTTCTTGTCTTCTTTCTTCTTCTCGACCGCTTCTCTGATCATAATTTCTTCCCCTGTTCTCATTTCTGCGATCCTCCTCATTATTTCTTACATCACTTCTGTATTGTTGCCAATTCCGATTTCCATTTCCATTATCGTTTCGTCTTCCAAAATTTCTATAATTTCCCCCATTTCCGTATGGCCTATTTCCATTATTTCTATTACCATTATTGTTATTCTGATATACATTCCTGTAATTTCCATTTCTATAGTTGTCATTTCTAGAATTTCTATCATCCCGTCCTTGTCCTCTTCTCTCATAGTTTCGATTTCCATTGTTTCCATAATCATTTCTTCTTTAATTATCTCTTCGATAATGTCCGTTTCCATTCCCATTTGATGTATTATCTCGCATGTCAATATTGTTGGTATAACTTCTTTCCACACGTTGTAAGTAGCTTGATAAATTATCCATTGATTTTATATTGTGTAGCGCTATTGTTTCCGCTACTTCAGAGTTAAAATATCTTCCGACATACAATACTAACTCTTCCTCCTTCATTCCAGGCTCAAGGTATTGGGCTATGTTGTATAACTGCATAGCATAATTGTTTAGGTTTTTGCTCTTCTTATAATCGAACTTGCCAAAATATAGCCGTTCCCTAAATGTCGCTTGTTGCAATTCTCCCCAAAAATAAGCTAAGAATTGTTGTTCAAAATCGCCCAAACTCTGGACCTGTTCTTCTTTGTTACAGAACCATAACAAAGCATTGCCCTGTAATATACTCCTTATAATGAGTTTTATTTTCATAATATCCCCGAGTCCTTTTATTTTACTGCTGAATATTATTTATGTTCCCATCAAATTTTACCCCGATTTCAAAATTGCTATGTAAATTTCCCGGACATACATTGACTCCTCCACTTCTTCTCAGATTCTCTTCCATTTCCTCTACCGTGTTCCTCAAGTTCCTATTTCTTGAGTCACTTGTCTATTCATATCTTCACTGATTGCTATACTTCTTCCCGTTCTTTCTTCCACACGACCATCTAAATCCTTGAATTTTCTATTGACATTTTCTTTTATTTGTTCTACTTCCTTTGTTAGATTATTCGCCTGTTTTGTGACTTCCACTCTGATATTTTAAGGTAAATTTTCTTCTATATCTCTTCTGAATTCCAGTACTTCAACTACTATCATCTTTTCTATGTTCTTTCTAATTTTCACACCATTTTCTTGTATTTCTTGTCTTAAATTTTTATTTTTATTCTCCATGTCTTCTTTTACCTCGTTAATGTTCTTAAATTCTTCCTGGTTCTCCTTGAGTTCCTTAATCTCCTTACAATTTTCCAATTTGACTTCATCTATTTTCTTTTCCAATCGGTGCATGTTTCCATGGATATTATGGATGTCTCCCCTAATTTCTTCTCTCATTGTGTCTATTTTTCCATCTATTTTGTTCATATCTCCCCTCATATTCTCCATATTTCCACTTATCTTCTCCTCCATCCTCCATTTTGTTCATATTTCTATTCATCTCTTCACTCTATTCTGCCAATAATTGTTTCAACATTTCCTTTAATCCAATCTGCTTACTCTGTACTGTATGACCTCTTTTTTCTACTTCTACTTGTTCTACATCTTCTTCGTTGCCTGTCTCACTTTCTTCAGATGCATGTCCTTCAGCTTGCTGACCGTGGATCAAATATTGAACCTGGAAATCTCCCATACCATGGCTCCTTTCTTCTCTCTCCTCTTCTGATCCGCTATCATTTCTGACCTGTTTCCCGTCTCTCAATACCATTTTCTTGTCCATAGTTTCTTTGTTTAATTTTATTTTATTAATAATGTATTTATATTGTATCAGGCCCCACGTTTCGGGCGTCAAATTAAACTAGGATTTTAATTAATTTTATATTTTTTATTCAATTTGATTTAATTTAATGTTTTAATACAAGTTGGTTGTTTAACATTTATAATTAAACAAACTTACCTTCGGCTAGCTCATAAAATATCTTTTATTAATGTTATTTAAAATTTGAATATAAGTCGGAAGCTTGATGACTACTCCCTTTGAGTTCTTGGCGCACACTGTATGAATATAATTTGATTTGTATATTTATTTAATTTATTTCTGAAATGGTGGTTCTGAATAATTTCATAGAGAAAGACTGAAATATCTTAATTCTAATAACTTTATTGAGGACATGAAAAGAATAAAAACACCAACACTTCACTGAAATTTGATTTAATAAATTGTAATTGAGAAAAACTTTGTATTATTTTGAACATTTAAATTATTTGATAACCCCTACATTCTATGCAATTCTGAATACATATTAATTCACTCTATTGCGCTTGCGCATAAGTTCAACGCATGCGCTTATATACCTTATTACAACAAGAAGACGCTATTCACCGTCCATGCAGTGTATAAACGGTTTACGTTCTCCCAGCGTGTATACAATTATAAAAAGTTTTAATACGTTATATCAATTTAATATTTTAGTCAAAAGAAGGCAGCTATTATTTTTAAACTTTCGCGCCAACGGATCCTAACCTCGGTAGTTTTTAATTGGTCAGGATCATCTGTGACTTGCAGCTCGCTAGACGCTAGTCAAAAAATATTCTTCCCGACTGAAACGTTCGCTGCTTGACCCGATATGTTCCGAATTATATGAATGCTTGCATTAAAAATAATTAGTGCAATATTTTTCGGTACCGGACCGCATCGTGCTGGACACGATGCGTGTATGATAATATGAATAAACCTTAACCCTCTTCTTTGAAATATCAATTTAATGACTCTGTATTTTTAAAAAAAAATTCATTTGGAAATATTCTATGAGACTGTCAAATTTGAATGCGATGGACTATAAAGATGTAAAGTCTAAATTATATTATTGAATGTCACTTACCGTTCTCATTTGGGTTGAATCTCACACGATCATAATATAACATCTATATATATATATATATATATATATATATATATATATATATATATATATATATATATATATATATATATATATATATATATATATATATATATGTCGTAAGTATGATAGTCATCCATCAGACGAGGTGATGAAAAGATGTTCAAGAAAAATTTATTAATTCCTCTAATTTAGTTATGAACAATAAAAAAAATACAAAATTGTGACGGCGCCTTTAGACTGCGCTAAATTGTTTCGCGCAACGGTTTTGCGAAAATGTTTCGCTAGTCTCTGTCTCGGACTTAACTTTTTACATGGAGCGAAAAGTTTTGGGTTGATCAGCGAAAAGAAGGTGAGTAACCAGTCCGTGTATATAATCTTTGATCGCCAGTTTACGAAAACATTTGAGCGTATACACTTCGGGAAACACGAAAAGCGAGGCTGTTTGCTGCTTGTCTTAAAACCGGCAGCTCAATAAGAAATATCCTCGCACAACATGTTTCGAAGTCTGGTAATGAGTTTTGATTTGTTAATATCTACAAGACTCCTGTAACGTTTACATTATTTGAACTATTGTGTTGAGGTTAGGGAATACTTTGGATATTGAAAAGATCCATTAGATGTGATTGGAATTTATGGTCAAGAGAACATTCCTGCTTCAGAAAAAAAATGGAAGTATTTTCTGTGCATGTTAACAAAATGATGAGAAACTAAGGCTCATTCAAAAGCAACAAAAAGCGTGACGACTTAACGTGATTATTGATGTCCACTAAATAACGTGCACGTCTTCCCTCAACGATCTAGTTACAGGCAAATTGGAAATTAATAGGAATGTAGTTGAACAGGTACCTGTAAACCAATTTACTCATCTAGAAGCAGAAATAACATGTTATTTAGACTCACAGAAAGGAGGTGAGATGCAGGTAAACTAAGCATTTATCGTATCGGATACGGAAACGGTAAGGAGAAATAAATATTTTAGCACATGAAGCAAAGTGAGGATAATTTTGGTTTCAGATTTTATTCCAATATTCATATCTATCGAATCCCGTGTCAATATTTTCACATTTCCTTTTTCCATTACATTTGAAAAATATGTTAAGGTACAGTTAGAGACAAATAATTCTAGATGAAGACTTGGATATTTAATTTTTACTCCCAAACGGTGAACTACGATATTGTTATATATAGACGTATTAGAATTCTATATTGGCGTTATATTTGTTTGCATGCTTCAAAAATAAAATAAAACAAACAAAATTTATTGACAAAATACGTGTGTGCAACATTTAATTGCTTTTATTATTACTGGAAATAATTGCTATTAGCATATCGACAATGTCAATATAAAATGAAGTACTTCTAACTGAACCTTTTAATTATCTTGATGTCAGTGTTGATTGTACCGCGAGTGAGGAGTGTGTGGAATGGTATATAATATTTCCAATGAAATGAAGTTCCATAAATTTGATTTGCCTAAGGTATTAATCTTTTCACTCATAATGTTAATTGCTATGGCTTAATTTGTGATTAGTTATATATGCATGTGGAAGAGATCACGCTGTAGGCAAAACATTTTTAGCTATAAGAAGTGGATAATTTCATAAAGGTTATTAAGAAAATGATGATATTTAAGTATTGTAACAAGAACCTACTCAAACTGTAATTTTCTATAAAAAATAATGAATAGGAAATCGAATAGAGAAAAATATAGAAAATGTTTTCCTGCAAACCAAAGATATAATTAACCCTCTTATAACTATTAATATAATTGTCTTTCTTAGGTCTATTTATTTCTCCTAATTGAATTTTCACAAACCCCACTGGCTAGAAGAGGCTCCAATATTATATTCTTTGAACATAAGTAATGGTTATGAAATATGAGAATTTTGAATTTGTTATTGTATTTTCAATATTCAATTTTCAGAGTATTTAAAAACATAATTTCGCATCTCTACAAGAACAAAGACGAAAATGCAAAAAAAGCAATTTATCAGAAATGACAAAGTATATTTATTTCTAATAATTGCTTAACTGAGCGACAGTACTTTTGCAAAATATTAAGAAAGCTATAATGTACAGAAAATGTACTCTAGTTTTATATAGTGCATTAAAGCTTCGGAATTTTTTGAAAAATTAGCTGTTACAACCTATAGAAGTCAATGAACTTCCATTTACGTCATTGTTCTACTCTGACTTTTACTATTTTTGAAATTATGACATAATTTAGTGCTGACATTAATTAAAACCCATATTAACATAACTCATTTCTTCGGGAGGATAGCCTATTGTAATACTAATTACAATTTTTCCAGCTTACAAAAGGGTACTGTAAAACGGTTTATAAAATCTAGGAATGATATTACTCTGTATTAAATTTAGTATATTTGCCTTTTTATTTGCACCTATATTGGCAATTTGAAATTGTATGCGGGTTTTAAAATTATATTTTTTATATTATCCCTTGCTGCAGAAGAACGCCTGCTAACGGTTCTAACCTGGACATGTTGCCAGCTCGCATCATAGCGTATTTGGTAGAAGTAGGATAGCTACATTTTTCAAAACATTTGATGCGCGTCTCAACACTTAGCAGCTTCAAATCCATAAAATATTTGAAGCTAATTTCTCTTACAATAAAAGTATTTCCTTTATTCTTTGAGGATCTTATGATAGAAACATACTGATCAGATACGTAGTTTGGCCCGGATTTTTTCGCCATCTTAAGCTACTACTCAATAGTGCCACGGATCGCATCTCCCTCATTCTAAGTATGCCTTTGAATACAAAATTTATGTGTAATGGACTTCACTTAAAACTTTTCCACTGCATGTAAGTACATTTCCACTATGAATGTCAAATAAATTTAACAAAAGCTACTATCTCCATGGGCTACTTTATAAAACATGATTGTTGTATAGGTGATGTGCTTCTTACCGGTTCTTCTGCTGGCCATTACAATTATCAGTCTAAAACACAACATCAGCATCAGCCCAAGTACTGACTAATTCTTCAAGGAACAGTAAAACGCAGGACCCTATCTCATTGGCACCTCCATATCCTAACCCTTCGTGCCAAAAATAACACACACTGTGATCGTTTTGTATTGTATTGTGCTATTCGAAATACTTACGGTTACATTGTAATAATTCAGCCTCGATTTATAAAAAAGGCAGACGTCGACCCCAATGGTACCGGAAGAACGGTTTGCAAATCATACATTGCTACAACCATGGTGGATCCAACTTAGCAAGTCTGTCGACACAACTCCATATGTGTGTCGCTGCGTTTTCGATTTCATACATGAGTTAATGTATTTCTCAATTTTTTTTGTTTCAAATTATAGTTCTACAATGAAGTGAAATAGCTTACGCTATAATTTCTAATCACCTAGTTTTACGAAATGATAAACATTTTTTGTTTAATATAGTTTTGTAACGAAATAACTGAAGAAATATTATTTCATTTTTCTATATGATACAGGTTGACCCAATTCCATTAATCGCTTTTATAATTTATTTTCACCCATCATTACACTGTCGTGCTAAGAGCTTAATATAAATGGAACACTAAAGAAATCCTGTCCGCCACAGTATACTGATAAACAGGTGACAAGGTGAGTTTATAATATTTATTATTACAATATTATATCTAAATATAAATTACCATCAACTATTAATAATTAATATTAGCTCAGAAATTAGAATGCATACATTCCTAATTATTCACTACTCAAGTTAAAACCAAACAGTTAAATGAGGATGGAGCGTTTCTTTCAAACTTGAATAATATGTATTGAGGGAATCATTTTGTTGAACTTAATAGTGAGCTTTATTGGGTGAGAATTATAAATGAGCATGTATACTTGAAATAAATAAGTTCAATTTCAAAGCATTGAATGATGTTTATGTATAATTTCTTTTTTATAGAAATTCCATAACTACCAATAAAGATGTTTGTGGAATTTGATTGACTGCCGTCTAATAGGTTACAAATAATTAACAATCCTTAAGTTAACACTTGAACGTACATTATTAAGATCATATAAAATATGTAATATTCAATTTGAAGAAACTTCCAAAGACCCTAATGACAGATTAATGAAGTTGTTACTGCCAACGCTATATTTGCCCAGTAAGTACTCGTCTCTATGTTTACTGTGGCAATCATACTTGTTGGAGCTACAACAAACCAATGGCAGATAATTGTGAACAGTTATGCAGATAAAAAGAATTATTATTTTTGTTTTTAAGTTACCAAAAAAGTGTAGTTTATATTTTTTGGGTGCCGCAGCAGCAACCATTATTTTCATCTCCCAAAAAGCTAAAAAGTGTAGTATTTTATGTATTATTGTGTATGAATGAATATGTCATTTTCATAGATCAGTTATCGGCATAATATTTGTTTATGGAACTATGGCACAGTTTGAAGAAAATTATGATTTTAATTATTTCCTTCCTTTTCATCTATTGAAACTAAGCAAACATGACCTTTAAAGTACAAATCTTGTATTTTTAAAAATGATACAGGCTATGCTAAGATGATGATGGTGATGACTGAGACAATAATTCATAGATCCTAACGTACTACTTACAAACAACAACTAGAAAAATTTTCATTTCTACTTAATCTGGATTAGAAGTGAATTGGAAACAATAAAGTAATAAATTTATGTTCTACAACCATTTAAAAATCAACAACTTTCGTCACGTATTACTCCAACCGAAAACGCCAGTTCCGACACCAGTGACAGAATATCCCATAACGTAACTTTCGTCACTAGTGACGAAATTATGTGGTTGCAATTTCTGATATTAAATTTCTGACAGCCCGATCATTTTAAATAACTGTTCTAATATAATCAATCAATATATGAATCAAAAATAAATTTTAAAGTACACAATACTTTTTTTAGTATTGAGTTATTCAAAGTTTGTAAATTAAAATAAAATTATTGTCACAGTCTTAGATTTCATTTTTAGAATTTTATACAGTATATATATATATATATATATAATATATATATATATATATATATATATATATATATATATATATATATATATATATATATATATATATTTATATATATATATATATATATGTATATATATATATATATATATATATATATATATATATGGCAAAAGTTTGTAAAAGTTCAATTATAATATTAATGTAGATGCCAAAACTAGCATGGTGAAACGGGGTTACCCCTATATCACAGATTTCGTCCAGATCACTTTAAAAGATAATTCATGTGGAAAGTTATGGTTAGAGAAAAAGTATAGTGTTTCATTGCCGAAAAGAATTTTCTGCAGCTTGAGAATGTTATCAAACTGTGCTGCACCTCGTTTGATAAACTGTCGTTTGCAGAAAATGCTACATTCGTCACTCGTTAAACAATATACTATTATATGATTTGTAGGTAGCTCCTCGAGTAAGATTTTGGATGAACCATCCACATCTGTCAATAGGGATCTAATTAAGAAAATGCCATCCAGTTCTGGGCAGATATAAAGGGGTCACAACTATGACTGGTGTTTGTTGAATTTAAAGAAAAATGCAGAACGTGCAATATTAAACATTGATTATTCATTCTTATGAAACCTATTTTTTCTTCAGACTTCATTGGTAAATGTATGTATGATGTATGTAATATATAGAATGTCAGACACAAAATAAAAACGATATTAATATTTAATTTGTGTTTCAATATTCCATCTACCTATAATTCATATAACATTTTACATTGACATAATTTTTGATAGAGTTCCAACTTATAACATTTTGTTGTTAACAGCAACTTTTGAATTTGGAATGCTAGCGAAAAAAACTATTTTATGAAATACATTTGTTTTATTCACAATTTGAGGTGACGACTAGCTTCGATCACTGAAATTTCGCAGGTAACTTTATTTTTAAATTTCCCGCGTAACCATATGTCAATTTTAAATTTCCCGCTAAAGTAACTTCTCAAATTTCCCGCGCATATACTGCATTAAATGGATCTGAACCTTAGTACAATTAAAAGGTTAGTACACGGACGTGAATCTAGATTGCGCTGGGATTTTTGTACAGAGTGGAAGATCTATCCGTGTATATAATTTTTGCATCTGACGGTTACGTCGTCGTTGCTCCGAGGAAAATGGAACAAGGACACCTAACACAGAACTAGAAGTACTATATATTTCGGATAATAAACATTTCCTTGAGGAATTAGAAGAACCACAATATAAAGTCGTCATTGAACTGATAAATATAGGGAGCTCTCCACTACTAAACTGTCTTGTTAAGTAATAATTGTTAAAATCAGTAGATTAATAGTTTTCCTTGGTTTCCTATATCGTTGCACAGTTATACTGATCTTACATGGGAAAAAAGATATACAGGATATCCCCATAGGGCTAATAATATTTAAGCTCTAATATTTCTAATATCACAATCACTTCTTGGTTTAGCTAAAAATAATTTTTAAACGTCAGGTAGGCATTACATAAAATGTAACCTCTGTCATCCTGAGGACAATATTTTTATATCGAAACAATTGTCAATTTTTTTAGAATTTTTATGATTTTCTCATTATATAGTGGATTATTTAGAAACAGTTAGTTTCATTTATAACAGAAATATGAGTAGATTCCACAAAGTAAGGGATAATACAGTAAATTCAAGCTCTATAATAATTTCTCACATTTGTCTATACTCTTTAACTTCTATTCCTGAATATCTTCGTCAAGTGGTTCCGTCTGGTGGCAGATTATGACCAAGATATGGCAGGAGTAGAAACGTTTAATTCGATTTTATAGCTACAAGCGGAGCTTGGATGTTGACAGTACAGTTTTTTGAGATTAAAAATTGTAATTAGGAGGTGTTTTCTGCAGCAAATAACAGCTGAGTCAAAAACGGAGTGTTGCTCAAAAATTCCATAAAAAATCTAGACGCCAATTTAACTAACAAGTTATTATTTCCAACGATGATTCTGCCATCAAAATTTGACAATAATAACCAACCAATCCATTATAAAAGAATCTTATGATGTTCAGAAAAACGAGAAAATAATTCTGCTATTGACAAATAAGCGTCACTTGGCTGATGAGTATCCAAAGACCAAGTGCATTCACGACACATTGAATTATTTGAATTTGCCATGCCATTAGACGCAAAAGGGTTGAAGAATTCTCCCGTTCTCATAAATAAAATTGTATACAATAATATACTGTTTGATTTACTTGATATATGCTCTAACTTCAGAAGTATAGAGATAGTTAAATGCAAGAATAGTTAAATTCAAGACAACTCTTCACAGTCCATTTTTATGGAGTTTGATAAACTAAATGTAAATGTGATTTTATCCCTGCTGAAATTATACTTCCATGTTTTTGGCGAAAAAAATTTCCTATAAAAGGCTTTTAGCTCACCTTCTGAAGACGATAAGTTGGTTATCGAAACCCACGTCAAGTAGTGAAACATTATGTGTTTGTCAGTGTTCTGTATCCAATATTGCAAATTTACCTATCCAGAACTGTCTACTCAACTACCGGATTCAATCCATGACTGGGATTACTACCTATTCTCTGTTTTCAATTGGTGGTATCGCAGACACTTTTGAAAATGGTGCAGAATAGTCATAACACAACACAGCGAATACTGCTTTCAAATCATTAACTAAATATGTTATGGATATTTCAGGTAACTATGAATAAAGAGCATCACACGGATCAACCGACTAATCACAACCGGCAACCAAATGGAACGTTGGAGACATTACAATCTCAGTATGGCCCGAATAATGCGTTGGAATTAGCTAACAATCATCACGGTCATTTCAATCATGCATTTGAACCATCTAGTAAAGCTTCTAGCAGAAAAGTATCAACTGTATCAGCCCACATAGAAGAGTCATCAGTTAGGAAAAAAAGTCAGATGCATAAATCAAATTCAGGTAAGTAATGCTTTTTATTTCTTGTCTTTAGTCGGCACAACCTAAATGCCAATATTTAACTGTTTAATTTAGATTGCTTCATAGTCATTGATAGCATTCAACTTTCACAAACCTTAGAGTATTTTTGACAAAATTCAGTAATGCTGCAGCCTAAAAGGATATTTCACGTTGAAAAGGCTGCGTATTTTGAATATTTGTCAGGTTAGTTGTAGACACAGTCGTAAAATCTCTTCAGAGCCACTGGAAGCGCGAGCAGAGAAGTTATTTAATTTATCTGCCTTTCCAATTCTGTATTACTTCTTTTCCCCAGTTTTGCTACAACTTCTGACTTCCTTTTGTGATAAACTCTTTTAGTAATTCTATATCCATTCAATGTTTCTGTTTGCACTTTTGATGTAGATAAAAAATATTCTACAAAACATTTTTGTCCAAATTCACGAATCACGAATGTTAATCTGTCAGGAAATGAAATGTATCATTTCCATTTTACAATATGTATCGTCATCTGTTAGCTCCCGCAAAGATCTAATTTATAAAGATGACATGTCTGTATAGAAATACCTCAGAAAAGTTGTGTGACTCACATTATTTTAACTGGTAATTTGACTAGAATTTGACGTTGTATTTTCTTTGTCAATTAACGAAATAACCACTTATGTCCAATAAACTGCTTATTGTTTGAATCGTCAAACTCTTTGAATTAATTATGAATTTGATACATAGGGGATCAGTTGAAGATGACGAATCTAATTCAAAAAATTTATATTGACCAATAAAACTATAGTAATAAGTTTGCATTAGTACACAGTAAACTTTGTCATGTTTACTAAGTATTTTTCGAATTTATAAAATAAATCTTCATAGTAAGTATGATAAATTTGCTTTTTTTTTAAAAATGTCAATGCGTCGTCTTTCCCAGTAGTTCGTCAAAGATGACGCAAAAAACAGGTAGGGTAATTCTGATTTGATTTGTACATGAATTATGAAAATCTTTATTAAACACAAAAATCTAACAAAAATGAACATGGTAACTAAAAAATAAAAGTATTTTCCTAATATTGGCCCAAACTATTTTGAGTAATTTATTTACAAAAATCACATGTGTAATTTTTAGGACTCTCGGCTCCGCTACATTCTTTGTGTGCCCATTTACCACATATTGTGCACCGGTACCAAGGCTCATTTCCTACCCCGAACTCATCGCAACTCAGACACATACCCAGTTCAGAGGAACCAGGAAGGTCATCCATTTCGTTGTCATCGCAAATTTGGCTTTCATCTATCTCATCTGCGTCACTGCTATCACTATCGAACACTTTTTTCTCTACTCTCATTTTTTGTGTCTGATTATGTTTTTCGTTGAAACTGTTTTTTTGGTTTTAGATGTCCGATTATTTATCAACTTTTCTCTATTCTTCTCTTCTTTATCTTCTAGAATTTTTTTCATTGTGGTAAATGTTAGAATTTTATAATGTTGTTTTGAAGTCTTCTTATTTCTTTTATTTGTTGATGCATAGGATATGGTTGAAATACTGACATGTGCTTTAAGATATGATTTTAAACTTATTTGGTAATCATTTCTGGAAGTTGACGGTTGAAGGCTTCTATTTAAATCGGTTGTTGGTACCGGAAGCACATTCAAAGTGCTGACAGGTTTAATTTCAGCAGTTGGTGGGAGAGTGTTTAGCTCCTCTTCTTCAACTAAGTTGTTTAGTATGTTCACATGCTCCTTATCTTGGTCTTCCTCAAAATTACGTGATGCAGCAAAATCATCTTCGCAAAATTTTTCGTCATTGAATGGAAAAATTCCATTTGCCTGAGATCCGGAAACACCTTTTTCTATATTTGCCAATTGTTTATATAAAGAGTTAAATATTTCTGCTATATCATATTGACTTAGTTTGTATTGGTCAGAAACAGAGTTAATTTTAGATCTCATTAAAAGCTGGGCATGTCTGCTGAAAGCCATCTGTAAAGTATGTCTTCATTACTCCAACCGTTCTTGGTACAGTAGTACAATGCACCTGCTGGACCATTTTTTTCCAATAAAGTTGTCATCCTTTGTCTGGTGTGAACAAATAAGGGATGTATATATGATCCAACTGCTCTTACGAGTACAGCACAAATAATTGAAACATTTTTACCACGTTCTACTGATGCAATAACTCCAAACTGTTTTATACCTTTGGGTCCCAAACGTTTGGATGTTTCTTTTGGGACAATGGAAATTCCAGTTTCATCCACATTATACATCCTTTCTGGAGGAAAGTTGTTTTTGTCAATGACAGTTCTTAAGTTTAGAAAATATTGATTTACTTCTGTTTTGTTAAATGCTGTTATGCGATTTACGCTAGTTGATTCCGGTTTTCTTAAACTGATTCAATTGTTTCTCTTTAAAAAGTTCTTATACCAGTCATGGCCAGACATTTGATTGGTTCGATTAAAATTATGAATAATGTTATTGGCTCCTGCATACGTATAAACCAGTCAACACAATTCTTCTTTGGTTATTCCAAAAAATAATTTAGCCATGGTTTGTACGTATTGCCCCATTTCATTTTCTTGCTGTGGTGCAAAAATGGGTGCTCTGCCCAATGAAATTGATTTTTGTTGTCTCACGTTATTTCTAATGTTTAAGTGACGTCTTAAAGTGGCCTCTGGAATTTCATAGTGTCTTGCACGTATTTTCCTATTTTCTATTATAACCTTGTTTACAGCCGTGGCAATACGATCTGAATGTATTTCTCTATTTGTTTTTCTTGTAAATTACCCCATCTAAAAAAATACAAAGTTGTAGATAACAAGTTCATTATTATCTAGGGTAAGATGACGCACGCCATCTTTGTCTTAAGTCAGTGCGTCATCTTAGCCTATTTGAGGTGAGTTTAAAACATGTTCGATTCACAAATATTTACGCATGCAATATATTAACAATATATACTACTAAAAATACTCACAAATGAAATATACTTTGCATGCGTATTCATTAGAATTAGATTTGAAAACAATTTAGGTATGTTACCTTCTTTGCAACTGCTCACTGGAATTACATCAATTCACATGTATTTACACTTTAGCTTCTCGTCTGCTCATACTACGCTGCAAGCAAGACCGTTTATCTAACACCCCATATAGCACTAGATATTCAATGGACGTACTAAAAATATTCGTTTTCGGATATTGTATTATTCTATAGACCCACTTTAAATATTTATATTCTTTCTCGAATATTCTATGGACCATGAAATGCGAAATTTTTTTAATATTCTATGAATATTCTATAAATATTTCCAAGGAATATTCTGAGGATATCTGTTGAATGTATATAGCAAGATAATCCAGAATATTCATAGAACATTCCATTAGGCATATTCTACAAATATCCAAGTAATATTAGGAATATTATAAGGATATATGTGGAACGTATATAGCAAAATTTCAAATATTTGTAGAATATCCCAATATGGATGATACCTGTTGAGCGGGTGACACTGAATCATAGTACACCTCCCTTTTCATCTTTAGTTTCAAAGATAATTGATTGAAATTTGGGAGATCCTGTATACTTAATGAACGACAGTATTGTACTTATCAATTCTTTTCCAACTTGTTGTTCCACCGGGAGTGACACCAACTTTCGTTCAATATCGCCAATTATTTTATCTATAAGCTCCATTAGTGTGAGAGAGAATAGAATTACCCGCCAGGGAAAACTTCTATCTCGTACTTATCGAGATTATGGGAAAATTAGTTGGCGATATCTCTCCGTAGTCTTTGGAGATATCACCATCAAACCTGGTGTGCTTGGATTCTTTAGAATCATCACTAACCGACCATGTTATAATATACAGAGTGTTCCATTTGAAAATCGGAAGTTGGTATCACTCCCTGTGGAAGCGGAAAATAATAATTGATATGTACATAAGTGTCCTTCAGTAAGCAAACGGGATGTCCCAAATTTAAATAAATATTCTCTGAAACTAAAGGAGAAAAGGGGAAGTACCATGATCCAGTGTTCACTGGTATATATGTTACGAATATCTAGGGAATCTTACAAAATTTCGAATTGTATATATAGGAAAAAATATTTTTAATTGAAAAAATTAAAGCACGAGAAACGAGTTCAGCTTAATTAATTCATACATAAATATAAAATGTACCTCATAACGTAACTGAAACTAACATAATTTTCAAATCCGAGATTACAAATTTCACTGACTTCCTCCATTCTCAAATTTTTGAAACCGATTTCAACCTTACATTTGGCTAAGAAAATTCCTGTTTTCATTTCAACTTCTTTGTTTGCTATGTTCTTGTCCAACTTTTAGACGGCATCTGAAACAATAAAATAATTATATTTTTTGTTAATAAGCAATTTCTATTCTACTGTGATTTTTGTGTATGTATGTATAACAATCAAAATATAATCCCAAAAACTGAAACTTAAAAGATGAAGTTAAACATCAAACATGTAACTAAAAAAATAAGTCTTGTAGGAGACAAGTAAAAATCAAAATATTCCAAACAAAATAGTGATTAGAAATTATTTGTTTCTTATACATGATATATTAAATTAATTTACATGTACATTCCAAAAAATAACATGATTATACCTACTACTGGTTCACAGAGCTTTATTTTTCCAAAGCATTTTTCCCTTTTTATCCATGCATACTGTAGCCCTCCATTAAATATTCTGTCAGGATTTTTTGCAAGAATCTTTTAATATATTGTTGCAAATAAGAACCTTCCAATCTGACCAGAGGTACAACCTAAAATTGTATTAATTTGGAAGTTAATCTCATAAGTTTTAAAAATTGAACAATTAAAGTTTATAAACAAAGTTATAACAAACGAACAAAAATATAAGACCACTTTCATCTGTGTGAACAGTATACATATATGCCTGAAACTAGACAATTGACCAGCAATAACTCTTATTTACAAATGTCAGAACTAATTAAACTTTGAATGATCAGATTACCAGTACTGTAGAGCTTTCTAGTTAATCCCAATTAATATAAGAATAGAGGTAACTATAGGCAATTTGATTAAGGAACTCATAGCATACATCTCGGTAATATCATTACATGAAACTACCTGAGGAAATAAAATTTATGAAATCAACAATTATTTTAATATTTTCATGCACTGAAATATAAAAAGTAATACATACATACTCCAATATTTAGAGGCAGTTTCATGTTGATTTGAATAAAATATTGAATGTTCAACTTACAAAAAATTCATAGGATTCTTTGTTCAGCAAAGTTGACTCAACTTCTTCAAACTTTGCCTCATCATTTATTGGAGGTTTTAGCAGCAAATCAATAATTTTCTAAAAAATGCAATGATAAATCAACAGAAATTAAAAAAAATATAATAAAACGTACCTGTTTTGATGGGTGAGGTCGTATGTATTAGTTCCTCCCGTAGTATAGAATACACCGTAGAAACATATTTAAACAACTTCACAGTGGCAAAAAATTGACTAACTAATTAATCATACTACTACTATTTCACCAATAACCATAACCTGTGTGTGGTCTCTGATAACTTATATAAGATGGTCGAACCGCCATTTTTCACTGGTCGTTTCCGTCAACTGTCAACTGCAACTACTGACCAGAGATAAGTACTGACGCTTGCCCATGGAACAGAAAGAGCGTTTGAACAAAAATCCAATAATCATAGAATATTCTTAGAACTATTTGATTCGAATATTCTAAAAAGAATAATCTGAGGATATTCCAACTGGACTTACATTGAATATTCGATTTTGGTGTACCCACAGATATTCTAGACATCCCCAGAATAACCCTATAATATTTGGATATATATCTTCCAAATCGAAGACTGTTAGAACATCCCATGGATATCTGGTGCTATCTAGGACTTGGCGGTAAGAGATGGGTATGGGATGAGGGCGGGAAATTTGAATTAAGAAGTGTATAGTGTTACAATAACCAAAAAGTAGAGGTGCCATATTCAACTGATCTCCCCTAACACATTATATAATATTAGGCATTTGAGGATAATTCTGATTAAATAAGTCTACCACTTCAACTTGACTTCGGCAAGCATCCCCATAACTGATTATCAACATTTTTATTCGGTCGGAGTACCTACTCCCACCTGGATATTCTATTCTTTTTTCTGCAAGAAACGAGTTTTCAGTTAGAAATTCACTATTCCAATGTTAAATACCAACTCACAAATATCATTATTATTTACCGATTTTCTTCGATAATTTGGGGGTACTAGAAATTTTTAACTATTCTTGACAAGTAAGTTTATGAAGTAAAATAAACAAATCTATCAGTTTTTATTTATTTCAAGAATTTTACCAAATAGTGTTTACTTAGGAATTTGACGAATCTGTATCTAGCCAAATTAAAAATTACCAATATTAAAAGAGTAATAAATTATTGAATATACCCTGTATTATACACAGTTTTATAGTTTTTGCAATTCTTTTATTAGAGAGCTTTCAAAGTTTTATGGAATAACTTTGAAAATAACAGAAAATACGGACTATTATAGACATGTGAATCAATTGAATTAAATTTATGTCTGAACACCACACAATTGAATCCAAAAGCATAGTAGTTATTTCTCTTTCCCACACAAACCTTGTGTCTATTATCACCGTTGTTTTAGATGTGGTTCATAATACATTTGAAATTTTGGACTTTGCTCACTAGCTTAGAAGTAAAATTGTATGTCATGAATTGAGTAGTTTGGGACGAAATTTGAATTACATTGTTGTATACAGACCTTAGACTAGAGAAAGAGATGACGCGTAACATTAGATGGTGCTAAACTGTCGTAGACACCAATGCCCGTTAAGTGTTTTTCTTTGCGATTTTTGTATTAAAGAACATTTGTTAATTTGGCAGTAAAGATGGTTTATTGTGTTGAATACAACTGTAAAAGTCGAAGTGAGAAAAAATAACCAGATGTTACGTTTCACAGGTAAATAGAAAAACCCTTTATTTATTCACAAACTGTTAACTTGTATAATTTCATAAGGTAATAATGGTCATTCTAATTCTTCCTAGCCTATTCATTTAGCCTTACTTGATTTGAAATTATATTCAATTCAGGTTAGCCTTTTATCTTATCTTATTGTCAGTATCGGAATATCTTCGTGTGGGATACAGTTCATAGATATATAAACAGAACAGATATGATTGTTTATAAAATGTTGAAGGGCAATACGTAGTCACATTCTAATCGCTGTTGGAAGAAACGTATCATTCTAATTCGTAATGATATCATATGCACCATATTTTTCAATTCCATAGTAATATATTTTCAATAGAAGTTTTAATTGGAAAAGTGTATTCAAGAAAATGATTAAATATCTTATGACGAACTACTTTTATGAAATTACTATAGATCTAATGCAATATGATTACAAGAAAAGCTTTAATTAGTGGTGGTCGACGCCAAAATAACGCTCGATTACCTCAACAAGAGTGTGAGAGTAATTAAGCACGCCGGAATCCAGTGGGAACACCGAAGACAAACAAAGTCAATTATCCAGTGCCACATTTGTCAACTCTGGGGCCATGCAACGTCAAGCTGCGGCAGGGCACCCAGATGTTTGAAATGCGCCGGACAACACTTAACTCCAGAATGCGTAACGGACCGAGCACTATCTGCAAAATGTGCAAATTGTAAGGGTGACCACCCGGCAAACGCGGAGGTCTGCCCCGAATATCTAAAAAGGTAAGTATGGGTCGACGAGAGAACAAATCTTCAAACTAAACCCACACCTACAAAATAAATTCCCGCACCCCTCCCAAAAACAACCCCTGGCAAAAAAGCCAATGATGCAGATTTTCCTAGCCTTCCCTCCAAACATACCCCAAGTACAACTCCCCAAAACTCTACCTCTTCACCAGCTAAGATTAACCCTCAAAGAACATCATCAAACCCAAATAACAACGAACTAAGCAAATTTACAGAAGTAAATAACCTATTTAAGGAGTTACAAACACTGGTCAATCTAGATGAGGTGTTCAGAGCCGTTTCGGACCTTATACAACAGATGAAACCAGCTACTAATAAAATTGACAAATTTACCATCTACAATAACATTGTGGCTAATATAGACAACTATGATATCTAGACAGGTAGGCGGAAAACTGGCTTACAGAAACGATACAATCTCAAAATAATTTTTTGTAATGTACATGGTGTACTAAATTCGACGCTTTCTTGACATTCATAAACCAGACATTTTTTTCCTAATCGAGACGTTCCTTGAACCTAACAAAAAAATTAACTTCAGAAATCCCGAATATCGTCAATTCAGACAGGACCGCCCCGACGATGTCAGAGGGGGTAATATTGCATTAATAATAAAAAAGGCATAAATTTCAAACTCCTGCAACAACATAATTCTTCAACTAAGCATATCCTTATTCTTTTTGATGACAAACTCAAAATTGTTGGTACATATAGCCCTCGTGGAAACAAACTTAAGAAGGAAGATTTCTTTAATATTGTAAACATACATAACAAGGTATTAATTCTAGGAGATCTCAACTGCAAACACCCGCAGTGGGATCGCTACACTAAATACCCCAACACTAACGGAAGTAATCTGCGGAAATTCTGCGATCATTCGGATTGCAACATTTTTCACACAAAAACTACTACACAATTTCCGTACTCAAACCATTCCCCCAGCATCCTAGACATAGCCATAGGTAAAAATATAGAGAATCTCACAAAAATGAATAACCAAACAGATTTCAACTCCGATCATGATCCCGTCCTAATAAACCTCAAAATATTCCATTACACACAAATACAACAAAATACACATTACGATTACAACACCACTAGCTGGGTAAAATTCAGACAAATTATAAATAAAAACTTGAAAATCACATTAGTGTTTTTAAATGAAACTCAAGGTCTCTAGTTAATTCCACAATATAATACAAGTTATTGAAAATTCTAAAAAATTGACAATTGACACTAATATGAGCATATTCCACGAAGTAAGGGTCGAGACAGTCAATTTCATTGAAAATCACAGATAACATAGAACACAATAGTCAACTTATTAACCCATAAATAATCTACAAAATATAATAACAGAAGCCAACAACTTTGAAAAAGGAAAATTCAAAATAATTTACCCCACAATATTATAAAGTTAATAAAAGAAACAAATAAAATAAGAAAAATATGGCAAACAACAAGATACCAGGAAGATCATCGATTACTAAGAACAATTCAAAACCAAATCAACCATTCAATAATCGAATACAAAATTAACGATTGGGCAAACTTCCTAAATAACCTAAAACCGGGAAAATTGCCAGACGGTTTCGAAAACCAAACAGAGATAATAAAAAAACCATTTTCAACGATGAGACGATAACGAACATGACGGAGATCGCAGAAAAATTCGGGGAGTACTTCCAAAACAATTTCATAAATAATACACCTCATACAGTTCATCAACACTTACACTCATTAAACACATTAATTACAAAACATTTTGCAACATACACAGAAATTCATAACACAATACATAAATTAAAAAACAAAACACCCCCCGGCTTAGACGGAATTCACAACACACGAATAAAGAATATTCCGAAAAAAGCTGTTGTCCAGTTAACATATATAACGAATTACATAATTAAAACTGGACATTATCCTGATATGCTCAAGATTTCCAACATCATACCGATCGTCGAAGCTAACAAACAAGCCAGTTATGTGGATAGCTATACACCAATTTCCCCGTTAAATAACATCGCAAAGGTGATAGACAGAATAATACTAAAAAGATTACAAATATTTGTAAATAAAAATCCGTTAGGTGATTTGTGATAGTGGAATATAGTATGTAGTGTATTATATAGATACTTGTGCCTGTAAGTTAATACCTCATATTTCTAAATTCTTGTTTGTACTACCACTTGTGTACTAAACGTAGTTATAGTTCTCTAGTCTAATATGTGATCTATTAGTTTTTGACAGCTTGTCAATTTTGATGTTTTACTTTCACTTCAATGAATAAAAAGCAGTGTTACTAGAACTTATTTCGATATCTATTTTATATCCGCTCGGATCGGTACATGTTACATGGTGTCAGGTGTAAAAAAACTTGATGGCAGAACTCTGGAAAAACGTCCTAGAAAAGCTCGATTGAAAATGAAAAGTGTTTGTGCGTAGCAAGCAAATTGGTATCTGCTGGATTAGTACCATTCATTGCATATAAATACACTCTAGTTCTTGTGAGATAGTTCCAAACTCTAGTATTATATTCGTGAGAATAACTAGTAAGTACACTTTTCATAATAAAGCAAAAAGCTGACGTAACTGTAAAAATTCTTGACATTTTTTTTTTGCTCACAACCGCTGTCGAGTTTTCAAAAAGTAAATTGGGCGAGATTTAACAGTATCCAGTAGCAATGGAATCATACTTTAAACCTCCAGATACTTTGTCAATTGAAGGAAGCTTAGCTGATAACTGGCAGAAGTTTGAACAAAAATTTCATAATTTTTTGACTGCTACAGGCTTGAGTAATGGAAATGATGAAAAGAAAATTGCAATTTTATCGAACCTAGTAGGTGATGATGGGCTTGATCTTTATAACTCGTTTGATCCCATACCGGTAAACCAACAAACGCTTGACAATGTCTTAAAGAAGTTTAAAGACCACTGTGAACCCAAGAAAAATGTTATATATGAGAGATTCTTATTTAACAGCATTACTCAGCAAGAAGGACAAAGTTTTGATAGCTTTTTGACAGAATTAAGAACAGCCGGAAAAACAACTAATTATGGTAATTTATTAGAGGAGTTCATAAGAGATAGGATAGTAATGGGCATCTATAACCAAAGCACAAGAGAAGAATTGTTAAGAAAATCCGATTTAAAGTTGTCGCAAGCAATAGACATCTGTAGAACTAGAGAAGTTAGTCAAAAACAGTTGAATGTTTTGCAGAATGAAGCCAGTGTGAGTTCTGTAAAATCTAAGCAGTTTTCAAAAGAAAAAAGAGAAGGGAAATGTGAGTTTTGTGGCTATGTACATCGAGAGAAAAATGTGTGCCCTGCTTGGAATAAAACTTGTGCCAAGTGCCAGGGTCGCAATCATTTTGCTAGTGTGTGCAAAAAAGTACAAAATACTAACCAGAATGAGAAGAAATGGGAGAGAAAGAAAGATGATAGAAGATCGGGTAAGAAAAAAGTGCATAATGTGCAAACAGAAAATTACAGCGATAGTGAATCAGAAAACATTGATTGTGAGAGCAGTTCTGATGAGTTGTATGTCCAGTCAATAAGAAAAGTTGATACTGTAAATAATGCGGAGAAGGCAATGTCATGGTTGCAGGCAATTGATGTTGAGGGACATAAAGTAACATTCAAGTTAGATACTGGATGTGAAGTAAGCATTTTAACGTTGAACATTGTTAGAAAACTAAAGTTACTTGACAAAATGCAAAAAACTAAAGTCAAACTAGCTCCTTATGGCAATTCTGATTATGTATTCACTCCATTAGGAGAAATCACATTAAAATGTCAAGTTAACAACATTGTTAAAAACATATTTTTTACAGTTTGTGATAATGATGAATTGCCATTACTGAGTTGTGTTGATTGCGTTGATCTAAACTTGGTTAGAAGAGTAGACGCAATATTTGCAGAGTCTTGTCAGTTTACGTCACTTGATAACGTTGTTAAAAGATATCCTGTCGTTTTTGGGGGTCTTGGTTCTTTTCCTAGAGAACATCATATAGCGTTGAAAGAAGGTGCAATTCCTGTAGTTCAACCACTCAGACGGATTCCAATTGCTCTGCATGACCGTCTAAAACTTAAGCTTCATGACCTTGAAAAACAAGGAATCATAAGAAAAATTGATAAACCGACTGAATGGTTGAACCCACTAGTTATAGTTGAAAAGAAAAACAAAGATTTACGCTTATGCCTTGATCCAAAATTCTTGAATTTGGCAATAAAACGAGAAAGGTTTTTAATACCTACAGCAGAAGAAATAGCTGTTAAATTTAACAATAAAGAATATTTCACAGTCTTGGACATGAAAGACGGTGACTTTCAAATTTGTATTGATGAACAGAGTCAAGAATATTGTGTCTCTGGAACACCCTTTGGAAGGTATGCGTTTTGTCGTTTACCTTTCGGAATTTGTTCAGCTCCTGAGGTCTTTCAAAAACAAAACTATGAAATATTCGGTGATATTGAAGGCGTAGGCCTGTATTTCGATGACCTAATTATAACAGGCATTAATGAAACTGAACATGATAATAATTTACGATTGGTTTTGGAAAGAGCACAAAAATATAATATTAGATTCAACAAAGATAAAATTCAATTTAAATCTAAATGTGTTAAGTTTATGGGTCAAATTTACTCAAAGGAAGGAGTCAAACTGAATAAAAATTATGTCAAACCAATTCTAGAAATGCCAAAACCAAAAGACAAAACTGGGTTACTAAGAATATTAGGTATGGCTAAATATTTAGGCAAATTTTTACCTAATGTCTCAAAAATAACAGCCCCATTGAGAAACTTGACCAGAAATGATGTTGATTGGAATTGGACTGAATCGCACGATGAATCTCTAACAAAGCTAAAAAACATGTTAACTAATGCCCCAATTCTGTCATTTTTTGATTCATCAAAAACTATAGAAATAGACACCGATGCATCTAATGATGGTCTAGGTGCGTGTCTGTCTCAAGAAGGTCACCCGATAGCTTTTGCGTCTAGGAGCTTAACTCCCTGTGAGCAAAAGTATGCACAAATAGAGAAAGAGATGCTAGCAATTGTGTTTGCCACACAAAAGTTTCATTATTTTATTTATGGCTTTGATGTAAAAATTAACTCAGATCACAAACCATTGGAAACAATCATGAAAAAAGATCTAGCATCTATTTCATGTCGCTTGCAACGGATGAGACTCCGTTTACTAAATTATAACATAACAGTCAATTACAAACCTGGCAAATTTCTCTATGTGGCTGATACTCTTTCGAGAGCCTTCTTGCCAGAAACTGGGTTAAAATCTGATCAAGAATTTAATTTTGCAGTACACTCCATGTCAAAGAATTTGGCCATGTCTGAGGAGAGAAAAGAACAGTTTAGGCAAGAAATCTTGAAAGATGAGGTTCTTAAACTAGTCATTAACTTTCATAAAAAAGGCTGGCCCAATAATAAGAATGAAGTTCCTGTTTCTGTAAGGCATTACTATAAAATCAAAGATAACCTAAGCTATGTTGATAAATTGTTGTTTTTTGGTGAGAAAATTGTTGTTCCATCTTCTGTAAAAAGTGATATGCTTAAATTATTGCACGAGGGTCATGTTGGCATTGAAAAATGCAAGAATCGTGCGAGACAAATATTTTATTGGCCAGAGTTATCTGTTGATATTGAAGCCTATGTTAAAAAATGTCATATTTGTGAAACTTTTGCTAAAAAACAGCAGAAAGAGTCGCTATTACCTCACAAACTACCTAAACGTCCATGGGAAAGAGTGGGGTTAGATATTTTTTCATATGCTAATAAA
The DNA here is from genome assembly GCA_963921935.1 of Galeruca laticollis. Classification (NCBI taxonomy): domain Eukaryota; kingdom Metazoa; phylum Arthropoda; class Insecta; order Coleoptera; family Chrysomelidae; genus Galeruca; species Galeruca laticollis. The sequence continues at coordinate 30,933,659 of OY998183.1, read as the reverse complement.
AGTTTCCTTATTGTATTTGACTCCTACTCTAATTGGCTGGAAATGCCTCAAATCAAAGACAAATCTGCAAAATCAGTTATTTTGACTTTAAAATCTGTTTTCTCTGTACACGGATCACCTGATAAAGTAACTGCTGACAATGTACCATTTAATAGCCTAGAATTTAAGACGTTTGCAAAGAACTGGAATTTTGAAATTAGTCTGCGAAGCCCTTATTACGCACAATCTAATGGACTGGCAGAAAAAGGAGTAGATATAGGTAAGAAAATTCTAAAAAAATGTTTGAAAGAAAATTCTGACATACATACCGCTTTATTGCAATATAGAAATTCACCGCTAAAGTTTATTGGTTACTCCCCTGCACAGTTATTAATGAATAGGATTTGTAAGACAAAAGTATCGATAAATTCCAGTTTGTTGCAACCAAAACTCTGTGAAGACGTTTCTGAGAAATTGTTACATAGACAGAATATATACAAGTTTCACTATGATAAGAATAGTAAAGATCTAAAACCTTTGGACCCTAAAGCCAATGTAACAATTTTTGACCATGTAAAGAATAAGTGGGAGCCTGCACAAATTGTTTCTAAGCACAGCTCTCCTAGGTCTTACATCGTAAAAGATTCTTTTGGCAATCTGGTCAGGCGCAATCGAATTGACCTTAAAGAATCATTAAATGATTATGTTCCTAAAACTAAAGAGCCTGACTTAGATTATAGTCATATCGAACCTTCAGCTCAGCCTGCCGTGTTGCTTGAAAATAAAAGCCCTTCACCGGAAGCTTCACCAAAATCTTCATTATCCAGTCCAAGAGTTTAAGATCCTGGTGTTAAAACTAGATCTGGTCGGGTAATAAAAAAACCGGAAAAACTTAACTTATAGGAGGGGATGTATTATATAGATACTTGTGCCTGTAAGTTAATACCTCATATTTCTAAATTCTTGTTTGTACTACCACTTGTGTACTAAACGTAGTTATAGTTCTCTAGTCTAATATGTGATCTATTAGTTTTTGACAGCTTGTCAATTTTGATGTTTTACTTTCACTTCAATGAATAAAAAGCAGTGTTACTAGAACTTATTTCGATATCTATTTTATATCCGCTCGGATCGGTACATGTTACATGTAGTATAGTACATATACAAAATTATGTAATGTTATTTTAATTTTAACATGTTTCGTTTTTTATTATAAATTAATTTGAGTTGTTAATTATATTTTCATTATGTGATCGTTCTTCATTAATAAAATATGATCAACATGCTGTTTTACTTATGTAATTTAATTAGTAATAACTAAAACCCAGTTTTCAATATGTGTAATTTTCTGTTTCCTAATTCACTATCACTATTACTACTAACATTTAAAATGCACAAAGAAACCGCAAAACAAATTCAAGGCGCCCTCACCGGTTTAAAAACATTTAAAAGTTTGAATGAATAGCAGCATGGTTTCAGAGGCAGACATAGTACTGTGGCTCAAATCATTCGAGTGATAGACTACATCCGTGAGATATTCCGACAGAAACAGAAATCGATCATGGTCACAATAGATGTCCAGAAAGCTTTTGATTTCGTATGGCTCGAGGGGCAGATCTATAAACTAATTAAATTAAAATTTCCGGATTATCTAACAGAAATTATGAATTCATATTTGACTAATAGAAAATTTTACTCGAAAATTTTTGGTTACGTGGCAGGTCCATATAACATAAGGGCTGGAGTACCACAAGGCTCTGTTCTATCACCTTTGTTATACTCCCTATTTGTCCATGATTTCCCAACATCCCCTAAATTACTAACGGCAATGTACGCTGACGATATTTGTTTTGTAGCAACAGCAAAGAATCTAGAACAAGCTCCTAATACTGTACAAACACATATAAACACCAAAATTACACCTTTATCAAAGAACACAAACTAGCTATCAACCTATCCAAAACAGAGTATTTATTACTCAGGAGAATAGCTAGGAAAGCCGATCCATTGTAATCTCAGTTTTGCGTAAATGGGTATTACATTGCCCCAAACAATACCCTAAAATACTCAGGGTACACAATGCAAGGAAATACTTCGGCAAATGCGCACATTTCACAGCAAATACAAAAGGCTAAGATTGCAATGTGTCGATTATATCCACTTATATGTGAACACAGTAATCTCATAAGTCAAAACCAAATTTTAATATACAAACAAATCATAAGACCCATACTCACTTACGCTGCACCTATTGTATACTACACGGGAACCAAACACCATTTTCACTCCCTGCAGGTGATACAGAACAAGTGTCTCAGAATGGCTTAAATCATAATATGTGTTCTAAATTAACCCTTTTACTTTGGGTTAATTAGAGGGAATGTAGTTTCTTTGTTGTTATACGATGTACTCGAAGGACCAAATGGATATTTTTCACTTTAGGTATGATGTAAATGATGTACTGTACGATGCAATGAAACACTTATGTCACTTTAGATTTTATATTGTCATGAAATTATAAGTTTTTGTTTGCGTCGACAATTAAGAATTCACTTGATATTCACGCGATGAATGCTATGTCGTTTTATGAAATAACTAAACCTTAAATACACATGTTTGTTCCCGCTATGTAAACGCCGGGTGCTCTTCTAAACTCAGTACCTGTGTGTATCACGTTCAAGGATGAAAAGAGAGGAAAGTGTGTCTGGGAAGTGAAGTGAGAATGAGGTTATTTTAGTACTTATACGTAGTGTGACGTAGGTGCGAGGAACGAACAAAATAGTAGAAACTAGCCAATGGGATAAAAGTATTTTAAAATGTAACGTTCGAACAACAAGTGAATTTGCCAGTTGGAGATATGTTTTTTTTGGGGTTTTCAACGGTTTCGTAGATACAGATAACAGAGTTTGGAAGAGAGTTTTTATGAAGCGATAAGATGTCGGGGACTTTGATATGTTCAGTAGAATTGCAGAAAACGATATTTATCTGTTTTCCTTAGGTGTTAGTAAATTTAAATGACTTTTTTAGTGAAGTAAAGAAATATTAACTGTTGAAAATAAGGATATATTTAGTTATCTGTTTTGAGCATAATATTCGAACAGTAGTATACAGGGGAAGTTGAAATTAAATCACGGGAGAATTTGGTAATTAAAAACCCAAATCCGAACATATTGGGGGCGCGGGAAGAATGGAAGAGAGGTGAGAGATGGCTGCTCTCAGACATCGAATGCTGATGTTAGTGAAAGGGTATGGAGCGTGAGTGTGTATACAGTGTTGATGCAGGATTGTGAATGAAAGTGAATAATTGTGAGAGTAACTATGTAAATAGGTGTATAGGGGTTGTAAAGTAACCTAATGTCGGTGTCAGAGTGTTGTAAGGACTCTAATGTCATGAATGTAACGAATGAATGAGATTTGAGGTTAGAGTGTTGTAAGGACTCTACCGTCATGAGTGAATGAATGAATAAGATTTGAGGTTAGAGTGTTGTAAGGACTCTAACGTCATGAATGTAACGAATGAATAAGATTTGAGGTTAGAGTGTTGTAAGGACTCTAACGTCATGAGTGTAATGAATGAATAAGAGTTGAGGTTAGAGTGTTGTAAGGACTCTAACGTCATGTATGTAACGAATGAATAAGATTTGAGGTTAGAGTATTGTAAGGACTCTAACGTCATGAATGTAACGAATGAATAAGAGTTGAGGTTAGAGTGTTGTAAGGACTCTAACGTAATGAATGTAACGAATGAATAAGATTTGAGGTTAGAGTGTTGTAAGGACTCTAACGTCATGAGTGTAATGAATGATAAGAGTTGAGGTTAGAGTGTTGTAAGGACTCTAACGTCATGTATGTAACGAATGAATAAGATTTGAGGTTAGAGTGTTGTAAGGACTCTAACGTCATGAGTGTAATGAATGAATAAGAGTTGAGGTTAGAGTGTTGTGAGGACTCTAACGTCATGAATCTAACGAATGAATAAGAGTTAAGGTCAGAGTGTTGTAAGGACTCTAACGTCATGTATGTAACGAATGAATAAGATTTGAGGTTAGAGTGTTGTAAGGACTCTAACGTCATGAATGTAACGATGTAACGAATGAATAAGAGTTGAGGTTAGAGTGTTGTGAGGACTATAACGTCATGAATGTAACGAATTAATAAGAGTTAAGGTTAGAGTGTTGTAAGGACTCTAACGTCATGAATGTAACGAATGAATAAGAGTTTAAGTTAGAGTGTTGTAAGGACTCTAACGCCATGAATGTAACGAATGAATAAGATTTGAGGTTAGAGTGTTGTAAGGACTCTAACGTCATGAGTGTAATGAATGAATAAGAGTTGAGGTTAGAGTGTTGTAAGGACTCTAACGTCATGAATGTAACGAATGAATAAGAGTTGAGGTTAGAGTGTTGTAAAGACTCTAACGTCATGAATGTAACGAATGAACAAGAGGCCTAGATGTATGCTAGTTCTTGTTTGGTAAGGGCACGAATGTAAGCAATATACTCTAGAAATGGACTAGAGTTGTAAACGATAAGAATGTAAGCAATATACTCTAGAAATGGACTAGAGTTGTAAACGATAAGAAGATAAGCAATATACTCTAGAAATGGACTAGAGTTGTAAACGATAAGAGTGTAAGCAATATACTCTAGAAATGGACTAGAGTTGTAAACGATAAGAAGATAATAATAATACCTTTGTCCAGGTATTCACATAAAAGAATAATACCTTTGTCCAGGTATTCACATAAAAGAATAATACCTTTGTCCAGGTATTCACATGAAAGAATAATACCTTTGTCCAGATATTCACATAAAAGAATAATACCTTTGTCCAGGTATTCACAGAAAAGACTAAGTAAATGAAGTAAAGAACGAGAATGTTTACGTCGATTCTAGTTCGACAAGTGTGGTACCAGTTTGTTTTACGAGTAACGGTCCAGGAACCTCGGACTTCCCAGTGTTTAATGAGACAATGAGAGCAAAGAAAGCGGACGTTTACGTCGATTCTTGTTCGACAAGTGTGGTACCAGTTTGTCTTACGAGTAACGGTCCAGGAACCTCGGACATATATAAACAAAAAGGGGGGCCAAGTGGTGAAGGGGTGTGAAATTCCATGAGAGAGCATGGAAAGCTCATGTGGTTGTTTTTCCGGGTTTTTATTGTATCAGACTGAATGGTGCTGGGTAAGAAAGGGAACGTTTTTCTTCGGAGAACGTGAAAACTTTAATGTAGCTTGCGCTACTCCCTTTCTAAGAGGAGGAATGACTTGTATAGTGAGGGTGATTGTAAGAGAGTATGCTCATGAGACTTGAGCAAGTACGAATGCGTGCAACAACAAGTGAGTAAGAGTAAGTATGAATGAATGTGAATGCAAATGTAAATACGAGTATGTACGAATAAGTGTAAAAGTATTATGATTGTGAGCTTTGAGTGCCAATATGAGTATGAGTATAAGTATGATTAAGGTGCAATTGTATGCTAGTGCAAGTAATAATGTAAGTGTGAGTTAGCATAAAAGTAAATGTAAGGTAGTGACCACGAGTGTTTAAGTATGATGAGAGAGTTTTTTCTAACTCTTTTGAGATTATTTTTGTATATGTTTTTATGATTATAGATGTTTGTGTTAAGGGGACCCGACTCTTTTGCGGGTAAGAATGAGTTTTTACAATGTTTTAATTAATGTAAAGGAGAGTTGTTTCTGTTCTCGTCAAGAAAATGAGGGTAAGATATGTATATAATGTTTTTGTCAAGTCGTTTTAAAATTCGAAGTGTCGTCAATGTAATTTTTTAAGTGATATATGAGTAAGGGGGATGCCGTTTTCTTCTAAACGTCACCCAAGTGTTTATATTATCCAAGTATCATCTTCTTCAACCATGCATCTTCTTCAACCATGCATCTTCTTCAACCATGCATCTTCTTTTTCAACCAAGTATCTTCATCTTTTTCAACCAAGTATCTTCATCTTTTCAACAAAGTATCATCTTCTTTTCAACAATGTATCTTCTTCTTCAACCAAGTATCTTCATCTTTCCAACCAAGTATCTTCATCTTTTCAACCAAGTATCTTCTTCTTCATTTCAATACCTTTATCCAGGTATTCACATAAGAGTAATGTTCATGTCAAAGTGTCTAAGCTTTTTTTTAATCGTCCATGGTTTTAAATGTTAAAGTATTTGTTTCTCAATGTTTAAGTATAAGTTTAAGTTTTTCACAAAGTTTTTTGTTTTTCTTAAGTGTCTAGTATATAAGTATCACTGTCCTCTTCCAGAGGACTAAAGGATTGTTTTCTTGACGGGAAAGAGTTTAAGTAATGAGAGAGTGCTATCCTGCACCGAAAGAGCGTTGAGTATGAAAGTGAATCGTTTATTCCAGTGTAAGTGTTGGTTTGAAAATTATTTATTTATGAGTTAAGAGTGTTTTGTGAATTAAGAATGTTTTTGAGGGTAAGTTGTGATTTGAAAGTGGTGTGGTCACACCAAAGAATGAGTATAATGAGTATGAGAGAGGTTATCCGTAAGGTCTTGTGAATGAGTCTTGTCCAGAACAGTACGTTTCTTGACGATCATATTCTGGAGATTTGCATTGATGGTGAATGGTTAGGGTTTGGGATCTTGGGTTAACAAGTTTTCCAAGACTGTACATTTTTTTTTCAAGAAATCAAAAAAAAGTATCACTAGCAATTAAATTTTGATCAGTCTCATTTTCTTCAAGAGATTTTTTTTGTATTATAATGTAACTTTGTTTTTAATATGTGAACGATTAGTGCATCAAATACTCTTCCTCATTGATATTTAAATTTAACAATGACTTTACGACAGATCTAGTTTCGGACGTGAATGTTCTTAATTGTTGGGCAGTACATTTTGAAATGATATTACAGGCTGTCAAACGGTTGAAATGGGCAGTAACAATCTGCCGTGAATTATTATATTTAACATGAAATGTAAATTAACGGCTATGTTTGGACAATGTTTATTTTGTCTCAGCGTAATGTCTCATTTTATTTTTGCTACCAGCCGTGCCATATTTCAGTGTTTTACGGCTCGTTGCAAAACATGGTTCCATAACAATCTTAGTGTGTAATTATTTAAATGACTCTGTATAATATTTTATTTTTCACAAACAATGTCAAAGAATGTTATTATAAATCCAAATTAATATGAAGGTGAAATCATTTAAATTACCCTATATACTATTTTATTTCACACAAACAATGTCAAAGAATGTTATTATAAATCCAAATTAATATGAAGGTGAAATCATTCAAATAACCCTGTATACTATTTTATTTTACACAAACAATGTCAAAAAATGTTATTATAAATCCAAATTAATATGAAGGTGAAATCATTTAAATCACCCTATATACTATTTTATTTTACACAAACTATGTCAAAGAATGTTATAAATCCAAATTAATATGAAAGTGAAACCATTTGAATCACCCTATATACTATGTTTACAAATTCTACGTTGGTTGATAAGCAAATATACAAAATCTTTTATTATCGATAAATACCTTATCTAATGAATGTTTTCTGCTGACTGAAATTCTCGAAGAGTTCTCGGGAACGCTGAGGGTCTATATTCTCTGGACTACAAGGGCTGTTTCACTGCTCTCTCCTGGTCGCTAGGACTGCTTCACTTTTTTCTGGTTCTATCCGGCTCGAAGGCCATGTTCTAAATTAACCCTTTTACTTTGGGTTAATTAGAGGGAATGTAGTTTCTTTGTTGTTATACGATGTACTCGAAGGACCAAATGGATATTTTTCACTTTAGGTATGATGTAAATGATGTACTGTACGATGCAATGAAACACTTATGTCACTTTAGATTTTATATTGTCATGAAATTATAAGTTTTTGTTTGCGTCGACAATTAAGAATTCACTTGATATTCACGCGATGAATGCTATGTCGTTTTATGAAATAGCTAAACCTTAAATACACATGTTTGTTCCCGCTATGTAAACGCCGGGTGCTCTTCTAAACTCAGTACCTGTGTGTACCACGTTCAAGGATGAAAAGAGAGGAAAGTGTGTCTGGGAAGTCTGTCTGGGAAGTGAAGTGAGAATGAGGTTATTTTCGTACTTATACGTAGTGTGCCGTAGGTGCGAGGAATGAACAAAATAGTAGAAACTAGCCAATGGGATAAAAGTATTTTAAAATGTAACGTTCGAACAACAAGTGAATTTGCCAGTTGGAGATATGTTTTTTTTGGGGTTTTCAACGGTTTCGTAGATACAGATAACAGAGTTTGGAAGAGAGTTTTTATGAAGCGATAAGATGTCGGGGACTTTGATATGTTCAGTAGAATTGAAGAAAACGATATTTATCTGTTTTCCTTAGGTGTTAGTAAATTTAAATGACTTTTTTAGTGAAGTAAAGAAATATTAACTGTTGAAAATAAGGATATATTTAGTTATCTGTTTTGAGCATAATATTCGAACAGTAGTATACAGGGGAAGTTGAAATTAAATCACGGGAGAATTTGGTAATTAAAAACCCAAATTCGAACAATATGGTTTACCCCAAATCACCTAAAACTTCTTGGTTACATGACAAGGCGAATATACCCACTATCAAAGACTTTATCAACAAAATCTCTGATAATTTTTATAACAACTGTCTGCCACAAGATCTTCGAAATGAGCTCAAAGCCGCAAGTCGCGCAGAAGGCATTCGAGATAGTGGGTGTAGGCTTCTGCATGGATCGTTAATTACATAATTAGGTTGTTTATTTCCAACCCACATTATTTCTCAAAGGGAGTAAAAGTCTCGCAGTAATACACAGCGATACTTTTGCTCCACAAAATTCATAAATTATATAACAAATCAACGTCTGCCAAGTTGCTTTCTCGAAAACTAATACCCCGTATCAATTCGTAACCCATTTTTTCAGCTATTTTTCTGGAAAACCCTAAGTCGAAAAGTTGATGCAGTCAAACTTTCATATTAGGTACAAATTTATAATCAAGAGACAAGATACGGATAATGCTAAACAGCAAGGAGCCTTTGGTACTTACCGGAGAGAAGAGAGGTGCAGAAGATCGCCAGTCTATCGGCTTTATATATACTGTATATATTATTTTCCAAGCCTTCGTTATTAGGGAACTAAAAACTCAATAAAGACCTTTTTAATCTAATCTACAAGAAAAGTACCTCAGTTTGTTATTAGTACCTGAAGTTCAAATCAAACACATAAATGTGTCATAAGTTACATATATTTACGCATAGTTCATTCGTCATTCTTTAAGTTGATTTGTTGACATTTTTCTAGGCTCAGAGTGTTTTTTGTGTTTAAATATAAACTTATTAATAAAAAACATTTTATTATTATGGTTCAGCAGGAAATTAACTCTAAATGATTATTTACACCCCGAACTTACATTTCTTAAAATAAAGCTACACATCAGCTGATAGCGAATCGGTCGTGTTATGTAATCAGCCTATTTCCGTCTTCCTTTTTTAAGAGATAGCATGTTTTTCATGTTGGCGAGTAGATAAATATGATTTTATCAATGACTTGTTGGGAATGTGATACAGTTAACCATACTCCTTCTCTGATTCCAAATGATCTTGGCTTATTTTATATAATATTAAATACTTGTCAATGTTACCTTCATTTTCTGCCGAAAATAATTAAATTAGACTGTTATAAGTTTATCACCTAAATCAGTTTTAATATGTTACCAGGATCATGAAATAATAGTAGATTTTGGTTGTCTACGATGATTACATAATTGAGAACTACAAATTAAAACGTGTGACAATGTTCTTTTATGATCTGTTTCATTCTCTAAATAATATTCTACATAATTTATTTTTACGTAAAGTCGTCTGAATATAAAGGCCGAACAATTAACCACGGTTCACATTTTTTATGAACGCTTAATAAATATTTTGTGGGTATATGTGATTTTTGTCAAAATATAATTTATTTGACTAATATAGTTTTCTTTTGTATAATATTAAAATTAGGGCTATTTTCTTCACCAAAACGTTACGCCCCTGATCAAGCAGCGTTGGTGACTGAACGGAACACGATAGCCTCCGGCGTTAAGAGTCCTCCATTCGTCTCTAGTCTAAGATACAGACTTACATATCCTAATAAAATCGCAACATCTTCATATGAAACCAAAATAACTGGAAAAAAATATCAATTTTTCTCCTAACCTTGTGATGCCAGAGAGTAAAAGAGAGACAGAGAGAGAGAGAAACGGGAGAGGAAAATAACAGGATTCAAAATACAGAACCATTGAATCAGTCAACTAGTTTGTGATAAATATTAGTAGTATATTAGTGTTTTTAAATGAAACTCACGGTCTCTAGTTAATTCCACAATATAATACAAGTTATTGAAAATTCTAAAAAATTGACAATTGTTTCGATAAATCAATATCATCGTCAGAATGACAGAAGTTACATTTAATGTAACTTCTGTCATTCTGACGATGATATTGATTTATCGAAACAATTGTCAATTTTTTAGAATTTTCAATAACTTGTATTATATTGTGGAATTAACTAGAGACCGTGAGTTTCATTTAAAAACACTAATATGAGCATATTCCACGAAGTAAGGGTCGAGACAGTCAATTTCATTAATAGTATAAATCGTAATTGCTTCTATTCTATTTAAGTAATTTTCATATTATAAAATGGGTAATACCTCAGATTAACAAATAGAATAGATATATTAGTTTTAATCTTTTCTTGTCCCAAACATTGAGTCACATCTAAGCTCACTTGCGGACACTTTCACTGCTTTTCCATATTTACAAAGTATCTTTAGTTGCAGGAAAAATAAAATTAGAAGTTTCAATGAAAATTTGTTAAAAAAAGTTATGCAAATAAAAAAAAGTCATACTAACTTATGCATTTGAGTCGCTATTTTTAAAATTAATTTTTAATACTTGAATTTTATTTAATAAAGGTATATTCTTTTATAAATTCTAAACAAGTATTTGTTGTATCCTTAGATACTTTTATGGTTATAGCTAAAAGGGGCAACATTGCTCAAAATTTCAGTACCTGTTTAATGTGTCAACAGTAATCTATTTAGTAGTTTTGTCCTTGTTTAATTACCATATAAAGAGAGATGCAAATATCGTCAGACTGTGATCGACAATCATTTCGAATAGGTCGTAGTATTGTATTAAATAATGTCAAACGTGGTTTGTTTATACGAGCGCCATTACGACTAGAGAGTAAACATTTAGTTCTTTCGTTTTAATGTGTTTTTCAAAACTTTTAATGACAAAATAAACTTTTAAGTTAATTAATTTGATGTTTTTGGATTATCATGGTTCGTCGGTGCCAAGTTTGTCAGAAAAACAGCCGAAATTACCAAGGCCATGTAGCTACAATACCATCCCCACTTTTTGTAACTCATTCATTATTTCACTACTGGCGTTTAGAATTGTTGGCCGCAAAAATAAACGTGTTTATGAATGAATAGCCCTCTCTATGATTATTATTACTCAAAGGGTAATACTAACTTTTGTATTCAATTATGTTGTAGAAAAAATGCTGGAATTGAGCAGTCAAGATTTTTCCACTGGCCATCAAAATCAAAGGTACGTAACTCCAATATTGTTCTTGATACTAATCAACATTTAATGTACAAAGATATCCTGTTTAGCAATATCTAGCAATTTACTCGCCCTTTAGTCAGTTAACTTCCTATATAGTAGCATAAAAAGTTCTTAATTTGAGTAGACGACTTGAGTAGACGTTAAAGTTAAATTGTGGAGGAAATATTTGATAAACTTAAAATGAAACGAAATTTGATTATGATGGCAATGGAGAAGCAGTTTCAGATCAGAGAAAAATGAACAAAATTTTACTTCAACTAAAACCAAGAAGTTTGGATAGTACAATGACCTCATAACAGACAAATAAAGATGCAAGCGTTATTTTTATTTTAAAATATCTTTATATTTGTGAATAATTCGGAAATAGTTCAACTACAACTAATAATTTTAACATGTATTATAAAATTTTTTGAAATTCAGTTATGTTTGGAATACTACGATTTAAGAGTCACATAAAAACGGTTATTTTTAAGAAATAAACTTTTTACTCCGAAGTTTAAGAACTTTCTTCAAATATTGGCAACGTCTGCCCAAACTGCGACACGAAAGACGCCTGTCTCTTTTCAAATACTATTATATGTATATATATATATATATATATATATATATATATATATATATATATATATATAAATAAAGAAGATGTAGGAATATCGCGTGATATGTTAACAACAACAACAAAGAGAATCATGGGTAATTCACGCAAAGTAAAGGGCTACTGAAATAGAGTGGTAACCGTGGACATGCATGTTTCTGGCTCATTTTGCCTCATCAGCACGGCATAACCAAATAATTTCACATCATTATTTGGTTATGCCGTGCTGATGAGGCAAAATGAGCCAGAAACATGCATGTCCACGGTTATCACTCTATTTCAGTAGCCCTTTACTTTGCGTGAATTACCCATGATTCTCTTTGTTATATATATATATATATATATATATATATATATATATATATATAAATTCAAAAATCTCTCAATATCTTAGGGATTCCGTCGTAAGTTTCGAAAAATTTTATTTTCTTTTTCAAGGCTGAAATATGGACATGTTGGTACAGTTCATTAATTAACAATTTTTTTATACTTATGTGTAAAGTGAGTTAATAATTATTAGAACAGTTCATACTCGGAACAACAAAAAAATATATTTTATGTATAGATACTTTTTAAGTACTAATTCAAAAGGATCTTTTCGATTTGAAGGAACATTATATGTTTGTCAGAGTGTCACAGTTTGAGCAGTTTGAGTGACAGTTTTTTGGTTAAGACATATTTATATATATATATATATATATATATATATATATATATATACAGGGTGTCCCGGGACTAATGGGAAAAAAGTCAGGAGCGTATAATCTGAGCTAAAATAATGTTAGTACTTCATATAAACTTTTACTATGCAGGCCCTCGTTTTCGAGTTATAGGCCTCCAAAGTTTTAATTTTGAATTTGGTTTTTATTTGTATTTTTTGTACTAGTTATTTGATCTTTATAAAATTTACGGCAAAGCTATAATGTATGTGTATGTTTATTTTGGTAAGGTAAACAGATTTACAGTAGTGCATTCAAGCCAGGGACGGACTACTCGCTATGAATAGTGATCCAAAAATTTTGCAGGTATGGCATACGCTGTATGAAATTATCGAAATTCACTTCCCCACACATTAAGCTAACGAAAAGGTACTTTTGTTGGAATTCGATAAAATAAGCCGTTTGGCTAATATTTACAGTTTTATTAATGCACTACGTACCAGTTTACGCATTCACCATTTTTATAAGTACACAACGAGGTAAAATTAACTTTTAATAGATGTCCAAAATTTACCTAGAGTACTACAAAAAAATAATTTAACGATAGCAGAAGATGGAAAACATTAACGACTTATTAATTGGAAAGTTGGTGAAAAATTTTATAAGTGTTTTTACCGTTTATCAAGTTACCATAGGATTAGTTGTCAAACGTTGTGTAGAATAGTTCGTAGTCAGTACTTGTCAATAATTCATAAGTCCTTAATTTAACAGTTACAATAGCAGAATTTGCTTTTATTGAGTACGCAGATAAACATCTAATGTATGGACTGGCTTCTCAAAACTGTTTAGAGGCCAAAAGGCTTTATGAAGAACATTTTGCAAACAGAGCATTGCCAGACAGACGAATGTTTGGGCGTATTGATCTCAGGTTACGAGAAACAGGTATGAATAAGTAAATGTAATTTTCCATGTATACAAAACAAAATTTTAAATTTTAGGAAGATTTTCGCCAGAAAAATCTGGAGAGGGTCCAGTACGAAGCATACGTACTGTGGCAGTTGAACAAGACTTGTTAAATGCAGTTGATAATGAACCATCGAGTTTTAGAAAATTATTAAGAGAACATAACGTCTCGAAATCAGTTGTTCATCGCGTCCTAAAAGAACAGCTGTTATTTCCTTTTCACATGAAAAAAGTACACCGTATGACAGTGGCTGATTATCCTGCTCGACTTGAGTATAGCCAGTGGTTTCTGCGACAACAACAAGCAGACAACACATTTATTAGTAACGTTCTCTTTACGAACGAACCGGGTTTCACCAGAGATGGAATCATAAATTCTCATAATATGCATTTATGGGATGATGTGAATCCACATGGCATTATCCAAACTAGGATCCAGCATAGATTCATGGTTAATGTTTGGCAGGAATAGTTGGCAATAATTTGATACAGCCATACTTTATTGACGGTACATTGACCGGTCAGAGATATTTGGAGTTTTTTGCAAAATGAGTAATGGAACCTGTTTGATGATGTGCTACTACAAACTCGTAGGAATTTATGGTTCATGCATGATGGGGCCCCTCCTCATTTCAGTTTAGATGTACGACAGCATTTACACACAAGGCTTCCTAATAGATGGATTGGTCGTGGAGGCCCTTTTCAATGGCCACCGCGATCAGGAGACGTCAATCCTATGGATTTCTTTCTCTAGGGTTATCTCAAAAGTAAGGTATACGCAACACCTGTGCAAACAAGGCAAGATTTAATAGACAGAATTGTGTCACACTGCAATGTTATTAGAAATAGTGTGAAATTGCTCTTTCAAGTGCAAAGAAACAACCTTCGTAGACTTAGAATGTGCGTGGAAGTGGGAGGAGCTCATATTGAACATTTATTAGAATAACGTTAGTTTTTGTTGTTGTTTAGGAATTAGTTTTAGTATAATGTTTTATAACTTGTGTTTTTGAGGTTTTCCTAATGGTTTAATAATGTTATGTTCGTAATTTTGATTAAAAGCAAGTAAATTCTGGACATCGTATTAATAAGTTAATTAGGTAGATTTGTACGTAGTGCATTAATAAAACTGTAAATATTAGCCAAACGGCTTATTTTATCGAATTCCAACAGGAGTACCTTTTCGTTAGCTTAATGTGTGGGGAAGTGAATTTAGATAATTTCATACAGGATGTGCCATACCTGCAAAATTTTTGGATCACTAACCATTGCGAGTAGTCCGTCCCTGGCTTCAATGCACTACGGTAAATCTGTTTACCTTACCAAAATAAACTTACACTTACATTATAGCTTTGCCGTAAATTTTATGAAGATCAAATAACTAATACAAAAAATAAAAATAAAAACCAAATTCAAAATTAAAACTTTGGAGGCCTATAACTCGAAAACGAAGGCCTGCATAGTAAAAGTTTATATGAAGTACTAACATCATTTTGGCTCATATTATACTCTCCTGACTTTTTTCCCATTAGTCCCGGGACACCCTGTATATATATATATATATATATATATATATATATATATATATATATATATATATATATATATACATATATAGTTCTTGTATTACTTCAATTCTGTGATGTGACCAATTTTAACCTATCTTAACCTTTGTTGTGTGCTGGCACGAACAAGTAATTGGTAATTTTGTGCAATTAAAATACTCTGGTGCTATTTGTGATAATATTAGCGGCTGTATAAAGTGTTGTGCGAAGCTGGTAAATCAAATATTCAAGAATATATTAGTGAACTGTGAATTGAAAAGGAGAAAAAAATCATACTACGTGTATTTTAGTGTCTGTAAAAAGATAAACTGGGTCTAAAAGACGAATTAATAGCTATTTGTTCAGTTTACACATGAGCCTCAGAATCAAGTATCTACAAAATTTTGAGAGAACAAAAAGTACATGGCAAAGTACAGTCACCAAAAAGGAATAGCGGTCGGACAAAAATAGAACTTGGCGAAGATGAGAAATATGCTATACGAAGAACTGTCCATACGTTTTTTATGAAAAATTAAGTACCAACATTGAAGAAGGTTCTGGAAGCTATTAGTGAAAACGAGATCATCCCTAAAATGGGTAAGGAGACGTCGAGGAAAATCTTACATGGTTTGAATTTTAGTTATGAGAAAATAAATAGAAAGGGTGTTCTGATAGAAATAGTATTATATATAGTTTATGTTGAATTGTGAAATAATATTTAAGTCCAAGAAAACGGGAGACTACTATGAAGAGATGAATGCAGAGGTATACGAGAGGTGATTTGGATGCATTGCTGACTATTCGGAACCAGGATCTGTCGGTTTTATGGACAATGCTCATTGCCACAGTTGACACTGCGAAAACACGCCACAAAAGGTATGAAGGAAAGCTCAAATTCACGAATGGTTATGGGATAAAAGCATCCCTCACGATGAAAGCATTGTAAAGAACGAATTGCTCTAAGTTATGAAGATACATGCCTAAAAAACTTGCTGTAGATGAATTAGAATTGTGTCATGGAATTACTGTATTAAGGTTACCCCCGTATTATCGTTAATTAATTGGGGCACAAGTTAAAGGGGATGTGGCACGGAAAAATCCAACGTTTAAGCTAGCCGATGTGGAACGCTTACCTAAGAAATCATTGCCACGAGTGACAGTAGAAAAATGGAGCGAATGTATTGCTCATGCTCAAAACGAAGAAAATAGATGTGGGATGTAGATAATATGGCTGATAAAGTTATCGATGATATTATTATCAATGACGGTAATAGTGATAGAGATATTGATGATGAAAAATCGGGAAATGATAAATAGTAAGTTATAACATTGTTTTTCGGTGTTTTTCAGTGAAAATGAACGAAGATTTAGACGAAGAAGTATTTACTCCAACGGAGTTCCACGAAGCAAGCTAAGAATATTTCCAATGATTTGTTACCCATGAAATCAAAAGAAACGCTACACAAAATGCTACGAATTACTTATCAATTGGAGAGAAATTAAAAAGTCTAAAAACCTAATCATGAATGTATTACTTGTTTATTTATCGCAAAGATCAAAGAATGTAAATGGTTCCAAACCACAAATTGATTATTTAAATATGTGTCGTAAAAGTAAAAAAGTTAATGTCATTTATAAAATAGCTGATAATATATTTCATGTTGGTTCGGAAAAATAAACTCAGCTATTGTTTACCGTCAATTTCATAAACATTTATGTGGAGTCGGAAATTGATTTTGTTTTTTATTTAAAACATCACCGATTCCAACAGTCTCGGATAGAATACAACTAGCAAAATTAGCTGTTCGTCAACCAGCCCAGACGAAGAGTTTTATAATAATATGGATAAAAATAATGATGTAAACGAAATATATTTATCATACATAAATGATACTGCGTTATCATGTGTTGGCAGTCCGGTAAATGTCGTTATTCTTGACAATGATAATCTGGAAAAATTTAACGTGGAAATTACTAGAATGCGTGCTCACTTTTATCGTTTAATTTCCACACCTGAGGAAAATTACAATGCACAAACAACTCTTACAATGATAAAGTTTAACTGACCCCTACAAACCATATAAACACCGTCACAAGTAATTAGTTTTATGAGGGAAAGTATCGTCTTTGCGGAAAAAAACAACGAAAAATTAAAGTTCAGCCAACATGAATATCCCTACGTAAATTTAGAGGGTTACCAGCAAGTGGTAGAGTGCAAGCTGGAAAAGCTTCCAATAAGTAGCGTGTTAAACGCTAACATAGCATTCGTTTAACTATTTCAAAAAATGTACCGAACGCCAACTTGCATTAGATTTTATTTTTATAAAGGGTAAATTTATGGCTTGGAAGAAATAAAAATAAAACAAATTAAAATTAAATATTGCGGCGTCCGAGCATTTTTTCGAAAAAAAATTATTGATTTTCTAAGATAAAGATAAAACTGGAATAAATGAAGTTACAAATTTACTTTGTATATTAACACTAAAATCCTAAGAATAAAAAAAAATAAAATTAAGTTCATAATATTTTTGATTTAATGCCTACACAAGTTTAACTTTATGTATTATGAACGATAATACTTTATTCAAGTTGGTTGGAGCCGACAACAAAACGCAGTTTGGACACATATACCCATCCACTACAACTGTGCAATTCAGAGTAATGTCATTATAATGTGACATGTAGCGAACGATGGATTACCAGACTACCTATTGCGTATACCATCGACAAAGCATATATCACTGCAGAAAATGTTCCGCTTTGTGTCGTACAATACATTGGCAATACGCGTCCTGAGCTTGGTCCACTGAGCGTTGTGGCTGGTTCTCCTACACTGGTCACGGTGATGGTAGGTAGCGTGGCTAAAGCTGGTGCATCGTGGCAGTCGGTACGGGCGAGGTTGCGTCTCTTTTCATCCTCAGTTCCGGTGACGTCTAGCCTAAACTTGGTCAGGTCTTCTTCCATTTGTACCTCCCTCAGGAAGTATATCCATCCAACATGGGCGTTAGTCGGTCCCTCTCTCGGGTGCGGGTTCTGGGCGGCGGTAGCTCTACCTTGATGCCACCTACCGTTACTCACTCTAGATTCATCAACCTAAAACTCGGTGCATACTATACGCTTTTAGGCGTTGCCTCTAACTCCTGAGAAGACAGGGGGGTCCGTTGTTCACAGACTAAATAAAGTGTAAAAGGGTGCCAGGCAACCTTGCTTCCCGACAACTACCTACACAAATTTTTCCACCCTAAAAGTACCAAATAGGTGCGGAAATAAAAGTCAGATGTCACTTATCCAAGTCTAAGTTTAATAAAATGGTTTAGTATTGTCGAGACAATCAGAAAAATCCCGTTACTACAACTAGTACAAACAAGTGTTTCACAAAATTATAAGAAATCCCCAAATGTCCTAAAAACCCATAACTCCCAACCACAATGTCACAGGTAAGTAGAATACCCCCTTGATTGAATGATATATGAAATGAAATATATACAAATATCCCACGCAAAAATGTATCCCGTACCTTTAATTGCCAACGTAACCCTCCCCAGTAGTAACTCTATCCCTGAGTACCACAATTTGTACTAAGGAGTTATTGACAGGCAGTGCTCACAAGTACCAATGGAACTTTAAAATCCTATAAACCCCTCGATTAAACTCCTATATATCCCAGCAAGTAAAATCCTTTAAATCCCTCCGAGTAAAATCCTATAAACCCCTCCCCCCAAGTAAAATCCTACGTTACAGACTGAATTGTTCGGTGAGTATAAATATGTACAGGCCAGTAACTACATACAAATAAAATGTCTCAAAACGAGTACCCAATTACCCGATAAAAATTATTTATATAATTATTAAAATATGATATGGTGCAATAATATCATATGAGCTCATACGCTTACTACCACCAACTCAAGTAACTCAAAATAGAAAAGCCACAGTAACGTTCACAAAATCTACAACGGGTGTTGTTATCACCAATCCACAATAGCAAAGTATGAATGGTAAAACAGATATAATCGGATATTATATGTTGATCACAGTATTTAATACTTGATTTACATAAATATAGTCATAAACTGACTACCACAAGTGGCTTTCGGTAACGGACAAATCAATCAGCCACAACATACACAGACTGATATTATAAAACAAATATTATAGGCAAATTCAATTCTACTTTTCAATGTACCATACTTAAACAAGTCAAAGTTTCAAACTTGCGTGGAGTCCACAGTGTCCTCGATGATTGCTAGCGATGGCTACCAACTCCTACTCCAACAGGGATCCGATATCTTAATTCCCCACTTATGTAAGATATTCAAGATGAACTTCATTTTGGGATACATTCCAAAAAGGTGGAGAGAGGTCAGGGTCTGCTTTATTCCTGAGAGTGGCAAACGTCCTCCAGAGGAACCAAAGTCATATAGACCTATAAACCTCACCTCCTTCTTACTCAAAAGTAGGAAAAAATACTCGACACATACATGAGAAGTGAATATTTATCAAATGCACCGCTTCACGAGGAACAATTTGCCTACCAACCTGGCAAATCTACCTTAGATGCCTTACATTGTCTCGTAAGAGACCTAGAAAAGGCAATAGCTGCGAAAGAAGTATCGCTATATGTATTCGTAGATATAGAGGGAGCTTTTGATAACAACTCATATGAATCAATTAGCGCTGCTGCAACTGCAAAGGGTATTCCACCTTCCATAATCAAATGGATTCAGTCCATGCTAAATACTAGGAAAATAATCACCTACCTCGGAGACCAGTCGACTACTATAAAAGCGGTGAAAAGTTGTCCTCAAGGAGGAGTGCTATCACCTCTACTGTGGTCACTAGTGGTTGACGACCTCCTAACAAAGCTAAAAAGAGAAGGATTTCGTGCTCTTGGCTATGCCGACGATTTAGTTATAGTGGTCAGAGGTAAGCAGACGGCATCATTGCCGATCGCATGCAATGTGCCTTGAACCTCATAACTACCTGGTGTTCGAAGGAAGGACTTTCAGTCAATCCTAATAAAACGACACTTGTTCCATTCACCAACAGGAGGAAGTTGAGTATACGGACTCCAAGCTTGAATGGTACAACCCTGTTTTTTTCGGAAGAGCTAAGTACCTTGGAGTCATCCTTGATAGGAAACTTACGTGGAACTCACCCTCGCACACATCACCTCAAAAGAAAACTTGGGGTCTAAAACCAAAAATGATCTACTGGTCATATATAACGGTTGTCAGACCTATCATCACCTATGCTGCGCTTGTATGGTGGAAGAAAAGAACGCAACAAAGGGCTACAATAGAGTTGCAAAAATTGCAAAGACTCGCATGTTTAGGAATAACGGGTGTAATGAGATCATGCCCTGGCGCGGCCTTGGTGGTAATGCTAGATCTCCCTCCAGTACATTTACATGTAAAGAGGATTGCCCTGCAAAATCCCTATAGGTTAACACGGGTAAATCTCTAAAACCCGGCGATTTGACAGGACATCTCGAGATACTAAGGGCTGGATCAACCCAATCTATGATGATGCCTAGGGACATATTGCCTGGTAAACAAGATTTCGAAGTTACTTTAGATGTTATTATTAACGATCGTGAGTTAACACAGAACGAAATCTCAGAAATAACTAGGGGTGCCCTCACATTTTATACTGATGGGTCAAAAACAAATGAAGGAGTAGGAATAGGGGCTACAGGACCTAATCTTAGGTTATCAGTAGCCCTAGGTAACACTCCCACAATATTCCAAGCGGAAATACTAGCGATAGACTTCTGTGCTCAAGAGTGCCCCAAAAAGCGCCTCAACGCAGCCAGAATATTTATTGCCTCCGACAGCCAGGCTGCTTTGAAATCTCTAAGGTCTATAACTTATGAGTCCGAAACAGTCTGGAGCTGCAAACAATCTCTTAAGCTACTGGCTAGATATAACAAACTATCTTTGTTATGGGTGCCTGGGCACAAGGGAATTGCTGGGAATGAGACTGCCGATGGTCTTGCAAAGGAAGGAGCTAGCACTCCTTTCATCGGACCCGAACCGTTTTGTGGCATTACTAAAAGCCACATTGTGGAAGAAGTCCGGAAATGGGAAAAGGAACTTAGTGCAGCCTACTGGAAAAATGTTGCTGGCCAAAGACAAGCAAAAAGGTTGCTACAACCTTCTGCTCGCTATGCTAAATAGCTCTTAGAACTTCAGAAATCTGATCTCAGAGCAATCACAGGACTCCTTACGGGACACTGCCCAGTCAGATATCAACCTCTACAAGATGGGAAAAGTGGATAGAGGAACATATAGATTCTGCGACAGTGCAGATGAAACGGCTGAACATATATTATGCCTTTGCGGAGTACTTGTTCGCCAACGCCATAGGTACCTGGAACGGTTGTTCTTGAGACCTGACCAGGTAACAAAAATAGCTCCCAATTGGATAATAGGCTTCCTGAGAAGTCTTGAAGAGAAGCCTTGATCTCTGGGACAAAAAATAGATGGAGGGTATACACAAAAGATCTTTTCAGGTCGCAGTGTGGAAAGGCCAGCTATTGGCCAATCCACCCCTTTGTAATCTACAATCTACAACTCCTATTTCCATAGAATGTTGTTCAAACCTATATCGTACTCTTCGAGTCCAAGGTAATATTTTTCCCCATATAAGCAAATCCGACTCAAAGTTGACCCATACAAAATTCAAAGTTGAAGATAAGAATATGAAAACCAAAAGCAGAAAAAAGAAACCCAATTGGCCAGATTGAGTTTTAATATAGGGCTGAATGCGTTATTATCCTAGATGTAGTGATCAACGCCTACACAAATGAAATGTCCACTCTAAATCGAAGTTTTTGTGTGCAGATTCAATATCCGACCTTGAATTTCTCCATAAAAATTTACCTATGGCGTTGAACTATGTAATAAAAAAAATGAGATATCTACGGGTCTACAATTACCAAACAACTCCAAAAATTACCGGAAATATGTGTCACCGTTCTGTCATCCATTACTATAAGGTGTTCAACCCACCCAGCCAATCAGAATGCTCTCGAGATGTCAAAATGTTCATTAATCAATAGCTTCGCGACACGCAACAATTATACACCACAGATCAACGTATGCATAGGCACTGCATTGAGAATTGCGTTACAAAGATATGTATAAGGGCTCGTGTGCTCGAAGTAATACCGGGGACATGCTAATCAATAACAAAATGGATACTTTGACGTATAGTTAATTAAGAAAGGTAATAAACATTGCTTGCACACTTTCAATATTAACTAATTGAGACAACAAACCTACCTCTAGCGTCTGAATCACATACCACTAACTCCAGTGTGTTGACTGTGGTCGACAGACAATAATTCACGGAAGCTTCAACTCTACCCTCATACAGTTTCGAGTTAGCGATTACATGGAGGAATCAGAACCACATTTGCCGAATAATTTCTGTACGCGAAAAACTGTCCATCAATAATAGTCGACAACGATTCTTTGATCCGAGCTCAGTATCGCCCCAACGAACGCAAGTGTAGAGAACGATACTCACATAGACATCAGATCTGTCACAAATGTAAACATAATATTACACGGTGATAAAAGTTCATGCATATAGTACACAGCAGAAGGATGTTATAACTCTTTTATTACCCGTCGGCTAATTGTTTATAGTTGTACGATATTATTAAATGATTTCCAAAAATAAATGACACTGGATTTCCTAATATACATATACAAGTCGAAATAATGTTGAATTAAATGAAGAAGCATACTTTAATGTTTCTGTAACTACAAAACTGAAACGTATCATAAGTCTTTGTAGACATCTTCTTGGCACCCGGAATAGGTCTTACTTGTTCGGCCGCCAGAATCTTACTTCTGTTCACCATGTGCTCGTATCTCAATGAAGGGATTGTGTGGATCGATTCTGCGCACTCGATATCCTATCGAGCAAGGTCATACGGCGGGGGTGTTTATAGTTGTACGATATTATTTAATGATTTCCAAAAATAAATGACACTGGATTTCCTAATATACATATACAAGTCGAAATAATGTTAAATTAAATGAAGAAGCATACTTTAATGTTTTTGTAACTACAAAACTGAAACGTATCATAAGTCTTTGTAGACATCTTCTTGGCACCCGGAATAGGTCTTACTTGTTCGGCCGCCAGAATTTTACTTCTGTTCACGATGTGCTCGTATCTCAATGAAGGGATTGTGTCGATCGATTCTGCGCACTCGATATCCTATCGAGCAAGGTCATACGGTGGGGGTGGCCCTCTGTTAGGCCGAAGTGGACAATCTGTCAAAATAACAGGTCGGCGTATTTTGACTGAATCTTATGTAATGCGGCCTCCTGAAGCGTTTGCGGTGAATTTCGGCTCTCTAAAACGACGGGACCACCTTACCAACTCCAAAATAGTTTTTCTTGAACTGTCGGTAAGCAGCGGTCTCGGTATACTATAAAATGGTCTCTCCTCGGACAAAAGTTAACAATCTATCAAAATGACAGGTTCGGTTGATTTCGACGGATTCGTATGTAATACGGTCTCCTGAAGCATTTGCAGCGGATTTCAGCACTCTAAAGCGACGGGATTACTTTTACCAACTCCAGAACGGTTTTTCTTCAACTTTCGGTAATCAGCGGTTTCGGTGCACCATAAAGCGTTTCCTGCTCGGGCTCCAAATTTGTAACGTTCTTTCGTCGTTACTTATCGGTTTGACGCCAAGAGTCCAGGTAACGGGTTGCCTCGGGCGCCAGTTTTTTATCGTGGTGTGCTCCACTTGCTCCAGGCAGCGTAAGTAAAGAACAAAATACTTAAGGGGTCACTTATGGTGGTGACGAAAGCGCTGCAGCCAGTCGGGGGGCAGATTTTACTTGCCTTCCTGGGTTCGGAACCTGGGTATTTGCTGCTTAAATTCCTTTCCTTTATACGAAGCTTATCAACTATGGAGTTGGCAGAAAAGTAGTTAAACATCAAATATACACAATGAGCTTATATACGGTACAAAAAGGAAAAAGAAAATGAATCAAATTATCAATTATTTATCTTACCAGGCGAAAGCAACAAACGGAATAGCAAACCTTATTCAAGCAAAAGCAGGCTATAGTGAAATCTATAGGATAACTACGCAAGCGTAGTACAAACGGCAAACAAGCGTGTGTAAAAGGGGAACTAATGCAGAATGCAAACGACGCTCTCGGTTGGTCATAGCTCTACTAATTTAGGGGCCACGGTTCACAGGTATCGCTGTATCAAATCCCTATATATTCGTGAATGAATATTAAGCACCCTACAGTGACCATTTCCCACTCAATCGGTTTCAACAATTGGCTTAAGGCACAACGCACGGTTACCACTGGAACGTGCGAAGCAGGTCACCCAGTAGCAATTTTCGTTACCTTAGGCGGTTGGCTTACCCAAACGCAACTACTCCCGAAGCGTGCGAAGCAGCTCCTTCAGTAGCAGTGCTCCTCCCCTTAAACAGTTGGCTTAAGCCCTAAACGCGACTACTCCTGAAGAATGCAAAGCAGCTCCTTCAGTAGCAGTGTTATCCTCCCCTTGAACGGTTGGCTCAACTCCCTTTACTTACACTGTTATAAAACTTGACGAATGAGAGCCGTATATACAAACTATATAACCGAAATAATTCTCACCACGGATTTTTTGTGCGGTCGGTCCTGTCTCGGTAGGCTTTGGCGGACGGTGGCGGGCTCTGAAACACAACTGCGATTTGGTGTCAGAATATCGGCTTACCAATGTTCTATTGCTATTTTTGAACTGCACGCTCTTCAAAATGAATCCTATGTCACGTGAGTGTTTCCCGGCCTGGGACTCTGATCAGGTTGTGAATTCGGCCTTAGTTACTCCTCGAAACAAGGCCATAATAAAAACATAAGAAGGTAGATGCACTGAAAAACCAGAGGCAACTACTAGAGATGTGCGTGGGTGGAATACGGAACTGCCAAACGTAGAAAAAAATCAGAAGGCTTTTTAATACAGCTAAGAGTCTAGGAATATGGGAAGACTACCAAATAGCTCCTTTGGAGCACAATAAACAACTTCTTAAACCGAAAAGGAGAACATTGAGGCAAACGTGCTAGGAGAATAAGAATTTGGCCCCATCACAACACCACCAAAAAGTTCTCTAAAAGAAACATTTCTACGGCATGGGCCTGTTAACCCTAAGGAAAGTTTAAGTGTTTTGTTGCAGACGCACGTTCTAAAACGGCTGAAAAAAACGAACAGTAAAGTGCCCTCCTGAATGGATTTGTTCACAACCCCAACAGATTCAGCAACAGCCTAGCTGGCAAAATCTTCACAGCTCAAAGAACCGAATGGGCTATCAAAGGCTTCAAGCCATTTATATCGCCTGGAAATGACGAAATATTTCCCGACTTACTGCAGCATGAACTTGAAATAATACAGATCTTGAGAAGGCTATTCAAGGTCACTTTTATCTTCTGTTACATACAGGAAGCTTGGAGGAAGGCTGCAGTTAATACCTAAGACTGGTAGACGTGTGGTGGTTACTTAGTAAGGGTCCCTCGTATACTCGACGCTTACCATAAAGGCATTATATCTTGGAGGAAACCACTTACCTAGCAACCTGTATGCGGGAATAAAATAAACAACATCACTTCTGTAAAAATCACTGGGATGACGTTTAATACATTAAAAATACATAAATATAAAACCACTCGTCTTATTCGAAGTATTAATAACAACTCTTCTATCCTGGTTCGTTAACTCTAAATTTATAGGAAATATAATACAAAATAGATATGATTTTCTACATGCCTGACCTTGCGTCTATAAGTTGTACATGCTTGTATATAAACACGAACGTGCTTCCATCAATAACTGACATTGACCGTGGCCGACCAATGCTCCCTAAATACTATAATTAATATTAGCCTAAATTTAAATATTATTAAGTTAATCTCCGTTTGTCTTTAATGTCTTTTTAGGGATCACTACAGACGTCCAGTGGACGAAACAAAGTATTACCGCCTAATTCGTCTGACCGCCTTGCCCTTGAAAACAATGGAGAAAATAATAGACTGTTATGTCAGAAGCGGACTCCTTGAGTTATGATCAAGCAGTTCCACGATTAAAGTTCTACAGTGCGTAGTTAAAAGCAATGAAAAGAAATACGCGGCAAAAAAAATGGCTCTCTGTGCCTTCATTGACATAGAAGGTGCTTTCGATAACACCTCAGATTCCTCAATCACCACATCACTGGAGGAAATAAATATTAACCACTCACTGATCAGCTGGATGCAGTCTATTCTGAAAAGCAGAATTATAGTAGGAAACCTTGAAGGGAGACGGTGAAGATGACAGCAGGAAGAGGTTGTCCCCAAGAGAAGTTCTATCATCACTGCTGTGGTCAATGGTTGTCTGTCGACAGCATAATAGTGGAACAGCACGAATCCGGTTTTTCGACTCAAGGTTGTGCCGATGACTTGATTGCAGCCGTGAGATGCAGACATGACAGAGTAACCTCCCATTGCAAGCAAGTAGCGCTTGACATAATCGAAAGCTGGTGTACACAGGAGCGACTTAATGTTGATCCTAGAGAAAAAGTGCTGGTTTCAATCACCAGGCGGCCAAAGTATATACTTAAAGCTCCAACTTTGATTGGAACCCAGCTAACAGCTTCCAAAGAAGTCAAAATCGACCAAAAACTGACATGGAAGAAACAAATTAATCGCATCCTCTCCATAGCGATGGCGGCAAGCTAGACATGCCGCTGAGTTTTTGGTAAGACATGGGGTCTTAAACCAAAAATGATCTACTGGACATACCATGAGATCATTAAACTCATAGTCAGCTTTGATTCACTGTTATGGTTGCCAAAGATATAACAAACCTCGGTACAAGCCAAGTTACAGAAAATGCAACGATAAGCTTGCCTAGCTATTACAGGAGCAATATCTACCTGTCCTACTGCGGTTATAGAGGCCATGCTTAAATTTCCACGACTACACCTATGTGTAGTGAAAGAAAAAGCAATCAGTGCCTTTAGACTGAGCCTGTCAGTAAAACTGGAAGCAGGTAATTTGATCGATGACCCAAAGGTTTTGGAACACATTTACCTAGAAGCCACGTCTAAACCGACAAATACTGTGCCAGTTAGATACGACTTTGGAAGGCACTTTGAAGTGGTCAAAAACAACCACTAAATTTACACAGAAAATGGACCTCAACTGGGAAGGAACGAATCAGTTTAGTACACTGCTGGATCCTCGATGAATGGAAGGTCTGGAGTGGGAGTGACCATGCCTAGTTTCAGGATCTCAAAACCCCTTGGCACAGCGCCAACCATATATCAAGTGGACATGTATGCTGTAGAAATTATGTGGTAACTGACAACCACCAACCGCGTCACTCTGAAGTGGGTGCCAGGTCACAGGGCGTTAGAGGCAATGAGGAAGTAGACAGCCTTGCCAGAGAAGAAGAAAACTCCGAATTCCTTTGACCGCAGCCCTTCTGTGGACTTTCTAAAGTTCACATGAAGGAAGAGTTTCGATGCTGCGAAAACGATATAATGAGATCTCACTGGAATAAAGCGCCAGGACAAAGACAAACGAAAAGGCTGGTGAGCATTTCGCAAAGAAAAGCTAAATAGCTTCTCGAGCTAAACAAAAAAGACTTGAAATTGGTAACGAAACTTCTCGCTGGACACTGTCCTCTGAGGTATCACTCCATGAAAATGGGCAAATCACAGAGGGAGTGTTGCAGATACTGCGAGAACGTCGCTGATACTGCAGAGCATTTGCATTGCCAATGTCTAGCACTTTGTGCAGAAGGCCAATGCTCCTACGATGGGCCTTCCTAACGCCCTCTGATATCAGGAACTTAGCTCCCACGAAGCTGATAAACTTCCTACGAAGTCTAGGAATCCCGGCAGTTTAATAGATTTAGGGTTATGCACAAAATATCTCATAGGTCGACATGTTTGATTGGCTGCAGAGCCTTTACGACCCGCTTACGTTCTACAAACCTATTCATAATTGATTATATATGAAGTAAATATACAAAAGTGGAAAAACTTACTTCCTTACCTTATATTTACATATAATCACAAAATATATAAAAGGTCTCGTATGAAAGTTTGCTTGAAATGTACTGATTTTGTTTTATTGTGAGTTAACTCAAAACAAAACTGAAACATACGCTGCGCTTGCGTGGAATAAGAGTGACGTTGAAATACCTGCTCAAGAGCAAGAACTGATAGAACCATTCTAGAACGGTTCTATTGTATGTTGATAAATTGTTGGACCATCGAATTAGTAGTTTAGCGTAATTACTAGTTTTCAAAAATAGGGGCTAGAACACTAAATTGCCACGGCGCGTACGAAGTACAATTCTGAAATTCCGAATTAGTTTCATCGTATGCCTAAACAAACCTTTTGTATATTATGGCGCATACCGTATTTATTGGTACACTGTCCTCGGTCCCTTGGTGTCAATATCCATGTTGTCTAAATAATTTGTTATCCTGCCAGCAATGGTTTTTTTTCGAACAATATCTTGAAGTTAGTACTCTTTTAAATTGATAATTTTTAGATGCAAAAGACTTTTTTCAATTAAGAATTTTTCACTTGATGGATCCTTAGTGAATTGAATGGAGGTTCACATGTTTCTGATTCATATCGATAGGTTATTTAAATATCCAACTCTAATCCGCTGGTAATTTTTTTTGTTTACTTAAATTAGAAGTCCAGACCTAAATTCTAAGTAAAATAAGTTTCGATTTATTGATATATCGCAAGCTCACTGTTGGCTCTTTTTTTCAGTTCTTGGTGGTACGATGTATGTATAAAATTTAATTCTTCCGAAGAAATTAAGAAAGAATATCAACCTGAAATATGGAGAAGAGTCTGCCCGCAACCATATTGTCTTTCGTTCCGAAAGGTGACACGCATTTTAGCTTTAACGTTGATAGGCTTTTTAGCTTGGATAGTTTTGTATGCGATTGTTGGTGATATCGCAGCACCTCCTAGAGGTCAACTTTTCCAACTTATTATTCTTAGTATATTCTCATATTTCGGAGGATGGTTAGTTGGATTAACCACTTTACCTGCTTTGGTAGGAATGTTATTCACAGGAATAGCAATGCAGAATTTGAGTATTGTGAATATTGATGCTTCCTTTTCGCATCTCAATAAACACTTGAGGTAAGTGAAAAATATAACTACTCCATTTCATTGAATTGCATTATCACATATAGGAATGAAGACAGTGACGTATACGCCACTAGCTGAGGTGATTTGAAACTGCGTTCAGTATTTTCACACTTAATAGATTCGGGACTTGTGAAGTGTTACATGTATACTACAGGTTGGCACATTAATTTTGGCAGTTGACGATGCGCGAGAAAGCCATACAACTCGACAACGTTGTAAACGAAGTTACCGGAAAGAGCAGGCGACGTACATTCCGTATGCAAAGTTTTAAAGATTGTGAGGCTGCTCATATGTACGAGGGTAACACAATATTTTGAATTTGGATTTAAAAATAATAAATTGTGGCATATATATATATATATATATATATATAAAATCGAGTTTACAAAACAAAATAACATTAATGTGTTCTTTATTATTAATTAAATGAATAAGGAAATAAAAACCATTAGATTTTTCTACGAAAATTGGTTATTTTTGTACAGACACAATTATTTATTGCTTCAAAAACCATACATGGAATTCTATAAATACCCTTTATGATTTTATGTGATGTAAATAATAAACAATAAATAGATTCCAAGAGACATAAACTTTCACCTTTACTTCAAATTAATATCTTTAAGTTGTCCCTTTATAATATTCGTCATTGAGGTTTATTCGTATATAAATTGGAAGTCAAGTAGATTTTGTAGATAGAGCGTACAATATGATAAGGATTGTTAAACGACTTTCTAAATTTAACAATGGCCAACAATTTTTCCTATCTGTTCGTAGTAATAGTTAATGGCATACCTACCTGTTAAAAAGTTGTACAGTCAGCCAAGACCCACCCAGGGTTGTAGCGCTACATGATGATGATGATGATGATACCTACCTGTTAAGCTTTCTAAAATTGTTATTCTCAATAGAATCTACTAGATAATAATGTAAAAATTCGGGTTTATACATACAATTTGAGGAACAAATTGAGGAAATCGCCTTTAGAGATGCTCTAATAAGTATACTAATAATATTCTTAAAATATGGAAGCTTTTTTGTGGTAGATATTTCTACTTTCATATGTAAATTTTTGGGTTTTTTTTGCAAATGTTTACTATGAAATTAGAAAATCCCTTCACACTTTTTACCGAGTTAGGACTGACAAAACAAAAAAATCTTGGTTCTGGGTGCCGTCCATTATTGTTTATTTAGAACTATAAACAGATGTGTTACAAATATTATATTACTCTAGTGAAATTCGTCTCTAATATCTATAATTTCATAACACATATTTACATTTTTACATTTGTTGCGTTTAATGTGTTCAATCATACCACCTACAAACAAACACTATAATGAAAAATATGTTTTAGATGTACAGGGATCATCAACAGTAAAATAATGATGTTCATCTACAAATGATTTTTCAAAATCACTTTTTGTATCAACTTGATCATCTTCGCTATCTCCGTCTTCGGCCAAATTAATAATAATATTATCTACAACAGTATCTAAAAGTAGTCATTGTTCATAAATTCATCTTCAATCTTCTTAACATGGTCACAACTAACTTTCCAATCATTAGCAGAAAATGTGTCAAAAATTCATTATAGAATTCTTTAACGTTTGTAAAGTGCCGCCCAAACACTTTCGATCGGATTTAAGTACGGGTGATAAGGGGGTAGCCTTAAAACTTGCAATCCATGTCGAATAAACAATTAATCAATTTTATGAGTTTTATATTGCGGTTTGTACATTTTTGCAACGTTATAAATATCCGGTTTTATTATTTGTTCACTGAAATGTTCTTTTAGAAAGTCAGTTTTTTAATTGTTGTTTAGTCCAAGCACTTGTAGGTAATTTTTCATTTAGACATTGTGATATGGGGCGTTATAAATTACCACAACAGCGTTTTTTGGTAGGTTTGGAATACGTTTTTCTTGTACCCTCTTCTCATAATTTTCGTACGCCATTTCATTATGGTAATCTCCTGTTTTTGACTGGAAGTTCCACATATCATCTTTAGATACAAAACCATTTTCACTTTCTGCATCCACAATGATGAGACTATTACAATGATGAGACTATTACCTTTTGAAACGGGGTTTCTTTAATCCTTCGTTACTCTTGTCGCTCCATCCTTTAAGGTGCGTGTGACATGAATGAATGTATGTTTCATCCATATAGATGATAGGTTTGTTCTGTTCTCTGCACTTTTTTATGTTTCTCAAATATAGTAGGAGTAAATGTCTGATTTCGTGACGTTCCATTAACAAACTCCTGTTGTTTTTCTTTTGGTCCAACGAGAACCCAAAGAATGTATTTGTTTCCGCAAAGATTCGCGACTTCCTGCGAAGCCATAACTATTTGCAAAGGTTTGGTGTACATTTCTTAACGTGGGTACTTTTTCTCGGATATGTGATGATTTATTATGCACCTTCTAAGCACAGTTTTGTCGAATTGATCCATACGGATACTGGACGTTCTCTTTCTTTTAGTTGGCCCATCAGTGTCAGCATTACTTCCTGCCAGAGCTTCTTTTTTAATACGCGAAAGCGCTCTGTAGCTAACTTTTGTAGCAGCAGAAACTCGTTCGATGACCTGACAATAAAAGAAGTCCATACAAATGTTTTATTAAAAGTTTTAACCATGTCTATTTTTATACAAATAAAATGAGGAAGTAGTTAAATTTGTTTTCAGTGACCGTTGTTTGAAATAAAAAAATTTGTCGTGGTTTTCGGCCATTTAAAATAAGAATTAAATTCAAAAATACTATCTTCCGTTTCAGTTCATTAGTTATTTTAAACGATCTTTAGATTTTAGTTCTAACCTATTTTAAAATGAGCAAACCGCAATTGTAACTGAAATCGGAAGACGGTTCAAAACAAATAATAAAACCGAAACGTAATGGAGATAGGTATGAAATTATAATTATGAGCTAAAAAACTAATTACATTCAAATAGGTATCTCACACACAATAAACATGTGCCCTTTTATACACTCCTGTAGACAGAAACACAATAGTTATTCATGCAACAAGTGCATAAAGTGGTGCTTCTTTTCACGAATGGAAAAATTGACTCATGATCCGCATGCATGCAAAAACTAAAAAATGTCTCATTTAGGTTGCTCTGAATGGACTAAAAATGGCGTCGATTTGTTTGTTATTATGACATACCGGTGCATAAAATTTACGCAAGAGTGCATAAAATTGACACATGTGTGCATACAATACGTTGTCTCACCCTAATGTCACTTTTTTAAATCGTTTAACAAATAAATATTTTATGTACGAAAATCGATTTACTATCGATTGTAAATTTGTAAAAATAATTAATTTGGTTCAAAAATTTCATTGCAATAATTAAAACTTACCTTTGTTAATGGAATCGTTGACTTACCATTGCCTCTTCGGTCATGAAATTTAAAACGTTTATAATCATTTCACGACACTGTTTACTCCACTTTTTATCAACAACTTTACTTTCTGGAGTCGCCAGAACTAGTTAGTATTGCACAACTCCCGTAATCACACTTTTCTCTGAACTGTACTGTCGAATCGAAGCTTACCAATTCTGTCAGCGAAGTGAGCTCTTGCAATCCGCATACGTCTTTGCTACGGCGCATCGAACGTTGCCAAACTTCCGACTGCCAAAAGTAATTCGTCAATCTGTATGTTAGCTGTGAAATCTTTTACTTTGACAGTGTTTGCAGCATTCAATAGGGTGATAAACAACAAACTTAATTACAGAAGCTTAACAACAAAATAATTATTCAGGTAACAGGATCGGATTTATTAATTATTTTGCAATATATTTTGGCAGCCGACCTGTTTCACCTCTAGGGTTTATTTAACGGAATAAATCAGCTACTGCAAAGGGAATCAGACAAAGTCAACCTGGAAAAACTGAATGATTTTTTTGTGGAAGTTTACGTATTCCAAATAATAGTTGAATTAAAAAAAAATTATCTTCAATACAGTTACTACACGATACGAGGTGCCTCAAATAGAATCTATTAACTTATTTCACTGGGAGTTTATGAAATTCTCTTATAAATTATGGTATTTCTTAATATCCTTCTGAATAAAGTGATTGATGATTCCAACTAAATTCAAAATAAATAATATTGTTGCAAAATTGCATTTTTCGCCTAATTTTAGGAATGAAGAGGTTTTATGAATTTATTTATCCAAGGGTTATTCCAGTAACTATGTTCTGGGAATTGATCATTCAAGAAGTTTGATCGAATATACATATTATCCAATAGTTTTTCTTTATATACTCACGCCAAATTTGAGCGTCAACGGCCATTCAGTTTGTTGACAGGGCTCTATATTGTGAGTTTATCTCAACTATACTTATACAATGGATCAAACAAAGAATCTGTTATAGTACGGGAGATATTGCTTCATTTTTTTGAGGAATATTATACCGAACAAATTTCATTTTTAACAGCTGATTAATATTCAATTATCAACAAAATAAGCACCAGCGGTGGAGCTATGAGCGAGAGCCAAGCTAAAGCTGCTCAACAAAATTTTTATACCGTCCCAAATTTTAAAGGACAATTATTTAGATGGGGGTTATAAGTCAGTCATGTATTCAACTGTGTTAAACATTTTCGATGTATTTTCTGAATAATAAAGAAAATCTTCAGCTGTATTTATAAAGGGGATAAAACGGTCAGTCGGTGGCATGAACATGCCGCGCGCTCAATGTATCTGAGCGTTGGATAGTCGCTTTGAGTAATTAACTGACGATATTCACACCCACAAACACTAAGCTGATGGTTATTTTAATTTTTGTGGATAATAAAATTGCAATGTCTATCAATTTCAATCCGTATTACATCAATTTATAATAAGATATCCGCACTTGCACTGATGTGACTAACAAGTTTTTGATAGATTATTCATACGTCCATTCAAAGCTCGGATTATAGGCAACAAAAATTGAATAAAAGACGCCTATGTAGGCAAATATTTTTATTGAAAAAGGCCGAAATGCTAACATATAGGCAATATAGACAAATTACTATAACTTCATAATTATTAACAATGAGTTGTTATTATCTATTTTATTATACAAAGTGAATTAACTCCACACAAACATATTTGCACAACATAACTAAATAATTACACTAAGTATACTTAATTTTTCAAATTGACATTATTCGACTTTGAATACGATGGAATACATCATTCAACATCCTTCGCGGGAATTTTACCATTTTCGTTGTGTTTATTACTACAAGGTAGCCCAAAAACCAAAATCAGTTATTTTTTCACATTCATGAAATACCCTGTATGAATTGTTCGCATTTTCACTCACATAACATTGTGAGAGTCTCAAAAAAGCATTATTATTAAAAGGAATCGTCCTGTGCTACGGAAAGATTTAGGAAAGAATTTCTCATGAATTTGTCACAGAAGTATGTAATGATAATACCACTTAGGGTAAATCAGGATAAAATCATAATTTGGGAGATACGGAGTGAGGAAAATTGAATATTGAACGATGAAATAAAACAATATAATTAGTTTAAAACTTCATTTATTTGAACTAATATTCAATTTAAACTGGTTGACTCGTTCCACTAACAGAGTAGCTTTCTCAAAACGAATGAAGGTATAATTTAAAAATGTTTTGATATATACAGTGCATAAATACAGAATTCTATTTACTAATGTTAACAAAGGCATTGAAAGAAATTACCTGGGAATTCATTCAATACAAACATTCCTAAGCTATCTTCTAGGTAAAAAGGTTTAATAAAGGAGAGTGATTGATATCTATTTGGTCGTTAAGAAGGTTACCTGAATATTTATTTTTGTTTATCATGTCATAAACAATCACATACAGATATCACAATTCATAATAGTTCGGTCCACACATTCAGTCATAAAATAGCAGCTCTCAATAGTATGATACACAGACTCTTAACAGTCCCATTAAATACTACTAATTATAACAAAGAATTAAATATCATAAAACAAATAGCAGGTAATAATAATTACGATCCAAATTTAATTGACAATACCATAAATCAAAAGATAAAAAGAAAAAAAAACGACTTTAGAACAAGAAGTATTCCCTTCTGATAAAAATAATAATAAACAATGTAAAAGCTTAACATACTTTGGAACTACATCTTTAAATATTAAATCATTTTTAGTATCTTTAGACATGAATATTTGCTTTAAAACTGATTACAATTTATCCAACCTCATTAAAAATATTAAATCTAAATCTTCAAAATTAAACAAATCAGGAGTTTATAAATTAACATTTGGTAATGACAAGTGTGATAAAATTTATATCGGTATAACTTTGAGAAATTTTAAAACTAGAATTTCGGAATACAAACGTAGCTATGAAAAGAAAAATTAGATTTTAATTATTAAAATCATTTATTAGAAAACCAACACAATTTCGACCCAGATTTTGGAATTTTACATGTAGTCGGTAAATCCTTTAGTTTAAATTTATTAGAGGCTCTCGAGATACACAAAAATAAATATTCAGGTAACCTTCTTAACGACTAAATAGATTTCAATCACTCTCTTTTATTAAATCTTTTTACGTAGAAGATAGCTAAGGAATGTTTGTAGTGAATGAATTTCCTGGTAGTTTCTTTCAATGCTTTTGTTAACATTAGTAAATAGAATTCTGTATTTATGCACTGTATATATTAAAACATTTTTAAATTACACCTTCATTCGTTTTGAGGAAGCTACTGTGTTAGTTAAACGCGTCAACCAGTTTAAATTGAACATTAGTTCAAATAAATGAAGTTTTA
This sequence comes from Galeruca laticollis, assembly GCA_963921935.1. Classification (NCBI taxonomy): domain Eukaryota; kingdom Metazoa; phylum Arthropoda; class Insecta; order Coleoptera; family Chrysomelidae; genus Galeruca; species Galeruca laticollis. The sequence continues at coordinate 30,897,356 of OY998183.1, read as the reverse complement.
AACAAATTATATTGTTTTATTTCATGCTTCAGTACGGATCTTCATCAAGTAAAAGCCTCATCTATTCAAAGTAAATATTCCTTATATTGAAACATTTCCCACATGCGTGGAGGGTCCTTTCAAAATGTGAATTATTAATCTATTATTACTAAAATTTATTTCAGTGCCGTTGCTTTAGTCATAATACTTACTAGGGCAGGGTTAGATCTAGATCCGACAGCCATAAACAGATTGAAGTTTACTGTCTTGAAATTATCGATAATTCCATGGACAACAGAAGCTGCTGTTACTATTGTTTTATCAAAATTTTTATTGAACATTGGTTGGAAATATGCAATACTTCTGGGTAAGTTTGGTCGATTGGTTATATATTTTGATAAAAGCACTAATTGTACCGAATCGTCAAAAATATATATTTATGTTTTCTTGATTATCGGTCGATTTAAAAAAATCCAAAGAATCCAGAACCGTTGAATATTGTTCAAAGTAATAAATGTTCAAATGAAATTGTTAAGAACTTACAATTTTACAAGATATTTCGGGATACGAAAAAGTTATAGTCCCGCGAGTTTTTAATCTATGGAAGTTACTGTGAATGTTGTTTTAGAAATTACAGTTATATCCTAACTTGTACTCACTCGTCCCTAAAAGTCTGCTATTTAGGTGGTACCCTTTTCCTCAAATAAATTACTTACATTCAACTCTCCACTCTGACTACCAGGACCGTATAAATAATCACATAAAATGAAATTACAGTAACTGAAAATATGATATTTACATATAACGGCTTGATTGCAAATGACGCCGCTTCACCGTGCCCAGTTTCCATTCTTTTCTGTTTTGATAGGTGTTTGTACTCAATTTTCTAGATAAATTCGCACGTCCAAACCATACAACTTGTCTCTCTATTTCTTTCAAGATATATTTTTCTATGTCCACTGCTTTTCTATTGTCTACGTTTCTTCTTCGTTCTAATCTGGATACTCCAGAAATCCATCTCAGTGGCCAATAGTTTACTTTTACTAGATTTCTATGTATCGCATATTTCCGCTCCGTATAATGTTACACTTTCTTCAAACGTATTGAACATTCATTAGATCTCTTATGTTGTTACTCCATAATACTGAGTTGAGAAAGCGAATTGTTTTTCTTCCCTTATTTATTATTTTATCTAATTTTTCATTAAATATCACTTCTAAGTATTTATATCTGCGCGTCCGCCATAATTTTAACTTTCATACCTGGCTTAGACAGAGTCGTATTGATGAACTATATCAGTCTGCTCCTTCGTAACATTACCCCCTCCTCAAATGGAAGTTCCTCCTGGAACTATTGTGTAGCCGAGACTGGATGTATGAATCGGCAACTGACCCCATTTCTACGCTTTCCGATCTTATGGAAATATCAGGGCACCGTCTTCATCGAATACTGATGAAGGGGGTTGTAGCTGCAAATTAATATCTGGACACCGGTATCTTATATAATCTCTACCATGTTCCTGATGATTCGCCAATCCAGCTGGTTACTCACTATCTTAGGCATAGCCAGATTCTTCACGCTGGATTCCAACACATGGCCTCGTAGGTTTCGAAGTGCTTCCCATACATTGCGGTAGGTAGATCGATCTTGAAATTAATTTTCAGTTACCACGTAGAAGACGTACCACGAATTATGTTTCAGTTTCAGGGTCTTGCCAGGGGCTGGAATCAGGTCATCAAGTTTTTCTAATTGCATGAACTTCTTTCGAAAGACGGATGGCAACCCTCGTGCGTTCTTGAGATGGGCGGGGATGTTGTATGCCAGTGAATAATCTTCCGGGAGAGTGAACAAATCTTGTCGTTGTTATGAAGTGTCTCCATATCTAGCTCTCCCGGTACCTCCATGCGCGCCCATAAATTCATCGAAGGTAGGGACAGACACATCTCGAATATGGTTTACTCCTTTCTCTAGGTCATGGTCTCCTTCGAATGGCGCTAGTCAGTTTTGGTGAACTACTTTCGGTTTTCCGTTGGGGATCTTGCTTATGCGATTTATAACGTCATTGATCCTTCTCTTGATTAAGTATGGACCTTCCCAGGATTTTTGTAATTTTGGAGAAAATCTTTTTTTCCTCGTCGAGTTGTGTACCATACTTTGTCCCCTTCTTTGAAACCGCCTTCTGTGGCCTGCGAGTCGTACCGACTTTTCATTCTGTCGCTGGCAACTTGAAGATTCTTTCGAACTAATTCATGAATATCGTCCAGTCTTCTTCTCAATTGTATCACGTAGTCTTCTCCTGCTAGATCTTCTCCAGGGCTGCAGCCAAATTCCAGGTCACAAGGAAGCCTCATTTCACGTCCAAACAGGATTTTCGGAGGTGTTCCACCCGTGGACTCCTTGACGGCAGATCGATAAGCCAATGCGAATAGGGAAAGATACTGGTACCAATCTCTCTGATGGCTGGATACTACTTTAGACATGTATTCTACAATTGTCCTATTCATTCTCTCGACCATTTCATCTGACTGTGGATGTAATGCTGTTGTTCTGGTCTTCTTCATTCCCAGCTTCTCGCAAATCTCCTGGAATAGATGACTTTCGAAATTTCCTCCCTGGTCGCTGTGGACTTCCAAGGGCACTCCATATCGGCTGATAAATTCTTTCACCAATACATCCGCAACAGTTGTGACCTCCTGGTTCGGGATAGCGTAAATTTCCACCCACTTTGTGGAATAATCCATTACAACCAGTATGTATTTGCCACCATTTTCGGTCGTTGGAAATGGTCCAGCGATATCTAAAGCAATCCTTTCGAAAGGGCTTCCAACATTATACTGTTTCATAGGTCCCTTTTCCTTGCGATGTGGTCCATTACTCGTAGCACAAGTCGTACATTTCTCACACCAGTCCTTCACATCATCGGAGTTGTTCATCCAATAAAACCTCTCACGGATTCGCTGGAGGGTTTTCTTCACTCCCAGATGACCTCCCGATGGATTGTCGTGTAACTTCTTCAGTACTCCAGCTACTCTTGTTCTCGGGATAACTAGCTGTCTCCTCATCTCGGAACCATAATCGTTTTCAAGGACTCTTTTCAACAGCCCTTCTTCCAGGACAAGGGAGTCCTACTGAGCCCAATACGCCTTGAGTTTCGGTGAAAATCTTGACACTTCTTGCCAGGTAGGTCGCCGATTTTCTTCCCTCCACTGCCGAATCTTCTTTAGGCAAGGATAATTCTCCTGATCTTCTCTGATCCTGGTGGGTGACCATTCTTCATTGACCACAGTAGTTCTTGAAACTGCAGCTTCCTTAGATTCCGCCTTGATGCATTGTGAATAATCTACAGGGCATGACCGTCTAGGCAAAGAGTTTTCTTTTCGGTGATTCACATCAGCTGGATGTTCACTCCTGTCTGATTTCCCCTGTGACTGGAGTTCTTGGGTTACATAAGTCTTGGGGCGCTTAGACGGACTGCGTACGTGCTCTAGCTTGCCACGCTTCCTGAATTTGATCTTCTTCGATTTCCTGTTCGCCATACCTTTCAACAAGTTGATGATCTGGTCAAGTTTGTCATCGTGGCTGCTTTGCATTTAAGAGGCTCTTGGATTGCAGGAGTCGTAGTACGCTTACACAAACTACGTGCATGCTCTAGTTCGCCACAATTACAGCACCTGATTTTCTTCGTCTTCTTGTCTAACATACCTTCCAAAAAGTTGACGATCTGGTCAAGTCTGTCATCGTCACCTTCTTCCTGTATGGTCCTACCTTTGTAGTATCCCGAAGCCATCGTGGCTGTTTCATATTCAAGAGCAGCAGTCAATACATCGACCAATGTTTTAGGATGGGCTAATCAGAGCGTCTTCTCCATATCGTGGCTACATAAGCCGTCAATAAAGGCCAGGATGCCTACGCATTCCATCATGTCATCCGTTTCTTCCAGAGGTATCGTCTGAAGTACATCTAAGGCATCTTCCCGAAGCGCGATAGTTAAGTTTACTGCCTTCTCCCTATCGGACCAATTATTCACTCTAGCGGCTGCTTCAAATTGTTTTTCACATAATTGGTCCACGATGCCTTTCCTTCGAACGTTGGGGCCTTGACTCGGGTAAAACTGCCAATATCTTCAAACTTAGGTAGTGTTTCTGGCCTGCAAGGTTTCGTTTGCTCGGCCTTCTTTTCTTCCTCTGGCATGCCTCGCGTTCTTGAATCGGCAAACTTTTCCTCTAACTCTTTGATTTTCTCGTCTATCGTTGTAATCTTATTCTCGATTTTAGATTTTAGAGACGAAATTTCATTTTCAACGTCAGCGGCAATGCCGTTTTTCATTAATAAGATATCGGCAGATATATCGTTCTTCAAAGTAGAAATCTTCTCATCCGTGTTCTGTTCCATGACAGAAATCTTCTCGTTCATGTTAGCAGAAATATTAACAGAAATTTCGTTCTTCATAGCAGAAATCTTCTCGTTCATGCTCTTTTCCATGGCAGAAATTTTCTCGTCCATGTTAGCAGAAATATTAGCAGAAATTGACGAGATTAAGGTGGAAGCCTCGTCATTAAATAAAACACTGCTTCTGGATCAAAGCCGTCATTTTCCAGTGCCAATTTAGTCTTTCTACTAATTCACTTTTCTTACCGGACGTTTCCAACTCACGATGTTCCAATTCTGCTCTTAGTTCCGCCACTTTGAGGTCACATAGTCTCTTGGCCATTTTTACGTAGCAATTTATTTATATTACCCCACAACTGACACCAATGTGATGTTTTTCTAATTTATTTAAACAGTAAACGGGTGGGATTCATTTTAAACACACGGTAGGTTCACTTACTTAATTTATTTATTCACTACACTATTCATTAATTATATACACAGTATATTCACTTAAACTAATTTATATAAACACTTAACTAATTTATATTCACTTATTTACTTGTTTATCTCACGATGTCAAATTATCAACTAAACTAACTCTTCCTGGTCGGTCCCTTATATATCAGTGCCTTTTTCACTAGATAATTCTAGATTGCGGGTTAATCAAAAACAATTGGCTTTCTGGCTTTTTCTAGATAAGACTGGTCACAAAAAAACAATGTCTAGATAAGATAGTCACAATCGTAAACAATCCCTGCGCGTCCGCCATAATTTTAACTTTCATACCTGGCTTATACAGAGTCGGATTTAGGGACTATACCAGTGTGCTGTTTCGTAACACTATCAATAAATCTAGAAAATACAGTCTGTTTTTTCTTATAAATGAACATTTAGCACATGAAATTGCTTAATGAGAAGCTCCTAGATAGGCTTGCATAGTATTATTAATAACCCTCCAAGCAAAAAACAAGCTTTGTATTCAATTCAATTGAAAACACAGAATTGGTATAATGTATTTTATAGAAGTATAGGGAACTCCTTTATATAACTCGTTTCAAAATTGACGAATTTTAAGCCTTTTTAAACCTTCTGTCAAAATTACATGAATATTGTTTCGGTATGGATGAATTTGGAGCACCAGCTCGTAATTTCGTGTACTGTGATGAGAAACTGCTAAATGCATTTTTTTAGGTAGCATAATTGCAGCAGTAGCCCCTGCTGTGGTAGTCCCTTGTCTGTTTAGGCTTCGTTCCAAAGGTTACGGAGTTGTCAAGGGCATCCCAACGTTAATAATAGCTGTAGCTAGTATAGATGATGCACTTTCAGTGGCTATATTTGGAGTTGAGCTAGGAATTATCTTCAATGGATCTAGTATTACCCAAGGAATTATTTTTGGCATCCTATCAATTTTAGCAGGTAAGCAAGTTGTACTTGGAAATGAGGATGAGTGTTTAAGTGTATTTTTATAACAACTTGAAGCAGAGACTGACCAGTGTAATAATATACATGAATTTGTTAATTATAAGTTTATGTTTCAAGTTGTATTTATTCTTTGAAATCAATTTCTTAAATTGTAGGCATGGCAATTGGTGTAATTTGGGGAATGATTTGCAACCTTACTCCCGAAAGAAACGATCCTTTCGCGTCACCCTTAAGAATCCTACTTCTCCTAGTCGGAGGTCTAGCGGGAGTTTTCGGTAGCGAGCTTATTGGTTACGGCGGTGCTGGCCCTTTGATCTGCGTAACAGCTGCTTTTGTGTCCCTGGCTTACTGGACTAAACAAGGTTGGCATATTGAAGAGAATCCCGCAGCTATAGCTTTTGAGATATTTTGGATGATTTTCCAGCCTATCTTATTTGGAATAACTGGGTCTAGAATTAAGCTGAAAGAAATGGATGGAGAAGTTGTACTTATATCTTTGGGAATTCTACTCTTAGTTGTATTGCTGCGAATTGGAGTAACTATAATGGTGGGAATCGGATGTAATATGAATTTGAAGGAAAAATTATTTGTCAGCGTCTCATGGATAAGTAAAGGTATAGTGCAGGTGAGCTAGTGAATTTTTATTAGAAAATATTAAGGAATTTCTCCAATACCTTTACTTAGTTCTGTATCAGCGATTGATATTATCAAGAAACCTCAGATTTATATTTCTTGTAAGATGCAGCATAAATGTGGTTCAACAAAACTAAACTCCTGTTCAAAATTAACAGACCCATGATATTCTCTGATTTATTCTTATTTTTTAAGAAAATATTGCCCAAATAATATCGCTCACTATTAGAAATCTTAGGTAGGTTATGCCAATTAGGTAGTTGTTTTTGTTAGTTTGGTACTATTTTTATAACTGTATGTCCCTTAAAAAAAGTTAAATACTCCATTCACGTATTTGTTTATCAATGTATATATGTATATGTATACATATATATATATATATATATATATATATATATATATATATATATATATATATATATATAAATAATCAATGAAAAGATGGAAAAATAACGCGTGGAATATAATACAAAACCAGAATTAGCGGGCATATCACGCAAAAGAAGTTACAGAGAATGAGTGGTAACCGTAGACATGCATGTCTCTGGCTCATTAGCCTTCATCGGTACGGCATAACCAAGAAAAGGTGTACAACTTGGGAGCAAGGATGTTAATTGAAACATGAGAAAACACAAACAACGGATTTCAACAAGATAACCAAAAAGGCACAAATGCCCGCTAATTCTGGTTTCGCAAACGGTTCAGTGAATGCTTGGGAATCAACTGCTGATAAAATCAGCAGGACGTCACTTTGGTCGTTTTTTGTATAAGCATAAACACCAAGGTTCACAGGGTCCCCGTAAGCGGCGCTATAGTAGTCACCTATATATTTATTATACATCTTACTCACAAGTTGAGATCCGTCAGTATACATATCGAAGAACGGTATAGTTTGGCGTCTGTATATGTATTTTTCTTGCAAAGTGGCATCCTGGCAGTGTTGACGATATCACTTCTGGATATAGAAAGCTTTTAACATTGAATGTGATGATTTCCATCTGTTTTAATTTTTTGATACCATTATTGACAGTGCGGAGGATGTTAGTTGTTGCAGAATATCTACCGTTATTAATTGAGAAATGTTGTTTTCGTTCTACAATTCATTCAAATCTGATTTTGAGGCAAAATAAAACACTAGTGGCGATAAAAATGAATTATGCTGGCGATAAAACAAACTAAAGAATTCTGAATTTCTGTAAATAAGAGGAAAATTAATTGAATTTTACAACGTAAACCACGAGATGAAGTAAAATTTTTCTCAATTTTCAGGTTAATTTTCGTATGGGTATATTTTTCTACTTCATTATAGCAGATAGCAGAAGTCAACTTTTTTTGTGAAAATTCCGAAAACCTAAATGCAATCAGATTACTAGGTGGGTTATTAGTAGTTGACCTAGAATATTGGATTTCACAAAAATTTACAATAATTTCGGAGACGTTCATACTCTCTGTCATGTATCAATGATAACTGGATGGACGATAGCTTCATCCTAAGCAAAAAATGTCTTAAATAAAAGTTGTAGAGAGTAATAAATGCTATGTATGCACTAGAGTTTTTTCCCAACACCATAGCGGTTTGGTGTTGCGAAAAAACTCTAGTCTGTTCATTACTTCACCACCGGTTTCAAACAGTGCAGTGCAAAAATGAAATCTATGTCCCAATATACGGGGCGTCTGATAATCACAAAACTTGAACATGTGCAACTGGTTCTACTGGTGTGATCTCTGTATACAGGGTATCGCAGACCAACACACAATTAATCCTCTAGTTCTAGTGAACTAGAACTCAAAGGACGATTGAAATCAACTTACCTTTATACACCATTGAGCTGTGTGAGGTTGATGAAGTTTTTTTTCATACTCTTGAATAATGCGAAATTTGTATTTTGAAGAAAAACTTTGGAACAGAATTTCAAAAAGAAAAGAGTGAACACGAAATTTTTAATAAAGTCTTGAATTCACTAGAATTGCTAGACGTAGGTGTAACGCTAATGAAGATCATATCAAAAGAATAAGGAATTTAAATTAATTCAAAAATGTGTTTATTAACAATAATTTATGTTAGAATATTTACATAGATAGCTTGAAGGAATAAGGAATCTAAAGAGATAATGAAATAGTGAGGAATCCATCATGAGTGTGTACAAGTTTTCAGATCAGTATCATCATTCTAGCTCTTTCTATTGTGCGTTTTAGATAGAATAGACATAAAAAAATATTTAATGAAACTTATACAAATTCTCGTACAAAAAATAAACAGTACAGATTCAAAATAAACATATTTTTTCTTTATATATAGATTGCCAACGAAATTACTAGCCAGCCCGCTGTTTTGTTATTAAATGGGCGGTCGATTTGAAATTTGGGTAATCAGTATGGGTACATGGGATTATTATTTCAGTTATTTGAACATCTGACTGTCATTTCCGGTTCAATCGGAAACTTAACAAACTTCGTCATTACGAAAGGAGCTCTCTAAATGTTTTTTAAATTTGGATTCTAACAAAAAGTATGTTAAACATTTATCATATCCTTGACCTATCTTTGACGAATTATGAGTCGCACAATTTATCCTCTCTAACAAAAAGTGAAAGTGTATGCGAGAAGTCCGATATTATTTTTCTACGTCATTTCCGGGGTATGATACGTATGTTAGTATTTTACATTCCTCCCGGTTTTACAAGAGGTGCTGTTAAATCTGACAGTCAGATGTTGATGACGTCAAATATTTATTTCAAGTGGAAGCCATCTATTAAACCGCATATTCAAAATCTTCCAAAATGTTCTGGGTCTAAAGTTGCTGTTTTCAGAGGTATCATGATGACATTTTCAATGTAGGGATTTTGATTAATATGATGATGAAAATTAATGTCTGCATGAGAATCATTTATAACGTTGAAAGTTTCTGAATATATGATTTTCAAAATCAGCATCTGAATATAAAATTTTACAGCATTAGAATAAGAAGGAATGTTTTTAGTGCTGGAACATAAAAGGCCACCGATATAACAATGCAATATATTTAGGATTTCTGGTATATTAGTTTATTTTATTTCAAACTGATAAAATGTGCTCCTCATTTGACATTTCCTGGCACCGTCATAGCTAAAGATAGAGTATGAAGTATTAAACATGTTTCTAGTTTTCAAGAATACAAATATTGAATAATATTTAGGTTATTATATTTGAAAAAACGAACTTCATTGAATTTCCATTTGAACCTGAAATCTTAATCTTTATGTCAAAATTCAACATGGCGGCTCCAAAATGGTATACGAGATCCGTGATTATTGTCCAATTGTGGGTTGAGGTTACGAATTTAGCCGGAGATTGTAAAAATTCAATATCGCGGCTCCTCGATGGATCATAATAATAGCTCAAAACTCACGGAAAAATTACCTCATAATAATGATGCTGTATCAGAAATGCATAGATTAAGGAGTAGACTAAAAGTCATAAAATAAAATCAAAGAAAACTTTGTAAAGACAAACCCATATTCAAATGCGCTTGAAAGTAAAAAATAATTTCTTTGGATGTATAACGTGGATTATTCTGTAGGTTACAGATTGAAAGGCTTTTGTATTTGAACTAAAAATATTTGCGGCATACGCTATGTGAAAAAAAATTATATACAAAGTATCGTTAAAATTGTGCCACCCTCAAGTTTTTATTTTCAAATACGAATCTACATTTTTAATTGCAATGATTCAAATGCCAAGAGCCATGTTTCATATCGGTGTAGTATTTACATCTTAACTACAGAGTGTTTTGGAAATATTGAACTATTACCCCGGTAACATTTCAATAATTAAACAAGATCTTGTTGTATGATCAACTTAGCATTGATCCACTTCTTACTTACTGATATTTTCAATTACAGCTGTAGTGGAATATTAAAAAAGGTTAAAATTGTTCTGGAAATATATTCCAATATACAAAAAGTTGTTATGGCAAAGTTTTGGAAAATCCTCGCAAAATGAAAAAATGTAGGCGAAAGAAGAATTTCAAAATGTTTAATTTTCCGGTATAACCCCAGAAACAAAGAAGCTAGATTGTCTTGAATCAAATAAATGACCTCTGAAATACACAATTTTGCCCCCATTTAACTATCCCTATATCTCTTACCGTTACCATGATCCCAATGCATAGACTCGAATTTGAATATCATTGTATAAGAAGTGTGGAAAGTGACATATTCCGTACGAGTACAGGAAATATAATTTCTAACGAATTATGTACTCTATTTTTTCCACGGCCATGAATATACAATTTATGTGAATTATGAGTGTTAAAATATGAATTCTGAATATATAATTATTATCATGCGGACTAACAGAACGCAAAAGTTGTTTTTCGTTAGTCCGCATTCGGTCCTCTCTATGGGTCTTTTTCCTATTACGACTATTCAATTACTGGACTTCTTGCTTCAGACGAATTCTGCCGTAAGACGAAGTCCATATTTTCATTCTTTTCCTTTTCATTATACATTAACTCAATTTTAATCACTTCACTTAACGTTGTGTAATTTTAATTTTGTTTGACGTTTGCATAATTATGTAAATTTTCCTGATTTGAATAAAATTTGCCTACAGTAAATTTTCCATATTACCTACTAACACATCTTGGATTCTGCTGGATGCCACGGGCAAGTGACAGCTCTCCTTATATGATATTTTTCATGTGAATGATATATACATTTAAGGCCTAATGATAGCTCAGTGTGTCGAAACTAGTTGCTCCTGTAACTTGTAATAATATATGCTGTAGTACGTGCTTTGCATTTTACTTACTGCTATTTGCCTACATAATACATTTGAGATGGATATTCTTTTTCATTAACTTTAATGTAAGTTATCATCTCTGATAAACTACAAATATAAATTGAAAATGATTTTAAATAATTTTGGTTTGTGGTAAGAATAAAGAGTCATTTATTCATTAGTAGTTTGTTTGTTTACAGAGCTGATTTTAAGTTTTATTTCGTTGATATAGATGTTAAGTAGCTCTAAATATGATAAAAGAGTATATAGAATGAGTAAAGTGTCTCTCTCATTTGTAATAAAGTATGTCAATGTACAATTATAGGTACTTACAAATACATTTTCACGTCCTTCTCCACTGCACTAAAACCATATTTCTAGCAAATAACTCACACCATCATAGAATCAATCTTCGGTAAGTTACAAAAATAGTTCATATTTATAACTGGGTTATGAGAAATAAGTTTAATTTAAAACGAATAATAAGGTTTTAAGAATGTTAGTTTAGGTTTCTAAAAACTGTCTTTTATGTGTAAAATATAGCTTCACATGGATTTGTACGAACCGTCAACATCCCTATTACTAGATTATATGATTCATTCTCCTCTCTTAAAAGAAAAATACAGATTTAAAATTACCGGAAGCCACTTTGAACGCGATCTATACACAATATGCAGGCCGCACCGTTTCTTAAAGATATTCAAATCTACCTACTTGAAATCTATCAAGGTCCCAGTGTTGCCAAATAATAGAAAGCATTGGGGCTGCTCTATATACATATTGTGTATATCGGAGGATGCCCTGCGCTACAAATCTATACGGACGGCACTTCAACCGCTATCGCGATATATATATATATATATATATATATATATATATATATATATATATATATATATATATATATATATATATATTATTGTAGTTAAGTGGAGTTTAGCACTCCTGTGGTACCGTTATTATTTGTGTTATAGTTTAGTTTATATAAATTATATGTTTGATTTGCCCGGTATATTAAAATTTTCAAAATATGTCTTGAAATAATTACACTCACCTTCTTTGTACTATAAAATCCTAGTTTTTGTTATTTACATGAAAACTCAATAATCTCAGGATTTTGGATTCATATAATAAGATGTATTTTGTATTTATATAAAAAAATTTCAATTAAAAAAAATACTTGCTTTTAAATTTTTTATAAAATCCTATAGAACGGTCCTGTATATTCAGTTTCAAAACCCTCCTCTAATTGAGAACCGTCTGATCAATAATGCCAACTGTCAAATTGTAAATTAAACAATCGTCGAGAAATGGAATTTCCCAACAATACATTTAAGTCTTTCAAATGAAAACGTTATTTAATATGAAATTAAAGAAAACAAATACATTATTCAATTACAAAATCTGCAAAAAGAACAACTTATCTATGATGATCGTTCATTCAAAACACATACACTCAAATGGATTATTATTATATATAAGTACAACTATGCAACATATTATACACATTGAACATGAGATGATGTTAAGAAAATACTCTAAGACATAAGATGGCGGATATGGCAATGGACAATGTTTATGAAATATCAAAGTTCAACTATGTACACAACACAAGTGAGTTTATTTAACCTTTTTTAAATGAAATAGTTTTAAATACCTGTTCACTTTTTCTTCAATTCACCTCGTTGATTCTTTTTAATATTACTTCTTGGGACACTGTACAGTCTGTCGTGTTTGGGTAATAACCAAAATTGATGTTATATTTCATTTACATCAATACATTTTAGATGGGATTCCATAGTCCAGTTCTTTCTGAAATGTATCGTGGAGATACCATTTCCACGATACAAAACTTTACTTGCTTATACAAATAAATATTTAAGGTTAGTATGCTACAATTTTCACCAATTTCTTGTTATATTTCTATTTATCAGTTTGATTCATTAATTTTATTGAGTTATATTAAGGAATAATGTATCTCTTTTATATTTACAATTCAAATGGTGCTGCCTTTCTAGTTGTTTTAAATTATCTTCCAAAGATTTTACTTTTCACCCCATTCGTTGTTACAAAAAAGAGTTCTCCCTAGTAATAGCGTACATTATCAACAAACTCCCCATTCAATTTTTTTTATTTTCAATCCGCTTGCCGCTGATCAAAACATTTCAATTCTAATTCACCAATCAAATTGGTTACAAACATTTTTTGTTGGTAAATCTCATTTCAAGTTTTAAATTGCTTATGTATCCTTCTAGGACATTCCGTTTAATATTTTTTTAAATAATCAAATTTGATATACTACTTCCTTTTATATAGTTTCCAAAATATTCAAAACTGACAACTTTTCTTATTTTCATTTGAACTATTCAGAATGACAATTCATTTCACGAACGTCATACATTTATAACCTTAATGTTATTATTATTTTGACTTTATTTCCTGACATATTTTGAAATAATTTTCTAATGTTATCAAAGAGTTTCTTTCAATATCTAATTAGTATATTTTAAAACAAATCATAATGTTTTGACTCTTACTATGTGAGAAATAGATTGTTATAATTTATATAAGGTGACGTTCAAAATGTTCTCTCTCAATAGCTAGAAATCATGTTATATCTAACATATGTGCAATTACAGGGTACATTGAAAATTTCCTTTGTTTCTTCGGTTTGATTTATGTTTATTTTCTCTATTGAATGATGAATGATATAGATTTTCTATATTTCCGACGATTTAAATGCTAATTAAATTCTAAATTTTGTATTTACATATAGTGTGTAGTATGTTGATTCCATATTATAGTATACAGTGTTGCAAGTTCCTTTCCATGTTAATATATATATATATATATATATATATATATATATATATATATATATATATATATATTATATATATACATATATATATATATATATATATACATATATATATATATATATATATATATATATATATATATATATATATATTGCTGTAGTATGAATAGATGCTTACATTGCAATCCAATAAAATATAGAAATAAAGAAACAAAGATCAAATTTTATTCATATAATAGTGATATGACAAAATCTGTCAATTGTAGTTTGATAATCAGCAATTTTATATAATTCAAGAACATGACATTATTTTCATAATGTTTATAATGCTAAATTTAGATAGAAACATATAAAGTCATGCTATAATGATAATAATTAAAAACATAATCAAATATAAGTGGTAAAGGAAAAAGTTAACATAACGCAACACGGAATATTAGACATAACCAAAATTGAATAGAGGAATGTGATGGACAAACTAATAATTTGAGAAATTAACGATATAGCTACCATATCTTATGGAATATAATCTGAATCATAACAAAGAAACCAATTGTGAATATTATGATAGGAGATTCAATGTTATTTATATAATACATATAAATTTTAAAAAAACCATTTGCAAATAAGGAAGTACAAAAAACCGGAAATGTTATATTATGTTGACATATGTATCACAAATATGATTGAATTACATGAGGGTATGAATAAAAAAAAATTGAAAATCAGTAAGAATCTATATGTAATAATTGAATATATAAATAGGCAAATAAAAATGGAATAAGTACATATTTGATGATATCTAATTGTTTATGTTGCCAAGATTAAATAAATAGAATTTAAGTTTCCACCAATCAGAGGACTTTTCAAAAGTAAAATAATTAACAAGACATTTTTTAGAACTAATTATGAACTATTATGGAATTATAAACAATATGGAGTATAAAATAATGAGAACGACAGGACATTTATGTAAATAACAAATAGATTTAGGACAAGTAATAATGACAATCGATCGTTATGAAACAAATATATATCAAGTAGTTTATGAACATCCGGTTGAAGGAAATTTGTTGATGAAAAAACAATTGAGTGTGGTGAGAGGGTAGAAGGATGAGCAACTCCATGTCGGAGCCTCTACACAATTTTAGTGAAAGTTATTGAAAATTAAGTATTTCGGTCACTACTAGAAAGTAGTTTACAACCAGAGACCTTGCCAACATTCGAAGATAATTTCCCGATCCAGAACGAGTCTCCTATAAGAAATATGAAGAATTTTGTGATTTGTGGCAGTGCAACAGGACGCTAAAGGTGCGGACATTTTGAGATCATCAATTAAAAAAATCACAGGTTAGTGAAATCATTTATTTGGGTCCCAAAGATGAACAATAAAAACAAAATGATCATTCAATACACTGATAAATAAAAATTAAAGGCCATAAATAAACAATTCAAAGAACAATTTTAAAAATAGTTAATATCGTATAGCTCAATAGAGTATAAAAAAATTATTCACCTGTTTTCAGTGTCTATCCAGGTATATATTAGCTTGTAAGAGATTTCTAAACACACTTTTATAGTTTATTGTTTCTAATTTCATATATGTAATTCATTTGTTCTTTTTCTATCACCATAAAATCTCTTCTTGTTTAAAGCAAGTGAAAATAATACATAACTATAATTCAATGATACATATTTCAATGTTTCTCTACGTTTGACGTTTTTAATACTGTAAGATGTACAATGGAAGTCTGCTTTGCTCAAGCGTTATATCTTTTCAAGGTTGAATCTAAATTTCAGTTCAGTTCCAATCGAAACATTCATGTCAATATTTCTTTTAAAAACAATTTATTTATTGAATCGATATATAAAAACATATGTTGATTGCTCAAATTATTTCAATCGCCCCCAACCCAACTGAGATTAGGAGTATTTCATGCACAAATATAATCATTGTTAGCAGCCGAAGGTAGAATGAATAAGTAGATAAAAGTCAAGTAAAATAAATAAATTAAAAATAATAGAGAATGAGTGGTAACCGTAGACATGCATGTTTCTGGCTCATTATCCGCCATCAGTATGGTATAACCAAGAAAAGGTGTACGAGTTGGGAGCAAGGATGTTAATTGAAACATAAGAAAACACAAACAACAGATTTCAACAAGATAACCAAATACACATCTGTGCCTTCAAGTGGAAGATCCCATATGGGATATATGTAAATAAATATAAATAATTTAATTTTGCTATTCGAGTATTGGATAGTCATGTGTGTGGTTTAGTTCGCTAGGTCAATATTTAACAATTTATTTAAAAAAAGAATAATGAGCTCATCCTTTAAGCAATGTTGAATGTGTAAGAGCTTCAATTTTGCTAGAAGAGGGAAGAAGTATGCGCTATGTGGCCAATTTACTAAGTGTTAATCATTCAACAATTAGTGTTTTAAATGAAACTCAATGTTTCTAGCTAAGTTACATGTAACTTCTGTCATTCTGACGATGATATTCAGTTATCGAAACAATTCTCAATTTTTTAGAATTTTCAACCTTTTTCATTATATTGTGGAATTAGCTAGAAACATTGAATTTCATTTAAAACACTAATACGAGTAGATTCCACGAAGTAAGGGTCGAGACAGTTAGTTTCATTCAACAATTAGTCGAATAATTAAAAGATTTAGGGAACACATTCTCGAAAACGTGGTCAAGGCAGGGAAAGGGCTACATGTCAAATTGATGAGCGCTTTCTCCAATAACAGGTATTGAGAAGCAGGAAGTATACTAGTAGAGAGATAAGTAACCCGTTCGAAACTGTAAGAAATTTCAGGATTTCAGCCTTAACCGTTAGGAGAGAATTAAAAAAGCTGGATTGGCTAGTAGAAGGTCTGCTACTGCAGCGCTACTCACTGAAAAATACGCAGATTAATATTCGCTAGAGATCATGCAAAGTGGACTGACGAGGACTGGAAAAAATTGTTGTTCACGTATGAAACTCGAGTGATCCTAAAGTATCCAGATGGTCGTGATAGAGTATAGCGCAGACCTGTAGAAAGATTTTCTGATTGCACTATCTTTCCAAAGGAGTCATTTGGTGGTGGTTCAAAAATGTTCTGGGGGGAATATGTTTTGACGCACGCACATAGCTGGTTCCTATACGTCCTCAGTCGATGAATGCAGAATTCTATCTTGGAAACATTATTCAAGATCACGTGATGCTGTTGGCGCCATTTATAGGAGATACATTATATTTTCATGCACGATATTGCAAGACTTCACAATTACAATGACGGGATTACTTAAATGAAACCAACATGCAGATCTTAGACTGGTCACCGTGCAATGGAGCTAGACTGTATTGTTCTCTTAGAATGGGAGAACTTTCCTTAAGCAACGAACCAAAGCTTAATAACGATCTTACCCTGACGAATGCAAGCGGTTATAAGAGCTCGAGGAGGTACTACGCGTTATTGAAGTTAACTTTTTTTGTAAATTCTCTTTTTTTGTGAAGTTTAGTAGATTTTTATAATTTTTAAATGTATGTAAACTGTTTTGAATGAAACTCACTGTTTCTAGCTAATTCCACAATATAATGAAAAATGTGGAAAATTCTAAACATCTTTTAGAATCTTCAACATTTTTCATTATATTGTGCAATTAGCTAGAAACAGTGAGTTTCATTTAAAACACTAATATGAGTAGATTCCATCAAGTAAGGGTCGAGGCAGTTAATTTCAGAGTGAAAACTGATCTCCAAGTTTTGTATAACTCTTCGAAGTTCAGGTGTAATTAAAATAAGACTTAGAGATAAAGATTAGTGGCTTCTTATGGACAAAGAGATGGACAAATTTGTGAAAGACTGCAGAGACTGCTTTCTTGTCAGTCAATGTGAGGAACCACCATCAATGATGATTGCCAAATTCCCAGGTGGACCTTGGCAATGCGTGGCAATTGACATCATGGAAGCGCTACCAAATCAGAAACAAGTATCAGTTGTAATAAAGTATTATTCACGTTATCAGGACATTGTATTCCTAAGAAAGACAACGCCAACCGAAATAATAAAGTGCGTAATAAAATCGTTCGTCCAATTAGCAATCCCCAAAATACTTAAAATGTGACAATGCTAGGCAATTCA
This sequence comes from Galeruca laticollis, assembly GCA_963921935.1. NCBI lineage: Eukaryota > Metazoa > Arthropoda > Insecta > Coleoptera > Chrysomelidae > Galeruca > Galeruca laticollis. The sequence goes on along the minus strand of OY998183.1, from coordinate 30,879,235 downwards.
TCAGTGAAGAATTCCCGGAATTTTGCAAAGAAAATAATATAAGATTAATTTATATACTAACATATTGGCCAAGCCAAAGATTGAGACACCATAAACAAAGAGAAAGAAGAGAGAAGGTGAAGCAAGGAGATCAAAACAAGACAACATGAAAGTCGGAGATAAAGTTATCGCAAAAAGTTTAATCCCACCTAAGGCATAAAGCAACCAGGGAATCGGGAGATCGCTGAGAAGATTGACGCTATTAGGCCGAAGAAAAGGGACGGAATGTGGGAATGCGCCAATGACTAATGACTAAGAATTAAAATATATGTTAAAATTACTTTAACAAATCCATTAGGGCAACTGCAAAAGACTTTGAGATCCCGGAGGCAACTTTGAGACGTTTTTGCAAAAAAATTACATGTCATAAAACGTGGCAACACCGCACAACATACCAAGTCAGCTTTTTGTATGTCTGTACGTGGAAGGTCTGTGGCTAGCCGCCAAGAGAGTCGATAGATAAACAGTGGTTCGAGAAGTTAACTCAATGCATTGTAACTATTACAAATGTACAATTTTATTTCATTAAATAATACAGTCCAACCAATTACAAACAATTATTTGAACCAGCAAAATAATTCCAAACATTTTGGTCTTCGATCCAGATAAATATAGTTAACAAAATATCTAAATAGTGAAAAATCTATCAAGAATTTTACAACGATCGAATATTTCCAGTGGCCCAGCGAAGTGGCGAAGAAAATTAGTGAGTGCAGCAACAAGCGATAGTGTTTAACTGACTGAACGACTGTAACTCAGGTACATTTTCAATACAATTCCTATTTTTTTCCATTTTTTCCTTAATCTTAGGATCATTTGAGCTATTAAAATCAGATCTAACAATATATTCAATTAGCTATTGAAAATTAATTCAATTATTTCAATGAAAATTACAATTAAAGTCTATTACGACTAGATAGACAATTTAAGCGGCATTTTACATCACTATAAGACATACGACGTATGTTTCTTACAATTTTCAATTGAACAACTATAATACAATTTCAATATTTTGGTTTATAAAGATCAATATACGACGTATGTTTCTTACAATTTTCAATTAAACAATTATAATACAATTTCATTATTTTGGTTTATAAAGATCAATTATGAAATTATTTTAAAAGGGACAATTACTATTTTACTTACAATTTTACGCCTAAAGAAGGTGCAATTAATTTTAAACAATTGAACTAGGTATTTGATCACAATTAAGGTGCAATTTTCTATTGTGGGTTATTTGTCCATAATTACAATTTAAAACGTAATAATGCCCCCAACAGAGAATAACGACCTCACAGTTTTATACCGTAAAAGAGGAACGATTAAACAAAAACTTACATTATTAGAAAAATTTATAACCAGTCTTAACGTATCAATTCCAGGATTTAATGAAATCCAAATGCGATACGACAATCATTTAAATTTAATAGACGAATTTGACAAAGTCCAATCGATTATAGAGTCTGAATGTAAAGAGGATGACTTAAATGAACAATTTAACGAACGCGATATATTTCAAAATAGATATTACGTTGCTTTTGATATTTTAAAACAATTCATACACAATTTACAACCACGTCTAAATACAAGCGTCGAACAAAACTTAAATTCAGGTCACAACGTTTCATCGAATAATTTTGACCCTCTTCAGAATGTTTTACTACCAAAGTTAAAATTACCTAGCTTTGATGGAGAGTTTCATCATTGGCTTCAATTTAAAACCAATTTTAAAACTATTATATGTGACAATACAAATTTAAATGAAAATCAGAAATTTCAATTTTTAAAGGCGTCCCTAGATGGGTATGCTTCTCGATTTATTGAAGGTTTAGATAGTACAGACAAGCCGTTTGAAAGAGCTTGGAACCTTTTATGTGAAAGATTCAATAAAAAACAATTCTTAATCGATAGCCATTTTAAGTCTATTCTGGGCATGCAAAATATTACTAGAGAAAACTATGTGCAATTCCGTAAGTTATTAGATGAAGTTTCTAAACATTTAACATCACTAGAAGGCTTAGAATTAACGAAAGACATTTTATACGACTCCTTTATTATTTATATTGTTTCTAATAAATTAGACAAAAATACAATTCGTGATTGGAAAGAAATAAAATATCATACTGACTTACCAACTTTGGACGAATTTATGAATTTCCTAAAAGATAAATCTGACATTCTACAATGTTTAGACGATACTCAACAATCAACTAAATCTATAGGTAATTTAAGTGAAAATAGAAACAATCCAGTACATCTGCTTTTATCAACAAATAAATCATTGTCATGTAATTATTGTAAACAAGTTCATACAATTTATAAGTGTCCTCAGTTTTTAGCTTTAAATGTTGATACAAGAATTCAGAAGATTAAAAATTTACACTTATGCGAAAACTGTTTACTTGCAGGTCATGATAAACAAAACTGTAAACACTGCAATTGTACAATATGCAAAAGAAAGCACAATACACTGCTTCATAAACAATATAATGCAACACCCCCAGTAAACAATGCTTCTAATGAACCAACAACTTCGACAAATATGGTTGTAAACCACAATTTAAACACGATTTTAAAAACAGAAATTTTCACCAATTCACTATTATCTACCATCACATGTCAAATTAAAGATAACCGAGGCAATTTTCATCAAATAAGAGCACTGCTGGATTGTGGAGCTCAATCCAATATAATCACTGAAAAGGTGTGTAGTTTACTAAATATACCATTGTTACCCACCAATGTCTCAATTTCTGGAATAGGTAAAAATATATCTCATATAAATAAAAAGTGTTCTATTACTCTTTATTCTTGCGTTAATGATCACGAATATACAATTTCATGTTTAGTCGTCCCGGTAATAACTGGTAACATTCCATTTACTTATTTTAATCCTAGCACATTGAACATACCTGAACATGTTCAGTTATCTGACCCAGGGGTTGGATGTCCACAAGATGTTGATTTATTGTTGGGTGCAAATATATTCTGGGATTTGCTATTAAACGAAAAAATAAAATTGAAAAATAATATGTTAATTAACACCGTCTTTGGATGGATAGTAACAGGCGCGCTTCCAATTGACACTAATAAAATAATGATGTGTAACTTTTCAAAGATTCATATTCCTGAAGATGACCAATTAAAGAAATTCTGGGAAATTGAAGAAATAAAAGGTAGCAATCAATTTTTATCTCAAGATGATATTGAATGCGAGTCTTTATTTAACGCAAATACTTTCCGTATTGAAAATGGTCAATTTGTAGTAAAATTCCCATTAAAACAGTCCCCAGAACTATTGGGCAGTTCTAAACCTGATGCAATTAGAAGATTTAAAACATTAGAAAAACGATTCGCAGATGTTCACTTTAAACAATTATATACCGATTTTATCAAAGAATATGAAAATTTAGGTCATATGACTAAACTAACCATTGAACCCGATGGAATTAAATACTTTTTACCACATCATGGTATTTTAAAAGAAATGAGTACCACAACTCGTTTACGCGTGGTTTTTGACGGCAGTTGTAAAACGTCTACAGTGTGGTCGCCTTACGACATACAATATATCGGCCCTAAGGTTCAGAATGACATTATAAATATTCTACTAAGATTTAGAACATACAAATTTGTAGTCTCCGCAGACATATCAAAAATGTATCGTCAAATCCTAATAGATCGAGAGCACAGACCGTTACAACAGATATTATGGCGAGATAATCGTGAAAGTAACTTTTGTATTTATCAATTGAATACGGTCACATATGGAACTCGATCAGCCCCATATCTGGCTATCAAGTGTATTAAGACGCTAGCAGAACACAATATGAATCAATACCCTAAATCTTGTGAAACAATACTAAATGACATGTACGTGGATGATCTGTTGACCGGTTCTAACGATTTAATAGAATTGCAAAAACTATGCAAAGATATATATGATGTTTTAGCATCCGCTAATTTCATTTTAAGAAAGTGGAATTCTAACAACTTTCAAGTAGTATGTGGATTCAAAGATAACGATATCTCCAATGCAATTTTAGATATAGGCGATAAAGAAAGCTGCAAAACCTTAGGAATTCAATGGGACAATAAAGCTGACATTTTAAAATATACAATTAAACAATTTACCCCTCGAAACACAATTAGTAAGCGACATATTCTTTCAATTATTGCCCAAATTTACGATCCTTTGGGACTATTAAGTCCTACCATTGTTATTGCCAAATTAATCATACAGAAGTTATGGTCCTTACACATTAGCTGGGATGAACCTGTTCCACAAAATATAGAACAAACGTGGTATCAATTTCAGAACGAACTTGACAGTTTAAATCAATTATCAATTCCTAGAAATGCTATTTCTTTAAATTATGTACTTACAGATGTCCATTGCTTCTGCGATGCATCAAGAGATGCCTATTCGTGTTGTATATACTTACGGAGTGTTGATGATACGGGAAATTATAAAGTTCAATTATTGTGTTCCAAGACCAAGGTGTCGCCACTGGAGACGATAACAATTCCAAAACTCGAATTGTGTGCTTGTCTTTTAGGAGCACAACTAATACACATTGTAATCAATGCCCTCAATTTGAAAAATATGCGTTATTGTTTGTGGACCGATTCTCAAGTCGCCTTGTGTTGGATCAACACAGAACCCAATTTATTACAGACTTTTGTTGCTAATCGCATATCTAAAATACAATCTCTCACAAACATTGAGGATTAGAGGTATGTTAATACAAAGGAAAACCCTGCTGACTTAGCATCTCGAGGTATAATGCCTAAAATGCTGATGTCAAGGACAATATGGTGGAAGGGACCTCAATTTTTATTGCTGCCATCATCAGACTGGCCAATTACTAATTTTTCAATTTCAAAACATGATCTCCCCGAACTAAGAAAATCTAAAACTATTCTAGTTATGTCGGAACATATACAAACTTGTGATTTATTTACAAAATTTTCTAGTTTACAGCGATTAAAAAGAGTCACAGCGTACTGCCTGCGTTTTATCAATAATGCTCGAAAATCTGGTACCAAAGCTGTTGGCCCATTTTCAGTTGAAGAATTAGAAAGTACCAATATTATTTTAATCAAATTGTCTCAAATGGAATCATTTTTCGATGAACTAAAATTAATTCGTAAAAACAAGCAATTGGATGCTAAACATAAATTTGCATCCTTAGCTCTCTTTATTGATGAGAACGGAATCATCAGAGTTGGAGGACGATTAAAAAATACCTACCTACCATTTAATGTCAAGCATCCAATCTTACTCTCGAGTAACCACACGTTTACTAAACTAATCTTTAACCATAAACATATTCAATTGTTACACCCAGGACCACAACTATTATTAAGCTCGGTTCGACAATTTTACTGGCCTGTTGGTGGTTCGATATTAGCCAAGCAAACAGTGAGAAATTGTGTACACTGTTTTAAGTTTAATCCTATTCCATTCTCTTGTCCAATGTCAAATTTACCAAATGAAAGAATTAGGCCTACACTTCCATTTGAAGTGACCGGAGTTGATTATGCCGGACCATTTTCTATTTTGAATAAAAAAGGTAGAGGAGCTAAATTAACTAAATGTTATTTGGCTATTTTCGTTTGCTTTTGCACAAAGGCAATACATTGCGAAATAGTAACTGATTTAACTTCTAATAATTTTTTAGCATGCTTAAAGCGCTTTGTATCTAGACGAGGTATTCCAAAAACAATATATTCTGATAACGGAACTACATTTCACGGCACTAACAATTTATTAAGAGATTTAGGTAAATTCCTATTCCAAAGTCAGGCCTCTATTGTCGATTCCACCAGTCAATATAATATAGATTGGAAGTTTATTCCACCTTATTCTCCAAATCATTGCGGCTTGTGGGAAGCAGCCGTCAAAAGTTGCAAGTTTCATTTGAAGCGAGCTTTAATTAATAATAATGTAACCTACGAAGAAATGTGCACCTTAGTGATCCAAATCGAAGGTATCTTAAGCTCTCGGCCATTATTTGCGCAATCAAATGACCCTAATGACTTGTCACCTATTACCCCATCCCATTTCTTGATAGGTCTAGTTCTGACCTCCATTCCCGACATTGACTATACCAATACCAACAAATATCGCTTGACTCGACTAGAACACATCCAGAAACTGTACCAACAATTTTGGCGAAGATTTTCAAAACAGTATATTTCTCAGCTACATCAGCAGTATAAGTGGAAAGATGCCCCACCAACTATTTCTGTGGGCACCTTAGTTTTAATCAAGAGCACTCTTCACCCACCATGCCAATGGCCAATGGGAATAATTACGCAATTATTCCCCGGAAGAGACGGCATTACAAGAGTTGCTGAAATCCAAACTCCTAAAGGGTTAATTACTCGTTCCATTAGACATTTGTGTCCATTACCTAGACAAAAAGATATAGACAATTGAAGTGCGTTAGTGTAATTGTAATACAGTAATAATTGTATAAACATATGTTTAATTTCCGTATTCAGTTGTTTTGAAGGCATCCCTTCAAAGAGGGGGCTATTATGTTAAAATTACTTTTAAAATGTTATAAAACGTGGCAACACCGCACAACATACCAAGTCAGCTTTTTGTATGTCTGTACGTGGAAGGTCTGTGGCTAGCCGCCAAGAGAGTCGATAGATAAACAGTGGTTCGAGAAGTTAACTCAATGCATTGTAACTATTACAAATGTACAATTTTATTTCATTAAATAATACAGTCCAACCAATTACAAACAATTATTTGAACCAGCAAAATAATTCCAAACAATATATTTACTTTATTATCACATAAAAGTGGGAATGATGATTCACATTATATTCCAATCATTAGTTAGTATTACTTGATCAATGGAATGATAAGTTTGTGTTACGTATTGTATTAGGTTTACGTACGAGTATATTATTAATCGTGTTAAAGATTATAATTGTTTGCTGTTAAATATACCACTACTACTTGAACGAAGCATTTTACTGTTCCCACCAGGATACATCAGTGCAATAATTTTGAACAGGAGTTTAGATATTTTGTGCTTTAAACGCATACTACCACTGCCGCTTTTATTCTAGTTATTTCCATTACATCATAATACCAAATGAATTAATTTTACACCTGCATTTCTTAGAGTCTTCGTCTTGCAAAAACAGCAAATATGAAAATTTACATAATTTTAACATAAATTTATTTTTACAGATTAACATAATTCTTCCGAGTTATGATATTGGGGCTTTATATGAGTAATTAGATAATTTTTTGTTTGTCATTAAGCAATATGAATAATATATTAGTATTAATAGTTGATACTAAAATATTGTCTTGACTTGGAAGAATTCGTCACGTTATATTTCATATAATCGTTCAAGTTTACTCTTTCTAATCAAGAATTGAGAGCATGTTGAAAGAACAACTTTTGACAAGATTTTTTTTGTGATTTGGTCAATAGTGTGACAAAAATATATCAGTATATATCTTTTTGTTACAGGCTGCATTAGGTCCGATAGCGCTATCTTTACTAGAACATAAGGAAAGTAGCGAGAAAATGGACGCAGAAAAATTGATGCAATGTTGCATTCTTTCCATAATTCTCACAGCTCCAACAGGGGCGTTACTTACTACTCTGCTTGGACCAATTCTGCTCACAAAAGAGAAACTACATTACCCAGAATCAAGAATCAGGAGGAAGAGTAGAAGACAATCTTTTCTTAATCCAGATTTATTAGTAGACGAAGAAAATAATGAAAATGGAGAGCTTGGACATAACACTACTATAAGCGCCATTGTTGAAGAAGACGTAGAGATACCTAAATCTCAAAAATAACATAAGCACTTTGGGGGAAGACCATGTTTCATCAGGGGTTTGGTTATGTGATCTAATTGACATCAATTGGCATTGATATAAGCATTTTTTTTAGAGAAATAAGGTGACTTGATCCGAAAAAAAATGCTCACTTCCTTTGTCCTCATTAATTTGTGTGTTTGCTCATATACACACAAGGATATGCCACTCATTAATTCTTACTCGAGGAATTCAAGGATATTTGCTACTAATACTAGAAGCATAGTATGATAAATATTTTATGATACTATTTATGATTTCATCAATTTATCCAGTCCAGTGAATTGATCAAATGTGTAATGAATTGTTAAAGTTAACAGAGAAGCTGAGAAAATTATTATTTATATGAATAGGATAAAATTTGACATTTGATAGTGTATTAGCATATTCCTAAAATAATATTTTTTCATTGAGATAATATTGAATTTTACAAAGCTATTGAGTTTGAAAATATTGCCCCAGCTATCATGTTATCATGATTTTTCTATAATTTGTGTAATACTCAAATCGTATGTGTTCTTTTCCATTTTTATCACGATTTCTCAAAGTGAAATGTTATATTTAATTCTTGATCTTCATCATTTTGATTATTTTATATTGGAATACAAATACGATAAACAATGGGAGTTCTTGAAATATATATTCAAGTATTCCATTTTTATCAAAGACTGGAAAAATGAGAGCAGACTCAGAAAGCATACCAATAATTTTCAGCTGAAATGTATTCATTTTAGGTATCCGTTTGCCCTAATGAACTTTTGATATCGGAACGAATTTATGTCAAATAATAGTACTTGTAAACGCTGTTGCTCAGTAAATACCAATATTGGGACAACTCGCCAAGTTTCAAAGGCAATAATGTGAAATAATGATATCGATGAGTAAAAGCCTAATTATTATTTGCGTAACTGTTGTTTCCATGATAACATCATTGTTGAACTTATAGTACTCGTACTTGTATGAAAATAATCTACATGAACCAAAAAGAGAGCTAGCATCATCTGTATGAGGGCAAACTAAACAGATTAATTGATGTTGTAGTACAATCAGTGGAGAATATAGAGATAATATTGTGGGGGGAGGCATGTCGATCAATGTTAGGTTATTTGGGTGAAAAGTAGTTACAGTCATCATTTTACATTAGTTTTAACACGGTAAATTACAACTTGATTCTTTGAATAAGAGTTTAAATAAAGTGAGTGTCTGACAACGCATAAAATTGTGTATTACAAATTTTAAAATTAATAATACAGTAAATACAGTGAACACAATGAGCTGGACTTGCTATATCGACTAACGAGGTTAAAACAATATTTACAAAAGTAAATTCAGATTTCTTGGTGCACTTGAAAACTTATCAAGAACTTCCTCGACATAACAATAATGTCCCTGTAGATAGAGAGTAAGTCTACTTTCATATATACTGTTTCTTTAGTAATTAGTAAAGCTTCAGTCTTCTTATGCGGTATCAACAGAAATAGGAAGAACTGCCAGAGGTTTCAAGAGGGTATAAATGTTAGGAAATTAAGTCTTATTACAGTTTGCTAAAGAATTAATAGCAGTTTATTAAAGATTCTCAGGTTTTCCTGGCTCCACTTTTCCTTTCATAACATAAACTCATTCTGCACAATCTCTTTATGCGACAAATCTTATTCATAAAAGTTTACAGCGGCTTCTAATGAACAAAGATCAATTTTAGTACAAAATTGTGGAAGGATATTTTGTAAAGATGCAACTATTTCCTTGTGGGATTCAAAATGCCACCTATGTGATTTGCATATGTATATGAACAACTTGCCGATAACATTCTTCTTCTGTTGTATACCTTACATTGGTGCGCGCAATTTGAAGGCGGCACATTCGTGGGATCTCTACTTCAATGTTGAGTTATGTATCGAATGACTTTACCTGATCATATAAGGCTGTAAATGATTCATCATCATTTACATTTATTCTCCTCTACGACAGCACATCTAGGACACTCTTGACGTTTCTCAAATCTTGAGAAAGACCTACATTTTTTTGTTGAAGCTTCTCAGATAAGTTGTGTGTAGTTGACAGCATTCGGCTCATAACAAAATAAACGGTTTTAAAGATTAAAACTAACTTTTCCGCATTTGTGGCCCTGACCAATATTCTATCATAAAATTGTCACTTGTATACACTTCGGGGAATGTATCGTGCTAACAAACCGAAATTACTCAAAAAATAACTAAAAATATAGTATATCTGGATTTATAGAACCCGCTGTACTCGCTCTAGTCAGCTGAAAATCAATAGGGTACATCTGTGAGACACCTTGAACAATATTCAATCATCAAATTCGTCACTTGTATACACTCTGCAGGGTGCATCGTACTAACAAACTGAAAATTCTCCAAAAATGACAAAAATTTGGTACTTCAAGTACCATAGAACCCGTTGTACTGGCTTAAGTAACCTGAATATCAATAGGGTTCATCTTTGAGACGCCCTGAGTAATATCCAATCATAAAATTGGTCACTTGTATATACTCCGGAGGCTGTATCATGCTAACAAACTGAAATTTCTCCAAACATGACAAAAATGTAGTACTTAAAGTACTATAGCACGTATTATACTGGCTAAGATGAGCTGAAAATTAATAGGGTTCATCTGTGAGATGTTTTGAATAATATTCAATTGGTGACTTTTTGCACTCCGGACGCTGTATCGTGCTAATAAACTGAAATATCTCAAAAAATTACAAAAATGTCGTACTTCAACTACCATTGCATCCGTTGTACTGGCTATTGTGAGCTGAAAAGCAATATAGGTCATCTGTGATATGTGCTAAGCAATATTCAATCATAAAATTGGTGATTTGTTGCACTCCGGAGGCTGTATCGTGCTAACAAGACATGTAACTCCAATTTTTTTTGGGGTAAACCAATACTTTTCTCGCATATTAGATAGGTTGGGCGGAAAAGTAAAAACTGACAAGGAAATGGAACTGACTGATAACACCAATAGGAGCATGTGCCTTGAGAGCAGAGTCACTTAATTCGTCCTCTATTTTAGAAAAGGAAATAAGAATAGGCTCAAAAATGTCTTTAAATGAAATTAGCGAGTCATGCCTTCCACCCATCGTCAAATAAGTTTCTTCTTCTATTGTTCAGAACAATATTCAGTTATTGTTTATTTCAATACCTCTGTTCCTTTGGCTGATATGTGAAATAATTTACAGACTTCTTTGATGACACCACCACAGTGTATGCTGCTTGCATCTGACACACACAACTTTTAAAGAGTGTGTTGAACAGTGTCTATATAGAGCCAACGGTAAATTTTCTTTGATCGAAGCTTGTACTCCTCTGAATTTCCCACTCATCGGGGCAGCGCTATTCAGCGTATCCTTGGCCTCTCATTTTTCATAAGCTAACCCCTAAAGTTGACAAGGTTTCTAATAGTGTCTTAGGGAAACCTGTCACCTATCCCAGTATCGTCATGAACTAGGACAAATGCTAGAAAATATTCTCTGGTTTTGAGAGTTTGATCTTCAACATACCATACAGAAAGAGAAAACTGTTCATCTTGGCTGATATAACTGATTTCATCGGCTAACACAGAATAAAAAATTGACTTTCTGACATTTGCCACCATTTTAGATTGAATAAAGTAACCAAATATGTTAATCAGTTCGTTTTGAATAAAATAATAAAATAAAATACATCGTCTTTCCACCACTGGTCAATAGTTTGTCTTAAGAAAATTATCTTCACTGTTAGCTTGGTATCTTAATAATGATAATCTCATTTTTTGTCTCATAGAGATCAACTTTTTTCTATTATTTTCAACATCCAATCGCATTTGAGTATTTACATGATTTATAACGATATCTACTTTTTTCTCAACTATAGCTTTTGTATTTTCAGCAATCAAAGCTGATTTTTTATTATATAATAGTTTTTCGTGTTTGCTTAACACTTATTTAGCTTTTTTTTAGATTGGTAAAAACCTGGATTAATAACGCCCCACTTACTTGGTGATATCCTTTACCTACATTTTCGGCGTGAGAAAATAATACACGTTACTTATAAAAAGATCCAGATTTTTCCTTTCAATAAGGTTAACCACTAAAATTCCACAAGCCATTTCATTTACAAAGATCTAGTATGATTTTCACTAATAAGAAAATTTGTATGCATACTATGGTTTTCAAACATTTTCCAATTAAGTAATATTTTGATAATTTGTTCATGAACGAACGGAATTCCTCTGACAATAGTGTCCAATTCCGAAAATATTTTTCATTACTTGAATACTGTCCTCCACAGCAGTGCTCGTACTAGCGATGTCCCATGAAGCCATTCTACTAGCACAGACGACTTCAGCACTGTCGCCATCAGGTCTATTTGCACTTTGTCCCTTCGCAACACCGCCAACTTCTGCACTTTCAGCAACCAACATACTTATTCATATTACGTTTTTTCCAAAAAAGTTTTGAATCGAAGCTTGTCTCTTCATTATGCATGTGTTTTACGAACAATAATACATTAATAAAGTACGTAAACAGTATACCTGAAACACTACTCTACGACACAGTAAATGTTAACACCAAACACCAAACGTAAACAAACAACGGCTGCCGCTAAATGTATAGAGTAGCGGTGGAAATGAGCGCCTCTAGTGTTACCAATGGTGTTTTATTCGCACCTGCGCAGATCGCATCTAGCTGTCAACCTCTTGACATGTCGTGGACAGAGGCCCAAGACGACGTTGGTACCAACCAAACCTTTACTGCTCGCTGTTAACTCGAACTTATAATTAGCTTTGGCAAATTATACATTCTAATCATTGAAATTTGTTACTTTTCTATTACAGTTTCTCATTTCGCAGGGGTCCGGCTCCCCTCGCCCCCCTTTATTTTCGCCCCTGACTATAATGAAAATATGAAGTAGTCAGAAACCACTCAATCCTTTTTATCCACGTAAGGTCATTTAGTGTATCTGATTAAAGATAGATAGATAGATATTTATCAACTACTTTACAATAAAATCTTTGTAGGACGTCAAAAAGAAAATACATACAAAAGATATAAACAAAATATATCTTAAGATGAAAACAGAGTAAAATAAATGTCACAGCAGAGATACGGTGTTGTAATTGCCTCGACAATGCACAATGTAATCATCAACAGAATAGAAACAATATTTAAGCAAAAACTTTTTAAATATTTTTTATAACCATTGGAGCCCAAGGATTTTACAATTGATGGCAAAATATTTAAAAGCCTATAGTTTGGTGAATTTTATTGTGTCGTATTTAGCCGAAAGTAGCTGCATCTGAATGGTGAGCATTACGAGTGTTGTAGTCGTGGATTTCTGAATTTCTAGACAACATTGACTGTTTCCCATGAATTTCAATTAGAGTATGAAATAAAAACAATGACGGTAATGGCATAATTTTATATTTTATGAAAAACTGTTGACAATGATCCCTGAAACCAAAATCAGCAAGCACCCTAATCGCCTTTTTTTTGCATTCTAAATACTGTTAAAGCATGGGAGGCATTACCCCAGAGGGCGATGCCATAGCTAATAATGCGAATGAAAGAGTGATAAATTCGTACTTGAATTAGTAATATTTTTCAACTGTCGTAAAATGAATAACGAACTTGAAAGTTTTTTGACTAAATGCTCAATATGTGCCTGTCAACTTCGCCTGTGATCTAGGACATTCACATTTTTTGTTTTTTGGTGGAATAACAATTGATTACTTGCAGATATATGCATGATTTCAGTTTTATTATTATTTAATTTTAGTTTGTTCGATGAAAACCATTCAGTTGCCCTGCTTGTATTATCCTTCTCCGAAATAATAAATGTTGAATCGTCTGCAAATAGAACCGACATATAGGGTAACATACAATGGCTCAGATCATTAATATAAATGATAAACAAGAGGTGGCCTAGAACCGACCCCTGAGGCACTCCATGACTTACCTTCAGAAAATCTGATGTAATACCATTCACTATAACACATTGTTTTCTGTTTGACAGGTAAGAACTAATAAGCGTCAACGGAATTCCCCTAACTCCATAATAATTCAATTTTTCCAAGAGAATGTCGTGAGAAACGCAGTCAAATGCCTTTGAAAGATCGCACAGCACTATGGCCGTACGGTTACCGCGTTCAAGTTCTTCCACTTCGCCACTCACAACATTAAGAACTGCCTGGGTAGTTGAGCGGGAATTTCTAGAGCCAAATTGGGAGCTACTGTTTTTTTTTTAATTTTTCAATGACTTTACTGAATATTGGATAGGTTGATAATTATCGATTACGGAAGCATCGCCCTTTTTAAAATGGAGAAGCACTTTGGATAGTTTAAAAATATCGGGATAAATACCGGTGTTAAAAATGAGATTTATGAGTTCTGTAAAAGGTTTTGCAGCAATAGAATTGGTCTTCTTCAAGATGCGGCTATGGAGTTCATGAATATCAATTATTATTCATCCCATAGGAAATCAATGCGAAGAATGTTGGTTTTTGGATTTTTTTTTCAGTATCATATGAAAAACATATTGCATCTCTCAAAGGTTGAAAGTGATTTGCTACGTCAATATCAATAGGCAGTGGCATAACTAGGATGAGGTTCTGGGGTAATGAACTACCGGGTCTGGGGAACAATTTTGAAATTTTAAGCCCCTAAAACTGCTTTTTAGCTTTGTTTTTCTTATAAAATTGTAGCCTACAGTTCCTAGCTTTAACTCTATTTCCAACAAGTAGGCTTGCTTGTGATTCTGTTTTTTATTTTTTTTTATTTTTAGGATTCGGGGGTCTATCTTCACATAGTTACGCCACTGCCAATAGGGGCAGATAATATCTTAAAACTGATTTATTTGATTTAATAAAGAGTAGCTCTGTTCGATCTACAGCAAGCAATTGTTGTTCAGGTAACATTAGAATATTTGTCGATGACCCGGTTACAAACATTAACTTACAACTGATATGTTAAAAAAGTTTAGAATAAGAAAAAAACACTTTTGATGCATTTCAGCTGATGGCACACTATGATTGCTGAATCTTCGTGATTTTTCTACAAAGAAAACATCTTTTGGAATAGTTTCCTTTTTGTTGGGCGCAAGCCTCCCAAGTTCAAATCATTTTTGATGGGAATGTAGCAGCCATATTTTCATTTCACATTTTTATATTATTTTTCAGGATATTGCCATTTGAATATAAATTTTAGAATATGTGAAACTAAAAAATATATTTATTCTCAATGTATATAGAGATTATTTATGACATTTAAAAAAAAACTTAATGTACATATACGTATTGTAGATAAATAATTGATGATTAAACAATATTAAATACAAACAATATCTATTATAGTGTTTATTTATGTACTATATCACCCACATTCCATGAAGGAATGTATGCAAAATGAAACCGCGTTTAAAATTCACTTCTATTTCCCAACAGCACATGTACAGCGAATTAAATGTTAAATAGCACTTCCAAATAAGTATAGAGAATCCTGTTTTCTGAATAAATTGTCCTCCAATGTCTCTTTGGGAGGTGAAATCAATATAAGAGTTTGAATAATTGAGTGTGATTCAAAATAACACTAAATATATTATAACACTCTCAACTGAATTTTCTAAATTCAAATAGTAGAGGGATCCCATTAAAAATAATTTGTATAGATTCACAGATTCTAAAGTAACTACAAAACACATTTTATATTTTTTTACGAATATGAGTACTCAAAATGATTTCCCTTCTTCAAAATTCACACATCCCATTGAACTGTACTTTCCTCTCTCCGCAAACAACGTATTTTTCTACTTTTTGAATGAGCCATCGACAATGCTATTGAATTTATACTATACGATTTCCTGCCGAACAAACTATTTTGACCCGAAAAATTTGTAGCAGACTAAGCTCACCGTAGACGGGTATACTCGTACGTAGTACTTTTAAAAATATAGACAAAAAAGCAGGAGCAGGATCCTACTAGTTGCGGAGGGGAGGGAGGGGGTTGGGTAGAAAGGGGTAAAGAACTTTTTGGTATGTCCGGTGTAAATACTGATTGTATCAAAAAAGTTAGATAAAAAAGTTGTAGATAATTGAAAAATACATAACTTTGTTTGAAACATTTAATCGAAAAATTTTTAGTAAAAATCTCAAACAAATGTTTTGTTGGTTTCTTATTTTTAGCTCTGCCAAAAAAAATCAGATCATAATAAAAATTGGTTTAAGTGTAGCCTTTTGTATCCCGAAAAAGTAAGACGTTTTGTTTTTGTACTAAGTTAACTAGATTTTGAGAAATTCAAAATTAAAAAATGACGTTTTTTTCAAGTCGCTCAAAATTCATTTTTTTGCCGCTCTAGACACTTGATCCGCCGCTAATTTTTTCAAAAAGACATCAACTTTCATATAAAACAATAAAAATATACAAAGCAAAAAAATCGTTAATATTGCGAAAAACATTTTGTTTTCATCAAAAACCACGTTTTTTCCTCTTTTTCGGTCGGTATCGCTAATTGTTTATTGACCAATTAACGGCGAAGTCATCAAAAATGTTTAAATTTTGAAATGTTTTTATTAAAAGACACATAAAAAGCATCAATTAAGGCCGGGAACGCATTGTTCTAATGCTACAGCACGCCACTCCATGCCACGCCATCCGACGCAACGTCAGAAGGATCTGACACCATGGATTTTAATGCATATTTATATATTGTGTATACACTGTTCTAATGCAATCCCATCCCACGCGACTCGACGCCATCCGACATGGTACGAATCCCCTCTTGCCTGATTTTCATATTATATCACGTCGCGTGGCACCATGCGACAACAAAATGGAAGATATGATCTCTAGCCGTTCGAAATATCGTTCGCCGCGCGCATGACGTCCCGCAGAGAGTACAATTTAAAACCGTGAGCGCGGGCTAATGCATTTGATGTAATAGAATTTGCGTATGATGCGTTGCTAATGCATTTTGAAGGAAAATGAGGATGGTTCAGGTTAAATGAGATATTATTAGTATTATGAACGCAAAGAGAGTTCATGTAAAAGTGTTATATGGAATCGGAGAGCCTACCAGAGCAAAACAATAATTCTAAGATCTGATTGAAATCTGTTTGCTCACTTCGTAAAGTAAATAATTACTGTACTGATACAAAAAAAACATACTTTTATACTTTTTGGATTTTTTGACATGATTTTATAAACATTTGAATTTGTAAATAAAAATAAGGAATAAAACAATTAGCAAACTTAATCGGTTGTTTATTCCAAAATAAGTATACTACAGAACAACAATAAAGTACAACTCAGGTACTGTGGAGCATTCTTCAAAATAATAATAATAATGAAATTGTTATTGGTGATAACAAAATATCAAATTAAGATTTGAAAATATTATTTGTCTACTTGGCTTTAAGAAAAGATTGATTTATTTATTTATTACTGGAAAACCCCTCTAACTATTACAATACAACAATAAATAATAAAATAGGGACAGGTATAAAGACTGATACAGCATAACCAATTAATTTGAAATAGATAACACTTTCCATGTAGCTACAGGTAATAAACAATACTTATATGGAATATGCTCATATTAGTGTTTTTAAATGAAACTCAAGGTCTCTAGTTAATTCCACAATATAATACAAGTTATTGAAAATTCTAAAAAATTGACAATTGTTTCGATAAATCAATATCATCGTCAGAATGACAGAAGTTACATTTCATTTTATGCCTACCTGATGTTTAGTAGTTATTTTTGGCCTGACCAAGAAGTAACCTAACTTGTGATTGGCTTAATATATGTTTATAGAAAAAAGAAGAAGATGTGATATTACAAATATTGAAGCTTAGATATTATTAGCCCTATGGTGATATCCTGGATATCATTTTTCCAATTAAGATCAGTATAACTGTGCAATGATATAGAAAACCAGGAAAACTATATCTGCTGATCTTTACAATTATCACTTAAGAAGACAGTTTATTAGTGGAGAATTCCCTAGATTTAACTGTTCATTTACAACTTCATATTGTGGATTTCTTAAATGTCTTCTAATTTCCAGTTCTTCAAGGTAATCCAGTTCTTGTTTCTTTTCACAAATATGCAGTACTTCTAGTTTTGTGTTAGGTGTCAATGAAATTAGAAGACATTTAAGAAACCCACAATATGAAGTTGTCAATGAACAGTTAAATCTAGGGAATTCTCCACTAATAAACTGTCTTCTTAAGTGATAATTGTAAAGATCAGCAGATATAGTTTTCCTGGTTTTCTATATCATTGCACAGTTATACTGATCTTAATTGGAAAAATGATATCCAGGATATCACCATAGGGCTAATAATATCTAAGCTTCAATATTTGTAATATCACATCTTCTTTTTTCTATAAACATATATTAAGCCAATCACAAGTTAGGTTACTTCTTGGTCTAGCCAAATATAACTACTAAACATCAGGTAGGCATAAAATGAAATCTAACTTCTGTCATTCTGACGATGATATTGATTTATCGAAACAATTGTCAATTTTTTAGAATTTTCAATAACTTGTATTATATTGTGGAATTAACTAGAGACCTTGAGTTTCATTTAAAAACACTAATATGAGCATATTCCACGAAGTAAGGGTCGAGACAGTCAATACTTATATAAATAAAAAAAATTAACACCACAGCATAACTCAACAAATCACAGCCCTAAGCAATATTTGAGCCGGCCCAAAGACGTATTGAAATTATCAAAATTAAAGCTATTTAAAAAGCACAGATATCTATTTATAGGACTCATAGCATCATATGTTATTCTATGAAAGGGCACATGAAACTGTACTAATTTTACTCATCCTTAGAACTTGCAACCATAACCATATTTTTAGTAATTTTTATTTTTGACACTTTACTTTGACAAACCAATGTAAGATTTATTTTGTATATTTTTATTTTTAGTGACTTAAAAGTTAATGTACTAGGAAATTTTATAATATTTATCCACATTTAAGGCAATATATTGAAATGTATTGTCATTTATAATATTTTGAATTGTTTTATTCTATTTTGTTTATGTAAAACAGTCTTGTAGTTCGCGCGACTGCAGAGACTCCATACGCAGGCGGCGGCGCAGAAACGTTGTGCCACCTGCCGCCTATGCATCAAACCGTCTCTTATATTATTTGTCTATGGTGTAGTAATAGTGTGCACGCGAAGGTGGCATCATATGTATAGAATGGCGGCAAAAATCGATGAAGTTTTATTAATTGAGTTGGTTCGGAAGCACGACTGTCTTTATATATGAAAAGCAAGCGCTATAGTGACCAGAATATGAGAGGAGAAGCTTGCGAGGAAATCGCTCAGGATATGAGCATAGCAGGTAAATCAAACTATTCAAACATTTTCTATGTTTATTAATAATATATTTTTACAACTTCACTGTATTCTTTCGCGTCTCACGGTTTGGGTCTGTCAAGGTACGCTGCCCTCTTGGGAGTTGAAATATTCTTTAAATTTATCTCTCACAAACATTGCTCGCTCTGTGCAATTTTTCCAAAGCGGTGGTACTGGAGTAAAACAAGAATTATTTGAATCATTTGAATAATAATTTTCCGGTTCAAAGTTACGTTTTTGACATAACATATTATGCAAACATACAGCTGCTAAAATAATATCTTGTGCTGTGTCTGGCTGAACTAAAATCCCAAAACTGTTTTCTACTACTATTCGTGCCCTTGACAGACGGTAGTTAAACATTTTTTTGTCTTCATCTCCGCCAAGATTTCTTCTACTATACGGGCGCAGAACATAATATTTTAACGGAAATGCTTCGTCGCCTACTATAACGTAAGGTAATTCTGCTCCATTTGCTGTCAGTTTCTCATCGACAGGTACATTGAATGTGCCATTAGCTAACGATTTGCCTAACAAAGAATTTGAAAAAATGGCACCATCGCTGTTTTTTACATATGCTCCTACATCGACAACAATAAACTTATAATCTTTATCAACAAGGGCCAGCAGAACAATTGACTGGGCCCCTTTATAATTGTAATATTCAGAACCAGCATAAATAGGACAACGTATATTTATATGTTTGCCATCTAACGCTCCCAAGCAATCAGGAAAGTTCCATAGTCGTTCATAACTTTGGGCAATATATTTCCACATTTCAGTAGTCGGTGATGGCATCACCATGGGTTTCAATATTTGCCAAATTGCTTGACATACTTCTTTAACTATTTGCCGTACCTTACTGAACCCCATTCTGTAATTGAAGCACAAAGATCTGAATGAGTTTCTGGTTGCAAGGAATCTAAAAAAAAATGTAATTTTTAATAAACTGTTCATGAACAAGTTTTAGTTTTTCGACACGTTTGCATGGTATTTCGCTTATTTTGAAAGATAAAAATAAGCGAAATAAAAAATTGCGGTTTGCGGCGCTGAATTACCTGCTTCCTGGCCTCTTCAGGGGATATTCCCTGATTGAGGAGTCGCAGGTATTTCCGCACCCCTGCTCCACTGAGGCCTTTTCTCAGTGGGTCGTCTATACCGTCCGGTTCTCCCGGTTTTGGGAGGTCGAACGGCATACGACCTTTGTGCCGTTTGGCCTTTTTTCTTTCTGTGAGGTGCCCGGATGAAGAGGTGGAGGTTTTCTACACTACTTTTCCGGTGAAAGTCTTGCTTTTTCTTTCCATCAGTGGTCCCACGAGAAGCTAGGGTCATTACGGTCCACCGCTGCAGAGCCCTGCATGCAGAGGTAAGGGGTTCAATACAATGGAGCTCCAAGGTCGAAACCAGTGAGGGCCATTCTTCTATATAGCCCCGCATTCTTCGGCCTGGTTTACCACCTTGACTTTAGGTTTTTAATGAGGTTGTCTCCTCTTGGTCCGGGCAGTAAAGCCAAGACCCCCCCCATCCCACTGGCCCGCGAGACTTGACCTCAGACAGCCAGGAAACATTGGTATAACAGGTGATTTCAAGGTAAGCTTTAAATTTCACCCGGCATCGTAACCATGTGTGCAATCCCTTAGCTACGATACTACAGCTGGGACAGGTAAAGTTGGTCCGCGGCAGGGTATTCGAGGGCTGCCAGAACGAACCCCAGGTATTTCCCCGCAGACCCCCTTCTAATATAAAATTATTTCAGAGGCCCTTCTACTATCCGCCACCTGGAGACGCGCCGGGTTGGTACTTCACCCCCTCCACATCAATAAATACCCCGACGATCAGCGACGAACTACGTACATATCTACTGATGTGGACCCGGTAAATTACCTTTACAACGATGTATCACTTCCCTATATTTAATTGCCATTTAGGGCACTTGTTATAAGAGCCTCTGGTTATAAAATTGATTGTTGTTTAACGCGGCTAGACAGGTCCTTATGTCGAGTTCTGAATTCTAAAGAAAATTAGTCCAGTTATTAATCATTGTAAAGGCAATTTAATGCTAGTTTAATTTTTTTTAATACAGGGTGCCCCATTTAAAAAACTGCAAGTTTGATCTATAACTCAAAATTTGACGCATCCAGAGAAAACTTAAGTACGCCACTGGATTCTACGTCAAAAACTGTATAAGAGCACGTTTATAGGTTTGCGATATGTTAAAGGATAACAGAGGTACGAGGGGTCAGAAAATGCAATATTTTTAATTGCGCCCCATATCTCAGAAATCAAGAGGCCTATAAAATTTTTGATTAGTTTCATAAAAATAAGTCCAGTATTTCAAAAATCGCAGCCCCCTATCTTTCAAAATAAGCGAAATACCATGCAAAATTGTGGAAAAATGGTCACCCTGTACTGTTTAATTGTGTTTCCTATTTCTATTTGTTTTCCATTCAGTTTAGTTTTTCTTTCCGAGACACCCGGTAGAGTATAATATTTTTTAGGGGATGCTTTTAAAATAGCTTGGAATAAGTTCAGGAACTGTTTTTTCAATTGAGTGAATGAAACGACGAATACTTAGTACTTAGTGTTTTTTCAATGCCGAAAAAAGACGTAAAACAAAAAGTGGACAAGCTGCCACTAAACTTGTAAAATGTAAGTTCGAGAAGGAAGTAGAATTTCTCTTGCCGTATTTGGAAACTCGGCAAACGCAAGGAAATTTAATTGAATAAACCCAAGAATTATTGACGAAGATGATGGGGACGTAGTTCACGAAACGACGGAATCTCAAGACGAACAGGAACTGAGTGTCAACAATTCCACCCCTTCTCGCAATTCTATTGACTTGGTTGTAAAGAAACAACGCCTACACGTATACAAACATCAACTTCAGATGAACAATTGGTCAACATAATGGAAGAGAATGCTGAGCTTCGAAGGTCTAGGTACAAAAATGTACCAAAACCTGAAGGATATCAATCTACGTTGGATGAAATTGACATGATCTTTCTGAGCATGGCTAAGACCGTTAAACGTTTGTCTCCAATAGATCAAGCAACTATCAGAATGAACATGTGCACTATGATTTCTGAAACAAAAATTCGACAAATGAGGAGTCAGGAAGGGCCCCAAACATATCAGGCAGACATACCATTAACCAGTTCTTCTTCATTCACTTCTACTGCATCTACATCAAAACGGCGATTTTCACCACCTTCTCCTAGGCCTTCTTCACAAGCATCTACATCAAACCAGCCATTTTCACTAATTAATTACGACAATTATGGTCAGATAGAACATCCAGCTCAAGACGCTCACATGCAGTACTCAACATTTCAACAAGATCCCTCTACCTGGAATCCTTACAACCATTAGTTACGTTCTTTTGATTGAGAACATATTTGATTTATTTAAAGTTCGGTGTTTTTAGGATTAACTTTCTTTTTTATATAGTATTATAGTTTGTATGTAAGAAACAAATATCTTTTAAAATATAGATATAGATTTAAAAAGAAATAAACGTTTTTCTTACCGTAGACAAATCGCAAGTCGCTATTTGGTTGATATGGCATTCCTAAAGGTTGTATTTATTTTTTTAATATTAATTTCCACTAGTGAATGCAAATTCTCAAACTGCTCCTTGTTTATTCCAAAATACATGTGGAACCGGTCACCCATTTCGAGAAGGTCAATTAGCGTGTGATATTGCCCATGAAAGTGACGTTCTAAATTTATTGGATGTACCCAACATTATCTTCTTTGTTTCCGTTCTAATAACAGTAAAGCTGATGCTGCACATTCTAGTTCTTCTTCCCACTCCTCTGAGGAACTACTACTCGCCATAGTGTCTGAACTCAAACTGGTCACATTTTCTATCATTATGTAACGTAGCGTCGCGTTGTATCGGATGACGTGGGAACGGTGTGCACAGAGTACACCTCTGACGCATTATGTCGGGTGGCGTGGCGTGGTGTAGCATCAGAACAATGTGTTCCCGGCTTAATACTAATTTAACATAAACAAAAATTTTGAATTATTTATAACAAAAAAATGTAGGTGGCCGAATGTAGTATATATTTAATAGATAATAAAAACTAGGTGTATAATGATAAATAACATAAAAACATACATTTTGAAAACAATCTGGATGCAAATGCAATTTACATTTTTTACAGAAGTAAATTGTGTTACTTTTGCAGTGTCTAAATTTTTTTAGCGATTTGGTTGAGTCTATCAGTATAATATGTCCAACATTATCAAACTATATATAATTTGGTAAAGCTCCCTTGGAAGGTCTCCCATACGCTGAGATCTGTACTGTAACATCCACAAGCTCAAGCCTATCTTCTACTTGTCCGCTGAACTTTAGTAATGTAGTAGCTATTTGTGAACGAAACTCAAGTTGGGAAAATTTTGATTCATTTGCAATCCTATAAATTTTCCAGCTATTCACAATGACGCTGTCGATCATGTTAATAAATAGTGGCCACCACCACTTCTTACCCCTTATTCTGATACGGTAGTTGGCAATACCATCTAGGGTTGAAGAACTTCTTTATCTTTTCGGTTGTACCTCTTGGCTTGCAAAAGGGGTAGAACTTCACATGTATTGGTCATAACTGTTACTACCGAAGTATCGTTCCAACGCGTCACTAAAAGTTCCGAGTTGACATCGAACGCACAACCTTTCTCTCTTTTTGCCACTGATTTGATACCACCAAGTGGTATGATTTTCTTTTACTGTACCCGCTGCAAAAATCATTTTTCGTTGAGAGCAAGAAATAGAGAATAAGGCGTAAAAAATATGTCAAAAAAGACGCGATGTTGCTGTGGATCTTCGATAAAAGATAGTAGCTCCAAAACTACTTTTGTACCTAACGCAACATTTTTATCAGTTTTTTCCCATTTACCACCATAGAGAATGAATTTGAATAAATAACCATTGTTTGAGCAAAGGCACCATAGCTTGAATCGAAATTTAACTGGTTTTCCACGTATAAACATTTTGCAGGAATGGCGGCCGAAATAAGTTCTTCATCAATTGAGATATTTTTTGCAAAAATGCCAAATTGCAGAAATTTTTCAATTTATTTTCTCAGAGAAAGGCGTCAATTTTGAAAACTTATCGTCTTTGTTAAGACTCGTATTGTCTGACAATTGCAGATTTTGTTTTATCCAACGAAATTGGTTGCTACCATATACTCTCTTAAAATACGCACTTCTTTATCTTCATCTTTAGACCAGTACATATCAGTCTGTGGTAGAGTATGTTATCCTGATAAAATAAGAATAACAATAAAATTCTGTACTTCGTTAATTTGAAAATCGTGGCGATTATTCTGGGACGCAGAAACATTATTAAACGTAATAAGAGCATCAATTACTTCCTTATCAAAGAATAGGGAAAAAATGTCTATTGCACCATTTTCCTTCCCTACTGTATTTTCGTCAATGTCTTCCTCGTTGTTAACTTCATCTGTTTCCGGCAGCACATAAACAATATCAATGCACTCAGCGTTTTTACAGTCTGAGTCCTCTTCTAATAAGGCAAGCGTTTCTGCAGTGGTCAGTGCCCTTTTGCTTTCCCCCTTTGAAAAACGACTGTAATAATAAAATCGAACTAATTCTACTAATAACCTAGGATAAAAACAGTATGCCTCACCTCATTATATGCTAAAGAGAAATGAAATCACTATAAATAAAAACTTTTTAATCTAATAAATCTCCACACGGAAATCCGAATTGAATATATACTTTTAACTGAGATAACGAACTTTACTGTACTACACTTCAAAAGCAAATTATGTTTATTTACGTTTAGTTTTTAGACTTGCCGAGACAGGCAAATGTTGCATACATGGCTGTTACCGCTTTTAGCCAAAGGTGTATGAACGCATCCATCATATTTCTACAAATTCAGTGAGGTTATGTTGAGAATATGAGTAAATATAAATAACGTAAAGTTTTTCTCATTTATTTAGAAGGTTTCTATTACGATGGGTGGGATAAATTGATACACACGGTAGGTCTACTCGATTAAATTATTTATTCACTAAACTATTCACTACATTCATATACACTAATTTATATAAACACTTCACTACTATTTATTTACTTACACTTACTTTATATATTCACTTGTTTACTGTTTATCTCACGAGATCAAATTATAAACTAAAGTCGTGGGTAGGTATAGCCTCTCTTATATATTAATTGCCCTTTCTCTAGATCTTTCTAGATTGCTGCTCACACAAAACAATAGCCTCCCTGGAATTTCTAGACAAGACGGGAAATGTCTAGATAAGAATAGTCACTAAAAATGATGGTAAACAGTTCCAAAAAATCCATGCCCATTCACCAAAATTTTAACTTTCATACATGGCTTAGAGAGAATCGGATTCAGGGACTACACCAGTGTGCTATTTCGTAACATTATCCTCTCCTTAAAAGGAAGTTTTTCCTGGAACTTCTGTGTAGCCGGAACTGGATGTTGAAATCGGCAACTGGACACATGTTTGCACTTTCCGTTCGTATGGAAACAACAGGTCACCGTCTTCAACGGGTACCGATAACGAGGGGTATAGCTGCAAATTAATATGTAGACACCGGTATCTTGGAAGATTACCTCCATCATGTTCATCCGACTAGTTGCTCTCTATCCTGGGCATTGGTAGTTTTCCACCTGGGATTCCAGCACATGATCTCGAAGGCTTAGTAGCGCTTCCCACACATCCCAGTAGGTGGATCTATTTGGAAATTCGTTTCGAGTTACCCGGTAGAAGACGTACCGCGACTTGTGTTTGAGTCCAACCCTCGTGCGTGTTTGTTACTGGCGGAGATATTATGTGCCAGTGAGTACTCTTCCGGGAGTGTGAACAAATGTTGTCTTTGTTCTCTAGTGACTCCGTATCTAGCTTTTCCGGTACCACCGTATGCGCCCATAAATTCTTCAAAGGCTGGGTCAGACTCTTATTGTAGATGGTTCACCCCTTTCTCTTTGTCATGGTCATGAATAGCGCTAGTCGGTTTTGGCGAACTACTCTCGGTGTTCCATTGGGGATCTTGCTTATTCGATATATAACGTCATTGATCCTTTTCTTGATTAAGTATGGACCTGTCTATGATTTCTGTAATTTTGGAGAAAATCCTTTTCTCTTTGTCGGGTTGTGTAACCACACTTTGTCCCATTCTTTGAAACTGCCTTCTGTGCCCTGCGTATCATACCATTTTTTCATTCTGTTGCTGCCAACTTGAAGATTCGTTCGAACCAATTCGTGCACATCGTCCATCCTTCCTCTCAATTGGATCACGTCATCTTCTCCTGCTAGATTTTTGCCAGGCCGACAGCCAAACTCCAGGTCACAAGGTAGCCAAACTCCGGGTCACAAGGTAGCCACACTTCACGTCCAAATATAATTTTCGCAGGTGTTTCAGCCGTGGACTCATTTATGGCCGATCGATAGACCAATGCGAATAGGGAAATGTACTGGACCAAATCTAATGGTCCTGTTCATTCTCTCGACCATTTCATCTGACTGTGGATGCAACGCTGTTGTCCTGTTCTTCTTCATTCCCAGCTTGTCACAAATTTCTTGGAATACCTGGCTCTTGAAATCTCTTCCTTGATCGCTGTAGACTTACAAGGGCACTCTATATCGGCTAATTAATTCTTTCACCAATACATCCGCGACAGTTGTGGCCTCTTGATTCGGGATCGCTTAAATTTCCAACCACTTTGTGAAATAATCCATTACTACTAGGACGTATTGTCGCCGGGAAAGGTCCAGCGATGTCTGAAGCAATCCTTTTGAAAGGGCTTCCAACATTATATTGATTCATGGGTACTTTTCTCTTGCGATGTGGTCCATTACTCTTAGCACAAGTTGTACATTTCTCAAACCAGTCCTTCACATCGTCGGAGCTGTTCATCCAGTAAAACCTTTCACGTACTCGCTGAAGGGTTTTCTTCCCTCCCATATGACGTCCCGATAAACTATCGAGTAACTTTCT
Source organism: Galeruca laticollis (assembly GCA_963921935.1). NCBI lineage: Eukaryota > Metazoa > Arthropoda > Insecta > Coleoptera > Chrysomelidae > Galeruca > Galeruca laticollis. Next base: position 30,851,944 of record OY998183.1, on the reverse strand, counting down.
CAGTACCTCGGCTACTCTCGTTCTCGGGATTACTATCTGTCTTCTCTTCTCGGAACCATCATCGTTCCCAAGGATTCTTTTCAACAGGCCCTCTTCCAGGACAAGGGAGTCCCACTGAGCCCAATATACCTTGAGTGTCTGTGAAAATCTTGACACTTCTTGCCAGGTAGGTCGCCGATTGTCTTCTTCCATTGCCGAATCTTCTTCAGGTGAGGATCATTCTCTTGATCTTCTCTGAACCTGGTGGGTGACCATTCTTCACTGACTACTGTAGTTCTTGAAACTGCAGCTTCTCTAGATTCCACCTTGTTGCAGTGGGAACAGTCTGTTATGTACGACCGGGAGTTGGCATTTCGGTGACTCACACCAGCTCGATGCTAGATGTTGAAATCGTACAACCACTTGAGTGATGCATGATCAGTACGCATTAAGAACTTCCTAGAATAGAGATACTGGTAAAAGTGTTCCACGGACTTCACTACCGCCAAAATTTATCTTCTTGTGACGCAGTAGCTTCGTTCTGGTTTGGAGAGGACTTTACTGGAATATCCCAGCACTCTTTCTTTTCATCCTTGGATCTGTGAGAGCACTCCTTCAATTCCTACGTTGCATGCATCAGTGTCAAGAATAAAGTCTTCCTCTGGTAATGGATATTCTAATGTCGGCGCCATAGTTAAATGCCTCTTTAAGGTTTCAAAAGCCGTTTGACAGTCTTCGTCCCCTTGGAAAGCTCTTGTTTCTTCCGTGAGTCGAGTTAGGGGCTTGGCTATATTTCCAGACTTCCTGATAAATCTTCTATAGTATGTGCAAAGTCCAAGGAAGCTCCTAATTTGATGTTTGTCGGTTGGTTGCGTCCATTGCTGAATGGAAGCAATTTTCTCTGGGTCCACCGCCACTCCTTCATTGCTCACCATTTGACCAGGATAGTTGACTCGGTTTTGGAATAGGTAACATTTCTTCTAGTTTAACATGAGCCTGGCAGCTTGGAGTCAATAGAATACGCCTTCCAAATTATTCAGGTGTCCGTCAAATGTCTTCCCCAGTACTACGATGTCGTCTAAATAGACTAGACATGTCTTCCAAGACAACCCTCTCAAGACATTTTCCATAAGTCTTCCAAATGTCGCGGGCGCATTACAGAGCCCGAATGGCATGACGTTGAAATGCCATAATCCAGATCCGGTGGTAAAAGCAGTCTGCTATTTGTCTTCTGGGTCCATTTCTACTTGCCAATAACCAGACTTCAGGTCCAAGGTGAAATACAGTTTGCTACCGGCCAAAGTATTTAGCGTATCGTCGATTCGAGGCAGAGGATAGCTGTATTTTTTCGTCAAGTTGTTTAGCTGGCGATAGTCTGTGCAGAATCTCGTAGTTCCATACTTTTTCTTGTCGAACATCACTAGAGGCACCCATGGACTAGTAGTTGGTTCTATTAATTTTTCTTCTGCTATCTCTCGAATGATTCTTTGAGCTTCCTATCTCTTCGCTTGTGGTAGTCTTCGACTTGATTGCCTGATTGGCTTGGCATTACCAGTATCGATTTTGGGTTTGACGACTGATGTTCTACCAGTTTTTCCTCCTTCTTGTACGAATAGGCTGCAACTGCACTGCAATAGAAATTCTCTCATTCTCTTTTTTCAGCTCGATTTGAAGATTGACCAGCTACTGATAACATCTATTCAAATCTGGAATTAGAATTGTCAGTGGTCGTTGTTTGACGAACTATGGACGTCACTGGTATGCAGGATCCAATCCTGGTTTCCTTCTTAATGGTAATGATTATTACACGTACTGGGATCTCTTTTGCCAACGTAACCAATCCTCTTCCAATTAGCACTTCTCTGCCAACCTCTTCGTCGTGGTTCCTTGGCTCCATCATAACCGGTGTACCTTGCTCCATGATTCTCTGTAGCCATGCTACTATCACGGTTTCGCTTCGTGCAGGTAGAACGGCATCTTCCTGTACAGCCGCGCTACCTTTATATGGATGAAGGAATACCTTCTGGAAACCCACTTTAATAGTTCTGTTTCTAAAATCTAACTGGAAACCATGTACATTCATTACATCCATTCCCAGAATCACGACTTCCTCAATGTCAGCTACTATTACCGTATGCGTAAACATTTCATCGCCAATTCCCAATTGGATTGTGTCTCACCGGGAACGTTGGTACTCTCACCTGTGGCGGTCCGCAGTTGCAGTCTCGTTGGTAAAAGCTTCTTCTTGGAGTTCATTATTTCTGGTAGTATAATGGTTCTAGTTGCTCCAGTGTCTACCAGCAGAGTATATCTCTTGCCATTCACTTCGCCATCTACATATACACTGTTGTTGCGATATCTGAGCGAAGCTATCAGTATGAAAGGGTTTTTGGAACGATCATGGGTCGGTGCTGCCTCCTCATAGCCGACCCGTCCTAGTTTTCCTGTGACTGTGGTTCTTGGTTTGCAGGAGTCCTGGGGCGCCTACACGTACATGCCCCAGGTCGCCACAATTCCAGCATTTGATCTTTCTCGGGTACTTTTTATTATACTGACGAATTGGTCAAATTTGTCCTCGTCACCTTCTTCTTGGATGGTCCTAATTTTGTTATATCCCGAAGCCTTCGTTGCTGCTTCATATTCAAGAGCAGCTGTCAATGCGTCGACAAAAGTTTTGGGATGGGCTAAACGAAGCGTCCTCTGCTTATCGGGGTCACGTAAGTCATCATTAAAAGCCTGGATGCCCAGATATTCCATCATGTTCTCTGGTACTGATGGATAAGCAAATCGAACGAGGGGATATATCCACTTCATACTCTTGAAGTGCTTCGTCACGATTCTGCCTTCAGTTCTTCAGCTGGGATTGGTACCAATGTTCTAGATGTTCGTGACCATATCGCTTGTCCAACTTCTCCTGCAGCTGCTCAAAGTCATCCGTTTCTTCCAGAGGTATCGTCTGAAGTATATCTAAGGAATCTCCCCGAAGCGCGATAGTTAAGTTCACTGCCTTCTCTTTACCGGACCAATTATTCACTCTAGCGGCTGTTTCAAACTGTTTCACATAATTTGTCCACGATGTCTTTCCGTCGAACGTTGGAGCCTTGACTCGTGCAAAACTGCCAATTTCTGGCTTGCAAGGTTTTGTTTGCTCGGTCTTCTTTTCTTCTGCTGGCGTGTCTTGTGTTCTTAACTCTGCCATATTTCTTGTATATCGTTCTTATCTTGTCCTAAATCTTCTCGTCCATCGTTGTCATCTTATTCTCGATTTTCTCGTCCATCGTTGTCATCCTATTCTCGGTATCTAATTTTAGGGACGAAATTTTATTTTCGACGTCAGCATTTTCTAATAATAAGATATAGACAAAGATATTCTTCATAGCAGAAATCTTCTCGTCCATATGCGAAGAAACCTTTTTCATGTTAGCGGAAATATCATTCTTCATAGTAGAAATATCGTTCTTCATAGCATAAATATAGTCTTTCATGGTTGAAATATTTTCGTCCATTTTAGCAGAAATTGACGAGATTATGGCGAAAGCCTCGTCTTTGAATAAAAATATTTCTGGAACAAAGCCGTCATTTTCCAGTGCCCCTTTGTGCCTGTCTACTAATTCACTTTTCTTACCGAACGTTTCGAATTCGCGATTTCCCAATTCTGCTTTCAGGTCACTTAGTCTCTTGGCCACTATTGCGTAGCTATTTATTTATATTATCCTACTTCAGACACCAATGTAATGTTCTTCTTATTTATTCAGAAAGTTTCTATTACGACGGGTGGGATAAATTCATACACACGGTAGATCTACTCACTCAATTATTCAGTCACTGAACTAATCACCCCTACTAATTTACATGAACACTTCACTACTATTTATTTACTTACACTTAATTTATATATTCACTTGTTTACTGTTTATCTCACGAGATCCAATTATAAACTAAACTCGTTGGTAGGTATAGCCGCTTTTATATATTAAGTGCCCCTTTTCCCAGATCTTTCTAGATTGCAGCTCACACAAAAACAATCGCCTCCCTGGAATTTTCTAGATAAGACTGGAAAAGTCTAGATTCGAATAGTCAGTCAAAATGATGGTGAACAATTCGCAGAAATTTTAACTTTCATACATGATTCAGACAGAGTCGGATTCAGGGACTACACCAGTGTACTATTTCGTAAATATCTTGCATGTTTTTCATTTATGTGTAGCCCAAACAAATTTCAGTTATGGTAAAATTGCTACCCAAAAAACATATTTTATAGAGAGGTACATAAGTAACTAATATTAAGTATAATCAGAAATTTACTATATTCAGATAAACTGGACGTAGTTAAGCAGAAAACGTCCCACCCACAAATCATAAAAAAATAGTTTCTGCTGTAACAAACTTTAAAAATGTCGTTTTAATAAATTGCATATATCGTCCAAGTCAAATCAAATGCTTTTGTAACGATATTCTGTAAAATTTTAACTCACATAATTTCAAAATGAGATTTTCATGTTCAAAATAAGTCCAAGTGGTTTGGATGTATTCTGTCAGAACAAAATTGGTTTTGATTTTCTACCACAATAAATTGTTGAAACATCTTAAGTGGGTTGGATTCATTTTATCAAATAAATTACGTAAATAACTCTAGTGTTATTTTTTCGTTGAAATCGTCCAAGAGGGTTGGACGTTTTCTTCTTTACAATTTTATGTATAACTTTTATAATATCTAATTTTTCGGAAAGAATCCAAACCTCTTGGATGAATTCGCATTAGGATGTAAGTCCCGTATTAGTGCGTTTTTGTTCATTCAGCTCACTAGACGTTGTCGCAAATTTTTTAATAATGTCTGGAAGAGGAAAATTAATGTGTGGAATAGTTAAAGTTCATGAATTAATATATGCCGAAATGCAGTCCGTGGAGATGGACACAAGTGTTGAGGTAAGTCTATTTTCTTTATTTCGTTTTTATAGTTGTTTATTGTTTACGCCTTTTCATCAGATTGTTTGAAGTTCAAATGAACATTTTTTACTGTTATAGAAATGTCCCCTATCGGATCTCACGAAGAATGATGACAATGACGGTAGCGGCCAAATTATAATAATTTATTTTGATGAACAAACTGGATGTTTCAAGTCAACTGAACAAAAAATGGTAACAGATGTAAGTGCAATGTACTGCAACAAAAGGAAAGAAATTTAATTCAATTTTGTTTGTAATGGTATTTGCCAAAATATAGAAGCTAGGTTTTTGAAATTTAATTATTTGTTATTGAGTTATAAACACTTTTTATATTCAGTTGGTCTTTGTAAATTTTTTCGCACACTCACTTACATATTTCTCCCATACCTGTTAGTTGATACTTTATTAGCAGTATTTGGTTTATTGTTTATGTTGAGTGAATGAAAACGACGAATACTCAGTGTGTATTAATTTATTACTTTTAGGCTAAGCGCTTTCGGCTGTTAAGCCATTATCAAAGCCGTCGTCATTTAAAAAGTAATTGTCAAAGACATCAAGCTGATCAAAAAGAATACTCAATACTCAAGATCTATCCAACCATCGTTGGATGGTTGGATAGATCTTGAGTATTGAGTATTCTTTTTGATCAGCTTGATGTCTTTGACAATTACTTTTCAAATGACGACGGCTTTGATAATGGCTTAACAGCCGAAAGCGCTTAGCCTAAAAGTAATAAATTAATACACACTGAGTATTCGTCGTTTTCATTCACTCAATTTGCATATAGTGTGTACACCATATCCACAGGCATTTCTTATCCACAGGCATTTCTATTGTTTATGTGTCTAAAATTTGTTAACCGAGACTTTTGAAAAGAATTTGTAGATCCCTTGTGTGACACCCGGTACCAAATTTTTTTTTACAGGCTAATGACTCTGGTAATGTATTCAACAGTGGTTCTTCTGATAACTATGAACCATCATCAGAAGAATTATCATATAGTGAGGATCATAGCGACCAAGAAAATAATACTGAAATGTCAAACACTTCTACTGGTCGCCGAAAAAAAGAATAAAGGTCGTAAAACAAAATATTCTATGTCTCGAGTAAAGTCAAAAGTTGATTGAAATAAAAATAAACCTTACATCGACTATAAAGGTACCTTAAAGTCAGGAAAACCATTTCTGGATAATTACGACTGTAACTGTTCACGAAAGTGTCGAGAGGTCGTCTCTATAGAAAAAAAAAGAGGAATATGTTCGTTTCTGGAGTCTTTATTGTTACAATTCTCAAACAGGTTTCATTGCAAGTTTGGTACAAGAAAAACCAAAAAGAGGGAATTATGGAAGAAATATCGAACAACGTTTATATACAAGAAAGTACTCTTTGTCCAACGAACAAGTTTGTAAGCAGATGTTTCTAAATACCTTCAGAATTAATCCAACGAGAGTTACAATAGCTCTTAGAAAAGCACATAATCGTGCTCCACTTCTTGACCAAAGAGGGCAAAGTAAGGAGGTTTCAATAAAATTTCGGATTAGAAAATCCTGCAAGTTAGGTAGCAAGTTAATAAAATACCGAAATACATGTCTCACTATTGCCGCAATGTTTTTACCTCCGCATCTTTCGTTAGCAAAAATGTATGATATTTATAAAAACGAAATTGAAAATCCTGTGACTTTTCCTATATATGAGAAAATATTTTATAATAAATTTAACTTCAAAGGTTCAAAGTTCCACAAAAAGATATGTGTCAAATCTGCGATACTGTTCGAGTCAAGTCACAACCAGAATCAGATGAACATAACAAACAACTATTGCAGATTCAAATAGACAATCACCAGTATTTGGTACGAAAGGCCAACACTTTGATTAAGAATGACTTACAAAGAGCGAAAAATGAGGAAAATATAGAATATCTAACATTCGATTTTCAGAAGACTCTGCCACTGCGAAGAATATAATCTTTTACAAAAGACAAGTTTGGTTATACAACTTGAGAATATTTCCTGGGAAACAAAATAAGACTAGTTGCTATGTATGGATTGAAGGAACAACAGGAAGAGGAGCTCAGGAGATTGGATCTTTTCTCTTAAGGCACTCAAAAACGTTGCCAAATACAGTTGAACACTTAATATTGTTGCAGTGGCCAGAAGCGCGATATTGAGCTTACACTGATGATGGCAAGTTAACTTCAATCAAGCCCTAATTTAAAAAGTGTCACTTGTAAGTTCCTCGTTTCAGGTCAAAGTTTTTTACCAAATGATAAAGATTTTGGTGACATTTGTAGTGGTTACTTAGTAAGTACCCCTCGTATAAACTATGTCCACCATAAAAGTTTTATATCTATGGGAAAGCACTTCCCTAGTAACCGATCTTCGGGGGTTGAATAAACAACATCATTTAGAAAACTCATTGGGATACGTATATTTAGAATTAACACAGATTACATTACCTTATTTATACATTTAAACTTATCCAGAATAATAATAATGAATGAATCATGGGTTGTCGACACTGTGTATTTATAGGAATCATTCGCTCAGTGACCCGTATGCACGACCTTCCGCATAGTGTGATATCTAGCCTGGCCTCCATAGATCAATGCCCGCTATTTACATCAAAATTAATATTAACATAATTTAATCTTGTTTCTATGCTACTGTCCTTTTTACACTACTGTCCTTTCGGGATCATCACATCATACCCTCTTGGAAGAGAAAAATTATCGTTTTAATTTTTCGATACCACCTATAACGTTAGTAGTTTGCGCTGATTGTTTTTTATTTTTGTTTACTAACACTACTTGTTTGTTTATGAACACACTTCACTTGTTTACAATTGTTTTCTGCTGTTGTATTTATACAAACGATTCTTATGAACGGTCTGTGGCTTACTGTCCTGAGATGTAATCTCACAATTCACGCCTTTCATTTCCGTTATTTTAAACGGACCTATATAATGTGGATCGAACTTATTTCTCCCTTCATTCTTTAAAATAACTAATTCCCCTAATCTAAAGTTTACAGGTGAAGATTCCTTTTTACTATTATTTATTCTAATTATTTTATTTTTTATTAAAAACTGTTTGGCTTTCTCATTTGCGTATTGTAACTTATATTTTAACTCTTTATCATATCTTTCAAGATTGTAACACGGTTCTATTTCTACATTCAAGAATTCTGGTAAATTGGGTTTTCTCCCGTATAATAACTCAAAAGGAGTGTATCCGTGATACGTGTTTGGTGTTGTATTATAGCAATATGCAAACATTTTTACAAACTCGCACCAGTTATCTCTAGAATCTTTAATAAAGTTTCTTATACACATTAAATGTTCTATGTAATCTTTAACAACTGCCTATTGCCGCATAATGGTATGCTGTGGAAAAATTATGCTTTATTTTTAAAAGTTCCGCTAAGTTCTTCGTTATTTCATTCTTATATTCCGTCCCTTGATCTGTTCTTATCTCCTTCATCAATCCGTAATTCGGTATAAAATTGTCAAATATTGCTTTTGCTATTGTGTATGCTTCCTTGTTCTTGGCCGGTATAATAACCGCGTATTTGGTTAGTTGGCATACTATTGTAATACAATAACGATTCCCGTTATGACTTTCTACAAACGGACCTATTGTGTCTATGTAAATAATATCAAACGGTTTTATAGATGTATCTGTGATGACGAATTTTTCCCTATGACTAAGCTATGCTTTATTCATTTGGCATTTATGGCAATTTTTTACGTACTTCCTTACATCTTTCTCCATGTTTTTCCACCTAAAATTTGCTCTTAGTTTCTTCAATAATCTATTATTTCCTACATGTCCTACAAATATTGGATCGTTGTGGTATCTTTATAAAATCTTTTGGATCTCTTCTTTCTGCTGTACCGTTTTTGGTACTTCGCATATACATACTTGAATATTTTTTAACCTTTGATTTCCCTCTTCTATAAACTTCTCTACTGTGCACTTTTTGAATATATCATCATTTGTATATATATTCATTCTTTTTACTTCATTTTTTACCGATAGCTCTTCTAGCTTTTCCAACGTTCGTCCTAGGTCGAAGTTGTGTATTCCGGTAATTAAGGCTTCACTAAATTTCATTTTATTTTTGATCCGAATGCTCATCCTTAGCAAGATACGGTTATTTTCAAAGTGTAAAATTGGTAATTATGTGCCTAAGGATTATTTGAAACTTTTATTACTGAAGGTTTTCCTATTCTTTCTTCCTTTGTTTCTTCGTTAATCCTTAGATCCTTTTCTGATTGAGCGTTTTCTTTTCGCGTTTGTGCTCTTGTAATTGCCAAGACATGTGAATTATTTATATATAAATCCTTGAGTTCTTCTATGGATATTCTCGATGTTCTATCTGCGTGATTCGCTATACCTTTGACATACTGTATTTCAAAATCATATTCTTCCAAATCGAGTCTTATTCTCGTGAGTTTCGACGTCGGGTTTTTCATTGCAAATAAATGAGTCAGTGGCTTATGATCTGTTTTTACTATGAAATGTGGTGAACCATATAAATAACACTTAAAATGATTGATTCCCCAATAACTCTTTTATGATGGTGGGTGTGTTAAGCTCGCTTTTCATCAAGCTCCGTGATGCAAATCCGATGGGTCGGTCAATCCCTTCATATTTTTGACTTGATATTGCTGAACATGCGCTATTCGAAGCGTCTGTAGTTAAGATGCATTGTCTATTAAAGTCTGGATATTTTAAAATTGGTGGATTGATTAATGCATTTTTTAAGACCTGAAATGAGTTTTCGCATTCTTTTGTCCACTCAAATTTAACGTTTTTCCTAGCTAACCTCTTTAGATGGATACATATTTCGGCAAAATTCTGAATGAACCTTCTATAATAATTGCGGAATGCAACGAATCTTTTGACTTCGTTGGCATTTTCTGGTACTGGATAATGCTGAATGACTGAATATTTTGCTTTGTCTGGCGAAACACCATCCTTTGATAAATTATGACCTAAATATTGTGACTTCTCGCCTGAAGAATCGCCATTTTTGTGAATTTAATTTTAAATTGAATTTACGACATGCGTCAAATACTTTCCTAAGATTGGCTAAGTGATGATTTTCAGAAATTCCTATCACAACTATATCATCCATATAAAGAAATTATTTTTCCGGCGTGAGGCCTGAGAATGCTATTGACATCATTCGTGAAAAACTATTAGGACTTATGTTCAACCCAAAAGGTAATATTGTGAATTGAAATGAGCCTTTTTCTGTACTGAACGAAGTGTATTTCCTAGAAGACTGTTCTAAAGTTATTTGATGAAAACCTGACATAAGATCTAAAACTGAAAACCATTTTGCTCTCCCTAATTGGTCTAAAATTTCATCTATACGGGGTAAAGGAAATTTATCTGTGACTATTTTCTTATTTAGCTGCCTAAAATCTATACAAAGTCTCCATGTCTTATCCTGATTCGTCGATTTCTTCGGTACTAATAATACTGGGATATTATAATCTGATACTGAGGGATCAATTATTCCTAGTGTTATAAATTTCTCTACTTGACTATTTAATTCCGTTGATTGTAAATGTGTTGTGTGATGATTTGTTGTGTATATGGGTGTATCATCTTTTACTGATATCCTTTGCTCATAAAAGTTATTGTGCGTTAGTATATAATTCTTTAAAGCGAATATATCTACGTAATTCTCACACATTTTCGTTAAATCGTTTCTTACATATTCTGGTACTTCCAAATTTAATGATTTCCTTAATTCTTTCATTCTATTACTACTATCTCTCGTAATTGTATATACCCTGACAAATCTTAATCCAAGATTTCAATATTCTTGGTTTTTACTGAAACACTTTCATAATTTGTATTCAAAATTCTGATATTATGGATCTGGCTATAAATACTCCCGGTGCTATTTCCTGTTGTTCTACTACTGTATCCTTTCTCAAATTCCTAAAGTTCTCTATTAGCCTGTACACCTCACATCTAGGCGGTATTGCTAATGTATCGTATTCTGGATTACCAAAAATTGGTATGGTTACCGAATTCTCAGCCATGCAATTTATATGTAATTCTGATTGTGAATAATCTATTACAAAATTATTTTTAGTCATGAAGTCTCTTCCTATCAACCCATTTGTTGGTATCGGAAATTTTCTTCCACTACGTGAAAGCAATGACTTAAAGTTATGTTGTTGATATAGAGGTTAATGCTTATTTGACCCAAAGTTTTTGCTGAGCCTTCAGTTATCCCCTTAATGTTTATTTTATTCCCAGTTTCAATTAAATGATGCGGAAAATTTTTAGAAATTTTTATCAGAGAAATGTCTGCTCCTGTATTCAATATAAAATTGTAGGTATTATCGGATATGCTTGTCTGAATGTCTATAAAGTTAGAAAGTGATAAATGCAAATAATATGCTGAATAAGTTCCTGAAATCTTGCATTAGTCCTTTGTTTTCTTATTCAAAACCCCAATTGTTTCTGACTCTCTCGTTTCTTCATTTTCTATCTCACATATTCTTACACTATTGGAAATTACAATAATCGAGCTATTATTGTAATTTCCATTCTTATTGAATTTCCTATCCTTAAAATTTTCGTATCTGCCATAGTTGTTTCCTTGATTGAACTGTCGAAATGTCCTTCCTGAATTATTACCGTTATAAAATCCTATGTTGTTTCCTCTCCGATGATTATACTTAAAGTCAAAGTTTGGCTTCCTGAAGAAATTCCTGTTATTCTTCATGTGCAAAACTTGTTGTTGTCCTACTATACCTTCCACTGATACTAATTTGGATAGTACTTCTTGCGTAGTTTCAAAACTTCCCACTGCGATTATTGTTTTTGTTGCATCCGTTGTTACATTCGTAGTTACTGCCATAATCGTTGCTTCCTTAGTATATTTTTCGGCTAGTCGTTCGGGCATCCCTTCCGACATGTATGCTGCCTGTAGTCTCTCTGCTAATTTTCCTATCTCCGTTGCGTACTGTGTTACGTCTTTTCCATTTTGTCTTACTTTACCAAGTTTCGCTAAGAGAAGGCTTGGATTGTCTCCTCTTATTCCTGATTTGAGTTTATTTTTGATTTCTGTAATGGAGTTTTTCGTCGTGATCAAACTTCCGGTTTTTCCCGTTAATCTCGTCTTAATTAGTAGAATAGCATTCTCTTCGTTACCTGTCGTGTTTGTTTGTAGCAAATCTAATGAGTCCAAAAATGATTGTAATTTGCTTGTTTCACCGTTAAATTCGGTCGGTAAAACTTTACTCGCAAAGTTAAAAAAATCGTTCATACTTGTCGCCATTTTCAAATGTTTGCTTATTGTTTGTAATACAATAGTATCGATTTCCTCGAATATAGAGGTAGGTATTTTAATACTACAATTTAACGCTTGAAATGCCCTAGCAGTTTTATCTCTAATCCTATCTGAATAATTTTTACAACTCTCTTGTTGTACTAAACTTTAATTTTTCCAATTGTTAGCTATTAACTTAGCAAAATTATTATAAAGAACTATTATACTATTAATTACTTCAATATGTATATCTGGATTTTTATGAGTTTCCTTTTTCAAAACCCTTTTTCCCTGTTCGTTAACTTCTTCTACAATTAATCCTAACTTATCTTCAAAATATTCCCACGTTATTTACATTTATAAGATTCATTCATAAGAATAGAATGCATAAGTACTTACAATTTTTACACAGTTAAGAGTTCCTGCTGTCTGCTTTGCTGATATGCCTCGGTTGATGTCCCTTTTCAACGCTCTTCGATGCGTTTTCCACAATGACCAAATAAATTTCAGGATAAAAGCTACTGTTATAATTATTTTTATGAGTTTCCTTTTTCAAAACCCTTTTTCCCTGTTCGTTAACTTCTTCTACAATTAATCCTAACTTATCTTCAAAATATTCCCACGTTATTTACATTTATAAGATTCATTCATAAGAATAGAATGCATAAGTACTTACAATTTTTACACAGTTAAGAGTTCCTGCTGTCTGCTTTGCTGATATGCCTCGGTTGATGTCCCTTTTCAACGCTCTTCGATGCGTTTTCCACAATGACCAAATAAATTTCAGGATAAAAGCTACTGTTATAATATACAATAGAACCGTTATGTGCGTTGCAAAACTGTCTTGCTGTACCATAAAAGTATTATTTACAGTGCCCGTTCCTTTTGCCTCTTGTTTAGTTGATGAGCCTCCCCTAGTTTCTCTTCTCCAGGGTCCCAAATTTAGATAGAAAACCATATACTTCCACTTGCTCTCACCATTTGTTTTGCAGGAATATTTACAATTTATTGTCGAATATTACTATTTACCATTACCATTTGCTTTTGCAGAAATATTTACCATTTTATCATAACCAATCTACCATTGCAGTAGCGATTACCATTATACCATTAGTTTTTCCATTACCATTTTACAATTACCATTTCCATCTAGCCTGGCCTCCATAGATCAATGCCCGCTATTTACATCGAAATTAATATTAACATAATTTAATCTTGTTGCTATGCTAATGTCCTTTTTACACTACCGTCCTTGCGGGATCATCACACATTGAATGTCAACTAAAACGACATGAACGCATTTATGCTCCCTCGGATTATGTGTATATTATCAAATCATGTCGTAAGAAGAATTCAATAGCTGTCACGGAAATGAAAGGGGAGTGGTTTTTGGGAACGAGCAGATTGGAAAAACATATAGTTAACAGAAAAGTGGACATTAACAAACAAAAAATCAATTGGATAAAAGCAAGGCAGATAACTCTGGAAAAGAAAATCCATATTACATTTTTATGAAGACTGATTTTGACACGGAGGATATGTGTGTGGACATACAGCGACGAGGAAGAACACATATAGAAAAGTTTTCTTCATTACTTCTAGAACTGTGGCCCAACGGAAAACCTTTATCTGATCCAAAGCTGAAAGACATTGAAAGCTACATGCATCTTATACAAGACGATGCAAAACCCTTTTATACGAATTTTACGAGTTCTCCAAGAATCATAGAAGACATTGATGGATGGATTCAACAATGAGTTAGAATTCGTTATAGAGTCAGATGGACTTTAAATTTTTGTTTCTTGTTTCATAATAATCGATTTTTTTTTACCTCAAAGGATATTTTCTTGCATTTTTGTTTCGGTTCAGTACAATGAAATATTTCAAAAATTCACTTTTTTATAGACCTGAGATTACAAACCCACATAACAAACTTTTGCCAAAATGTTCACTTACTTAAAATTTTTCTCTAAAACCGTCTAACTCACAAATTTGTAAATTATTGCAAAAGTTTTGGAATTTAAAGTGACTTATTATGATATAATACCATTACAACTGCAGCTACATAAGAAAATCAATGTGACATTTAATTTAATTATTTTAGGTTTAAAGGGCACATCAATAAACTTTAAGTTCAAATTATTAAAAGTTATCACTTGTGGGTTGAACGTTTTCTGCTTAAATACGTCCAATTAATATTCTAAGTTACATAAATTTATTTCTAAGCAATAAACTCTCAGTTCACATTACTATAAATTTAGATTTGCCAGTAACTGCCTCATTTTCCAAGTAAAAAATGGTTTTCAAAGAGTTGCCTTTACGTAGGTAACAAATCCTAGTTCATATTTAAGGGCCATGTAATAAATGATCTGGGGTAGAGAGCAAGATGAGAGTTTATCATAATTTATTAAAATTTAATAGTACCGAAAAAGTAAATGGTGTGGCCTCAAGATAAACAAGATTGAAAATAAATTTATGGAAATAAAAGTTTAAAAATAAATGTTATAAAACAATTTCAAGTTGTTTTTTATTCGTCCAAAATTAATCGGTTGTATAAAAAAGCTTATAACTATAATAGATTGGTTGTTGAGAAGATCTACCTAGTTACAATTTTTCGAAAAAGTTGTATTGATTCGAAGTGTGTATAAGATTCAGTTTGGTATGATATTGAAGGGAAGATATCCATGCTGTGGAATTTTGCAAAATTTGTAATAATTAATCGAAATTTGAGAATTTATATGTGAAAGTCAATGTCAATTATGAATAATATAATAGTGAATACGTGGAAGGGAATTTAGTGCCAGTTACCGGCAATTCAGTCGTCCAATACGGGTATTAAATATTGGCACTGTTGGGGAAGCAGCTATTTCGGATTGGGTACAGTGAACAAGTTCTAATCAACATCTCCACTTGCCTAAT
The DNA here is from genome assembly GCA_963921935.1 of Galeruca laticollis. NCBI lineage: Eukaryota > Metazoa > Arthropoda > Insecta > Coleoptera > Chrysomelidae > Galeruca > Galeruca laticollis. The sequence goes on along the minus strand of OY998183.1, from coordinate 30,836,801 downwards.
ATTTGGTAAAATTTTTCTTTATTACTATTATAACTCTATCATTGAAAACAGACCTAAAGAAAAAGTATTGAAAAAAAAAGGTAACACTTATATGTACCGGTTAATTTCGTTGAATTCTTCAGAACATTTACATCACACTAGAAAGTGTGTGTTCACAAGAAAACTCAAGGAAACTTACTCATCTTAATTTCCTCGGGACATTTTATTTTACCGTAGATAATACATTATAAGTATTTTTGTGTATATTTATTTGCCAAAGACTGAAGTGTGTTTACGGACAACATAATTTTTGACATAATAGGACTTCATTAGCCTTATACATAGAGGTCATGTTGAATGTGAGCTGCCAAATTTTGTGGGCGTGAATAATTGTTTTTCAGATTTTTGAAAAAGTTTAATTAGAATAAAACTTTTATTATTTCTATACCTAAGATATCCATATATGTAGATTTTGAGCTTACCTGAGAGAAAGGTTTCTAACAGCAAATTTGACATCAATAATATAAATTTAATTTCTATTGTATTGTGAGCTGTAATGCTGTAATTAACAAATAATAAATAATAGAAAAGGAACGCATATCACAATATATATATATATATATATATATATATATATATATATATATTGTAACGGGTTATTTTTTTAAGCATTATATGATTTTGTTCCGATGGTATTTTAAGTTCAATAAGTGAATATAACTCGTCACTTACTTTCCAACTCTGTTTTCTGGTACCGTTTCAAGCCTGTAATATTAATTCAAGTATTTATTTCATTAGTAACTCAAAAGCCGTGATTTATCATTTAAGGAAATATATAAATTGCATTGAATTTCGCTTTTCAAAATTTAAATTATCGAGGACGCCCGGTATATAAACTATTTTAATTTAAAACCGGAGTCATTGAGTACAAATAGAAATATTTCTGGTTGTAATTAAATCGATTTCCCTCGCCACCATTATTGCCAAAATTTAGGTATGAAGTAAATTATAAATTCAAAAACCGAGCGTTCAAAAGGCATTAAGTTATTGGTATTAAGTTATCATTCAGTGATTGAGATTAAAATTATTGTTCAGTTATTGGCAAAAGTTATTATACAGTGATTGATATTAAGTTATATTATTGAGTTATTGATATTAAGTTATATTATTGAGTTATTGATATTAAGCTGATTTAGAGTGAGTTAGAATTTGGCCGTAAATCTATAGTGGGAAGTGTCCGTCCGTCCAGTACTTTCCGAGTAAGTGGAAATTATTTTGTAAACCAAATAAAACATCGCATCGCAAGTCGCATTTTGATTTTAATTTTGCGATACAGATTGTTATACCTAGTGTCCCGTTTCAAATTACCCAAATACATATTAGATTTTATTCGCATTCTAAGACACAGTTTTATTTTGCTTATATTTGGGAAACCGCTGTCCTATCCTCCGACCAGTATTTTAGAACAATTTTAACCAATAATTTTGAAAATTTAAAGTGTAAATTCCCCTATAAAAGTTATATTCTCAATCAAATACGAGGCTGTTGCCACTGATTGATTGATAATCTAGTTTAAATTAATTTTAAAATTTAAAGTGTCAATGCCCCTATAAAAAATTAGATTCTCAATCAAGTACGAGGCTGTTGCCACTGATTAATTGATAATCTAGTTTAAATTAATTTGAAAATTTAAAATGTAAATTCCCCTATAAAAAAAATTAGATTCTCAATCGAGTACGAGGCTGTTGCCACTGATTGATTGATAATCTAGTTTAAATTAATTTGAAAATTTAAAGTGGTAATTCTTCCATAAAAAAGTTAGATTCTCAATCAAGTACGAGGCTGTTGCCACTGATTGATTGATAATATAGTTTAAATTAATTTGAAAATTTGAAGTGTCAATTCTCTCATAAAAAAGTTAGATTCTCAATCAAGTACGAGTCTGTGGCCACTGATTGATTGATAATCTAGTTTAATATTTGGGTAACCGCTGTCCTATCCTCCGACCAATATTTCAGAATAATTTTAACCGATAATTTGGAAAATTTAAAGTGTCAATTCTCCTATATAAAAAATTAGATTCTTAATCGAGTACGAGGCTGTTGCCACTGATTGATTGGTAATCTAGTTTAAATTGATTTGAAAATTTAAAGTGTCAATGCCCCTATAAAAAATTAGATTCTCAATCAAGTACGAGGCTGTTGCCACTGACTGATTGATAATCTAGTTTAAATTAATTTGAAAATTTAAAATGTAAATTCCCCTATAAAAGTTAGATTCTCAATCAAGTACGAGGCTGTTGCCACTGATTGATTGATAATCTAGTTTAAATTCTTTAGTTTTTCTTGTTATAAACTGGTCTGGTCACATTTTTCCACCTATCACGATTGACTATCCCTGCCGCGAAGATAATTTTATATCGTTGACTACCGTAATAGGTAATTATTGTTTTACTGCTGCTTACCGCATAATTACAAAACTGCTTATACCGCTTCCGCTGTTGTTAACAAATAGCATTTGCTTGCTTACACCTGTTTTATAATGTCAGTGCTCACATTCCTTAATACCGGCAAATTTCGCATGGTGCATAATAACATAAGGCTTGAACACATTTGCTTACTGTTGATATATTGAATTGATTCGGTACCGCTTGATCAGAAATTGTTGAATATTATTCTGTATGTGTATATAATAAATAGGTCTTGTAATATACCAATAAATACGATCAGTGTTTTCTTAATATCCCGTAGCATCACCGTCTAAGGTTTATAGATTTTGTAGGTGTGTTAAATTCAACGAGACCCCTGGAATTTTCCATAACCTCCATCTGAGGCTACCTGGAACTCTTGACGCCGAGGGTCAAGGGGCCGTGGAGTAAACCACGTGAAATAATCTGGCGCCTGAGCATTTGTTCCACAAAACTTTGCATCGCGGGTGTCCAAAGTGACGCGTCAGTCGCTAAGAACCTGTGCGAGAGGCGAAGAAGGACGAAGCGCGGCAGGAAAGCGCGTCACAATATATATCAAGAAAGTGGAAAGTAATCTTTTGCTGACTAGTTAGAAACGAAATCTAAAAACCAATTTATTTGGGAGAAGTAGCAAAACGAACATGTATTCTTATAACATTATATTTCTAATATTTCGACAATGTATATTGTCGTCATCAGGGAGCTACAATATAATTAAATACTTAAAAGTTTTGAAAGTGAAAAAATTCCACCAATTTTAGCGAGATTTTACGTAGTGATGGAAAATATCCAGAACTTCAAACACATTAATCAACCATAACAGCACAAAAAATGAAAATGAATACCACAAAACATGTAGTTAATATTATTTAAAACTTGAAAATGTGAAAGCCCACAAATTGAAAGTCTTAGGGTCTTAGCTACATCACATATTAATGAAAATGGAAGTTAAAATGAATTGTCATGTCAAAAAGTGCGATCATGACTACCAACTGAAAAGTTGAGAGAAACGTTTGCATTTCCACCAAACCAATTGATATATCAATTGCTCATCATACAGGGTGAGCAAATATATTACAATTTACGTTGAACACGGAAATTTATTCTAATTATTTTAACATTTTCATTATTATCATTATTATTATCATTCCAAAATCAACATTAATCACATCCATATTGATAATGAAGAAAATTATCGGATTGTGGGGTTGATGATGATTAACAACCTCACTCATCCAGAATGAGCTAATCAGTTATTGTACAACAACTGTTTTGGAAGAAAAGATATTCACACTAACGTGACCTAAACAGAATCAAATGAACATTCTTGCAAAGCTGTGTAATTCTTGTCTAGCATCAGCAAATATGAATGGATTTCACTGAGATGACTAAGATCAGTTTTTTTGTTCATACAATTATCAGATTGAAATATGAATGCCATCTCCAAGAATGTACGCTTAGATAACTTCATTTCTTTAGCCAATATTCTAATTGCATCATAGTCCATGTTGTGACCTTCCCTGAAAACATGTTTACCCAGTGCACACTTCTCTGGATGCAACCTACTGTCATCTTATGTGAGGAGACACGGTCCTTAAGCAGCCTACCAGTCTGGCCAATATATTCAAGATTATAGTTTGAATAAGGAATACAATAAACTAATTTGAACTGATATAAAGGTGGAGTCTTGTCCTTAAGTGAATAATGAGTTAATAGTCAGAATTGTCTTATGAGCAATCCTAACATTACCCACCTTGCTGAAGATACGAGTGGGTTTGGGAGTAACCTCAGCAATATTGGGTAAAGAGACATAAATGTGATCAGCGAGAGCAACATCAACCATGTTATCATTATTATTATTTATAACAACATCCAAATTATTAATATTATTGATATTATTAATATTATCGATATTATTATCATTATTATTATTTAAGTTATCATTGGAAATATGATTATTATTATGGTTTTGGACAAAATCCTGGAGATGACCGACAGTTGGTGTGCCATGCAAAATCTTGTTCAATAGGGGAACAGAGTAGGATTTCTGACAAAAAGTGTGGTGGAGAATACTTAGGTTCTTATTATGGAAAAAAAGATCAGAGATTTACAGAACTTGATGTTTTATCTACTTAACCAAGTTGATTTTAGTTGATTGTCTGTGGTAGGACAAACAGTTGATGTACTTATCCGAACTCATGGGTTTTCTATACCAATCAATAAGAATGGTGTTGTTCGAAGTACGAAAAATCTTGTGTCTAAAAAAGAAACACTACATTTATCGTCTTTTTTTCCAATCGTAAACTGTATGTGCTGATGAAAACTGTTGAAAACATTCAAAGTTTCTGTTAACTGTGACCGAGGAAGGGAGAGAATTATATCATCAACATATTTCTTGATAGAGAAAACATTGAACGTAAGGACATTCAAGACATTATCAAACACATCATCCATCATATAACGAGTTAAAATGGGGCTTATTATCGCTTCCATAAGGGAGCCAAAAGTTTGTTTATATATTTGGTTGTTGAAGAAAAAATATGTATTATCAATAAGGAAAGTCAACAAGTTGATAAAGTTGCTTCCACTAATACTGCCAAAATTACCAATATTGTACCAATTAATATCAACAGCTACAATACAAGCATTGAGATAAACATTACGGAAAAGTGACACTACATCGAAACTGGCCAAAACATCGTCTTCAGGAAGTTGAACATTATTATACTTGAGAGAGGTCAAAGCAGTCTTTGATATAGTACTGATTTTCATAATCATAGGCTCTCGTCAGTATGTCAGTCAAGTGAGCTGCTAAAAACTCTGAAGGATTGTCATAAGAAGCAATTATCGGTCTCATTGATAAAACAGGTTTGTGAATTTTCGGTAATGTATAGAATTTTGGAATTATCCCTGTATAAGATATTTCCCTTGTCGGACCTAGTGACGAGCAGGTTTGGATTATGTTTGAGAAATTGTCTAGTTTTAGAATATAACTGTTAACAATAAGGTGTCTGAAACCTTGACCACTGAACATAGTTGGTGATGACATTCGTAGAACGTACAATAATAACGTTCTTCATGGTAGAATAATCAATTGTTGATGTTACGGAATCTACATCTGCTAATAGATTTTTAATAGGTAGATGCTTTCCAATTGCAGGTTTAATACTGAATTTAGGACCTAAAGAGAGGAACTTAAAAATATCATCTGGAATAGGAACATCAGATAAATTTTTATTCCAACCTGGTTGTGAATTCAGGATGACATTCCTTTCTTCAGTAATTAAGTTATTAATTCTAATAATATTTTTATGTCTTATTCTGAAAAAGATGTTATTAAACGTAATGAGTTGATAACCTGAATACCCTGCAAAGACATGTTTACTCGAAAATCTGATAATATCAGACTTGAGAAAATAATAATGGATAATAATGATAATATTAATGTTAAAATGATTAAAATAATTTTCCTTGTTCAACGTAAATTGTAATATATTTACTCACCCTGTATGATGAGCAATTAATATATTTATTTGTTTGGAGTGGTGGAAATGCAAGAGGAGTGGTAACCGTAAACATGCATGTTTCTAGCTCATTACTGTCATCAGTACGGTATAACCAAGTATGGATGTGAAACTTGGGATCAACGATGTTGAATGAAACATGGAAGAACACAAACAACGGATAATAACAGGACAACCAAACGCACATTTGTGCTATCAATTGGAAGATTTCAATTTTGGAGCAACAACCAATATCAACACGGAGGCGCCCAGGTTAAGAAACATGATCAAAAAATGGATAACGCGTGAATTTAACAAAAACAAAGAGCAAACAACAAGTGTTTCCATAGGCAAAGCACGCAAAAATAAAGTGGTTACTGAAGAGGAGTATATAACATCATTGATCCTTTTCTTGATTAAGTATGGACCTTCTCAGGATTTTTGTAATTTTGGAGAAAATCCTTTTCTCCTCGTCGGGTTGTGTAACCATACCTTGTCCCCTTCTTTAAAACCGCCTTCTGTGGCCTACGTGTCGTACCGACTTTTCATTCTATCGCTGGCAACTTGAAGATTTGTTCGAACTAATTCATGAATATTGTCCAGCCTTCTTCTCAATTGGATCACGCAGTCTTCGCCTGCTAGATCTTCTCCAGGCCGACAGCCAAATTCCAGGTCACAAGGAAGCCTTATTTCACGTCCAAACAGGATTTTCGCCGGTGTTTCATCCGTTGACTCATTGTCGGCAGATCGATAAGCAAATGCTAATAGGGACAGATACTGGTCCCAATCTCTCTGATGGCCGAATACTACTTTGGACAGGTATTTTCCAATAGTCCTGTTCATTCTCTCGACCATTCCATCTGACTGTGGATGTAATGCTGTTGTTCTGGTTTTCTTCATTCCCAGCTTCTCGCAAATATTCTGGAATAGATGACTTTCGAAATTTCCTCCCTGGTCGCTGTGGACTTCCAAGGACACTCTTTATCGGCTGATAAATTCTTTCACCAATACATCCGCAACAGTTGTGGCTTCTTGGTTCGGGATAGCGTAAATTTCCACCCACTGCGTGAAATAATCCATTACAACCAGTATGTATTTGCCACCATTTTCGGTCGTGGGGAATGGTCCAGCGATATCTAAAGCAATCCTTTCGAAAGGGCTTCCAACATTGTACTGTTTCATGGGTGCCTTTCTCTGGCGATGTGGTCCATTACTCGTAGCACAAGTCGCAAGCATTTCTTACACCAGTCCTTCACATCATCGGAGCTGTTCATCCAATAAAACCTCTCACGGATTCGCTGGAGGGTTTTCTTCACTCCCAGATTACCTCCCGATGGACTGTCGTGTAACTTCTTTAATACCTCAGCTACTCTTGTTCTCGGGATAACTAGCTGTCTCCTCATCTCGGAACTATCATCGTTTCCCAGGACTCTTTTCAACAGCCCTTCTTCCAGGACAAGGGAGTCCCACTGAGCCCAATACGCCTTGAGTTTCGGTGAAAGTCTTGACACTTCTTGCCAGGTAGGTCGCCGATTTTCTTCCTTCCACTGCCTAATCTTCTTTAGGCAAGGATCATTCTCCCGATATTCTCTGATCCTGGTGGGTAACCATTCTTCATTGACTACTGTAGTTCTTGAAACTGCAGCTTCTCTAGATTCCGCCTTGTTGCAGTGGCAGCAGTCTGTTGGGCACGGCCGTCTGGACAGGGAGTCGGCATTTCGGTGACTCACACCAGCTCGATGTTCGATGTTGAAATCGTACTCTTGGAGTCGTTCAATCCATCTAGCAGTCTGGCCCTCTGGATTATTGAACTGCATCAACCACTTGAGTGCTGCATGATCAGTCCGGGTTAAAAACTTCCTACCATAGAGATACTGGTAAAAGTGTTCCACGGACTTCACTATCGCCAAAAGTTCTCTTCTTGTGACGCAGTAGTTTCGTTCTGGTCTGGAGAGGACTTTATTGAAATATCCCAGCACTCTTTCTTGCCCTCCTTGGATCTGTGAGAGCACTCCACCAATTCCAACGTTGCTTACGTCAGTGTCAAGAATAAAGTCTCCCTCTGGTAATAGATATCCTAATATCGACGCCGAGGTGAAATGCCTGTTCAAGGTTTCAAAAGCCGTTTGACAGTCTTCGTCCCATTGGAAAGCTCTTGCTTCTTCTGTAAGTCGCGTTAGAGGCTTGAGAATATCTCCAAAGTTCCTGATAAATCTTCTATAATGCGTGGAAAGTCCAAGGAAACTCCTAATTTGATGTTTGTCGGTTGGTTGTGGCCATTGCTGAATGAAAGCAATTTTCTCTGGATCCACCGCCACTCCTTCATTGCTCGCTATATGACCTAGATAGTTGACTCTGTTTTTGAACAGCTGACATTCTTTCGGGTTTAACATGAGCTGGGTAGCTTGGAGTCGTTTGAATACGTCTTCCAAATTCTTCAGGTGTTCGTCAAATGTCTTTCCCAGTACTACGATGTCGTCTAAATATACCAGGCATGTCTTCCTAGACAACCCTCTCAAGACATTTTCCATAAGTCTTTCAAATGTCGCAGGCGCATTACAGAGCCCGAATGGCATGACGTTGAATTGTCATAATCCAGATCCGGTGGTAAAAGCAGTCTTCTCTTCATCTTCTGGGTCCATTAACACTAGCCAATAACCACACTCCAGGTCAAAGGTGGAAAACAGTTTGCTGCCGGCCAAAGGGTCTAGCGTATCGTCAATTCGAGGCAGAGGATAGCTGTCTTTCTTCGTCACGTTGTTAAGCTGGCGATAATCCACGCAGAATCTCGTAGTTCCATCCTTTTTCTTGACGAGAACTACTGGAGACACCCATGGACTAGTAGATGGTTCTATTACTTTTTCTTCTGCCATCTCTCGAATTATTCTTTCAGCTTCCTCTCTCATCGTTCGTGGAAGTCTTCGAGCTGATTGTATAATTGGCTTGGCATTACCATTATCGATTTTGTGTTTGACGGCTGATGTTCTGCCAGTCTTTCCTCCTTTTGGTACGAATAAGTCTCGATACTGCAAGAGAAATTCACTCATTTCCTTTTTTTTCCAGCTCGATCCAAAGATTTACCAGCTACTGATAACATTTGTTAGAATCTGGCATTAGACTTGTCAGTGGTCGTTGTTTGACGAACTATAGACGTCACTGGTACGCAGGATCCAATCTTGGTTTCCTTGTTGATGGTAATTGGGTAATCGTTCACGTTTATCAATCGTACAGGGATTCCCTTCACCGACGTAACCAATCCTTTTCCAATACTTTGCCAACCTCTTCATCGTGGTTCCTTGGTTACATCATAACCGGTGTACCTTCCTCCATGATTCCCTGTAGCCGTGCTACTATCATGGTTTCGCTTCGAGCAGGTAAAACAGTATCTTCCTGTACAGCTGCCAACACCGCACTGCCTTCATGTGGATGAAGCAGTACCTCCTCAGAACCCACTTTAATAGTTCTGTTTCTAAAGTGTAATTGGGAACCATATACATTCATTACGTCCATTCCCAGAATCACGCCTTCTTCAATGTCAGCTACGATTACCGTATGCGTGAACTTTTCTACGCCAATTCCCAATTGGATTTGTGTCTCACCGTGAACGTTGGCACTCTCACCTGTGGCGGTCCGCAGCCGCAGTCTCGTTGGTGAAAGCTTCTTCTTGGAGTTTATTATTTCTGGTCGTATAATAGTTCTAATTGCTCCAGTGTCTACCAGCAGAGTATATATCTTGCCATTCTCTTCTCCATCTACATATACACTGTCGTTGCGACATCTGTGCGAATCTATTAGTATGAGAGGGTCTTTGAAACGATCATGCCCCCTCGTAGCCGACCCGTTCTAGTTTTCCTGTGACTGGGGTTCTTGGTTTACAGAAGTCTTGGGGCGCTTACACGAACTACGTACATGCCCTAGCTCGCCACAATTCCAGCATCTGATCTTTCTCGGCTTCTTGTCCATCATACTTTTGATCAAGCTGACGATCTGATCAAACTTGTCCTCGTCGCCTTCTTCTTGGATGGTCCTAACTTTGTTGTAACCCGAAGCCTTTGTTTCTGCTTCATATTCAAGAGCAGCTGTCAATGCGTCAACTAATGCTTTGGGATGGGCTAAGCGAAGCGTCCTCTGCATATCGGGGTCACGTAAGCCATCATCAAACGCCTGTATGCCCAGACATTCCATCATGTTCTCTGCTGCTGATGGATAAACAAATCGAACGAGTCGGGCAATATCCACTTCATATTCTTGAAGTGCTTCGGTTCTTCAGCTGGGATTGGTACAAATGTTCTAGATGTTCGTGACCATATCGCATATCCAACCTCTTGTTCAGCTGCTCGAAATCATCCGTTTCTTCCATAGGTATTGTCTGAAGTACATCTGAGGCATCTCCCCGAAGCGCGATAGTTAAGTTCACTGCCTTGTCTCTATCGGACCAATGATTCACTCTAGCGGCTGCTTCGAATTGTTTCACATAATTGGTCCACGACATTTTTTCATCGAACGTTGGGGCCTTGACTCGGGTAAAACTACTAATGTCTTTAAACTTAGGTAGTGTTTTTGCCTTGCAAGGTTTTGTTTGCTCGGTCTTCTTTTCTTCCTCTGGTGTGCCTCGCGCTCTTGAATCGGCAATCTTTTCCTCTAACTCCTTGATTTTCTCGTTTATCGTTGTAATTTTATTCTCGATTTTCTCGTCCATCGTTAACATTTTATTCTCGATTTTCTCGTCCATCGTTGACATTTTATTCTCGATTTTCTCGTCCATCGTTGACATCTTATCCTCGATTTCAGATTTCAGAGAAGAAATTTCATTTTCAATGTCAGCGGCAATGTCGTTTTTCATTAATAAGATATCAGCAGATATATCGTTCTTCAAAGTAGAAAAATCGTTCTTTATAGCCGAAATCTTCTCGTCCATGTTCTCTTCCATAGCAAAAATCTTCTCGTCCATGTTAGCGGAAATATCATTATTCATAGTAGAAATATCGTTCTTCATATCAGAAATCTTCTCGTCCATGTTAGCCGAAATATCATTCTTCATAGTAGAAATATCGTTCTTCATATCAGAAATCTTCTCGTTCATGTTAGCAGAAATGTTCTCTTCCATGGCAGAAATCTTCTCGCCCATGTTAGCAGAAATTGACGAGATTAAGGTGGAAGCCTCGTCATTAAATAAAACTGTTTCTGGATCAAAGCCGTAATTTTCCAGTGCCACTTTAAGTCTTTCTACTAATTTACTTTTCTTACCGGACGTTTCCAACTCACGATCTTCCAATTCTGCTCTTATTTCCGCCACTTCCAGATCCCTTAATCTCTTGGCCATTTTTACGTAGCAATTTATTTATACCTGACACCAATGTAATGGTTTTCTAACTTATTTAAAACGTAAACGGGGGAATAAATTTTAAACACTTGATTTATATGTACTTAACTAATCCCTTAAATTTAATTTATATGCACACAAACTTGTTTAATTATTTATATTAGCACTTTACTGTATGGTGTATTTTTGTTTATTTCTTGAGATCACTTTATCAACTAACTAACTCTTCCTGATCGGTCCCTTATATATTAAAGCCTTTTTTACTAGAAAATTCCGGAGTGCGGCTTACACAAACAAAAACAATTGGTTCTGGCATTTTCTAGATAAGTCTGGTCACAAAAATAATGTTTAGATAAAATAGTCGTAAACAGTTATAAAAAAAACCTGCGTATCCGCCATAATTTTAATTTTCATACCTGGCTTAGACAGAGTCGGATTTAGGGTCTATACCAGTGTGCTGTTTCGTAACAATATATACTGTATTGGTTTCTATATTATTTATTATTTGAAACTGAATAACCGTTAAGCATGTATAGCAACTCTATCACAGGGTAGGGTTCAATTGCGCTATTCAAATTTACTCTAATTAGTGGATTGTGAAATTAAAATGAACAAACTTATGATTTCAGGAATTTTTTTTTAATTATAGAAGTTTATTGACAGAAAATGTGTATACATACACCACGGAAAAATAAACTACAATTACTTTGGAACAATTAAAATATTAGATTAATTACTAATCATGAATGCACTCCTCTTTTTTTTTCAATAAAGGCCTATTTCAATTTAGAGATCTCTAATATAATATTTTAAAACGGTACCTTTTACTTATCAAGTTTGTATCCACTTCAAACTAATCTTCAATCTCAACTTCTTTGCTGTTGTACTGTCCAAATAAGCAAACCTGGAGCTAAAGCAATATCACCATCGTTGGTCATCCAAGGATGTACATATATAGGTACTACTTTTAACGAAGGTTGTCCAATGGGGAAATCTTTAGGTAAATATACTACTAAACATAACTTACTATCTCCAGAATTAAAATATTAATCGCATTCTTCTCTTTCGATAACTTCAGCTACACTTTTTATTTACAACTACAGTTACATGAAGTGAACTCTCACTTTTCCTTTCTGGTTTTTCTTAAATGTTCTCTGTCTTCTCTACCGTACCTATATATAGAATTGTACCACAAATCAAAAATGAAGCTTGTATCTCGATGAATTACGGTTTGCAATTAACCCCCTCACGGAGATCACTTGACGTTTATTTTCTACCAAAAACTATTCAAAAGGTTAGTTTCACTGTTTATACTATGTTTTTCATAAGTTTTTCTTTAAATTTTACAACATATTTCTAAATTGACGAGTTTAATTATATATTCCTTCCTCTTTGACGTTTTACAAATCACTGACGTTTTCAATTTTCAATCAATCAATCGACAGCGTTAAGGGTTGCTATGGAAACTCTTATATATAGTATGAATTGTATAAACATATATCAAGTCATCTTACAAACCTACTCAAAGGATAACATTATTATTTGTTAAACAATAAAACATAAAACCGTATAAACTGAGTAAATAACTGCTTTTCTCAATTACATTCAGTAATTGCAGTAGCTAATAACTAGAACAAAATTCCTTTACTGTACTTTTTGCTTAGTTGATTCCATCTTATCAATTGTCAATTGGTAGGTAAACACATGCAAATTATATTTTCATAATAAATTAGATATCTTATTTCATCCAATATCCATAATTTTTTATACATTGATCAATTGTATGAGCTTGTAAATAATGCCTACCACATTTAAGCTGGATGGTGAAGAGAATGTTACTTAAACTTTTTTTATTGAAATGCAATTGGGGAGCAGAGCTTTTACTTTACAATTGAAAAGAGGTGAAAACATATAAAACATAAACGAAACCATAACAATTTAATAGAATTGAAATGTTACTAAAAAATTATAATGAATTATTATTACAAATATCAGTGTTTTATATTGAAATTTGTACTTCATTTTGCACTTGCTTCAGGTTTGAGTAATAAATTTTAAAAACTACATTGCATATGAAGAGTCTCAGGAAATTAATGTATTGAAAAATAACTAATAGTATTCTAATGGTAATCATTTGTCTCTCGGAAATGTATTAAATTTTAGTTCTTTTTCAAGTGTGCATAGAATTGTAAATTTCTATAAGTGTTCATGGGTAATTTGATTAGCAGCAGCAATTATGCAGATTTGTAGAACATTGTTCATGAAAAAATTAGACAATAGAACTTAATAAGCACTTATTGAACTAGACTATTTGAACATTCTACTACTGTAGCATATAGTTAATTTTTATAATCTAGTATGTATTGTTGTCGAGTATTCTGATCATGTATGATATGGAATCATGATAATCTTTTTAACTTTCAATAGACTAAAAAATAAAAAATCCAATGAATATATATATATATATATATATAGATGATGATTTTGCTTTGATAAATTGTTATACATATAACTATTAACATAACTTATTTACTATTTATTGAAAATTCCTGAAATCCCTTGTATAAAACAACATATTTACTAACTATATAAAAATTTGACGTGTTCCTTTTAAATTATTTTAAATTTCATTCTAATTTCGACGGATTCTTTTGAAATTAAATCATCTACTGAATTATTAGTGTTAATTTCCGTTGAATCTGAATCGGATTTCAATATTTTCGATTCTGACGGTTCAACGAGTATTTCACCTAACCTAACCTAACCTTTGGTCAGATTTTCTTCAGTATTGTTGTGAAATTTTGTTCACTGTTTTCACTATCGGCATCTATAACTGATTTAGACATGTTTTTTTTGTATAATTTATGAATATTCGTTAAAATTATGACTAATAAAGCACAAGATGGGAATATCAATATGACTTATTTCACTAATACCATTTATCCTTTAATAGTTTAATTTATGAATTCATACGATATGAATTTTATTTGTTGATGTCACAATTTATGATTGTATCTACAATCTTGTGAATATGCCTTTACTACTGAATATAACCTATTGAAATTTTTGACAGCAATTGTCAAATTAATATGCCCGGCTCAGATGAGTATTAAATTTTATAATGTGAAAGATAAATCCATACACAATCGACTTACTCACTCTTATCTTAGGGAGGGATCAAAGGTTTCAAATAATAATTCAAATTTATAAATTTTCAAAGAATTTTCCAAATTACGTATTACGCTATTCCAAATCTAGAGTAACTGTTTGTTCAATATACTATAAGACAATTAAATTATCTTATGACATATATGATTTTACTGTCAGGAAATTAACCAAATGTCACTTATTATATCAAAATTTCTATAGCCTGAAAATTATCAAATACAATGAGAAATGAATATGAAATGATTACCAAAGAGTGATTGGAATTCAAATTTATATAATTTATTATCAAATAACAAATTACAAAAAATTAGAATTTTTCAAAAATATCATAAACGCAGAAACAAAGATAGAATTTTCTATCAACCTTAAAATTAAAACAACCTATAATTATAAATCTACTCGCTAAATAATTTATCAAAGTTCAAAATGTTTGATTATATACTTGATGTATATCAATGTCAAAATACGCAAATTTCCGTTTAAATTGTCTATTCCAAAATTATCTTCGCTTGACGTTGAATTTTATTTGAGTAACGTTACTTTAATTTCTATCGAATTTATTACCATAAGATGTATCTAATTTTGAAATATTTTTAATAAAGGCCTATTAATTTTCGAGAAATAATGTAAATAAACTGGACAGGACTCACCAACTAGGTACTGGTTAGCTCGTTCGTATTCTAAACCGTGTTTAGAATTCAGGAACAACTTTCTCAATTAATAATTCAGAAATCGGAAAATCACCCGCACTTTATCGATGCAATTCGTTGCGAATTATACACGCACTGGCTTTACAATGCAGGATTTGTTGATCTGATAATATTCATATAAATTACTATGATATTTTTAAATAAATTTGAGGCAACTCTTATTTCGATGTTGCCTCGTGGGGATATCAAAATCAACTCGCTCAACTTTCTATATCAATAATTCTCCTCTCCTTTGGTTACCAAAAAATTCTTTTTTTTTTTTTAATATAAATTTACGTTTTCCTATAACAAAGAGAGATTTTCATTCTTTTATTATAATTGCAATTTTGCTAACAGAGACATCTGTATTCTTGTTTTCAAATCGTTATAAAGTATATTCTGCATTAATGTCATCCGAAATTGAAATGTCAAAATTTATTTGTATATTGAAACTTTAAAATTATTGTATCACTAGTATTACATCCAAATATGCATATTTTTCCTTATTCCAATATTTTCTTTTGAATTTAGATAGAGGATATGTATTAAATCCCCCTAATAAAAGAATGATAAATCGATTCTTGTATATAATTATAATTTATCTTTCAAATAATTATTAACATATCGCTAAAAAAAATTATCTTCAAACGTATTAAACTATCATTCCTAATTCCCATAAACTTATTAAATTTACTATATCTATTAAAATTTCACGTAACATAATATCATTTGTTCCAAGTTATGTAAATATTTCCTTGCTACTTGTACTTCTTCATTGAATAATCTGTTGTATTGTCTTATCAATTCCATTATTGTTTTCACATATTTTTGATTACACAAATGTAAATCTATTTTATGTTCTTCATTGATTTGATTCATTACATAAAATGTATCTTCTTCCAATTTGTTTGTTTCTTATTTGAGGAAATCAATATCTTCTCCTTTACAATTCACCAACTTTTCTTTATAATTGATAATCATTTTGTGATTGTCTAATTCATCGGATCCCAATACTATATCATAAATTAAATTATTTACGAACAACATTTGTACTTTAACCGAATTGTTTCCTAATTGTAATTCTTCAATTATCATTTTACTCGTATCATATAGTTTTCTATTATTCTCTCCCACTAGTGATAATTTGTTTGTATTCACCACCATAATATTAATATATCAAGCCAAACACAAGTTAGGTTACTTCTTGGTCTAGCCAAAAATAACTACTAAACATCAGGTAGGCATAAAATGAAATGTAACTTCTGTCATTCTGACGATGATATTGATTTATCGAAACAATTGTCAATTTTTTAGAATTTTCAATAACTTTTATTATATTGTGGAGTTAACTAGAGACCGTGAGTTTCAGTTAAAAACACTAATATGAGCATATTCGACGAAGTGAGGGCCGAGACAGTTAATTTAATAATTGGGTAATTCACGCAAAAAGAAAAAGGGCTACTGAAACAGAGTGGTAACCGCGGACATGCATGTTTCTAGCTCATTTGCCTTCTTCAGCACGGTATAACCAAATAAGGATGTGAAATTTGGGAGCAAAGATGTTAATCGAAACATGGGAAAACACAAAACAACGGATTTCAGCAGGGAAACCAAACGCTCATTTGTGCCATCAATTGGAAGATTCCGAGTTTTCAGGACAACAACCAAGATCGACACGGAGGCGCATATAGTCCCCCCGCCTGAACCTTACGACCCATAGTAAATAACAGAGAAGACGTAGGAATATCGCGTGATATGTTAACAACGACAATAAAGAGATTCTTGGGTAATTCACGCAAAAAGAAAAAGGGCTACTGAAACAGAGTGGTAACCGCGGACATGCATGTTTCTAGCTCATTTGCCTTCTTCAGCACGGTATAACCAAATACGGATGTGAAATTTGGGAGCAAAGATGTTAATCGAAACATGGGAAAACACAAAACAACGGATTTCAGCAGGGAAACCAAACGCTCATTTGTGCCCTCAATTGGAAGATCCCGAGTTTTCAGGACAACAACCAAGATCCTTATCTGGTTATACCGTGCTGAAGAAGGCAAATGAGCTAGAAACATGCATGTCCGCGGTTACCACTCTGTTTCAGTAGCCCTTTTTCTTTTGCGTGAATTACTCAAGAATCTATTGTTGTTGTTAACATATCACGCGATATTCCTACATCTTCTTTGTTATTTAATATGTGTCGGAAGGTTCAGGCGGGGGGGCTATATGCGCCTCCGTGTCAATCTTGGTTGTTGTCCTGAAAACTCGTGATCTTCCAATTGAGGGCACAAATGAGCGTTTGGTTTCCCTGCTGAAATCCGTTGTTTTGTGTTTTCCCATGTTTCGATTAACATCTTTGCTCCCAAATTCCACATCCTAATTTGGTTATACCGTGTTGAAGAAGGCAAATGAGCTAGAAACATGCATGTCCGCGGTTACCACTCTGTTTTCTTTTTGCGTGAATTACCCAAGAATCTCTTTATTGTTGTTGTTAACATATCACGCGATATTCCTACATCTTCTTAATATATATATATATATATATATATATATATATATATATATATAACTAGTGAATATTGGGGGATTGCAACAACTAGTTTTATTCCTAACTAGTCAGCAAAGACTATCCTTCATCTATATATATATATATATATATATATATATATATATATATATACCGGGTGGTGATTTGATCTTAGAACCATAGGATTTTAACACGGGAAACCAGAAAATCCTGAATATTTGCTTCCCAGCAAAAATGAGTACAATTAAATTTTACATGGACCTGAAGTGCATTATTTCTGAAAATATTGCCATAAATTAATCACTGTGTAATAGCAAATACGTTCAAAACTGGAGAAAATAAATTTAAAAAAACAGCCTGTTATTCTTGTACTCGAATTTGAAAATTGCAATTCGAGTCGGTTATATATATAGGAACGATTGTTTATGATTGAGACGGTTCGGGCTCGAAACCTGCGAAACACATATTTTTTATTCTTAATAGGATTTTTGTTCATTAGTTGAAAGCTTAATTATCAATTTGATTAATTATATTTGGCCAATTTGATATTTTTAAATATAAGTGGCATTGCAAATAAAGTTCGAGATACCATCGCGGGTTTACATCTTGATAAACCAGTACCTCCGGCAATAACTATAAAAAGAGTTATTTAATATCAAAATAAATATGGCGTATTCGTTCCGTGCAAATATTGTATGAAGAAACAGTCATCTGAAGAACTAGAGCAACCGAGAGAAGTTGATTTACAAAATAATGAAGTAAATGTACTCGACACTGTGCATTATTCACCATATTAGTGACCTTAAAAATTTAAAAAAACACAAATATATTTTTTATATATTTTTGGTACATCAAGAAATTTAATAGGAAGATAAATTCAACCGAATGGTTTTTGTGAAGCTATTTTTATCAGGTTCACAGTGACCCAAATTTCATTTAGAATATTTGTTGGAAAGTACATTCAGTATAAATGGGCAAAAATTTTTAAAATTGGCACCTGGGTGTCTGTTTATTTCTCTTGCGCTTCGGTATTTATGATTTTCTTGGTTTCCGAGAAAAATGAATTTAATTTATCTAGACGATATTTGTACCTGGCGAAATAATAATGAGATTATATCACAAGCGCAGCGTTTGGGTTTAATGCCCACAAATAATCAAATTAAGTCTCCAGTGGATTTCTGTGACGAGTATTTCATGATGACACCACGGCCAGTTTCCATAGATGGTTTCCGATGGAAATGCATTGAACATACCAAAAAGAAACGTGCATTTTGTGATAAAAGTTAAGTATAAAATTCTAGTTTATTAGTCAAATCTCTTTTTGACGTTTCCGGTAATTATTGATGTTGCCAAATCGCAATATTTTTCGGAAATTACGAAAACCATATAAAGAAATGAAGTAGCAAAAATAGCTAAAGTGATGAGCGCATCCATATGGCTAAACTTTGGAGTGTCACCAAACGAGTTCGGGCTCCAAATTTTTTTCATAGACAGGTCTTATTATAAAAACGTTTTATACCAAGTCATTAGTTGCGGAAACAACTACTTTTCGAGATATGGATTTTCAAAATTATTAAAACTTACCTGTATTGTCATGCAGGCACATTTCCAATTTTAAAATAACTCCAGTCTGGTTCAGGTCTCATATCTTTTTTACATACAGTTATTATTATAGTAACGTTTTATACCAAGTCAGAAATTGAGAGAACAAATACTTTCCAAAATATGAATATTGAAAATTAGTAAAAACATTGCTTTTCCATACAAATACACTTGTCACACTCGACAACCGACAATTATATACTGCAGTGTCGTCAATCGTTTGGAAACTTTTACCCTAAAAAGATATTTTTCATTTTCAATATAATACAACAATTTGACATATTTATCTAATAATATTGAATAATATAATTGTATTTATGATTAAATAAATGTTGAATACTATTATAATTTATTAAACTTTTGTTTTGAATATAGGTAAATTTCGCACATAGTTTTCCTCATAGTGAAAGTAATATGCATTCATCCGTCTCCTTGAAAAATATCCAATACTTTGTAACGCGCACTTCAGGTTATTCAAGAAGGAAAAAGGGTGGATACAATGATTGTATTCCCTTCCCCTTCTTGAATAACTTAATATCTAATACTTCGTAACGCACATCAAGTTATTCAAGAAGGGGAAGGGAATATAATCATTGGATTCACCCTTTCTCTTCTCTTAGTTACCATGGCAACCAAAATATACATTATATAGAAATAATCTATCCCCTACATTTTTTTTGGGGCATCTTTACGTAAAAGCAGTTTTTTTTTGTAAATACTTCTTGTCCATTTGGAAAATTTTGGGATTTACTCATATGTGGGTCAATAAAGATCAGCTATTGCGAATGCAACACGAGCTAAGACTCGCGCAACATACGTTAGTGGATTGGGCCAATTTTTGCAGAGGAGAAGTCTTCAACGCATTTATAACCAATACAATGAAAATTGGAGGACCTGGTCAAATGTGAAAGAGATGCATACTCCTCACTTTTGTTATACTTATTGTGTTATTAAATTTTGATTGTGGAGATTGACGAGTCTGAATTTGGGAAAAGAAAATACCATCGAGGACACCATGTGGAATGTTCCTGGGTCCTTGGAGGTTACGAACAAGGCACTGGAAGAGTTTTTATGACAGTAGTGCCAGATAGAAGCCAAAAAATTCTCGTGGCTACTATCGAAAAATTTATAGGGGATGGCACTATGATATATTCTGATTGTTAGAAGGGTTACTCTAGCCTAAGAGACAGTCGGAAACATGAAAATTTGCGAGTCAACTATTTCTGGAACTTGGAAGATCCAGACACAGGTGTATGCACAAATTCGATTGAAAGGTCATGGTATGTTATTTTTAAATTTAATAAAGAAAAAAGAAGAAAGTAAATTTCCAATACATTTATATTTTAGGAGACATGCAAAAGCGGCCGGTCCTTATGTAAATCGTAAAAAAGAGTTCATTGTTGGTTAATTAGCCCGTTACATGTTCCAAAAAAAATGTAGGTATCTTGAGCAAGATCCTTCCCGTGGTGATTTTTTCTATGTTGGCTCCAGATTTATATAATCCGTAAATATTAGAAAATGCCACAAACATAGAAAGGAGCGATGATGAAGCCAATAGTGATGATGGGGGAATTTTGATTTCTTTTAGTTATTTTTTCACACTTTTATATTCAACGTCTATTTACTTAAAAAAGAAAAAAACGCCGATTAGTCGTAAATTTTTTTTTTGTTTGGGGGGGAGGAGGATTTGTTATTTTTTATGTTTATACGGGCTATTTAATAAAGAAATCAAAATAAATATGAAAAAGCCGACTTTCATGAAAAAAAATAATTGGAGGGGGGGGGGCGAGTTTTGATGAGACCGCCGAGTTTTTTTTCCTTTTCTATGTTCAGGAGGCCCATTTAGTTACGAAAAACGAAAAAAAATTGAAAAAAGGCAAATCCCCGTAATCTGCATTTATTCCATAAAACTAAGCATAAATGAAACAACGTTAGGAGTAAAATTTTTATTTTTCAATCAAGAAGTGTGTTAGTAGTTCACTTAATAATGATTACACGAAGTCGTACAAATATAACACGATGAAAAGGAATATATTTGTGACCCCTATTATTGTAGAATGAACATATATTTTGCTGGGTTCTCATAAATTAAACGAGTATGTATATACCAAATGTATCATCCAAGCTATGTCAAATAATGTATATAAAATATCCAAATAAGTACATTGTACAATTTATGGATAAATAGTACCTAATGACTTCCATATTATCATCAAATTACAGTTAGTTGAGTCCAAAGCAACCTTCTAGGTATCGGAACAAGAGTTTGTAAAACCTTTTGATTTTATTATTTGATGTATGTGTGGAAAAAGTTTCTGTTGCAAAGGACAATCTTTTCACGTAATAATAAATAGTGTGATCTTAGCGAAAGTGCCGTACATTTTCTTATTCTGTTAACAATCACTTCTATTTCTCAATATTCCACATTAAGATTATTTCTGTGTAGGCATCTAACGTTGTCTATTTCTAATTTGAAAACAATATGTGAAGAAGTTTGAGAATTGCATATCATTATTTTCATAGTTACCACAATGTTAGTATGACATATAATGATTCAATCAAATCAATACAAAGGCGTGGAAATTGTCCAAGTGACAAGACTCGTAGTAATCAAATAGTATATTGTGCAACTAGTTTGATGAGTTGTCGATTGCCCACGAAATATGGTCGTTGTGCACTCCCAATTCACCAATGTGCTCCATGCATGATTTTCTTAGCACCACATTCCCCGAGAAAGTACAGGTTTTTTTGAAGGGGGAGGAGGAAGGGAGCAAATAAACGCTAGTCCCCTCAATCGCAAGTTTCAAATTTTGTACGTATCACCATCAAGCGGCAATGCACCAATATGATCCAAAAAAAATCCTTTGCATCCCCCTCCCTCAGTTAGTAGTATTGGATTGTTCAGAGTAAAGTTGCCCTGCAATAATTTGCAAAAAAGATATACTGCAGCCAAATCCCCTTCTGATGCAGTCATATGCACCACTAACAGAAACAACCCCCCCCCCTACTGAGTTAAACCTCAATACATAAATAAATTTACCCCTCCCACAATGATAACTTAAAAAAAATCCACTTTAGATGAACTCCTGTACACCACCAACAAAAACAAAATCCCTTTTCCCCTTAATTAGTTAAACTTCATTATAAAAAGTAAAGTTGCCTCTCCCACCAAGACAATTTCCAAAAAACGTATAGGGCAGTGGAATGCACTCCTAATACACTTATTTGCACAACCAACAAAATCTCCCCTTCCCGTAGTTACTAAAACCTCATTATTTAAAGTAAAGTTGCCACCACCCCCCAATGACAATTTCCGAAAAAAGTATGATGTATCGTAATCCACGTCTCATGCAATATTATGCACCACCAACAAAAAGGTAATCACTCCTCCACCTCGTTAGTTGAACCTCATTACATAAAGTTGCCCCCCCCCCCCAATGACAATTTCCGAAAAAAGTATAGGGTAGTGGAGTTCACTCATGATGCATTCTGATTTACCACCAACAAAATCTTCCCTTCCCCCAAATATAAAAAGTATATTCTTGCCCCTAAATCAAAGAAATTGTAAAATTGCCAAAATTATGCAGCGGAATCAAACAAACAAACAAACAAACAAACAAACAAACAAACAAAAACCAAATCCCCGTCCCACTACTTAATTGAACCTAAATATATGAAGTAAAGTTGCTTTCATCCCCAATGATAATTTTCAAAAAAAATTAATGACAGCGGAATTCACTTCAAATCCACTCCTATGCAGAACCAACAAAAACAAAATCCCTTCTGCCCTTAATTAGTTAAACCTCATTATACAAAGTAAAGTTGCCTTCCCTAACGACAATTTCCTATGCACTCATATGCACTCACAACAACAACAAAATCCCCCATTCCCTTAGTTACGTGAACCTCATTATTTAAAGTAAAGTCGACGCCCCACCCCCAATGACAGTTATCGAAAAAAATATTTGACAGCAGTATCCACTGCTTATGCACTATTATGCATCACCAACCAAAACAAACTCATCCCTTCACCTAGATAGTTGAAGCTCATTATACAAAGTTGGCCTTGCAATGACAAATTCCGCAAAAAGTATAGGGTACTGTAATCTACTCCTAATCCCTTATGTACTAACAACAAAAACAAAATCTTCTTTTCCCCCAAATATAGAAAGTTTATTCCATGCCCTAAGAAAAAAAGTGAAGTGTTGGATAGTGCAATATAGTCTATATTGATTTTTACAGGTTGCCATTTCGCAATAGTCCAACAGGTAGTACCTTTTTGTTCGAAAAGTCTATCAATAAAAACTCTGCTACTGTTCACTTTTTCTCTTCTTAGATGCCATATTTTTCAAATTGTCAACCTAATTTTGCTCTATGTATGTTTTTCCTGCTAACATACGAAAACTACTCCCTTAACAAAAAAAATCCCAATGGCACAAGACCAATTGGACGGCTTATTTCAGTAAAGTTTTTGCATCAGATTCAAAACAAAAATAAAACAAAATTCAAATTAACTTAAATAAATATTTTCATGTACGTTTTAGAAAAACGTATTTCATACAAAAGTAGTAGAACGTATTAAGTTCTAAAAAAAATGTCAGTAACTTTTTTGCGTCAGATCAAAAACAAAAAAAATACGATTTTTTTTCAATTCTGACAGGCCGCCATTTGGTTTCTACTTTGCCGAGTGAATTTATATATATATATATATATATATATATATATATTTATATATATATATATATATATATATATATATATATATATATATATAACAAGAACAGAATTAGCGGGCATATCACGCAAAAGAGGTTACAGAGAATGAGTGGTAACCGTAGACATGCATGTTTCTGGCTCATTAGCCTCATTCTCTGTAACCTCTTTTGCGTGATATGCCCGCTAATTCTGTTCTTGTTTCATATTCCACGCGTTACTCTTCCATCTTTTCATTAGTTATATATATATATATATATATATATATATATATATATATATATATATATATATATACAATAAGCCTAAAAGGCTTTTTTTTAAACGACCTATGAACATACACTTTCTGACCTCTAGATAACTTTCCGGGCCCTTTTTCACTACGATTTGAAATAATTATGGTAATTTTCCAATTTTTTTGATGTGGTGCAAAGAAAATCATTCATGGAGCATATTGGTGCATTGGGAGTGCATAACATAACGACCAAATATCTTTCTGTTACGTGACAGTTAAATTTATAAAACAATTTTAAAATATAATTTCTTTCAGGATGTATAGGAACTTAACTAAACTTAATAAAGTGCTTGGTTACCATTCTGATTCATAGATTGGCCTACTTCTACTTTTCACAGTGTTGTACATCACTTATACCCTTAACTAACACCATAGCATATTTTCATCAAAAACCTATTCTCAACCAAATTGCAAGGAAAGCAGTAAATATTTATCTGTGGACTGGTTAATTTTATTTGGTAATTAAGGTTACGATCCTTAACATTTCTCGTTGAGCAAAAGATCAAGAACGTGAACAACTAAAGTATTAACCGATTGTTTCACGTTAAACCATAGACAACGTTAGTAGGATCTTTGAACAACACTGATTAATTTAAAAAATAAATTCGTTTGAAACACCTAACATTTAACAATAAAAAAAGATAACAATCCGTTATTCCGTGATATGGGGAGAGGTTAAATGTGTGACATTCTCAACATGCACAGAGCAGTCTTATCTCAGTAGGTCACAGTATATCGGTTTCAAAAACTGTATTTGAATGGGTATTTGTTGTATTTTTATTGTTTTGTTCTCCTATGTTATTTGGTACACTGTTGACTGTGTTAGAATTGGTATTGGTCATTAGCGTTTTGGTTGTATTTGGCAAATTGGTGAGAGATCCTGTGATTTGTGAGGTGGTGAGCTGTAATCCCATTTTCTGAAGTAAATTCGATTCACTGCCTGTCTTCTTCAACAACTGTTCTGGCGCTGGTGGAACTACAGCTAGCGTGTTATTTCCTCTCTGTAGTTGTTGTAACCTTGCGTATTGTTCTTGTAACGCTTTTTGCTTCTTAAGTAATTCTTGATGTCTTTGTTCCAATTCTTCCTTTCTCGTTTTTTTAGAGCCATCTTGAGAATTAACACTTTCGCAACTACTGCTATTACTAGCAGAAATCATATCTGCATCAGAAGGAACTTGTATGAGATTAGAGCCTATGTTTCTTGGCAGAGTTTGAGATTTTGATGGGTCTTTAATACTTGATCTATTGGGAATATTCCTACGCAAAGTTTGAAGTCCTAAATTTTGAGTCGCTTGTTCAAACTGAGACAATGGTTTCTCTACCATATTTTGTACATTCTGGATATGTTGAAGTCCCACAGCAGGTGATTTGGGAGGCAAATTTGGTGATGTAGGTGAAGCCAAAGGTGACTTTGAACTGGTTCTTGGTGGTGGTGGAGGAGGTATTCTTTTGCCAGCTACTTGTTGTAACAATTCTTGATTACGTTCCGGCAGGGGAGGTTTTGCGGCAGTTTTATTTTCTCTTTGAAGGGGTTGAATCGGAGGACTGTTATCAGTATCTGAACCACTGGGATATGAGTGTAGTCTCCTAAGACTTCCAGTGGCGGTGCTCACAGAAAGATTCTGAGTGGGAAGATAATATGCAGAATCCATGCTACCTTTCCTGCCTATTTCTGACATTTGTGGTGGTCTTACGCCTTTAACGGGAATAGCGGGGGGTTCAGAAGCATGGGTATCCTGATTTTGAGCAATGGGATGTGGTTTGGAGAATGTTTGAAGCTCATCTAACAGAGCGTCGAGTGCGTTCTCCGGACGTTGGCTACTGTCGGAGGCACTGCTGTCTCCCCCGACGAGGATCTGCCCCAAACGTGGTGCGGTAGGGGGCTGAAAAAAATTGTTCATTAGATTTAATTATTTGTTTATGTATTTTTATACAATGTATAATTCCACTTATGGATTAGAACAATAAAACAAACATAGTATGCACACTGCATAGCTTTTAAAATAAAACATGCGAATTTCAGTGAATGATAAGATTTTATCCTCTTTTATGTAAGGTGGCATCAGAAAACCAGTATGAATATGTGGAAAAATTAAGCTCAAAAAACATAGGTAATACGGAATAATGAGTTACATATATTCTGAATAATTGTTGGAAGTGATTTTATAGTAGAATGTAAGAAGTCATTCATAATAATTAGTTTTCTAAATAATGAGTATCCTTTCAACGAATTATTGCCTTTTTTAATCAATAACAATAAATATTTATTCATATTTTAACGGGCACACATTAGTTATATGATCTAATATTGATGCGAAATATACTTAATTATTTTTGTTCTCCTACTTTATTATGAATGCAGTTGTAATAGAGACGAGATTAGCATTCTTACAGTGAGGACAATAATTTAAGACATGAAATGAGCTTCGCTTCAAATGGCATTTGCGCCATTTCTCAAATATCCAGATGCCATGTTTTTTAATGAACACCAACATCCAATTATTGTAACCCATATGTAAAAATGCAAGTACTTCTCTATCGATGGGAGTCAAATGTACATTTGAAATTGCTCGGAACTAATTAGTTTAATTAAACAGGGCGTGATTTCTGAAGCCGGGATCTGACGGAGGGTGGAGTGGCACTCCTTGCGCTAAACTTGCCAGTTCACGCCTCGTCGGATAGGTCAGATCGTTAGACTTCGCGATCTGCGGCCGGAGCAGTGAGTCCCGTCATTATTCGGTAACTCAACACGGTTCAAAGGAGCTCGGACACTGGCACAGGTGTATATGTGAAACCGCGATCCTACTCGCACCGTGTGAACGGCCCGATCACATTTCGACGCTCCAACCTTGATACTCCACCCTCAACCCAGGATTGCAATTCCACGCGCCGTTGGCTCCCGGCTTAACACTGTTTACTGAACTTTAATACTTTCTCAAAGTATTGAATAGTCTAAAACGTCAGTAGTTGACCGTCAGCCAGTGCTCGACCGTTTTCATGAGAAATTGTTAAAAATAGAAATCGCAGGAATATTTCAACAAATATAAAACTATCTATGAATTGCCTCAAGTCTTTTTTCCCCTCCTACTATGCAAAATATCCGCTTATAATACTGTTCCCGAATTTTTGTTGTTTAGCACGGCTCAAACCGCAGACTATGCACATCGTCTTAAGAAGATTTTTTTGTTAAGAAGTTCTCCCAAATGAGATAATATTATTTAGCCTGTTTGCATATTTTGTTTAGTTGTCAGTGTTCTGATAAGTGTTTTAAATTGATTATATTGAAAAATTACCGGTATAATTTATTTTCTGTCAAAATACAGCCGGTCAAAAACTGATAGCTCTAAATTTGAATTAAAATTTATGTTTGACCGGTGGGTCAAATACTAGAGAAATTATGAGTTTCATAACCTCACAACTTATTATTGGAAATACATTTAATAATAATTTAAAGTTTAATATCTTTTTTAAAAGTTATATATTCCCTTCAAATAGTTAAGTATTCGACCAAACTTTTCAGCTCTATAAATAAGACACAAGCAGTTTAAATACGCGACCCATTTACGGAACAAAAACAGGTCAACCACTGAGTTTCTTAGCATGTTCCCAATTTTATAAATATTTCAGCATAATGTAAATATTAATATTCATTTTTGTAAAATATAAATAATAAAAGTTTGGTCAAAAATTAGCCCCTATAGTGGTTATTCATTAATAAATTGAAAATATATGTGGAAAATTTAGGAAATCTGAATCAGGATTCTGTTTTTTTTGTGACAATTGGTATGCGAAGCCTTAATTGAAATATAGTGATCTTCAAAAGGCGGTCGATGAAAAAGAAACCACAATATTAATTGTACCAAAGTCAATCCTTATTTATAAATAAGAAGGAAATATGCCAATAGGGAGAAAAATGGGCAAACCACCATTTTTAAATCCTGATGAAGAAAAACTATTGGTTAAATATTGGATGAATAATAAACCAAGGGTTCAATGTTTGTTCCATTCAGTAGGTAAATGTTTTCCCTTTACAAAAACCCAGTTATTGGATAGTGTTCAACTTCTGGAAAAAAGAGTTAAATCGGATAAAATCTAAAAATGCATCCAGAGCTCGTGTCACAGAATCCTCGTTGGAGCGTTGGTTTGTAGAAGTTAAATCCTATTGGGTTACCAACAATTTATTGTACAATCCTAGAAGAGTTTTCAACAGCGATGAAAGCGCTTTTTTTAACTCAAACGAATTCTTACAAAAAAAGGAGAATGAAACATAATTTTGTTGGATAAAGAAAATGACTTACGGCATTTGTCACATTTAATGCTGTGGGAGGAATTGCTCCTCCTATGGTTGTCTCTGCCTACTGCCTATGTACGGTTGCCTAAAAAACTGTCAATAAACGTACCCGAAAAGTGGGGAATAAGCGGAACGAGGAGTAGTTGGATGACAGGGCCATATTAGTTGCAATATATCACAAATTTATTTTTTAAATGGGTTAACTCAAAAAATATAGAATTGCCCAATATTTTATTTGTAGACGGGCATGTGTACGTCTTACACTACCCCTAGCCAATTTTGCAGTAAGAATCAAATTATTTTGATATGCCTGTATCCAAATGCCACACATACCTTACAGCCGCTAAATATTTTTTTCGTCCATTAAAATCCAAATGAAAACAAGCAGTCCATAAATGGAGGACACGAAATATGGGTGAAAAGTTGAGCTAAGAGAAAATGCTCTTGACAGTATGTACGGATTATTATCGATTATAAGAAACTAATTGTCACTTTCTTATCTAGTTTTCTACATAGAAGTCTTTCGTTTTTAATAGACTGTATTTTCTAACTTTTCAAAGAAAGTACTATTACATCAGTCAGGCGTACATACTTGACAATACATTTTTTTGTGACACGTAACTACTTGCTTGACTAGCCGTAATTAGATAATAAACATCTAAATAAATGAACTTTAATAATTTTAAACACAGTGTTGATAATAAAGAAGCCACACTCTTAAATACTTCTAGAGCTTGCGGATTGCGCCCGTTTAACGAGAATAAAATTAATTTAAAATATATTTTAAAGGAGAAATCGAAGTTCTCTCCATAGAGGAGCGAATGGAGATGTTTGGGAAAGACACATAGAAGTTTATTTTATCTCTGGAAAGGTTTGAAATTAAAATGGCAGAATCTCTCGGTAGAAAACGATCAAGAAAATGACAATCAACAAAATAAACATTATGATAATCATGAAGAAATCGTAACGGTAATGGTGCACCACAAATATTCGCCCGATTCTTATCAAGTAACTATCATTCAAGTACGCGATCTAGCTTCCATTAGTAATTTATCACTGTTGCATTCAGATGAGATCAGTCAGCAACTCAATATGGACATATCCATAGGAAAAACGAAAACCATGACTATCGCTAGGGAACCTATGAGATGCAAGCTGGTGATAGATAATAAACCCATAGAGCAGGCCATGCAGATTAAAAACCTGGGCATAGATATATCCATCGCTCATGACCCCGTAAAGGACCTCAGAAACCAAATTAACAAATCAGTCATAATATCCGGTTGTCTGAGGGAAACTGGATGGTCTAGTCCTTCTATGTGAAAGGAAAGTGAGATCAAAATATATAAGACATGCGTTAGGCCAATAATGACAAGTAGAAGAATAATAAGGAGCATTCTGGTATTAAATCATGCATTAATGCAGAGTTAGATAAGTTTAACGAATTACTACTAATTCTGGACATTGATTTACAAGGAAAAATTGATGTAGTGAACATCTAAATACTGGAAATTGAAAGTTCAGAAAAGCATAACATCGAGGCTTTTGAATACAAGTTGCAAGAAAACATACCACCCATCCGATATAGCATAACCAAGGTGTAGAAGAAAAAAATACCAATGAGTGAAACAAAAGAGACCATTCCAACAATTTTCAAAAAAGTATTGTTTTAACATGATAAAAGTGGAATTAAAACTGTTTAATGAAAGTTTAAAGAAAAAAATTCCCACTCTAGCATCATCCCTGGACTGGTAACATTACCACCGAAGAAAAAAAAAACAAAATAATGACAAGAAAAGGTAAGAGAAGAAAGAACACAAAAAATAATTGAAAAAGTTATCCTGAATCAAGAAACTACAAAAACATTGAAACTAGAATTGAACAAGTATTGTGGAAGTAGGAGAATACTCCATTGTTAACTATAATGGTTCTCAGTTTCATTCAGTTTTAGATAAAAAGCCAAGGGAAATAAAAGTTAAGGCTATGACACCCAGCGGAAAAAAAACTGGAAATAACCAGAGCGTGATGATATTTCTGATATGACTTGACCAAATACGATCAAAAAAATTCAGAAACCAAAACCAGTTAATAAGCGGGACATTTATGAAATACGTGATATTAATTAAGTAAACATATTTTTTAGCCGACCTTCAAATCAGTTTAGCTGTTTTTCTTAAATTGTTTATTTAGTTGGTGGTGTCGGAGACATTTTTCAAATATGGTTATTTGTTATTTTACTTTTCTTGAAATTATTGCCAAAACATTATTTCAATAAAAGAAATTGGTTTATTATGTTTAACGAAGAGTTTGAATGTTGAATGTAAGTAAAAACGATTTGAAAATGTTATTTTCTATCATTCAAAACATATTTTTTTTCATTATCAACAAATAAAACAAAATGAAATGGAAAAATAATAAATTTTCGTACCTAGGTATACTGTTTTTAAAACGGCCAAACGCTTACAATTTTAAGGTCAAAGACTAGATGATTTCGGCCAACTAATATACAGTTGAATTATTGGAAATTTACCCGTGCGTCACTAATATCTGATAACATAACCGACATAATTATTAAGTGGCATCTTTTTCTATTAATAGTGAAGAACAGAACCAAATAATTTGACATTTGTCGGTTATGTTATCAGATACTAATGACGCACGGGTAAAGATCCCATAATTCAACTGTAATCAAAGTGGTCAAATAATGAAGAATACCGTTTTCTTTTTTAGTATTTAAAAATACTACTTTATGTTGGTATATTTAATATGTGCGTGAGTAACTTTTAATAAAATGACATGTATGATTCATCACATTTTTTGATAATTTTATCTAATTAATTGTATTTACCTAATGGAAGTATTTCAGTGGAAATGTTTTCAGTTTTATCGGAAACTCCATATACTTTATTGTACAGTAAGCACGTAAAGGTTGGATCATATTCGTTAAAGAATTGAGTTGACCATTGGGGACACGTCGATTTTATTTTTGAGTTTTACAGTGTACTCATATTTTGATGACGTCAACACTGGTCGATTAATGACGTTATCATCA
Organism: Galeruca laticollis; assembly: GCA_963921935.1. NCBI lineage: Eukaryota > Metazoa > Arthropoda > Insecta > Coleoptera > Chrysomelidae > Galeruca > Galeruca laticollis. The sequence goes on along the minus strand of OY998183.1, from coordinate 30,805,195 downwards.
TTTTTTTAAAATGGGAATACCCTATTTTGATAGTACCATCAAAAAGAAGGCATTTTCTGTGTACGTATGTCATATTTTCTTATGTTACATAACCGTATGTTAGAGAAATGAAAGATGTTTCATTTATAATAATGTAATTTATAGCAATGCAAACATGATTAAATAAACCTACAAAGTATTAGATTAAACGCTCAAAAGGCAAACCATTTGCCATTAATTCCGAGCCAAATTCTCTCTTTCAGTTCATCAATATTATTAGATCTGTTAATTTTCCACTCAAGGTATCCCCACATAAAAATCGAATGGGGATAGATCAGGAGATCTAGCTGGCTACTATAAAAACCTCATCTGCGTTAACACATCTAATAATGTTGATACACTGAAAGGAATAATTTGGATCGTAAACAATGTAATTAAGGCTGCGTTAATAATGTTCCACAATCGTTTGAACATCACCTTGCATATCGTCAAGAGGCAAATGGTTTACCATCTGAGCATTTAATTTAATACTTACCAAGGTTTATTTAGTCCTGTTTGCATTGTTATAAATTACATTATTATCAATGAAACATCTTTTATTTCTCTAACATACGGTATTGTCACAAAAAATATGCCCTTGGTACACAGAAAAATGCGTTATTTTTATTAGTACTATCAAAATAGGGTATTCGCATTTAAAAAATCATGATGACGTCATTACTCGAATAGTGATGACGTCATCAAAAATATGAGTACACCATAAAATGCGCAACTGAAAAATGGGCTAATAATTTTTTTTCGAATATGTTCCAACCTTTACGTGCTCACTGTATATAGAAATATTTCTCAGGTAGGGTAGACTGGGGTCGATTGACACAGGGGCGATTGAAACACGTCGAATATTCTCGAGCTATGTCAGGAACGGTGGGTGCTAATACGAGAAAAAGATTCACCTGCAACCACTAAGTCTCCACTCAGAGTTTATACTGCCACAGAGAGTGCGTTACGTCTAGTTGGCACCTGCGATTTTGTGGGAACGTAAAGTAAGTTTTTTCAATTTTACCATTTTGGAGGTTAACATGTGATTTCAATAGATTTTTTTGTGAAATTCTCGTCAATGTGACTTTGAATATTGCCGATTCTATCAATATAAGCTAGATTTGGGATAGACACGTAAATTTTTTGTTATAAGATAAAATGTTTGAAACATGCGGTCGGGGCGATTGAAACAAATTCTTCGGGATCGATTGAAACTTGTTTTCTTTGACCCTAGGTCTGAGGACCACAATAATCATAACAATTATTTTTATTACAGATGCCCAGATTTCGACAAAAAAAATCGAGGCGAAAGCTCTTTGGATCAGTACAAACACGCTTACCAGGATCTAAAGACGGGAATAACCCTTAGAAAACCTGCCGAAAAACACGGTTTTAACTACACGTCATTGTTTCGCTATAAACGAACATAAGATGAAAATTCCGATACGGCCATTGGTTATTCACCATATAACAAAGTTTTCAGTGACTCACAAGGAAAGTCACTAGTGGAATATTTAACGAAATTTGCCAATATCTATCAAGGACTTTCGAAAAATGAGAAGCGAAAACTAGCCTTTGAATTGGCAGGAAACTATAATCTAAAACGACTAACGTCTTGGAACAATAAGAAATTATCTGGCGAAGATTGGTTCAGAGCCTTCATGAAAAGAAACCTAGAAATAGCTGTTAGAAAAGTTTATCACGAGCGACAAGTTTTAATGGAACCAATGTCGATGCGTTCTACGACAAATAACAAACAGTGATGGATCGCCATCACTTCGAGCCTCAAGACATATATAACGTGGATGAAACTGGGATCACCACCGTCCAAAAGCCCGACAAGTTTATAGCGAGAAGAGGCACCTGACAAGTCGGTTCAATCACGTCAGCTGAGCGTGGAACTTTGGAGACTGTAGCTTTTGCAGTAAACGCTATTGGAAATGTCTCACCACCTATGTTCGTTTTTCCACGCATCCGGTTTTAAGATCACTTTAACAGGGATGGTCCAGAGTGGGCACAAGAAACCCTTCGGGATGGATGCAGGATGAAGGATTATTGATATTTTTAAAGCACTTCCAAAAAGATAGCAAGTTTTCGATGGACACAAAGCGCTGCTAGTGTTAGATAATGATTCATCACATATTCACATTAATTTTGTCTTGATTTTTGCAGAGAAAATGGAATAGTGTTGCTCTCATTTCCCCTCACTGTTCCCATAAGCTGCAGCCGTTGGACCGATCTTGTTATGGACCATTCAAGGAAGCTGTCAACTCTTGTTGCAATGTCTGGATGCGCAACAATCCCAGAAAAACAGTGAGCATCTATGCAATTCCTGACATTGTGGCTTCTGCTGCTCCACGAGCTAATTAAGGGTTGCTGCCCGAAAAGTCACTTTTTAAAAAGATACTTTAATAACAATACAACTACACAACTTAAACACAAAAATACACTATATCCAATACATTCAATTAATCGAACTTATATACTAAAATAAATGCAGCTATAGACTAAAAATGTGCAATTCTGCAGAATCATCATTTGTTGTACAAACATGGATCAGCGGTCGTGAGTTATGCCGGAAGCTCGAAGGTTAATACCATGCATGAACCATGGGTCAGCGAACTGTAACTTCTCCATCCCCTGAAGAAGTTTTGTAAGGGACGAACAAAACTGATGGTGATGATGGCACATCCTGATGAACCTCTGGTTCTTCTGGAGTTTTACGTTGACGTCCTCGAAGTTTATATAATCCCAGTATTATACAAATGGTTATGATGATGTAGATTGGAGTCATCCAGAAGTGTGTGGGGTCTGTTTTTTGCTGATTGGTAGATATTGATTGTAGTCGTTCTTCTTCCCTGGTAAGGAGGTGGAGTTGGTCCAGCGGGATTTTCTTGATTGTTAACGGTTTGGTCTTGGCTATCTGAGTCTGTGAGGAGGTTTTGATTCTTGGTAGGGTTAAAGCTTCTTCTCGTATTACCGATTTTGTGTTTTCAAATGCTTCCATATTTGTTCTGAAGCGACATCCTGGAGGAAGTTCGATGAGGTATGTTCCTTGAAGCACCATAATTTTTGAAGAGGAACACTGTGTAGAAATCTTTGTAGCCTGGGGAAAAACTGCTATATAATGGGCTTCTGACATCTCTTGAATGAATGTGGAGTTAATTGAGATAGGTAGATGTTCGCATCGGGCTTCTTCGTTGGTGAGCTTCAGGATTTCGTTAACACAATCATAGCTTTCTTGAAGTAGCTGTTCTACACATAGGTATTCTACGCCCATTGGTTCACAGGGTGTTTCCATATATTGGTAAAGGTTTTCATTAGAGGCTAGGTAAGGACCAGGTGGAATGATTATTGTTTGGTTATATGTGGGAGTTGAAAATAGATGAAAATATGAGAACGGATCGGGATAGAAGACTGGAAAGTGGATGACAAATACCAATGTGTGATTGGTGTAATAACCGTCAACTCTTAGAATGTTGAAGTATTTCGTGAAATCTTCTTGAACGTATGCCAATTGTTTGGATGAGTGGTGTTCATGCATTTTCTCTACGGCCCATTTCAATTCTTCTGGGTTGATTAGGCTGCTATGAATGATATTTAATCTTGCAAATGTGATGGCCGTTTCTAAGTCCGTGAGAAGCTGTAAGATAGTCTGAAGAGTTAGGTTGAGCTGGTCTAATATGTTTCGTACTTCCATGTAGTTATTGAAGTCAAATACAAATTTGTTCATATCAGTGCTGATTTTGTTTATCTCAAAAGCAATGTTTTCTTGGTTGTGTGTAATGAGTGTCACTGTAGTATTATAGTTTGCCATGATTAGTTTGTTTAGACTCGTATGCCTGTCAATTTCTGATATAATGTTGTTTTGATTTTTCTCAAGTGAGGCGATGGCCTTGTCGTATCTTTCGGCATCTTCTTGATCCAAATTGCCTGATATTACTTTGATTATGCTTCCCAAACCATTAATTAATCCTCTCTTCAGTTTATATTCTGGATAGATGCTGTGGAGTTTCTGCTTAGCAGCGATTAGTAGGTACTGCAGACTCTGGTCGAAATTTTGAAGCTGGTCGAAGTAAGGTTGTGTTAGTCCTTCTTGAATTTCTGATGTTACTGTTCGATATTGGTTTTCGAGTGCATTTATTTCTTCAGCTAATGGTCTCAGGGGAAAATAGTGGATAAAGTCGTGTTTACTAGTTCGAATTCTTGCTAGTCCCAGCTTGAGGGGTAGAATTCCTGGGTTGTCCTTGAGATCCTGGATCAGAACTTCTTGGGCCATGATGTATGTACATCTGCAATATAGGGTTCACATTAGATTTGTTTGGCTGGTGTTTGATATTTTTCTTGTGTATAGTTGTATTTTGAGTGTCAACAGTGACCTCGTTGTCTTTTGTAATGATTTTAGGAGAAAATCTTGGAAGTAATTTATTTCTTTTGACCATCTTTTTGGTATAAATTTTGGTAGAAGGTTTGTAGGATATAGGAGTTTGTCGTTTCTCATTCCTTTTTTCTATGGCTTTTTCTTTGATGTCTTGGATTCTCTTGTTGATTTCTTTATATATTTCTTTCGTTTTTTCCCGATGGCCTTGTGTGTAGTTGTTTAACAAAGCTCTATCGATGTCCATGTCAAAAGGGTCTTGAGCGCCGAAATGACCATTCAGGACATCTATTGGTTTTTGTTTAGTTACAGAGTGAACAGAACTGTTGTAACCCAGGATGGCATATAGCATTTGTTCCTTAATGCTTAAAGTTTTCTTCTTTGTTCTGAGGATTCTGAGATGTTCGAGTATTGTGGAGTGGAAGCGTTCAACTATTCCATTCGACTGCGGGCTATCCGCAGTTGTGTAATGAATTATAATCTTATGGGTGTCTACAAACTCTTGCATAAGTCCATTCTTGAACTCGGTACCACTGTCAGCTACCATCATGTGTGGCATTCCATGATGTGTTACATAGATGAGGAGAGCATTTAGAACGTTGATAGAATTAGATCCTTCTATCGGATAGGCTTGTCCATACTTGGAAAATGCATCGACGATAGTCAGAAACTTTTGACCATTTGCTTGGAAGGTATCGAGATGAATTATTTCCAAAGGTTTTGTTGGCGTTGGTGTTATCATGAATTTTGGTTTTGGAGGATTTCTGTCGTATTTGCTGGCTAGACAAGTATCACACAAATTGATAATTTCTTCAACATCTTTCTTCAATGTAGGCCAATAGTATAGTTTCCGAATTTGGTTTTCGGTTTCATTTATACCTCTGTGGTTGGTCTTTCCTTCATGGTATTGATGTATAATGTCCTTTTGTCTTTGGGAGCTATTAACATCTTCTAAAACTTGATTGCATTTTACTAAATCGTAGGCCGTGTTCTTGAATGTTTCTCGTACTATGTTACAGAGAAGTGGATAGAGATCATCATTTTCGAAGTACAGAGCATATTTTTTCTTGGGATCGAGATAGTCTTTGAAGAAATTGAAAAAGTCTCCTTTTAGATTGTTTTTGCCAACTTGAATATAAATCCTTTTCTTATTAACAAAAGTTACTTCGCTAACTGGTGGAGCTGGACTATGGTTAACTAGTTTGAATATCACTTGATTGTTGTAGTGATTTAGTGGTCTCTCGCTTATGGGAATTCCTAGGATAGGGTTTTCTTGAGCTGTATGTCTTGTTGCATTTGAATCGGAATCGTCTTCTCTTTCTTGAAGTAAGTCTTCTATAGTTGGGAGTTCTTCCATGTTTAGATTGTTTGACGAAGAGTGTTGCTTCTCTCCTTCTTCTAGTAATTCCTTAATTATTTGGAGTTCTTTGGGATTTAGATGGTCTGTCGTGCGAAAAATTTCTGTTTCGATATCTTCTAAAGGATCGAGGGTAGATCCTGGGTGGTTGTACATTGATGCCGTGTCTTCGTTATCTAATTCACTTATTTCTTCTTGAGGTTGTTTGTCAAGTTCATGTGCGTTGATCTCAACTCTAGAAAGGGCGTCGGCGTTAGTATTAGATTTACCTTTTTTATATGCAACTTCATAGTCGAACTCTTCCAATTTCAGTCGCCATCTTACTAATTTAGAATTTGGGTCCTTCAGCGAGAACAACCATTTGAGGGGTTGATGGTCTGATAGAATCTTGAATTTCCTTCCAAAAAGATACGGGCGAAAGTATTTAGTAGCCCATATTATTGCTAGCATTTCTTTTTCTATAGTTGAGTATTTAATTTCTGTTTCGTTTAGAGTTCTGGACGCGTATGCAATTGGCTTGTCGTTGCCAATGGGACCTTGAGAAAGTACGGCTCCAATGGCGAAGTTGCTAGCATCTGTGGTGAGGTTGAATGGCTTCGTGAAGTCTGGATATTGAAGCAGTGGTTCATTGGTTAAGAGGTTTTTACAGGTCTTGATACATTCTAGGAATACTGGTGTGTGTTCTATTTTAGCATCTTTCTTCAAGCATGAAGTTAAAGGTTTCGTTATTCGAGCAAAGTCTTTGATGAATTTTCTATAGTAGCCCATTAATCCCAAAAATCCTCTGATTTCTTTGGCTGTTTTCGGAATTGGGTAGTCGACAATAGCTTTGATTTTGTCAGGATTCGGCTTAGTTCCTTCTGGAGTCACAATGTGACCTAAGAAGCTAACTTCCTTTTTCAGAAATTCACATTTGTCTACCTGTATCTTAAATCCCGTTTCTCTAAGCCTTTTGAAGATTCTCGTGAGGTTGACAAGATGTTCATGCAGGGACGTAGAAAAAACGATTATGTCATCCATATATACAAGACATATTTCTCCTTGCAATCCTTTGAGAACATTGTCCATTACTCTTTGAAATGTTGCAGGGGCGTTCTTGAGTCCAAATGGCATTCTGAGGTATTCATAGTGGCCGTTCTGGACGTTAAATGCAGTTTTAGGGATGTCTTCTTCTGCCATTTCAATCTGGTGGAATCCACTAGCTAGGTCGAGGGTAGAGAAATATTGACATCTTCCTAGTTTGTCTAAGATATCTGTGATGTTTGGGATTGGATACCTATCGTCTATTGTCTTCTCGTTAACTTTACGGTAGTCTACCACTATTCGCCATTTAATCTTTCCCGAGGCGTCGGGTTTCTTGGGGACGACCCATATATAGGCGATGACCATGGTGATTGGCTTGGTCGAATGATTCCTTGGCCTAACATTGATGCTATTTGTTTTTGGACCTCTTCTTTATGAATATGAGGATAGCGGTATGATTTGGTGTAAGTGGGAACTTCATCTCTTGTTCTGATGTTATGCTTGATTTGATTGGTGAAGGCGAGGGGTGACTCTGGATGATGGAAGACATCTGAAAACTTTTTGCACAATCGTTTAATGTGCTCTTCTTCTTCTGGATTGAGATGATCGGTTCTAAGTAGATGTTCGACATCTGTCTTCTGGTATTCCTGAGGTATAATGTCGGCTGTGTAAAGATGGTAATCGGGTAAGTGGATCCCCGAACTTATTACTGGATCTGTTAGTGCTATCTGTATTGGTTCGTCTGTGGCATTGATGAGTTCTGTCCATGCTAGACCATTGGCTGCTGTAGTTAGACTTTCGTTAAGGAAAGCTCCTTGTATCTCTTGTTTCGGAAGTATGATAGTTCCATGTGTTTCTTTAACGGGTACTCGGACTTGAGTAATTGTCTGTGGTTCGAGTTGGATGGAGTAAAATTGGGTTTTGATACTTTCATAATATTGAATAGGTAGAACAGAATTTTCTGTGACGAGTTCAGAATCAGGAAAATTGAGTTTTGCTTTTAGAAGCTTGAGATTATCAAGGCCTATTAGGCCATCAAAGGTTTTGTGGAATTTGAAGAGGTAGAATTTGAAATTTCCGTTTTTTTTGAATTCGGAAAATATAGGTATGTCGGCACAATAATCTTGAGAATGATTTTGGAAAATGGAGGTTACTATAAAAGGTTCATGTTTGATTTTATCATGGAAGTATTTCGAGGCGATGTCGGGATTGAGGAAAGATTTGGTAGCACCAGTGTCGATAAGTAGTTGAGGAGGGTTGGAGATGGTTATATAGGGTAGTTCCCTTTTACCTTGGTAAGAATTAAGCTCTATTACGTCGCGTTGTTGTTTTCGGCATTTTCCCAAAAATTTGTCGATTGTTCTTCGTAGTCATTCTGAAATTTTTCTTCATACGATTCTGTTGTCTCGCAAAACTGGTTTCCTTGGTGGTAATAATCGTAAGCTATTTCATCATCAAATTCGTTGGTATCATAACCATATGCTTCGTTAGCATGTTCAATATTAAATAATTCTTCAGATGTGAATCTTGGTGGATTTTGCTGTTGAGATCTCCAGTTTCGGTTCTGAGTCGTAGCTCCAGTGCTAATGCTCATTGGTGTAGGTTTATGTGGCTGAGATATTCCAGGTTTATTACTCCAGGTGTTCTGTTGTTGAGGCCTACTGAACTGTTGAAACCTTGACGGTCCAGGGAATACTTTCTGGCCTTGTGGGATGAAATTGTTTTGTTGCGCCGGTGGTCTAAATCCAGACTGTTGAGGTTGTGGCTGCCATTGCGGTCGGGGATGTGGTGGTTGCCATTGTGGTCTGAAAGTTGATGGTTGCCATTGTGGTCTAAACGTTGATGGCTGCCCTTGTGAAGACATAAGAGGAGCTGGTGATTTATATTGTTGGTTTGCGCTGATATGCCTGCTGGTTGTTGGTTGAGGGTTTACTGCTTTCTGGAGATACCTTATATTGTTTTCTTCCTGGATGTACTGTATTGCCGTAGATAGATTGCTTGGTCTCATTGCTCTGATAGTGGAACCTAAGGGTTCCCGAAGTCCTGCTAGAAAAGTTGTTAGGGCTTGTTTCTGGAAAAAGCTCTTCTTACTTGCCTTTATGTTGATATCGCCGTTGTGGAGTTCTATGTAGTTAGATATTGTATTTAGCAGACCCATTACTTTCTCGTAATATTGCTGTGGAGATTCATTGGGTCCTTGACGTAAATTTACTAAGTCTCTTGTGAGAGAATTCTCATTACGTTGGTCGGCGAAGTTTTGGATCAAAGTTTCTTTGGTATGTTCCCAATCTGTACATCCGTAGACTGAGATGACTTCCTTAGCTCTTCCTGTTAGTTTACTTAGGATTCCTTGGAATAGGAGGTGGTTTTGAAAACTTTGGATGTTGTTATTGTCCCAGAAATGGCTTAAGAGTAGAGTAGCGGTATTAATAAAGTTATACAGCTCGTTGGGATTTCCATCGTATGGGGATAGGATGTCTAGATGTTTTGGATTAAATTCAGGCATAATGTTGATTTGAGGTGGGGTAATTATGAGTCTAGGTGTGTTTAAATTTAGGATTGATGGACGTAATACTGATTGAGAGGTATGAGGAGTGTTTGCTTGAGGTGTTTCTGACATATAGGTAATAAAAAGGAAAAATTATAATTGCTTACAGGCTAACGATGATGCTGAGGTGCATTCCGGTTACTAGTGTCGTTTTTTTTTCTTGCTTCTTTAATTCTAAAGCTTTCGGATGAACTTCACTTGGTTTTCCAAAGGTATTTCTTCTTAACTTAAATTGATTTTTTTTCTTCTAATAATTATGGATACACATCACTTATTTTTATTCTTCTTTTGGCACTTTTGGACGAACTTCAACGTTTCCCAAAGGTTCTTGAAGTGGATAAACGTTAAAAAACGAAGAGGATCACTAAGGGCTCTTCCACTATACTACTGACTGCGCCAATTAAGGGTTGCTGCCCGAAAAGTCACTTTTTAAAAAGATACTTTATTAACAATACAACTACACAACTTAAACACAAAAATACACTATATCCAATACATTCAATTAATCGAACTTATATACTAAAATAAATGCAGCTATAGACTAAAAATGTGCAATTCTGCAGAATCATCATTTGTTGTACAAACATGGATCAGCGGTCGTGAGTTATGCCGGAAGCTCGAAGGTTGATACCATGCATGAACCATGGGTCAGCGAACTGTAACTAGCTCTTACTCAAGAAAATATCCAGGCTGGCTTCAAATCAACTGGCATCTATCCGTTCAATCGAAGAAGGGTGGAAGGAGCAGGCAGGCCCAAAATGAAAAATATCGCCAAGATAGTTTCTGATTCCGATGAGGGTGAAGATGAATGTTTTTGCCTGGTGTGTAAGGAGACTTTTGGTACAAGTAGGCCTGGAGAAGAATGGGTCCAATGTAAGAAGTGTAAGTATTGGGCTCACGATGCCTGCACAGGCGGCGACAGTTTATATGTATGTCACAATTGCCAATCTGAATAGTTCTCTGACATGTTAGTATCTTTTAAGGATATACTTGACAATAGTTTACGTTCCTATAGCATAAAATTTCCTGAAATTTAGAAAAAAATTCATAAAAAATTTCGTAAAATTTTTCGTCTTTTTTTTCAACTTTTCGCCTACTTTTTCGTATGCGTCTATGTTGTTGGAGCGTTGAACGAGCGACCAACGAGCATCGAACGAGCGTCGAACGAACGTCGAACGAGTGTCGAACGAGCATCGAACGAGTGTCGAACGAGCATCGAACGAGCGTCGAACGAGCATCGAACGAACGTCGACCAAGCGTTGAATTTTTCAACTTTTTCGTAAAATTTTTAAACAAAAGTTTTGTAAAATTTTTCATAAAAAATTTCGTAAAATTTTTCGTCAACTTTTTCGTCAATTTCGTTTATTTGTATTTTTTACTGTAAAATAATTTTTTATAGAAATATACTGAATTCAATCAGTTGTTTCTTGAAGTTAAAGGTGTTCAACTGACCTTGTATGTGCTTCAATTGATGCAGGGGATGGGGTCAATTGAAACAATTTTATGTAAATTAGAAAATGTCTGTAGCCAATTGATATTTTCACATGATGTTCTCGTGACATCACATTTCTATACCGAGGCAATTTGCCTTGATTTCTGGCACTTCGCCAGCCGGATTGACCTGGAGGTGTTTCTACAATGATCAGTTTACTCAAAATCGTTTTAATTACCCCATTCTCTCCTAATCAGCAATCGTTACTTTGAAAGTATGCCCCGATTGCAGGCACAATGTTATTTATCTAAGTTATTGTATTAATATTTCACTTGTCCTGCAGCTGAGTATCTGTGGTTGACGTATCAATGACGTACGCGCATTTTAAATTCAGTTTGAATATTGTTATATTATTATCATAATTGTCATTTATTATTATAATTTTTTCAACAGTAAAAACACAAGAGCTTTTTTTTATCGGATAAATTTCTCTTTGCAACGAAACAGTTTTGCCAATCACTAATTTTACGAGAAAAACTGACATGATAAAATCGCGACACCGAAGGTGGAGCGATTTTATCTAATGTCAGTTTTTCGAGCAAATTTAGTGATTGGCAAAACTTTGAGTCAAAGAGGAATTTATCTAATAAAAGAAAAGCTCGAGTGTTTTTTGGCAAGATAAATTAACGACAGAATATATGGATGAACAACAACAATAATTATCTTTATTAATACAATAAACTACAGAATATATGGATGAACAACAACAATAGTTATCTTTATTAATAGAACAAAGTTAAATAATTACCACACCGATTCAAAATAAAAGCACTATATGTTTAAAATTCAAAAATCTGACAGACTAATTGACAGTTTTTGCAGTTTTGCCAACACTTAATTGCTGTGAAATTATAAGTAACCAAACTTGCGACTCATTGTCATTGTGTAAAAGTGACGTCCACTTACTAGATATTGAGGAAGAGAAGTTTTTATCCGATAAAAAAGGATGCACCTTTTTTATCGATGTCAAAGTGACAATAACATTTCCAGGTATATGACATTTTAACATTGGAGTTAATTTATCAGTACAAAATAAACCGAACGTAACTACAGTGCTCTTTACTACAGGTAACAGTGTCCAGTATACTTGTAATTCGTATACAAAAAGGATACGGAGACATAAAAATGCTAAAATTCAATTATTAAATCTCTTTAATGTTATAATTGATATTAGGAGTGAAACTGTGGAAGCTAAGTTGTAAATGAAAATTTACGTAGAGAAATATTAAATTACTGTGGTCAAAGATACAGACTCACAATCCCAGATAGACTGATTGCAAAAAATGACTGGTGGTGAATACCGCAAGGCGCATTCAAATCATATTCACAAAATTCTTCGTAGGAACTGATGCTTCAAGTCAGTGTAGGTAAAACACGTAGCCATTATTGGAATACGGAGACTTGTCAGTACTCTTAAGACATAAAAATCTGCAGGATTCTAATCTAATATCACAAACATTGTCCACCATCTCATTGTTAGCTTCATCATCTTTCTCTTTCGCAATGTGCGAAGTAACGTTCTTCTACTGTGTTGCTCATACCCAAAATGGTTTGAAGTAAATTTTCTCTTCTCCCAAATATTTTCTCTAAAACTATTGTAATAATCATTATTTTAGACCGAGACGACTCCATTTATTTTGGACATGATACAATTGAAACATACGTTTCGTATCAATTCAAGTTGAGTGACTTAAAAAGTATAGGTATCCAACCGAGAAGCATTTATTTAGATACTAGTAATTCCCTCGAATTATATATTTCCCTTGTTATTCAGCGTAGTAGCAAATTTCGAGAATGAATGTCGGATGCGATTAAAGTAACCTAGTAAGTTCTTCTCATGAGAATGATAGTATTTCATGCAAGGATCATGTAATGCCATCAATACATTAGCATGTTGTAGAATACGAAATGAGCGCAGGCGAGATGTTACTGTTTTAAATGAATGTAACTGTTTCTATATAATTCCCCAATATATTGATAAAATGTTAAAAATTCTAAGAAATTTCACAATTGTTTCTATACTTAATATCATCGGAAACAGTAAATTTCGATAAAATTGGTGAATTGTGGCACTTCGTAGACTGTATCGTGCTAACAAGACATGTTACGAAGAGTGGCCGACGACGAAAACGAAATACACACAGGATTTTTTCCAGTTTTCCGCCCAACCCTATCTAATATGCGAGAAAAGTTTTGGTTTACTCCAAAACAAGTTGGAATTTTATATTTTTTTATTCATTTTTTCGTTTTACAGGAAGAAAAACACGGAAAACGGTTTTTAGAAAAAAATCCTGTGTGTATACCGTCGTAGTTGTCGTTGGCCACTTTTCGTAACGTGTCCTATTAGCACCATACAGCCTACGGAGTACAACAAGTCACCAATTTTATGATTGAATATTGTTCAGGACATCTCACAGCTCATCAGAGTCAGTTCAACGAGTGCTATGGTACTCGAAGTACGAAATTTTTTTCGTTTTATGACAAATTTCAGCTTGTTTTTACAGCCTTCAGAATATATTTTATGACTAAATTTATGATTGAAAAAGCTAGTGTTAATGTTTAAAACCGTTTATTTCGTATTACTTTTCCGCCCAATCTATCTAACATGCAAAAAAGTATTGGTTTACCCCATAAAAGTTGGGATTTTGGATTTTTTTGATTCATTATTATGTTTTTCAATACGAAAAAACAGTTTTTAGAAAAAAGCCCGTGTGTATGTCGTCGTCGTCGGCCATTTTTCGTAACATGCTTGTTAGCACTATATAGCTTCCGTAGTGCAACATGTCACCAATTTTATGATTGAATATTCTTCAAGGCATCTCACAGATGAGCCTAATTGATTTTCAGCTCACCAGAGAGAGTACATCTGGTGCTATGGTACTTGAAGTACGACATTTTTGGGGAAATTTTAGTTTGTCAACACGATACAGCCTCCAAAATGTATACAATTGACCTTAATTATGATTGGATATTGTTCAGGGCGTCTCAAAGATGAACTCTATTGATTTTGAGTTCACTAGAGCCAGTACAACGGGTGCTGTGGTACTAGGAGTACCAATTTTTTTAATTTTTGGATAATTTTCAGTTTTTAGGAACAGTTAGATAGATAGATAGATAGATAGATGGTTTATTGACCCCATTCACATACATAGTACATTAGAAGTCAGTGAAAGTAGTACATATGAATACATTTTACCAACTAAAAATATTAAAGATTGTATAGTGTTGTATATGACAAATTTAAAATACAATAAAAATAATAGAAAGTAAAAATTTTACATGAATACAGATATACATTTCATAAAGTAAAAATATTGATGAAAATATGACAATTTTAAAATATAAAATAAGTTAAAAAATAATAGAAAGTAGAAATTAAATTAAACAAAACAAACAAACATATAAGCATTAAGCCCAAGTATTCAATTCCTCCAAAAACTCATCAACTGTATAAAAACAATAATTTAAAAGAAAAGACTTAGCAAAATGTTTAAATTGAACTCTCGTCATATCACTTATATTTATATGTTCAAAATATTTTACAAATGAATTGTACAATGTAACATCCAACTTATTGTTTTTTGTTGTTTTCAGTCTAGATTTGAGAATGACAATGTCTTTACTATTTCTAGTATCATAATTATGAACATCTGCATGTTTAGTCAGAACATATCGATTTTTATTTGTTTCAATTAACACTTCGAAAATATACAAGCACAGAAGCAGCAATATTTCAAGTTTTTTGAAAATTTTTTTACAATTGGTGTTTCTTGGTGCGTTGTAAATTATTCTAACTACAGTTTTCTGTAGCACAAATACTTTGTGCACTGATGTGCTGCTGCCCGATAGCATAATACCATATGTTAAATTGCTATGAAAAAGTGAATAATATACAGACTTTAACAAATGAGTTGGTATACATGATTTTAATTGACGAATTACAAAAACTTGGCTCGCTAATTTTGAACAAAGGTAGTCAACATGAGGTGACCAACTTAAGTTTGTATCCAAATGAATGCCCAGTAATTGAACTGGCTCTGATTTTATAGCCCATTTATCTAAACTGAAAAGAATGTGTTTCGTTTTAGTGTCGTTGAGTTTCAGCTTATTTGCCAGGAACCACTGATTCAACAAAATATTATCACCAGCTTGTGTGCCATCAGATAAAGTTGTAGTATCATCAGCGAATAAAATACAAAAAGTGTCAATAGCCTCTGGTAAATCGTTAACAAATATTATAAAAAGTATTGGACCCAAAATCGAGCCCTGAGGAATGCCGTTGTCTATATTACGTAAATCAGACTGGTTGTTTCCAAAAACTACATACTGTTTCCTATTACTTAAATAAGATGTCAGTAATTTGTGTGCATTTCCTCTAATACCATAAAATTCCAGTTTATTTAGGAGTAAATCCGCTGGAACACAATCAAAAGCCTTCGTTAAGTCGCATAACGTGGCAACAGAGTTGACGCCTTCCTCTAGTTTCTGTACAACTTCCTCTAAGAGTCGAAGAAGAGCACGTATGCATGATTTATTTTTGCGATAGCCGAATTGAAATTTCGTTAGAAGTGACTTATCTTCCAAATAATTGATTAATTTTTCTTTGACTATCAATTCTAGTATTTTGTTAATCGTCGGTAAAATTGCTATGGGTCTAGAATTTTCTGGAGAATCTATATCACCATTTTTATATAATGGAATAATTTTTGATATTTTAAAGGAGTCAGGCCAAGATCCTTCCTCTAAGCATTTATTAAATAAAATGGTCAGTGGATATGTCAATGAGTGTATACAACGTTTCAATATTTTGCTATTTATATTGTAAAAATCTAAACATGACGAATGACTTAATTTCAATATAGCCTCATGGACATCACTTTCCAAGATTGCACTCATAAAGAATGAAAATGCAGGTTTATTTAGTTTATTTAAAAAGAAACTCGACTCGTATTGAGAATCACCAAGAGATTTTAATACTATTTCCGATACCGATGTAAAAAATTCATTGAATTTTTGTGGTGATATATCGGACTGTTTGGTTTTATTAATTTTAGTTCTTCTTTCTGAATTTACGATTGTCCAACATGTCTTATTTTTATTATCCGAATCTTTTATTATCTTTGAGTAGGCTAACTTCTTTTCAGAGCGAATTGCTTTTTTATATATTTTGTTTAAATTTTTGTAATTCACCCAATCACCTTCCGAATAAGTATTAATAAATTTGTTTTTGGCTGTAATGACATTTTTTCTCATACTACGCAATGTGTTGTTGAACCATTTGATATTAGATTCATTTGTTTTAACAGTTTTTTCACAAAAACAAGTATCAGAGATATGTTCCAGCGTATTCAAAATGTTTTCTGCCAAATTATCTGCACCCATATTATGAACATCCAAATCATTCCAAGAAACTTCAGAAAGTTTATCAGAAAAAGCCGTTATTGTTGCGTCGTTAATAACACGTTTAATAATGGGGACATTTTCATTCAATAGGTGATTAAAATATATGTATTGGCCGTTGTGATCAGACACTAGAGGATCTACTACTCCCACTTTAGTGAGACTAGGGTCTATGTTTGTAACTATGTTATCTAGACAGGATTGACTATTCAGGACTATTCTAGTGGGCTCCTCAATCGTATGGCGTAATCCGAAGCTTGTGAAGACTGTTTTAAGATCTATGGATTTATCGTCGTTCTTTGAAATGTCTAAATTGAAGTCCCCTACCAAGACAATGGTTTTGTATTTTCTATGAATATATTCAAGAAGTTTAATAATTTGATCTTTAAATATGGTAAAATTATCTCTACTTGACGATCTATCAAGAGCAATTATTATAGTGTCTTTCAGTTCTACTCTACAAAACTCGGCATCGTAGATAACAGAAAACTGCTTCAGATCAACTGCCTTGCATATTAGATGCGATTTTGAAAATATTGCCACTCCCCCATGTTGCTTTCTAGAACGAGTAAAATCGGAAATGAAGTTATAATCATTTAATTTGATTAATTCCAAGTTATTCTTATCTAACCAATGTTCTGAAAAACATACGATATCAAATGGATGTTCGGTTAAGAAAACTGAAAGTTCATGTAACTTATTTTGAAGACTATTTACGTTAATATGGAAAACCGAAAGATGCTGTCTATATTTACTGTTTATTCTTCTGCTCCACGGAATTGAACATGACTCTTCTTGGCTGAAAAAACTGATTGATGATTACTCCTGTAGGCCATATTTCCGGTATTAAAATTTTTTCTAGTTCAAGAATAGGCACTGTTATTTTGAATGAAGCATATTTAAGTGGTTGGCGAGAGTTCAACTTTTGAACACTAATATCGGGAACAAACTCTTCTAAATACTTGAGTAAATCCTCTTCTGATGTGTGTGGATCCCAATTTGTAGAATGGAGGTGTTTCATTCTCTGTCTGTTTGCCGATCTTAAATGAAATGATTCGTCATCTTTGTTGCCCGTAATTAAAATTTTGGGTGCTGCTCTTTCTCTGGTGTTACTTTTATGAGGTATGGTATCGTTTCCCGAACTGATAACAGAATGACATAAGTTGGAAGACTGAGCATTGGCAATAGCACTGGAAACTTCAGATGATGTGAAAACACCCGGAATTTACCAGTGGCCTCATTTTACTAAAAGGTTGTTTTAAATTTTCATGTTCCACTTGTGCTTTAGTATCTGATGGTTCTAAAGGTGTTCTATAGGTAACTGTTTTAATCATGTTAAGCTGATCTTGAAGCGATCTGATCGCAATTTCTTGATTAAAAATAATCTTATCCTTGTTTTTAATTATTTCTTCCAAATATTTCACTTTAAGTTGAAGTTCTGATGTAACACTGGTACTATAAGTGGGTATTGGTGATGTTTCCATAGTAATTCCACTGTCTATACAACAGTTGCAAGAAGAATCGTCTATGATTTTTGCATTTTTGACAGATTTCAAGCAACTCTTATGGGAAACAACCCCACACGTCACACATTTTAATCCTGATGTAACATCTTTTTTGCATCTTTTACACTTATTTATTGAGTCCATATTCCGTTGCAAATGCCGAACAAATCAAGTAATATCGAATAAAAGAGAGAAGTTTCGTTTAAAATCTGACCACTGGTGGAATAGGTGCTGTGACAAATTGTTTTGATGGAAATAACCAGATTTCAACCAAACGAAATACTTTATATAGGTACCTATTACATAAAAATTGTACTTGCCTACACGTTTATCAACCAAATAGGAACTTATAAACACTATGATACACTTTTCACTATTTACCGGTACGTATTTTCAATAAAATTTCGAAATTTGATCAAGAGCACAATATTCAACCTCTGGGTTGGTGAACACTTCCACCAATTCCATTTAAAAAACTAACAAGATTAGATTCCATATAGTAAAAGTCGAAACAGTAAAATAATTATTAATGTTGTTAAAGAAATATTTTCCAAGGGACAATATTTTCTTGATGGGATGACATATTTAGGCTACCCTACCAATGCGAGTTAAATCCTAATGAATTTGTTTGAACGGATATAAAAAGGAACTGTAGCAAGGCTAAATTGAACCTTTAAACTTGCGGATGTTTGAAATATTTTTTATAAGCTGTTGACATTGTATAGATCACTTGTGAAGGTGGAATCAAGCGTGTGGCATATGTATTTTTCAATTGATATATTTGTGAATCAAGTTATTGTTAATTTGAATGACACTAGAAGTGACACAGAAAGTGATTATGAATAAACATCACTAAACATTCATATACTCATATAATATCAATATATTTTACTTTTTATTAAATACAATGTCAAACAACAAGGAGATTATCTTTTTTTTAACTATCCAATCGTTTCAAATTTCTTTTTCGTCCGCTTCGTAAGTTCTCGATAATAATCAATAAAATTTTAATAATTGCTCCACGTAGAGTATTGTACCTGATCCACTAATTTTCATAACAGTGTTATTTAATCCTCGTGCAGCTTATAATACTAAAAAACAGGAATAATTTTTTTGTCTTAGCATATATTTGAAAAATAGTATACGTACGTAATACAAATATTAAAAAATAAATCACAGTTTGGTACCATTAAATCGGATAAATACATCCAAAATAAACCGATAACATTCAAATTCTAGATAAAATAGTATACAAACCTCGGAAGGAAATTTTATGTCTAATATGCACTTGATTGCAATTATTTTGGCTTAAGTGTAGAGAATTTGATAAGGAATTAGTTTTTTATATTTCCTTCATCAATATGATTCATTGTAATCGGAAGTAGACAATAAAATCATTCATTTAAGATATTTTTTTATTGAAAGGATACTCAAAAGTATAAAAAAATAATATATATACACAGAATATCTAAAGAACACTCAAAAAATTTAAGGGGTGATTCTGTGATAAAAATAAAGATAGGTATTTTGTATGGAATATTTTGAAAAAACCCTCCCCTGAAAAGTTACAACCCTCCGAGGACTTAACAAAGAAGGTTTTTCTTTTTTATTTTCCCTGTATTTCAAGCTAAGAACACGAAACTTTGTAAATATGATTTGTCAATAAGACTACACATTTTAAAAATTTATTGGAATAGTCCACCCATAAGAAATTCTTTCTTAAAACTTTTTTTTAGATAAAACTCTTTCCATTAAAAAAATATGGTTGAAATGACCAATTTGTTAAATAACATTTTATATCTACAAGTTTTTTCGAAAAAAAATGAGGCTTGGTCAACATAGAGATTACCTGCAATTTAGTACATCTTTGCAAAATAATTTGAAATCGAAACACTGAATAGAGGCAGCTTCAGGTTAGAACCGCGTGAGCTGTAGTAACTAGCAACACAGACATGAACGAAAAACAAAACCAGTGGAAGCCAAAAGTTTTGGAGGCAAAAGTAAATTAAAGAAGTCTCATAAATGTAAACGGGTCATTTTAGATGAAAATGTTTAAAACATAAGTTGTGTATTTTGACCTACTGCTTAATTTCATTTATATACATTTTTGACGTAAATCTGCTCTGAACGAAGATATTAGCATTTTGGATCATTTATACTCCCCATATTATACAGCGAGCACGTAAGGGTTGGAACACATTCGTTAAAAAATTGATTTGGCCATTGGGGAAAACTCGTAGAATTAGTTTCTCAGTTGCAAGTTATTTGGTGCATTTATATTTATATTTTTTTAATGGAAAACCCTATTTTGATAGCACCATAAAAAATAAAGCATTTTCTGTGCACGGGTGCGATATTTTTTCTATGTTACATAACCGTATAATAGAGAAAGGAAAGGTATTTCATTCATAATAATGTAATTTATAACGATGCAAACAGGACGTAATAAACCTACAAAGTATTAAATTGAATGCTCAAACGGCAAACCATTTGCGTCTTGATGTTATGCAAGGTGATGTTGAAACTCTTGCAAAACATTATTAAGGATATCAGCCTTAATTAAATTATTTGCAATTTTCTCTTCATCAATATTATTAGGTCTGTTAACGTAAACTTTTCACTTAAGGTATCGCCACAAAAAAATTTAATGGGCATGGATCAGATGATCTAGCTGGCCACTCCAAAAATCCTCGACTGCCAATTGATCTATGCAACCGGACAATTCACTGAGGAACCAGCACGATGGAGCGCCATCGCACTACGCACGACATGTCCGTGGATACCTAAATAATATTTTTCCTAAAGTCATTCCGTTGTTTTTAGAATTTTAAATGAACAACTGTTGTATCCCTATCATCTTCAACGGGTACACGCCTTAATGTATCTATATTTTTTTACCACGTGTGGTTTTTTGTCGGTTGCTTATTAATATGATTGGCCAAGTATCACAGTTCAAGAGACTGTATTAAAAATTTTCATAACAATCACCTTTGGGCTGATGCAAATCCTCATGGCTTTTTGAAGGTAATCATCTATATCAATGTTTGTTGAACGTGTGGCTCGGAATTTTGAAAATAATTTAATTGGTATGTTTGCAGCGACATGTCCTTTGTTTCTCTTTTTATGTCATATTACTTATTTACTTATTTCGTGGCTCAATGGGATCCAACTCCCAAAGCCAAAAAACGAAAAAAAATTTCAATTGGCCCCATTTTCTTCCACTACGATGGACTGTTATCTTGTTATCTTCTTGAAGAATTACCTGTTCTTCTTGTAGAGGTTCCCAGCCCATTTTAGTATACGTACAAGAACTCACCTTGAATAGGTGTATGCCAATCAATGGATAAGTCGAGTAGGACTTGTAAATTGGCCAGCCCGCTCCGTTGACTTTGTTCCTTTTTATTTTTACATATGGGGATATCTGAAATCTTTGGTATACACAAACTCAGTTGAAAATATCGATGGTCTGCGAAACGGAATTGTAGCAGAGTGTGAAACGATAGGAAATTCGCCACGAATATTTATCGCATACGCAATTTTATAAGGGGAAGAGTGGATGCTTGTTTTGAAGCTGAAGGCGGTCGTTTTCAACATTTATTATGATTGTATTGTTGATATTCGACAGGTTTTTGTTCATTACTAGTTCACTATTGTTTTAGTTGCAAAATTCTTAGCCTACTAAAATAATAATTTGGTTGTTTAACAAGAGGTTGCAATCATTTATTTTTATCTCGTAAAATTTTAAGTTTTCGAAAAAACTTGTGGGGATAAAAAGGTTAGGAACTGGGATTCTCAGCTATCTTTCATTGAAACAAAATATTTATCTAAGCAAAAGTTGTAAGAAAAAATATCTTAGAGGTGGCCTATTTCAACCCCTTCTAGGAATATTTCAACTTTGAAGCATTTTAAATATATGTAGCTTCATTGACAAGTTTCATGGCTAGCTCAACATACAGGGAAAATAAAAAAGAAGAACCATTTTTTTTAAATCTTCGGAATCTTTTCCGGGCAGGGATTTTGAAAAAGTCATACCAAATATCCACCTTAATTTTCATCATAGTGTCACCTTTTTAATGTATATATATATATATATATATATATATATATATATATTGGAAAAATAATCACTAAATTTGTTTATAATTAATGAATTCAAATGTGACTTGATAGTATAATACAGTAGGGTCCTAGATTAACTGATAAAGTGATTCACTACCTTATTGATTTCAGGCAAATTTTCTTTTGATAACTACACTTTCTGAATAAAATTATATATTTCACTTCTCCGAACTTTAAGCATTTGCTTCTGTTGATTCTCGTTATGTTTGAATCGAAAGAGCACTAAAAGGTATTTTTGTTTCAATATACAGCAATATTGAGTTCATTTGAAGTTCATAAATGTTGTATGTGTATAATTAAGAATCTTTTTAAGCAAATTATAATCGGAAGTCGTTTCACATTTCCCAATAATCATTAAAGGAACTTATTTAGAGAATATTTTCATCAAAATATGTACTGTTAACTTCTTGACGATGAAAGGGATGATGTGGGATCACATTTTGTAATTCCGATTGCTCCGATTGAATATAAGGCTGGTAAAATTATGTCTCCATAACAAGCAATACAGATGTTCAATCTCCATTGGTGAGAAAAATTGGATCTCCCTTATTTTATAAGATACTTCCTGTTCTTTTTAACTCATTGTAGACTGGAAAATCAAATAGATAGGATCCTTATGATTGGAGCATAATTCTATCAGTTTTGCTTTATCACCAATATTAAATGTTTGAATCCTTTGGTTCACCAAAAGAATCATATCAAAATAAAAAAAGAAGTTCTCACATGTATGAAGTTTTACGAAATATCTATTTGAATAACTATTCGAGTTACCGGATCTTTTCCACTCACCGCCTGGTTTCAGGGTTTAATATACCATAAAACATAGTTTTAGAATAGTCATACATAAAAAATCTGCATTGCTGAATAGAGAATAAAATACCTTTTGAACTGTCGTATGACATGCTATTTCTTTTTAAAATGTTAAGAGGTAGTTATTGGTCCAGGTGTCGCAAGGAGTGTAATATAATTCCGAAAATAAAAAAGGTAACGTTCGAAACTAAATTAATTCCAATTGCAAACTAGGAAATTTGTTTATCTGTTTTCTTTAGAGAAATCTTTTTATATATTAAAGCCACTGTAACTAAATACAGACATTTCAGGCTATAAATAAAAGAATAATTTTAAGCATTTCTTCAACTCAATTGAGTTGATTTCACCAATTTGTGGTATAATGGCAAAAATGGAGAGGTGTGAATGATACCTATGTATATGTAGATATAATTTAGTGGTTACCTTGAAATCAAAAATATTAGGTGCAATAATTAACATCAACTACTGAATATTGGGTGAGTCCAACTGAAATAACTAAAAAACGAAAAAAAAAAAATTAACACAAAAATAAGTAACCAAAATAAACCTACATGCGAAATGCGTGTATACAGGATTAGCAATAATCTAACAGAATACATGCTAGCGAAAATGAAGCTGGGGATGTTTTTTAATTGAGTTATATTATATTTAAAAATAAGAAAGCGATAATATCGAGAGAGCAATTTAAAAACGGTCAATTTCTATAACAGGAACATGCAGTTAATAATGTACAAAGATCAATAGCAAATAATAAGCACTCAACATGCATTTGAAAAATCTTTCCCTTATAGTAAGGTAGGAGTCTGCCAGTCGGAAACCTTGGAAACTAACTAAAAACCTTTTGTTACAAGGTTGATATAAGCAAATAAGCTACATTCTAAACTACGTACGCACTTTAAAGTACATTCAAATACAGAATGAAATATTAGTATATCAACTTTTTGATACGCATTAAAATGCCTTCTATCAATATATGCCACAAGTCTACCAAATTTTGTACCAGGTTCCCTCCACACGTTCAAGATGCTCACCCTTATAGATAAATACTGGATACATATTGGGTGACATGCAGTTCATAAATTTATATTACTTTTCACCTATTTGTTAATCACAAAACTAATGAGAAGGATATTAATCAAATAGTGTACACCAGTATTTAACTTGTGGACGGTGAACCGAACCCCATGAAAGCGTATAACTTTTCAAAGGTTAATACGAGTAGTTGTGCGATCAAGCCATTAAACTACGAAAATAAAAATCAGAAAAGAATTGAAAAATACAAGTCACTGTGGGTACATTTATACATATTTTTATTTATCCTGAAAAAAAGTGGAAGAATCCTAAGTAATAATTTTGAGGTGTGCAACCGTTTCAGATGCGCAGAGTTTGACATTTCCAATGACACCTTACTATAAGGAAAAGGTAAAGACTGCATGATGATTGAACTTTTATATTTATAATTTATTGGTCCAGCACCCAAAAGATGAATAGGAAATTGATAATCTTGGTTTGTAGAATTACAGAAATATGATACATTTTATAGCCAATAACTAGATTATAGGACGTATTATGCGAATACGAACAATTTTATAACTGTTTAAAAATCTAGAGCTATGAATAATGGTAGTTGGACTCTATACATTTACTTCTAAACCTCACTGAAAATAGTCATCAACTAATTTTTTACATTTTTGCATGCTTCACATAATCCATCTCGGCGATTTCTTTTCCATATCACAACAAATATATATATATATATATATATATATATATACTTTTTATATTGAGAAAACGTCTACTTCAATTCGTAATAGTGAAATCAAGTGGAATGGTGAATAAGTAATGCATATGAATTCTGAACTTGTTTGGGCTAGGGCAAAAGATGATCTCTGATTAGGGTATAATTTTTTTGTGGAGTATCTGGCTGCTGGTGTAAATGTTAGTGAAGTTACAAATGTTGAGTTGGAAAACACTAGAAACAGTAATGAAGTTTGCAACAATAAGGGAAAATGTG
Source organism: Galeruca laticollis (assembly GCA_963921935.1). Taxonomy (NCBI): domain Eukaryota; kingdom Metazoa; phylum Arthropoda; class Insecta; order Coleoptera; family Chrysomelidae; genus Galeruca; species Galeruca laticollis. The sequence goes on along the minus strand of OY998183.1, from coordinate 30,780,531 downwards.
GTGAAATCCTTACTTAACATATATTCAATGCTATCATAAAAGGTAATCATGTATTATTTGGAGGCACCGTGAGAAATTATTTCCACGGTTTGTCAGAATAGCTCAAATGCGTTTAAGTTTGTTCTACTGCGGCCAATATGCTCAGGATTGTTGAATCAAAAACATATAACCTCCAACAAAACTAGACCCACTTACACAGTGGAAGTTTATCAAAAACATGGACTAATACAAGCAACGTACACATTTATTTTGTTAGTAAGCTTCCATTTAAAGTAAGCTCCAAAGGTTTGATTTCATGAGTTCCATTGAAATAATAGGACAGCCTTACAATTAGGAATCAAACTATTCATTTTATTAGTTATCAGTTTTGTAAATAATATGAATAACTCAACCATTGAACTGATCTGATGGAACAAAAATCAGCTCTGTCCAACAATCTGTTTCTGTCACCGGATAAGGAGAATATCCTCTCGTTTTCAACAGATGACGGTTTTATTGCGTTCAAAGCATTTTAAAGTTATTTCAAACTCTCAGTCTGTTGTCCGGTGGCTTCAAACATATACATTTTTCTTATGTCGGATTTCCGGTATTGCATCCGAAATTATTCCACATTCTTATTATCTCATCCATTAAATTTGAAACAACTCGTTCTGTTCTCATTCTTTGAAATTCTAGCGTTTGAATAAGAGGCATATTTTCAGAAAGTTTGCTTTAGGCGAAAATACAGTTTCACTCAAATTCTGATATACTTTTTCTAATGATATATCTTTGTTCACTGAGTTCATACTTTTCGTATCGTAGCATATTTTTATATAAAATGGCAAATCTCACTCAATGTTAATGACTAATATAAGTAACTGGAGTCAAAAATACAAACAAGTTAACAAAATATCAACAACCGTGCCACGACTCTTAAACCGAGAGTCGCGGGAAACGAGACAAGTAAATTTGCAATGAGTCCTGGGATTTCGAGTCCCATTCCGGTAATTAAACCCTTGTTAATTGTCAAAAATTGATGGTTTATCATTAAAGTCATTGGTATTATATAGAAGAAAGAATAACAAGTATACTAGAAATACATCTCACAAAACATGCGGTAATTGTATGAGTTGCTAGCATTACAAAGACTTTGTATAGTGATATTCAGAAATTCATTATTAATTCTTTCCTCCATGTCATTATTTATTTTTAAAAGTGTTTTATGAATGTGATTATCAATGCAACCTCAGTTAAATATGTTCGTTGCACTGAATCTGGTGACCTAGAGGGCCATATTGAGTTGGACGGTGATGGTGAACAGAAGCACCGACAGGTGGAAACCATATTCGTCAATGCAATCCAGTGAAACGTCTCAGTATTTGAATTCCATTCAGAAAATATGGTTTCAAATTATAGTTAGACCATGAGAAACGTTTTTATTGCATTCTATCAATATTCATATCCTATCTGTCTATCCATCATGAATAAAATTAAATTAAGATTACTGAAAATAGCAAAAGTTGTTCAACACCACTGAAGCACAGACAATAGTGGTGAACTGTCAGTGTCGTTGATTACATAATGATGTCTACTTGAAATATACAAGAGAATTTCCTCCCAAATTACTCCAGTCAATTTAGACGTACAAGATTACAATCATTCCTATAGAGCCCAAAATTGGTATGATTGTTCAGAATATTATTCTTAAGTAATTGTGAAATTTCCCCATCGATCATCCTTGTGCAAAAAATTTTATTCATGCTAAAAGTTCGCGAAAATGGGACATTTGCATTTTTCTCCTAAACTATGAGTTAATCAAATAAAAATTGTAGTCCCTTCAATTCCCTCCAAAAAATGCTTCTAAACTTTTTTTTAATAAGAATCGCTATTTTCGTGATATAGCGATTCAAAAAGTGAAAAAAAAAAAATAACTTCGTACTACGTACTTTTATATACATCATGCATCTGTTATATACGTACAAATATGAGTCCGTGTGACATATACATAGAAATTATAGAATTCCTCAGAGAATAAATGAGTGTAGAAAAAAGTAATCGTCGATATTGACAATATAAATTCTACGTTAATCATCGACGGATGATACTTTATACCGAGTTGTGTAGGACCGAGAAGAAATATATCATAGAATTTTAGTTAAATATGTTTAGTATGTACGTAGACATTCTTGCCATAGAGTTACTGTAGTGTAATAAGCACAAATATGGCAAGGAATTGAGGAATACCATATAAATAAAAATTATAATCAAATACATTTCAAGCCAAAAAAAACTATACAAATGTTTGAAGCGACCCATTTTTCTGCTATTGTAGGCAGTTAAAAATCAAACAAGTGATTATAAAAACAATCAACAAAAAGTCCCAATTTTGTCACTCATATATGTCGAATACCGAAACACCGAAGTTTAAAACACCATAAAATACAGACGAATTATGCAATTCTTGCAAAGAAATTAGAACAGCAATTGAGAACAACCTTCAACAATCAAAAATACAAAATTGATGAACACATCGAAAACAACAACGTGTGCTGAGAAGGCAAAACAACCCGTCCCAGAGACCCCGTGATAAATACAAAAAAAAAACACACGGCAGAACAGCAGTACGGGTCTTTCAGCGGTTGTTCATATATGGCAGCACGCGTTTTGACAATGCGCGTTCCTTGATTTTCGCGGTGTGCTGGAATCAGAGATCAGAGCTCACCTCCCGTCGATCATAAAAACCAGACGCCGATTTTGCGTGGTAAGACTAAGATCCAAATTTTCCAATCCGTAAGTTTTTTAATCTGAAAACCTTTTTTATTTGTTTTGGGGAAAACGATATTATTTATTGTGTATAATTATCCGTCCAGCCATATAAGTGCTATACTGATACTTGAGCCGTATATTACTTTCATTAGAAACTATTATACATTGTAAAATTTTTCGTTTTATTATACAATTTTATTCAGGGATATTTACGAGGTGTACGCCATTTAAATTTGAGATACATATTTATATTACTTTCGTTTTTGTTTATATACGAGTATGTTCCTTTCGAGAAATAGTGCACTGGCATGGTATATTTTACTAAGAGATATTTCTACTCAATACCTGTTTATACATCTGATATAAGAGAAGTGCCAATGAACTTATATTTATCGATTTAATTTGTGTTCGCTTCGAAAACTCGATTTCATTATTTATTAAAAATGTATCGGACATCAAAGGTCATCCATGTCAGTAGAAAACGTCCCGTTACGAACTCATTTTTCTGCAGTGTAGACGAACTATCAGTAGGTGAATACATATCAAGGGTGTCAATAAAGTAACCATTACCTAGGTCACGGTCTCATGTTTATACTCTATTAAGCTGGCCATTTTTTTTTTGAAAATTAGAACCACGGTTGATTTTCGCTGACGTAGGGAACTCTGTTGTCCTTACCAGATACTAACTGAGAGATGAATCAAAATACATGAATAAACTGGGGTTAAGGGCAAAGTCAGACGATTGGTTGAAATAGAGAATAAATGCATAAAGGAATCCGAGCGATTTCCATTTACCGATACGAATTAATTTTATTTCGCCATCATTGTATACCATAGGTGTCGAAAGTGTATCTCAAGTTATTATTTTCGTTTCTTTGTTTGTTGTTTTTTTGTTATTCACCTGGTTGTAATATAGGCATAGGAAGCTACCCTCCCACAAGGTTCAAAAAGGGTGGGGGGGGAGTAGTTCAGAATCCTGCTCTCTCGTGCCCTACGGCACTGGTGACAGCAATCGTTGCAAACAAATTTCGATCCATAATCAGCGCCCGGTTATTACACTGGTGACTTTAGAAATCGCCGGTTTTTACACTGGTGACAGCGGTTGTCCAGAGCCATTTTCTCGTGATAGGTAAAACCGGATGTCTGGAACCACACCCCACGAGCGGTGACAAGCTGTTCAGGTACCATAGCCAGGAGGGGAAACGACGGTTCACAACCAGGGTCTAGTATCGCGCAACATAGAGCCTTCGGGACCAGAGCTCCTACTAGATCAAGACCAGTGTGCGTGGTGAAGAATCACATTCTGCACGAGATGTCACTGCTGGCGCAGAACACACTGGATCTAGACTAGAGAAGGTCGAGAAAAAATCCATACTCAGGTAAGGCGAATGACCTACCTGAGGTGAACATGCCAAATGGTGTAAAGGTGGAATACTGTTGTCAACGAAGAAGTGACAACGGAGTTTTCTTTAACCAGGGTCTAGTAATTGCATATCACTGTATCATAAGGACCATATCATCCACTAGACCAAGACCAGTGTGCGTAATGAAGAATCACACCCTACCTGACATGTAGCTCAGCTACTGCAAAACACACTGGATCTAGACCAGACAAGGTCGAGAAAAAATTTCTACTCAGGTAAATCGGCTGAGTCGATAACTGCTTCACCATGAGATTGTTATTGGTTCGGGTTATTACACTGGTGACAGCGGTGTTCCAGATACTGAGCTTGAAGGTGGACCAAGGGATAGTCAATCATCTGACACGAACTCCTGTTAGGCCAAGATTGTATGCCACATCTTGCTACAGCGAAGAGAATACAGGGAAAGGATGAAGCTGTACGGCCTGTAACCAGAGATTGCTAGAGGTGGTGAAAAACGGCAAAGCTATTGAAAATCTGCAAATAGGTGGTACTCCTCCACCATCATTTTCGCGTAATATCCGAACATTGGTTTCTTCTTTTTTGTATCCGTCCTCTCGTTCCACATAGGATTGCTTTTTTTCTTCTTTTCTTTTCACTAACTCCAATATAAGAGTAAGGAAGCACTCTAGAATTTTACAAAGGGGGAAGTCCAACCTACACAAAATATCCTCTTCATCTCACTCCATAAAACCTCAATCTATCCATTTCAGGCATCATAGAAGCAAAATAATGGTAGGAGTAGATAATTAAATTTAATTATATCAAATAAGAATCGGGTAAACTAATAAATCAAGTGAGACAGCAAAATGCCATTAGATTTTAATAATAGAACAGGTACAGATATATCAAGGAAGTATACACACATCAACAGGTTATAGTCCTTATTTTTTACTACACCGAAGAGATCAAGCACTACTATTTGACAATTTCATCAAGCTAAAAAAACTGAAATACAATCTGGGCGATAAATATGTATTAGAACTGGAGAAAAGACTCAACCAAATATACACGCGAGTACTAGAGAACACAGAAACTTAAAAGAAGACAGGATAAACAGATACAACAAAAAAACCACACTAAGAGAGTTTGAGCCAGGAGATCTGGTATATCTACTAAACGTAAGTACAACAACAGGCGTATCCAAAATACGCCAAAACCAGGAAGCTACCCTCTCTCAAGGTTCAAAAGGGGGGGGGGAGAATCCTGCTCTTTAGTGCCCCACGGCATTGGTGACAGCAATCGTTTCAAACAAATTTCAAACCATAATCTGCGCCCGGTTATTACACTGGTGACTATAGAAAGAGTCGGTTATTACAGTAGTATTTGATGGCTATAACGATCGTAATAAAAATATTAGAGCCGCAAAGCAACGACGTAGAGCTACAACATTTTCAACTTCCGATGTTATTTTCAATGAATTTATGACAGCTCTCACAAGCAAACAAAAATTGTGAAATAAGTAAAAAATTATGCTGATGTTCTAATCATTGAAACGACAATAGAACAATTTAACTCAACATACGTAACTGTTGTTGTTTGTGAAGATGTTGATTTGTTGGTGTTACTTACTGCTCGAACTCCAACCGAAAAAATTATATATTATTTCAAACCTGGACATATTCAGCAGAAATCGCAAGTCTACTTATCGCAAAGTTCATGTGCTTCACCAAAATGCCAATATCACATACTTTTTATACACGCAATAACTGGCTGCGATACAACATCATCATTTTTCACGAGGGGTGAGCAACTGTTTTTAAATTTTTCGATGTTCGAGAAAGAAAATGATGCTAAAGTTTTTAAAGATAGTAACTCTACTCCAGAAACATCACTAACGGAACTCGCTTTCTTCTTTTTATGTACGGAGCTCCAAAAAAGTTGCCTGCTTGGATAAACTTGATACTTATTTTTTCCTTCCCCCAACCTCTGTTTCAGCTCAACAACATCTATTCCGACTATATTATCTAGTTCAAGTGTGGCTTGGTAATAAATTGAATCCAGAAGACTGAGTGTGGAAGTTACTTGACAATACATTGGGAACAATACATTCGTTACTCCTCCCAGCAGAAGAGGATCTCGTCATACATAATCATGGAAATGTACCTACATTTAGAAGAGGAATTAGCGAATCATATATAGACATCTACACTGAAGGTCATTATTCGTAAAAACAAACGGCAAGATAAATTTCACATGCGGAGTACCACAAGGCTCAGTAATAGGTCCTACGCTGTGGAATGTCTACTATGACGGAGTACTGAAAATACCCGTTTTTTGTGGTGTACAGCTTATAGGATATGCAGATGACATTGGAATAGTCGTAACGGCACGAAACTCTGAATCTTTGATGGTAACAGCCAATCTGACTCTAAGATAGATAAATGAATGGACGTGCGAGAAAAAACTGAAGCTGGCACCACACAAAACCGAAGCGGAACTTCTGGTAGCGGGCAGAAACATAAAGAGTATTACAATCGAATTGAATGAAACAATGATTAACAGCCAGGAAAGTCTGAAATACTTAGGTATTCATCTAGATAGAAACATGAGGATGGCGACACATATACACGAAGTGGCAAAGAAAGCAGAAAAGGCCTTGGGAAATATCAGCAGGCTGATGCTACATATAGGAGGGCCCAGAGAGGGGAACAGACCTATTCTATGCTCGGTGCTACAATCTATTATCTTGTATGGATCTTATATCTGGAAAAGAGCTCTCAACAAAAAGATATATTTGAATAAGTTAATCAGCATAGAAAGAAAAACCACCATCACAATAATTGGGCGGTACCGAACCGCTTCCATAAGATCAGTTCTAACTCTTGCACAAATACCACCAATCAACATCCTAGTGATGAAATTGGAAGATGAGCAGGCTTTAGATAAGCCAAGAGTAGAATCCCTACTGCTGCAAAGATGGCAAGAATGGTGGCAGAATGGACACAAGGACCTGGACAAAGAAACTTATACCGAACATACAAGTATGGGTTAAAAGGAAACAGGGAGAACTCAGTTACTACCTGATACAAATGCTGACCGGTCATGGATGTTTCCAAGCATACGGAAAGCAATTCCACCATACCGAACTATCAACGTGCATATACTGTGGTGAAGAAGAAGATACAGCAGAACACACTATATTTATCTGTAGTAGATGGCAGATCGAAAGACTAAACATGGAAAACAAAACAGGAAATATAACGCCAGAGAATGTCATAAGAAAAATGTCAGAAGATCCAAAAAATGGGAAACAGTACAAACATTTACAACTACCATACTAAAACAGAAAGAAAACGACGTAAGACAAAGAGAAGGTAGAAGGTAATAATTCACAATGTATAGATGCAACAACAACATGACAGTCAATAGCAAAAATCATAGCCGTCGGACTTGAAGTAATGCTAAACGGCGGTTCCGAGTCCGACTAACACTGGCTACCGAGGTGTGGTTTGGTGTTGTAGGCAGGGGCTTGCACTACTTAGAACCCTGAGCCCCACACTTCCTGTCGCATAAGAACCATAGCGCAGGAGCTGAACATGAGTTTCCACAACCGTCAAAAAAAATCCCCCCTGCACCAGGCAAATTTCTTAATACGATATTTTGCAATTCAAAAAAAGGGTGCAATGCTAAATGCGGCTGTGAAAAAGTTGGACTGTTTTGCTCATTAGCATGTACCTACCAATTTTCAATGCCAATCGTGCTCCAATATTGGATCAATATCAGATGAAGCTTGTTTTGATAAAAGTGATGATGTGAAGAAGAAGAAAATGATGATGATGAAGTAGAAGGCGATGAAAACGGAGACATTCCACTAGAAGCTTCATCGAATAATTATGAAACAGACGAATACTATTCTTTATCTATTTTTTAATTGACAAATTATATAATTTACACTGCTTTCATGATTCACAATAGTATTATTGTCTATTATAATATAATATTTAATAGAATAGGGTTAGAATAGATCGTGGAATAGACCTATTGGGGAAACCACATTAAAAAAAGCGCGAAGCGCACTTCCTCATAGGTGGTGTGCGTATTACGAAGGGAAATATTTTTTTTATTATTTGAATCGCTATATCACGAAAATGGCGATTGTTACGAAGAAAAAATGTAGTGACATTTTTCGTAGAGAATTGAATGATCCACAATTTTTGTTGGACTTTTCACAATTACTTTATAATAGTAAACATTTATACCAATTTTTGGCTCTATGGGAATTATTTCAGCCTTACCCCTATTTTTTGAGCTAAATTGACTGGATCAACATAGAATATAGTGGGAAGTAGTAATTATATCAATAAAATAAACTCGTCGATGAAGTGGAAAATTTTCTGGACAAAAAATCTGGAACATCACGGATTCATTGATTGTACTAGTACTAGTGGTCTCGTGAGATACACGGAAATCGTTGATTAATGTTATAGTGGTAATTCTCAAAGTAGAATTCACGACATGGCTTTAGTTTAATTTTTAGTTTCTAACAATATACAGAGCTAGTAATTTACCAACTACATCTAATTCTTCTGTTCGAATAATTTATCCACAGTTCAACATCACCTAATAATCTATCAATAACGAAAATCGAAAATATACGTATTCATTCATTTCTTTTTTTCTTAAAAAACCTTTACATATCAGAGATTTTCCTCTTAACATTGCGTACTTTTTCATTCTATCACTCATTTCGAATGAAAAATGTAGTTATCTCAGGTTACCCACTTCCATTGCAAAAAATATTTTATACCGTACATTCAATTTTTTGTTGTTCATTTGGAACCTCTGGCGGTCGTAGTAACATTACTAATTCATTTTTCACTCGCCAAATTCATTTTTCAAAACTTACTTTAAACGAATCTGGCAACACGATAGACGACAGTCATTTTTGTTGGATGTCTTTTAAACAATTCCTTATTGGTTATCGCAGAGACGAATTCAATTTGTGAAAACGTGAGCAAAAAGTGTATCAAAGTTGTATATACAGGATAAAGTGCAATAAAATATACAATCAAATAATAAGGTGCTTCTGTGCAATGAGAGACCAATAAATTATAAAAATAAACGTGTCCTTCAATTCACCACTGGCGGCCTTATTTACAACAATGGAAAAAATATTCTAACGTAAAAAATATCAGTATCCCACATGTGCCTCCAATTTCCACAATTTCACAAATTACCACATTACAAAATTTATGAAGTAGCAGTAGAGTAGCAAATATAAAAACAATAATATTGTGCTAATGGAACTATTTTTATATATTTACATTTATAGGCATCTTTTATGGAAAATTTGGAATGGTTTGAAATATATTCATGATGCAACATTTCCAATAATGCAAATTTTATTTAAATGATGGTCATTGAAATTTTGGATGAATTATATAGAATATTGAAACATTTCTATTTCAACATTTCCCATCCACATGATGATCTTTTTAATATTATTGACATTAACAGAGCTACAAAAGCATCAATTTTTTATGTTAATAGTGTTTACATTCGCTGAAAATGATCTTGATAGAGGAGTGAGCGCTTTGACGATGTTCACACTATGACTTCGACATTAGCCTCAATCCATCTTTGAGAAAACGGAGGTTTAAGAAGCCTCTTACGATAATGGCATTTACTTGAATCAACTAATCATGACGACTCAGTAAACGTATACACTGTAGAACAGGAACATTGGTTGAGATGTACCCTCCGGCCAGAACTATCTCTGAAGCGACGACTCAAACCACCAAAATTCCTATATCACTATTCATACAAGCTCAACCATCTATTCTGACCACATGTTCCAGATCCCGTAAAACATAATGTACATTTTTATGATCCATTGATTTCTGGTAAACAGAAAAAATGTAGAATACAATAACAATGCATCAATACAACTTCACCAGAGAGAGTTGCTATACAGAAAGTGCTTCTGCCAGTCCCAAGGCTGGATTAAAGAGGCGAGTTGTCTGTTGAGTCGGCTCCCCAACCACGTAAAAAGAACACTGCTCCGAATCCTCAAGGCGCGCCTCGGAACCGGACAGGACAAGACTGGACGCTACGGAAACTTAAATTGGACTCGAATAATGGATTTGACACACCGGAATTAAAACTGGGCACTTGGAATTATGCGACAAGCTGGGAAAATACAGGAGGTAGCAGACGTAATGCTCAACGGATTGTCTGGCACTGGATTTCTAATCAAGTCACTAAGAGGGAGTCTGTTAGATTACCAAACAGTAAGTGATCCGATATATAAGATCAGATCCAAAGATGAATTCAGAAATATCTCAATAGGATCATTCCATGCCTTCATCGACGAGAAAAGAGGTAAGGAAGGAAGAGATATTTTACGACACACTAGAAAAAGTCCTCTCCCGTGTCCAAATGTATCATTTGATTTGGGTGATGGCTGATTTAAATGCAAAATCGGGAAAGTAGAAAGTCATCCCAATGTGGTAAGCCCGTTTACATTACATGACTTTATCAACTCATGACGATTACCTGACAGAATTCGCATCCCGTAACAAATTCGTCATCAGAAGCACACTACTTTTAAGCACACCAGATTACACCTTCAATAACTGATGTGAGATCCTGTCGGGGACCGAACTATGACTCCGATCACTACCTTGTAAAAATGGTAGAGTAAGAAAAACTAGCCACTATTCAAACACTGAATAAGATTAAACAAACAAAGTGAGACAAACATTTGGTGAAGAAGGACAATAAATTTGAACTTGAGAAAGGTCAGCTCCATAAAAGCTGCAAAAAACACTTGGTGAAAAAAAGAAGGAACGAAACCGGATCTGGTTTGGTGAACAATGTAGAGAAGTCATTATGAAGAAGAATAAGGCTAGAGAAATCTTAATTCCAAGAAACAACCGAAGCAACAAGTCTACAGTTACCTAAGGAGAGAAGCTAAGAAGATTATGAAAAAGAAGGAGAGGGAAGTTTAAATAGAAGATATAGAAGACTTAAACAAAGAAGGTGAACACAGGAAGTTTTACGCAGCGATGAAGAAAATCACAAGAGAATTTCAGCCGAAGACTATAGGATGTAGAAACTAACAATCATAACAGATGAGAAGAAACAACACTTCAAAAATCATCTGAACAAGCAAGATACTTCTGACAATATAACAAGTCATGTTCAGACTGCACCAAATGGAACCACAGAAGCAGATGAAATATCCACTTTGAACTAGGTGCAGGACGCAGTTAATAGGCCGAGGAACATTCGAGCGCCTGGAGAAGATGGTATCGCTGCAGAACTTATCAAGTGTGAAGAAATCTCATTATAAGAAGCCCTTAGTTATATAATTAAAGGCATCTGGACGGAGGAAGGAATGCTCGATAGCTGGAGTACGGGAATCATCTACCCGATACATAAGAAGGGGGGTAGGGCTGACTTAGAAAACTATCGAGGCATAACACTGCCCACAAAGTCCTCACAACCATTCTAAATAACAGAATAAAGAAAGTAGTAAACAGTAAGATTGGTGAATATCAATGTGGATTTCGAGCATCAAGGTACACCATGGGCCAACTTTTTGTTGTGAGACAGATTATTGAAAGGTGTTATGAGTATGACATAAACCTGCATATATTATTTATGGATTTTGAACAATTTTTCGATAGTTTAATACGCTCCAAACTCGAAGACGCACTTGAGGATCCTGGAGTATCACCTACGTTCATTAACCCTGCTTTGATGACTATGACCAACTAGAGAGCTAAGGTAAAATTAAACCAAAAGCTGAGCGATCCACAACCCTAAATGATAGAAGTTATCGCCAGAACAAAAGATAGACTGATTAAAGTATACAAAGAGATAGAAAGAAGCGGGAAAGAACTAGGACTAATTGTCAATCAAAAGACGACAGTTTACATAATAATGTCAGCATCAGCAGACCAAAGAACAGTTCACAATATTCAAATGGATAATTCAATTTTCAAAGGAGTAACACAATTAACGTACCCTGGAGAACACGTTAACAACGAGGGGAGAACAAGCCTCTCCATTAATGAACGATTCCAGAGAGGTAACCGTGCCTATTTTGCCAACCTAATATTCTTAAAAAGCAAAATTATTTCCAGGAAGATGAAGCTCAAGATAGACAAGACATTAATTCATCCAGTAATAATTTATGGGAGTGAATGCTGGACACTCACAGAACAAGACCAGGAGAAAATCAGAAGAATTGAACGTAAGATCATTGGACTAATCTTTGGAGTAATCAAAATCAATTAAGCAGACTGGTGCATCCGCACAAACTGGGACATCCTAGACACTCTGAACGGTAAAGACATCAAATTTATGAAATCTCAGAATTTGTTAAGATAATGCATCAATGCACTTAATTCAGCTTCAATGAACTTGAGATATTAGCAACCAACTCTCATCAAAAACAAATACGATCTCCTTTTTTCTAAGTCCAGACTTTTTTCTACTTTTAAGGACCAAGTCAACTTTACTAACACCAACGGTTTCCCCACGAAATTCACAATTAAAAAATAACTGTTTAAAAAGTAAATTTCAATTTCCTTGTTTCTCATGTTCATTAAGATAGTGAGTGAGTACCTAGTATGTTTTTTAAGATGAATCCCCATGCCACTCGTGACAATAATTTGTTGTGCATTTGTCACACCTAACTCCGCTCCGCTTCAACGAGTTAAGAAAGCAGTTACCAGAAAATTTTTACTGGAGTTGCCTTGAGCAAGTGGAATTTCTTTCCAAAGAGTCATTTAATTTACTCTATTGAGTGACCAACCCATCACAGAAGGTTTACCGTGTTTTATGTGAAGGAGTTCATTCCTAATGACATAGTTTAAACTATTAACCCCTCAGTACGTGTGTCATTCTACACACAATACTGCATGCCATTTAACCTCGCTTCAAGGGTACAAAGAAAACCACAACTGTTAAAAATGTTCCATTAAAAAAATGGGGGGGGATTTATAATGAGTACATGTGAGCAAAAAGACGACCCCCTTTATATGATTTTTGACATATTTTTTTATAAATTTGGCGCCTCCAGATTCATATAGGGTATACAAGTTTCATTGGAATGCCGTGAAATTCCATGCAATTTTCTCATTGAAACCTACTCCTACATTTGTAATAAAAGAACCAAGAATAATCAGTACAATAACCAATCACTTCACTTTTTCATGTCTTGTCTTCAGTGAATGCCTACGATGCAGATAGTTGAAGATATCGACATTGATAGGGTTTGGCTAATTATGTTTCATTTTATGATATCCAACTACCACAAAGTAATCGTTAAAATAAGATCACTTCCAATCTAAATGTATATTTGTGTTTTTAAATGAAACTCAAGGTCTCTACTTAATTCCACAATATAATACAAGTTATTGAAAATTCTAAAAAATTGACAATTGTTTCGATAAATCAATATCATCGTCAGAATGACAGAAGTTACATTTCATTTTATGCCTACCTGATGATCAGTAGTTATTTTTGGCTAGACCAAGAAGTAACCTAACTTGTGATTGGCTTAATATATGTTTATAGAAAAAAGAAGAAGATGTGATATTACAAATATTGAAGCTTAGATATTATTAGCTCTATGGTGATATCCTGGATATCATTTTTCCAATTAAGATCAGTATAACTGTGCAATGATATAGAAAACCAGGAAAACTATATCTGCTGATATTTACAATTATCACTTAAGAAGACAGTTTATTAGTGGAGAATTCCCTAGATTTAACTGTTCATTGACAACTTCATATCGTGGGTTTCTTAAATGTCTTCTAATTTTCAGTTCTTCAAGGAAATCCAGTTCTTGTTTCTTTTCACAAATATGCAGTACTTCTAGTTCTGTGTTAGGTGTCAATGAATGATTGGTGTCAAGTAGATGTTTTGCGTAGTGGGATTTATCTGGTTGTTTTAATCTGTATGCTCGTAAGTGCTCACTGTATCGTATTTCAAAATTCCTAAGGGTCTGACCCAAATAGACAGCATTACATTCTGGACATTTGAGTTTATATATACCTGACTTCTTTAATAGTGGTATTTTTGTTTTTACATTTAACAATTTTGTACTAACGTTACTTTCTGTTTTAAAAGAAATTGTTGTATTCGTTGCTGAAGATATTATCTTTGAAATATTATTAGAAATATTTCCTGTATATGTGATGGTTTTATAAGTTTTAATTTCATCAGCTTGTTTAGGATATATTAGTTGTAATGCCACTTTTTCCTCTTTTTTACCAATTACCTTATTTATCATATCTAATGGATAACCGTTAGATGTTGCTATTTGTCTAATTGTATTAATCTCTCTATCAAAATTACATTTGTTCATAGGAACTGAAAAAGCTCTATGTATCATTGAATTATATGCTGCTAGTCTGTGTGACACAGGGTGGTTAGAATTGAATGGAATTGTTATATCAGTTTGTGTTGGTTTTCGGTAAATTGAATAATCAAGTACATTATTAGCTCTTTGAATTTTTAAATCAAGAAAATTGATTGAGCTATTTTCTTCAATTTCTAATGTAAATTTAATTTTCGGGTGTAAATTAGTGATGTGGTTGAAAAATACATCTAATTGTCGTTCACTACCCATAAAACAAGCTAATATGTCATCTACATATCTATACCAAAATAAAACCATCACATGTGCAGGAAATATTTCTAATAATATTTCAAAGATAATATCTTCAGCAACGAATACAACAATTTCTTTTAAAACAGAAAGTAACGTTAGTACAAAATTGTTAAATGTAAAAACAAAAATACCACTATTAAAGAAGTCAGGTATATATAAACTCAAATGTCCATAATGTAATGCTGTCTATTTGGGTCAGACGCTTAGGAATTTTGAAATACGATACAGTGAGCACTTACGAGCATACAGATTAAAACAACCAGATAAATCCCACTACGCAAAACATCTACTTGACACCAATCATTCATTGACACCTAACACAGAACTAGAAGTACTGCATATTTGTGAAAAGAAACAAGAACTGGATTTCCTTGAAGAACTGGAAATTAGAAGACATTTAAGAAACCCACAATATGAAGTTGTCAATGAACAGTTAAATCTAGGGAATTCTCCACTAATAAACTGTCTTCTTAAGTGATAATTGTAAAGATCAGCAGATATAGTTTTCCTAGTTTTCTATATCATTGCACAGTTATACTGATCTTAATTGGAAAAATGATATCCAGGATATCACCATAGGGCTAATAATATCTAAGCTTCAATATTTGTAATATCACATCTTCTTCTTTTTTCTATAAACATATATTAAGCCAATCACAAGTTAGGTTACTTCTTGGTCTAGCCAAAAATAACTACTAAACATCAGGTAGGCATAAAATGAAATGTAACTTCTGTGATTCTGACGATGATATTGATTTATCGAAACAATTGTCAATTTTTTAGAATTTTCAATAACTTGTATTATATGGTGGAATTAACTAGAGACCTTGAGTTTCATTTAAAAACACTAATATGAGCATATTCCACGAAGTAAGGGTCGAGACAGTCAATTTCATTAAATGTATATTATTAGATACATTATTCAATGCTAACAACATTTTAGAGACTAATACTATTCAAAAGATACTGCTACAAAAAACTTATTTACAGTAAAAGATCCATTATTAATTCTAAATGGCCAATAAAATTCGCATTTCATTGAGGCACTGATCATTAGTTTAGTTTGGAAATGTGGAAATTCGAGATCTTTTTTCTTTAGTGGACTAAATTTGGAACACATATTCAAGCAGAGATAATTTCCGTACATTCTAAGTAATCAAGAACATTTTTACGAAAATATTCGAATTTTGGCAAGCATTATATAACCAAAAAGAACGGAAAATTTTACTCGTGAGTGGTTATAGCCTCTTTGAAGTTGGAACTCCACTTCCAGTCGTACTATAAGGATATAACAAAGAAAATACACCATCAATTTTTCCGCTTTTTTTCCCTACATTACAAAAACATTATTGGTAATAAAACTACACATTTCTTACACATTCTGAGTACATTTTCTTTAACGAATATGATGATAATCAAATATCCTATTGTTGCAATTCATGTTTTGCGTACTTATGTATAATATATTAAGATGGATAATGATGAGTTTTATTATCGTCATCGATTTAAAAGATATGCAGATATTTTCTATAAAGAAAAAATAAAAATACCAATTCTTAAGCTCATTTGATGAACTACTTCCAGCTGTCTATACCGTATGCATTGGAATTGATTCAAAGCAAACATGCTATTGTTTATTCATAAATGCTGCGGAGTAATAAATCTTCGTAACCCTTGCAAAACCAATATAGATGAATCATCCTGGTAATATCAAAATATTATCGTGGACGTTAATTTTTGTTTCTATTTCTGTGTCGGGCAGATAGCTTCACCCCGTATCAGGACGAGTTTAGGGTATTTTCTATTGTCAAGAGATTAAAAATTAGTTATTACGATAGTCATTGACGTGGGCTGAGAATGAAAGAATGTTTTGAACAAATCTGAATTCTATGTATAATGTGAAAGTAATATTCTGTTTCTCTTTTAGCCTATTTCATACAAACAACGGAATATGCCGCATTTTTATTTTGATATTGAATATAAAAGGTTAAACGTTTATTGAGCAACAGATAAACTGAAATATAAAGGAAACACATATCTTGTATGAATGTCGCATTGATTTAGTATACTAGTACGAAGAATGCTTAATGCTAAGTAAAGTTTGAAAATGATTTTGTTATAATGCAAGTAGTATTGACAATGAGTAACAAAAAGAAAAAAAACAATAAAAGCAGTTGCTTACGTAATATGGTGCTGGCGACTAGTAAAATAAGAAGTGTCCAGGTGCGCTTTTGAAATAATTCGAAATTTTGTAGGAATATTAGAAGCAAACATTTTGTAAATAAACCAAAGTGTAAAGTTAATGTATATCAATCACAGAGATGAATTAACAAAACATTTACTTAACCGTAAGTACAAAATGTTAAAAATATATCTGAAACCTGTTTAACAATCTAGAACAGTTAATAAAAGCAACTCAATAAACAATTGGCAATAGAACTTAACCAAAATAAAATCTATAACAAGATAAAACCGAAAGTCGGACTGTTGAATAACCATATATCACAAAGAAGGCAGGGCCGGAGCGAGGAGAATTTAGAGGTGTGTAGTATTAGGAAAGGTCAGCCCGGGAACGTGTCAGTTGCTGAACTGAGTAAGCGCTCATAATAACGTTTGCGGGAAGCTGATTCTATTTACAACACACACGGAAAAAAAGAAACCCCTTAGGAAATTAATAATGGAGAGCGATTCTACGGATGAGGGATATAAAAGAAGAAGAGATACGGGAGAAAAAGATCAATAACCGTCCGGGAAAAATAGGAAGACAATGATAACACCACCACAAATAAAAAACACGGAAGAGGAAGTGTTAGAGCAAATTCTAAAATTGATGCAGGAGATGAAAACATAAATGAGGGAGATGAAAAACGAAACTAAAAAAATGCGAAAGGAGCACCAAGAATTGAGGGAAGAGATTCAAATAATAAAACAGGAAAACGAGGCCGTCAGTAAAATGTACGAAACAATACAGAAGGAGAATGAAGATATCAAGAAAGAAATAAGAAATATCAAAACTGCTCAAGAATGGATAAAAAAAGAAATAAGAAAAAACAACGTTGTAATTACTGGCCTGAAAGTAGACATGACGGATTCAAAGGAGTTAACAAAAGCAGTCACTACTTTCATGGAAAAGCAACTGAAAATCCAAATACAAGTACGCGGAGTGACTCCTCGCAAATAAACAAGTCTAAGAGCTCAAAAGAGTGGCCACCAGTCTGACAAGAGTGAATAGCCTGTATATAATATATTTTTCCTGGGCATCAGGTTATAAACATAAATTCTGTATCAATTTATGTTTTTATTGACGTTTCGCTCTCTAATTCGGAGCATTTTCAAAAATTTTATACATTGATGTTTAGCAATAATAATTTAGAAATAAAATTATATATATATATATATATATATATATATATATATATATATATATAAATATATATATAAATATATATATATATATATATATATATATGGTGCTGAAAGAGTTAATCAGCGTCAGGCTTGGAGGAAGAACAATTATTGACATCAATAATAACTGATTCAATTAATTCATGACAAATATTGTCAATCTTCCACATAGACGATTCTTCTTTGATGACATGCTCGATGCATTTCTTCTTGTTGTCGCTTTTCACATCACATACGGCATGTTCAAACAATAGTTTTACGTCATTTAGTTTAAACGATGCATTTTTCGCGCAACTGCCCCTTTTATTTGCGCCCATATTAATTCAATGGGATTCAGTTCACAATGGTACGGGAGCAGTGGAAGCACCGATATGTAACGTGAAGTTCCCTTTTCGTCCACAACATAACCTTTAAATCAGTCTTTGTGCATCTTCGCAATTGAATAAATTTCCGGTTTTATTGCGTCAATAGGAAATGGTATATATTTTTAGTTAAGCCTATCATAAAGTTCGAATTTACGTCTACTACCTTATTTGCAATGGATCTTTTAACCTTGAATGGTAACTCGCGTTACCCATTACAATAGTCGATCCTTTAGGAATAAGATCTAACATTCGCTTAATTCTTTCCTCAAAAGCATCATCGGTTATGTCCTTGTGGCAGTCATCTGTACGTTTTGAAACAAAAGTCAGTAGTCCACCATCAACAATACCTTCCGAGCTTCCAGTTTGCAAGATAATTAGTCTTTGACCTTTACCTGATGGGGGATTTGGACCTGTAGATAAACCGTCCAGAAACGCTCGTCTACCTCTTGTAACTTTATCATCTTGCTAATATTTTGAAACCGTGTATCCCGCATTTATCCACGTTTCATGTAAATGAAATATTTGTCTATTTTCTCTTCTGGCGTGCCAAATCTTTTCCAAAAATTGTCTTCTCCAGGGAACTATCTCCGTTTTGCCTAATAAGATATATTTTCTGGTATGTTATGCACAATATCTAAATCCCACCTCTTTATACGAACTCCACAATATCGGTTTGCCATGTTGGGGATATTCCTTGTCTTCTGGAACCGATAGCAGAATTTTGTTCAGACTAGGGATTTATTTTTTTAAATGAAAAACATCCTTTTTACTGGCTCATCCAGTTCAATTTTTGGGCGACATGAAGAAGTTTTAGGTTTCAGTTTTATGTTGAAGAGTCACAGCTTTTTTCCTTTAAAATTTGTAGACTGCCGATTTCGCAACACACAACATATGAGCAGTTAATCCAACTACATCATCCACGCCTGTATAAATATCCTTGGTTTTCAACGAAAAACAATTCAGTTCAGTATCTAAGTTTTTTCAATTATTGATAATTGTCTAACTTTTGGTGGTTTACTGGGTTCTTGCCCGTGTACTTCATTATTACACAACTCTATTCACAGAGTACTACTCAGAACTGGTTTCAAAAAGTATAAGGCCTTATCACAACTTTAATAGAAGTTTTTCCGATTAACTGAAGGTCAGACACCTGCAGTATTATTATATTATCAAGGGTATATGGTAGATTATAAGAAAGTTCTACTTGAACTGACACTAGTTTAAGAAACATATTCTAATTTTTTGAGTATCCAAATACGGAAGGTATTTTCAATTATTACTTTAGACTAGAGGATCTAATATTTGTTTGAGTAAAACACGCAATTTGAAATTTCATTCTGACGTAACCAAAACTGTATAGATATGAAGATCTTTATAGAGAACTAATTTTAAATCGGAACGATTTACTCTTAATCTAATATTAAGTACGCTTATCGAATTTTCAAAATTGGTTGATTTATTGCTCTGCCGGATAATCTGTTTATTATCTTTGTGAATGTGCGCTACCAGGGTGACTACTTTTTTTTTAAATTGTGTTTTGTGCCGTTTATTTGATAATTCTAAATAAGAAATCCGTTCATCTGTATGTATGTTTACACCAAAGTAATGACATTTTTGTTGAACCAAATTTCAGTTATTCTCAAGAGGCAGATATGATGCTGCTGTGATGATTATATGAGTTTTGCTCATGGTGAATATGAAAATGCCATTTGAATTATTCATGTGACAAAGTAGTTACTTTAGGAGTCGAGTCGGTTTTATAGCTTCTTCTTTACTTACATCGACTATGTATCTGATCTGCGCGCAATGCTCAATAATTATCAGTCGTTCGTCTCAAATGCCGGCAAATACATAAGACTGCTTTGAATAGAGCGAATTATTTCAATTCAATTAGTTCAGTCTAATGCATTGGTATAATGATTGGCTGACTGCTCCGAATGCAATCAACTCTTCTGTCATTTATATTGTTTGAAACAATACTCATATTCAACAACCCCTATTAGTTCCATTTTAAACTCCGTGAATTCTCCACTGTATTAGTGTTTCAATCACAGAAGACTTACGCTGGTTCGTGTTTAAACTACTGTGAATAGAGCCAACAATACAGTCAATATTTTGAGCAAAATATATTTTTGACCTTAAACCTGATGGTGGCAAATACTTTGTTTCAACTACCAGAAAGGCGATTGTACACATGGAAAGAACCAGGGGAAAATGAAGAAAATACTATAATAAATCAGATATACTATTTACTGATAGATAAGAGATATAGAAATAGAACTAAAGGCGTAAGAATTTATCCGGGTTGGGACATTGGCTCAGATCATAACCCTGTGGTTGAAAACTTGAGATCAGACTGAAAAAAGTTCAGAAATGGAAGCAGACAAAGCGTAACTCTGAAAACTGAAGGAAAATGAAACAACGGAGCAAATAACACGGATACTGAATAATAAAAGTATGGAAAATATACAACTGGAATCAACAGAAACCATGGAAACCCACTGGAAGTCCATTAGAAGCGTGATAAATGAAGTGGAGTTAAATGAACTGAGGACACAGGAGCCGAAAGTAAAACAAAAATGGATGACTGAAGAAATCCTGTTATTGATGGACGAAAGAAGGAGATACAAACAGAAAAACAACAATAAATATAAAGAAGTACACAAAGAGATTACGAGACTCATAAGGGAAGCAAAGGATAATTGGATGAAGAACCGCTGCCAAGAGGTTGAAGAGCTACAAAATAAACGTACATAAAAAAATTAAGGGAATAAATGAACCTAAAAACAAAATTCATCAACCTTGGTATCTCAGTTACAGATAATAACAAACAAATAATATATCACGAAGAAATAGAAGCAATATGGACAAACTACATACAAGAACTTTTTGAAGATAACAGAACTCAACGAAAACCAAGACAGATAGGCCAAGAAGACCAACCAATGGCATTTTTCTTAACAGAAGTGAAGCAAGCAATCAAGTTATCATAAACTGGTGAAGCCCTAGGTATGGATAATATAGATACGGAAATACTCAAATAACTAGATGGTGGAAACATTAAGCTCTTAAAAAACCAATAACGAGGTCTCAAAAAGAATGGGAGTAGAGAGAGAATTGCTGAAGACTATTAAAATAAGAAAGCTTGTATATTTGGGGTACTTCATGCGTAATGAAAAGTATGCCTTGCTTCAACTCATTATCCAAGGTAAAGTGAATAGCAAGAGAGGACAAGACAGACGAAGATTATCCTGGCTGAACAACCAATGGTATGGCAAAACAACCAGTGAACTTTCTAGAGCAGTTGCTAATAAGGCCTCGATTGCCTGGATGATAATCAACGTTCGCTGAGCGGACAAAGCACAAAGAAGAAGAGTTTGTTAAAGATCTTGTGCAGCAGCTGCACTGGCTTTTGTGGTGAAATATTCAGATTGTAAAAAAACCAGCCATAAGATTCTTCTTCTTGTTACACCGTTTCCTGCTGAAGGCTGGCGATCCGAATGGCTAGCATTGTTTCAGAAACTACAGGTCTGAATATATCTGTTGAAGTGCGTCCGAACCATTGACACAGATCCTTCAACCACGAATTCTGACGCCTTGCAACTAATATTTTACCTTGGATTTTTCCTTCAATGATTAATCTTTGTGTTTCGTACCTTTCACCTTTCATTTTATGTCCAATGTAAAATGTTTTGCGTTTCTAGTTCTTTTTCTTTACGTAATCGATTTAATACTTCAGTGTTGGTTATTCTTTGGGTCCACGATTTCCGTAATATGCATCGATAAAGGTACATGTCGAAAGCATTATTTTTTTCTGTTTTAGATTCTAAGGTCAGGCTCTCGCAACCATAAAGAAGTACGGGAAATATGTAGCATATGATCGTACGAATTCGAAGCCCTAATCTCAGATTGGATCTCAAGAACAAGCCCTTCATATCAAAAAATGCCTTCCAAGCTAGTCCAATCTTCGAACTTATTACTACTTTTGGATCGCACTTTTCATTAACAACAGATCCCAAATTCTTGAAAAATGACACCTGTTCAACTATCTTGTCTTTTTTGTGCAGTGTGGCGTGGCTCGTTATTTTTGAGAAGACCGATACCAAAATACTGGCACTCTGCGACTATACGGTCCATAGAGCTCGACAGCGGCCACAACAACCGTGTCATCTGCATAGCATTTATTCGTTTTTCGTTTATTTTTATTTCAGATATCACTCCATGCAGAGATTCCCTGAAAACTGCCTCGGAGTATATAGTGAATAACAGTGGGGATAATATACATCCATAAAGAACCTCCTCCTCGATCTTTATGGCTTTAATGCTTAATGGTTAATTTTTTCGTGATTGACATAATCGAAAGCCTTCTGGAAATCAATAACGCAAGCGCAAACATCGACGTTCAAGTCCCTGTATCTCTGTGTTAGTGCGTTTAGGGAAAACAGTGCTTCCCGCATGCCTATGCCATCTCCAAAAACAAATTGCATGTTATCTAGTTGTGCTTCATATTTTCTGTGGATCGTTATTTGAATGACTCTCATGAACACCTTAATAACGCAGGGCAGGAGGCTTATTAGTCGGTAATCATCACAGTGTGAAGAAACAGTTTTCTTTGGCAGAGTTATAAACGTCGAATTAAGCCAGTCGAGAGGTATTCTTCCGGCGTAATATATGCGATTAAAACTAGATTTTTAGATATCCTACTCAACTATAACATTGAGGATCTCTGCATAGCTGTCTGAACCTGTTGCTTTGCCGTTTTTCTGTAGTTTTATTGCATAGACAACTTCCCTTTTCGTGATATGAGGACCTTAGTAATCGATTCCATTGGCTATTACTGGGCACGTTGCCCTCTTCTCACCAAAAAGTTTTCTAAGTATATTTCCCATATTTTCACCCTCTCCTCAACTCCTAAAATGATCTGGTTTCCGATTTCGTCCTGTCATTTCTTTGATTTTGTATGTAGATTGAAGGTACCACATTTTCCTTGAAATTATTCAATTTCTAAGCACTTTTCCTCCCTCCACCTTTCTGTTACATGTCTGCATTTCTGTGTTATGATTTTGTTGAGTGCTATATATTTGTCTGTTTTTCTATTGTGTTCTCTCCTGACGTTCATAAGATTCATAATTTATTATTTATCTTGAATTGTGCTCAGTCTGTTCTTAATCAATTTAGGTTTGTTATTTCTCCTTCCAGCTCCTGTTTTGGCTCTTATATCAGGGCAGTTTAGTTGTTTGATATTAAAGTGTTTGTTTGGCGTTATATGATTGTAATTTTTTAAACTTCGAAATCTAAAATCCATCACAAATATATTATTATCACTACCAATATCCGCCCCAGGGTATGTTTTCACAGATTTGATGAACTTTTGTTCTTGGTTTGTTCAAATGAAATCTATTTGGCTCCTTACAATATTGCTTTCTGCCGTAGATTTCCAGGTATAAAAGCGTCTGGGATGGAGTTCAAGGAAAGTGTTTTAAACGATCAATATATGCTCAACGCAGAATTCTATAAGTCTGTCACCTCGGCGTTTCTAGTACCAAGTCCATATCTGCCAACGACTTCGTCGTCTACTCCAGTACCAATTTTGGCCTTAAAATATCTATAACCATTTGTTAGACCTAAACAGTAGCAATTTTTCACAAAAAATTATTTGAAAATGCCATGATCCCCTTAATACATCTACTCAACGGTCAGAACAAGCAGTCGCCCGAACTTACTCGAAGTAGATGGTTGCCGCGTGGTTAACCTAGCAACGAAAGAGTCGGAAAAATGCAACCATCAAACACATTATAAAATAAGAATAAACTCGTTTAGTAATTAGTGTAGTGTGTAGTGAGATCTACCAGAAATTTTAAGTTCTTCAATTTAAGTTTTATATACATATCTACCCAGACAATAGCCAAAGTTACCGATTCGGATAACAGGCACCGAGTAATATGTTACTTGGGAGGAATTTTAACCATATTTCTGTTCATTTAATTTCTGTAGCTGTTTCATATATTTTCCGTATTCCTATCCTTTATATGTTTTGTTTGCTTCTGAACATTAGTGAATATCTAATGTAAGAAACTCTTCTTATATATCAGATCACAGTTGGCTATGCTGCCACATTGATTGCACTAGTCTGTTGGAAATAAAGGAATTTGTATTTTTGTGTATTTGAATTTATCTTTTATTAACCTTGTTGTCAATATATCCATGACGTTACATTTGGGTAGTGGTCCTTCGTTATTATTTACAGTGTAGAATACGCAGACATACTATATCTATAGTTTATTTTTCATTTCCTGAACTAGCACTTATCGCAGGAAAATCTGCGATTATCTACACCATTGTGATTTCGCCCTTCTTTGTAAGCTTTATAGCTTCTGTTATATCATTATAAAATGATTCCACTTCGTCGTCTGATTTATGATATATGGGGGCATGAACTTGTTCTATGTTTAACGGACGATGTGTGGTGTGTAGTATTACTATTAGACAAGATTTCTTATTGGAGCAAAATCTATGACTGGTTTTTCAATGTGTGGTGAGGCAAGAATAGCGACGCCATACCTGTGATTAGGGTATGTACTTCCTGAATAGTATATGTAGTTTTGATCCGTTTTTTGCTTTCCATATCCTGGCTATCTTACCCCACTGAGTCCAGGGATATCGATATTTAGTCTGTTTTTTTCTACTTCGGCATTTCCTAGTTTACCCGATTTAAATAAGCTACGCACGTTCCAGGTAGCAATGCGTGATATATGCGTAATATATTTTTAACTTTTCAAAGCTATTTGTATTATTATTGGTCGGAGACGGGGATATTCTTAGCACCCTCTACCCACGTAAGGGGTGCCCCGGACTGGGGGCCTTGTTTACATTTTCTTCAGCCATGAAGATGCGTTGGAAAAGTTTAGTTCAGTAGCAGTTCCGTTTCCTTTCAGTACCGCAGTACAAAGACCGTTTAAGCGGCTGCAGCTGCGCTCTTCGTTATTCGGTACTACGCATCTTCGAAGTCATTCTTCCCACGCCCACGTCTCAAACTCAATACACTAGCAAAGTGAGAAATTATTGAAGGAGACATTATATTGTCTATTAACAACTGAAAAATTAACTAATTGAATAGATATATTTTAGATATTCTAATAACATAAAAAATCGTTAGTACCCTATTTTTAATACTTTTTAAGGCATAATCAGAGAGAGTAATAAAAAAATTGGCTCTAATGTAAATAAAAATTTAGAGGATTAAGGGAATTACAACTCCCAAAAATTTCATATAACTGAACCACGTGTCAATTATCATTAGGTGTCCTTCATTTTACGGAGTATCTGTAAAAGTTCATTTTAATTCTGTAACTTCTCTTCTATGCACATTTATAAACTGGTAATTCAGGGTCTACGGAGATATTTTCTGCCCCAAAACGAGTGAAATAATTTGTATTTTACATTTTGTCACACTATGTATATATGCCAAAATTCATTCAAATGAGTTGGAAATATCACAAATCTGGCAACAGACCTTATTTATTCCAAGTATGGTAATAACTTGATTATCAAGAGTAAATACTGTGACGTATTTACAGAAACATGCTGTAAATGCGTAGTTTCATTACCAATGTATAGGTTTATCAATGTACCGAATGTTTTATTAGGTGTTTCCAACCCTTCAAATTGATATTTTCCATTCGAAGCACTTACATACTATTGCCATAATAGTGACAGAAATAAGTGAGTATTTGAAAGAGTTTGGTGTCGGACTTATAAAGTTAGGTACATTTTCAAGATTCAGAATAAAAAACAATTTATTAGTCGATTATTAAGTGTACACATTGCCAAAATCTGTTTAATAATATAGCTTTTCGGTTTCAAATACCCTAACAAATTTTAGTAATGTATAGGGAATATTGGTTAATGAGGGAACGCTCTACCTACAACAAAAACGAACGTTCGCATTTGACTATAATGAATACATTCGTTCTAAATGCTTATTACAGTTACAGAAAATAGTTTGAAAAGGAATCCGCTGATTACTTATTTCTAAAATATGTCCTCTTTATTCAACAGATGTAAAATTATCTTAAAGCTATCAGAATTATTGATTATTTTTGAACTGGGGAAGGAAATGTGATGAATGAGACAAGATGCTTTTCTACAGCCAGGGGTATATGCCTAAACATATTGGTATATTTGTGAAAATTTACTAGTTATAATTTAACCAAATAAATCGGTATGTTTGGGTGGGAAAATGTCCTAAATAATTTTGCGTATATTCCTCATAACTGTTATCCCTCAATTTATTGAAATTATTCATCGTTTGGTTTTTATTTTTCCTGAAATGTTTCACAGGAACTGATCACAACCAACGAAACAAAGAAAATATTATTTTTTAAATACGGTTGGTTCTATCTGCAACTCAAATCCATTTTCGACTTTGGCAGACGTACAAGTTGTGAGATTTATTCAAAATTCGTTGACAGTTCAAAACTAACAACAACAAGACTAGAATTCAAAGTGTGATATCATTGCGTTATATATTACATAACGAGGAATACTATATAGTTTTATCATTATTATCCTTCTAGAGAAATACTTTCACATTATGCTCTTGCATGATGGATGGATGGATAATACATTATAACGAATAAATCCATTTGCAATAAATCCAAGAAAACAAACAAAATAATATTTTTAAATTCACTATATCATTCCACTATCTAATGTCTTGTAAACTTCGAGGCACCCGTTGTCATCAATAGACGACATGAAGTCGATACAACGAATTTGGATCAATAAACATATGTGTTTCTGATAAGTTGATAATGGTATATTCTACAATGTGTATACTTATGTTGGCAACATATGGCAAACTTTTTATTATCAATTTTACGAAAAAAATGTTGTCCTTCATAAAAAGTTCAGCGTGTTCTGAAATATGAAATACCAATATCAGATTTTAATTTTTTTCAGCTGTTTCTGCGGTTTAGTAAAAAATATGAATTTTAGTCAAGAGTAAAGTACCTTTACATATGATAATATCGAAACTTGATATTGAAAAAAGTTGATCAGAACTGAAAACTACGTTCTTATATTCAATTAAAGTGTGCTGGAGCAAGACCGTTTCTGGAACAAGTGCAAGTGCAAGTGCCGAAAATTCCTGTAATATGAACTTTGTAAATTTATATAAATTACCTACATCCCGCAGCTATTGGTAACACCGCGCAATAGATTTTCGATAGCCATCGCCTCTTTTTCCGGAATAGTCCTTTTATGTTTATGACCTCGTGGTAGTATGAGGTTTGAGAAGAACATGTGAGACTTTTTATAATTTTTTATGATCAAATTTTGTGTGTTAATGATATCATAAAATATGTAAGGTAGGTACTTTATTAGGTAGATTACTGTAGTGTATTTACTTATATTGTGCGAACGCACCTGGGTGTCAACGCGATTGACGCTATTGACAGACGGATGCAAGTTGAAAATATATTTGGGATTGTAACAAAATTATCCTGGAAATAATGAAATGCAAAGAGTGAGATTGTCGGCAAATATTTCCAAAGAGTAAAATAACGGAAATAGGACGCTTAAATGAATTTGACCCTTTCAAGGAGATGTTCAGCACTTATTTGAAAAGACTGGTACTGTACTCACAAATATTTTGTTATTGATATATAGTATATATATATATATATATATATATATATATATATATATATATATATTGACGTTAAAGATTTTAAAATAACATGTATGTGTAAAACGTCGTTGTTGAATTTTCTGGTTTCTATGCGATCTCGCCGGACAACCAAAATTTGTTATTATCTCCGTTTAATTGCCGTAGTTCTAGCGTCGATCTACACTTAAAAACGCACCGACAAATTTGACACTCAAACACCCCGTCTGACGGATGCATGGCAGATAATTAAATTGAGTGAATGAAAACGACGAATACTCAGTGTGTATTAATTTATTACTTTCAGGCTAAGCGCTTTCGGCTGTTAAGCCATTATCAAAGCCGTCCTATGAAAAAATACAAAGCTTGTGAAATTTTGAAAAAAAAAACAATTTAAAAAAGTTGAACTTACGTCATTTAAAAAAGTAATTGTCAAAGCCATCAAGTTGATCAAAAACAATACTCAAGATAGAACCATCGTTATGATTGAGTCATTCGAATAAAAACATTAAAATACCCTATTCGAATGACTCAATCATAACGATGGTTCTATCTTGAGTATTGTTTTTGATCAACTTGATGGCTTTGACAATTACTTTTTTAAATGACGTGAGTTCAACTTTTTTAAATTGTTTTTTTTTCAAAATTTCACAAGCTTTGTATTTTTTCATAGGACGGCTTTGATAATGGCTTAACAGCCGAAAGCGCTTAGCCTGAAAGTAATAAATTAATACACACTGAGTATTCGTCGTTTTCATTCACTCAATTTGCATCTAGTGTGTACACCATATCCACAGGCATTTCTAGATAATTAAATGCCATCTACGTCGTCAGCCATTTGAAAACGTTGTGTGTGTGTGTGTATGTGTGTTGGTAGCCATGGCATAAGTTCTCGATATTTGCCACATACTATCTGATGCGGATAAATGAATTAATTATATATCTATCTTATTTCATGTACCTAGCAGAGATGTGATACAAGTTGGAAGTTGTATATTATATTGATGTAGATCTCATAAGAAAAGGTCTGATGCCTGTTTGTTATTTTTATAACCAAAAAACAAATGATGTGTATCTGCGATCTAATCATTATCACAGTAACTCCAATAAGGTGATTTCATCAGACCAATTTTATAAAGATGAACCGGGAATCGTCTATGGCTCAATTTTAATCTGGATATAATGCAAGTGTAAGCTTTGCTGACATAAGGGAAAGAGTAATATGATATGTTTTTAGGTAACGACTGATAGATTTTAAAGTAATGGTGACTATATTCTGATGCCGCTTTCGTATAGACCATTTTCCATTTATTCCGAAGAAGTTTCTTACATTCGTTAGTATCGTGGAATTGTGCTAAAGGGGCATTGATATTGTCAATTCTGAAACTTTTTTAGCTTCGTTATCTACTCTTTCATTGCCTATGACACCAAGATATGCCTCTGTTCAAATAAAATATATTTTCACATTTTTGGTATAAAGATGAAAAACATTATTTCATTTTAAATCGTATTGTTGGTGCGTTATTCAAAGCCTATACAAAATACTTTGAATCACTAATTAAGACTGCACCTGGTACCGACCCCTCCAGGCACCAAATGAGTGCCTTTTCAATTGCCGTTGCAGTTTTTGTTCCGGAAATGTTTGACAATATTATTTTTAGCGACAAAAAACGCGGAACCTGTTCCGTATTCATCCTTAGAACCATCCGTATAAATAATGGTATCTTTGATATGATTCTCTAGTGTGAATTTCAATATTGTGTTATTGAGGGTAGTATAGTGGATATATGAGGGAGAAATTATGCAATGTTTGAAAATAACAGGCTTCATATTGACACATATAGATAGGATAATTTGGACTAGTTTTGATTTTCACTATTTTATTTGTACCAATAAAAGCGTTAGCTAATGGAGGAGTACTTTTTTTGTCCAAAAGGATAAACTAGATCTTGCACAATCAAGGTAGCTGTTTTCTGCTCTCACAACGCGTTGAATGATCGATATTTTATTACTTGTTTGTTTGATAAATATTTCCGTCTTAGATTTAATGACGGTTCTTGAGCTTCCGTCAGAATTAAATGACATGGTGACGATATCATAACTCCCACTGAGTTGCGGATATTCTAATATTGCACACTGTCGAGGAACAGGATAGAGTGCATCCATAGTCTATGTATGAGGGTATGTGAGATCTGTAGAAGATGAGAGATATATTTGGATCAGCACCCCACTTAGTTTTTGTTACAGTGCGAAGAATGTTTAAACCTTTCTCGCATCTTTCCTTTATGTGTTTAATATGGTAAGAACAAAGTAATTTGTTATAAAGGATAATTCCAAGTTATTTATAATTATCGAGGACTGGAAGCGTTATATCTTTAATTGTAATTGAGTCCGTCAGATGAAGCCGGTGCCTTGTGAAGCACATGATCGCCTATTTCTCAGATGCGAGATTAAAACCTAGATCGTGTAGCCATTCTTCGACGCAGTAAACAACATATTTTAGTACTATGAGATTCGTAAATACAAATATCATCAGGCTACTGAATCATTTTAATCCTTTCTTCAGAAATAACGTGCAATTCTGCCGTGTATATATCAAAAAGTAAGGGGCTGCGGAATACCCGGATTGACTAATATTGGACCATGTAATACATTGTTATGATCTCGTAAGAAAATTATTCTATTTTTGAAAAGTTCTACAATGTTAGCGCATACCATAGAATTGATACCAATTTTTCCCATTATAGAAGCTAGTGTGTTCAAATTCACCACATCATATGCCCCTTTCGTATCAATAAATAAACCAAGGAGATATTCATTTTCTGAGAATGTAATTTGGACATCGGAAACAAGTTGAGTCAGAGTGTCTATTGTACCACGTCCTCTGCGAAATCCATACTGCGAATTTTGGGCCAATGCATTGCTTTCTAAGTTCGCGGGATTGATACAAACGAACCCAACTAATATGTCAGTTTTAATGATGTTAGGTTAAAAGACAGGGAAGTCCAAATATTTTTTATAATGTGTGAGGTCGCAACATACTTCAATGTTATTGAGACAGGAAATGGAAAGCAAAAAATGTCTTACTATTATTTATTGAAACGATTCTAGAAGGATAATACGAACCACATAAGCTGGAAATTGTTCAAAGGTTTGAGTTCAACCAGAGAGACCAAAAATCAAAGGAATCCATCAATGATTCTGCCATGGAATTAAAAAGGAGGGCTATAACATGCAGCTTTGGTACATTCTTGAAACCAAGCTTTAGAGACATATTTGTCTGTGGTCTATGGGATGAGAGAATACAGAAATAAGTTATGTCAGAAGATAGAACTTTTGACGAAGCTGTTCAGAAGGAAATTAATTCAAAGAGAATCGAAGGAATTTAAAACGCAAATTATATAAACAAAGCTAGAGATAAGTCGGGAAATTCAGAGGCCTAGAAAAAGAGGAATAGCGGGAAAAATAAGGACGATACTAAGCAAGTGCATCTAAAATGCTAGTGTTGTGGTAAATTCTATCAAGGGACAGCAAATATTAGGACTTTTCCTGCAGGAATTGTGGGCAAAGGAATCACCTTATGAAAATGTGTAAGAAAAATATAAAGAGGACAGAGAGTCAGAAAAGAGTGTTCATGGGAACAGGTCATACTATGCAGAAAACAAAGCGACAACTGTACGAAGCAACAATGATTTCAAAAGTAAAGTAGTAATAGGATCAAAATAATTTTAAAAGGAGATTGACACGGGTGCTTCAGTATCTATAATAAGTGGCAAGCACTACGGACAACAATTTTCTGATTTTGAATTATATAAATCTAATGAAAAGTTACGCTCCTTTTCTGGTGATGATTTGTAGGTTATAGGTAAAATATATGTTCCTTGAGACATATTGTATCTGCAGAGCTGGATAGACTGGAAAAATTGGGAATAATAAGGAAGGTATTTCATAGTAGGTGGGCTTTCTCATAGTAGTGGCAGAAAAGGGTGGACGCGATAGAAAAGGTTAGGATATTTGAAGATAATAAGGTATCTGTGAATCCAGCATTATCCGTTACCAAACCCAAATGACATCACAGCATTATTAAAACATGTTAAGTTTTTTACAGTTATCCATTTGAAAAATGCGTATCAACAGTTAGAATTATCAGATTTAGCTAGAGAACTTCTTACTATAAATACGTTGCAAGGGGTATCTCAATATTTAATGATGCCATTCGGAATAAAGACACCACCAAGGGTTTTCCAAGCAACTATAGATAGAATTCTAAAAAGTTTTGACAACGTTATCTGTTACTTAGATGATATCTTAATATGGGGAAATAATTTTTAAGCATGCAGGAAGACAGTGGAAGCCGTTCTGGAACAATTAAGTTACTGCGGGTTAAGGGTTTGTTTCTATAAATGACAATTATTTGAGCAGAGTGTGCAATATTTGGAATTAACGATTTCAGGGAAGGGAATACAACCAACAGAACAGTGTACTATAGCAATAAAAGAGGTCCCTATGCCACATTATCTAACTATTTCACGTTAATTCTTGGGACTAATCAATTTTTATGGTATATTTATTCCCAACATGTCAACAGAATTACAGCCCTTGTTTGAACTATTAGAAAAAGGAAAAAGTTGGAGGACTCCTGATAAGCCACTAATTCGTGGGTTATTTTTGTTATAAAAGTTTTCATTTATATTTATTTGGACGAAATTTTGTCATAAAGTTAGATCACAAATCATTACATAGCATTCTTCACCCAAGTAAGGGTATACTTAGTTTAGCGGCTGCAAGAATTCAAATATAGGCTCTTATACTATCATTATATAATTATGAGATAAGGTACTAAGATGGTAAGAGTATTGCGCGTGTTGATGCACTTTCAAGATTACCTCTTCCAGACATAGACCCGGAATTTGAGGCAGAGTTGAATTTTGTTTCAGTTATAGAAGAAAAACCATTAGGTGCCATTGATATTGTAGATGCCACAAAAAAAGACCCCACACTATCCAAGATAATAGAATTTACTGTGAATGGCTGGCCGAATATGGACAAATATGAAACAGTCATAGCATATTGGTTAAAAAGTAGTGAAATTACACTAGAGGGGAATTGTGTCTTTTTGGGGAGGCCTGTAATTATTCCTGAATTGTTGAAAGGAAGAATTTTAGAAACTTTACATGATTAGCACCCACGCATTGTTCATAGCAAAATGTTAGCTCGTAGCTTTGTTTGGTGGCCGAAAATTGATTATGATATAGAACAGGTGGTAAATGTACGATATGTAAAAAATGTGCCAAAGCTAAATCCGAACCAGCAGTAGACTGGCCTTCTTGTAATCGAATTATACATGTGGATTCTGCAGTGAAAGGAAACCAGAATTATTTGGTAATTATAGATACTTACTCTAAGTGTGCAGATATCAGGGTGATGAAATCTACTACTACAGATTTGACTATAAGTGAGGTTCGAAGTTTTTTTTCTAATTTTAGTATTCCAGAGAAACTAGTTTCATACAATATACCCCAATTCACATCTGATGAGTTTGCTAAGTTTTGTTAGAAAAATGTTGACGTCTCCATACCATCCAAAATTAAATGGGGCTGCTTATAGTACTGTACAAATTTTAAAGTCATACTCGCTTAAGATTACTCTTGAAGATAACACGGCACATACAACTTCAATTGGATAAAATGTTATTTGCCTATAAATGCACTCCTCAAACTTCTACAGGTAAGACTCCAGCAGAAATGTTCTTAAATCTTAGAGAAGAAAATCGTAACAAAAATCAATTTAAATCAGTGTAGACATTTGAGGAAGGAGACAAAGTTTTCGTATAAACGAAAAGGGGAGGAAGTGAGAAGTGGACGGAAAGAGTAATTTTCGAAAAAGTTAGTAATTATACTTATAGGTTAAATATCAAGATAAATGCACTCTCGTGCACCTGGACGATTTGAAAAACCGAGTTATAAAAAATACTTCAGTCTCAGGACTCTCTAGGTCTGATGATAGAGTGAATCCCGAACCACCTTCTTTTCCTCTATCCTTCGAATCCAATCATACTCAATTTGATTCAAATAATGGTTGATAATAGTTCGGAATTCCAAGAAATGATTGTTAAAGATAGGATAGAAGATACAAATGCAACTTCTCAGGCGTCTTCATCACCAACTAAATTAAGAAGTTCATCACGATCTATTAAAGGGCCTAAGAGATTGGATTTGTAATATTTGAATATGTAATGTGATATTTTAAGATAGCATAAGCGAGTGAAGTGTATTTAGATATAATATGCGAACGCACCTGGCTGTCAACGCGATTGACGCTATTGACAGACGTATGCATGCTGAAAATATATTCGTATTGTAACACAATTATCCTGGAAATAAACAGTTAATATTCCAAGCGTAATTATGTAATGTATATAAAAACATAAAATTTACTATATAATATTATTGTTAATCTTACATTACAATTTAATTTTTACGTTAGGGGGGAGTCGCACTTGTCCCTTAAGATTCTGATTAAGAGGCAAGTGCAATATTTATCTATGAAGTAAGTGCGTTCACAGGCGCACTTACCCCTAAACATTTTTATTATAATAATTATTACTTTTTTTCAGATCTCTCCCTCATGGTGAGCAACAATAAGAGAGAAACATAGTGTAGAAATACCAATTGAAAAGAGAACTTGCAGCAAGCCATTAAATGAAATAAATGCTTCTGATCTTACCTAAAAAAGTGGCCAGCAGAATATATCACATTCCAGAAACTACATTAAAAGACCACGTTAAAGGAAAAAAGGGCGTAAAAAGCTCAAGTTATAATCGACGCACTGATTTAAGTCCAGATATAGAAGCACATATAGCAAAAAGCCTATGTCCTATTGAAAAGTGTGTATTCGGCGTTTCTAGAAAGGAGATGTTATACCAATATGTTAAAGTTCATAAAATAAAAACACAGTTTAAATATGATCGACCGGGACCAGATCGGTTCATTAACATCAAAAAAGAAGAAGCAAGCCTTCAGTTAAAAACCTCAAAATGTTGATATTGCAAGAAAAAAAAACGTAGATCCTTTTATTACTCAACGGTACTTTGCCTTATTAAAATTCACTCTAGACAAATTAGGACTAAATAATGATCCAGCTCAAATATGGAAACTCGATAAAACAAGCATTTGCACTGATCCCTCCAAAATAAACGGGGTTGGAAAAATTGGCGTCCCTGCTACAAGAACAACCAGTGGACCAGGACGGGAGAATACTACCGTTTGCTTGCATGTAGTACTGCTTTATTAATATTTAAAAAAAAAGTATTTGGTGCCACTGGGTGGGGACCGAAGAGTTTGAATATCCAGGAACATCGTATGCAGCCCCAAAAAAGGCTGGATGATATCCGAAGTATTTGAGAATTACATCTGGAACACATTTATCAAAAACATAGGAGAAAAAAGGCCAGTACTCTTAATTTATGACGGCCATTCAACTAATATTACCATCAAAATAATTGAAATGGCTAAACAAATAGTAATATTTAAACTACCTCCACATTCTTCAGATTTGCTTCAGCCGCTAGACCTAGCAGTTTTTCGATCCTTGAAGATTACTTGGCTTGGCAAAGAAGAAATCCAGAAATAAACATTCCGAAAAGGTAGTTTTCTGAATTAATTGGTTCAGTAAGGGCCGATGCTAATGTTGTAATAATAAGAAATGGTTATAAGAAAGAGAGGATCTATCCATTTAACAATAATGTCGTATCAGATGAGATCTATGACCCAAAAGATGGACAGTTTCTCGAAAAGCATCCCCTGAAAGGACAAGTGGCTCTATTGTCAATAACCAAAACGAAGTTATAGCTAATGAGGAAATACCATCAACAAGTTATGAGTTCAATAAACTGAAAGAAGTAACAGCCGAGGAAGAAATCCAACCAACCAGTTATGAAGGTAAATAAAAAACGGAATTTATCACTAATGAAGAAATCCAATCAACAATAACAGAATCTGAAATTGCAAATACATTTGAACAAATTTTGCTAAGTAACATAAAAAGATCAATGAGAAATCCAAACGTGCCGAAAAAGAAAAGAAAAGTTTGCAGTGGCGCTGTTGTTGTAACCGCTAAGTAGGTATTGCAGCGACTTAGATAGACAGACAGATAAGGACGAGTTGCTTACAAAGCCAAAAACTAACAAAAAGTATCAGGGTCAATTTCTGACGCGAATGATGGTTTACCATTAAGCAAATTACTTCAAAGAAGTTTGTATGGACTGAACAAATTAGAGAAAAAAAGCAAAATCCAAAAAACGCTACCCAGGAAAGTGAAAAATCATCGGACGATTATTCAAGCATCTGATCTGATATGGAGACGTTCAAAGATTGTTTAAAGAATCAAGAATATTTAGAGACTGTCGAAAAATGTGGCTACTTTAGATTTCAGAACATGCAGAACTTCTTATGGAGTATAAATTTTTTTCGTTAAATTAATAATAAAAAAGTTTCCCATATGTTGCCAACTTAAGTAGACACACGGTATATTAACCATGTTTGGAACAGTTAACCGGTCCTAATATAATTTTTTAAGAATCCAACGCAGAGGATGTAGAATATAAATCGCATGATGATGAAAAAGAAGTGGAATACTTGATATTGTTTTGTAGGGCTTTTCTCCATTCCATCCATTCTCTTCATTTAAATATCTCTCTTGTATTAGGAGTTGTATTAGATTATGGATATGTGTTTGTGATATATTTCTTGTCAAATTATATTTCTGCCTTTGCTTTAACATTATACTGTTGCCATTTGGAGGTTCTGATGCAGCGTCTGGTTGTATACAGATCATGGAGTATCTATTAATGATCTTAGGACATTTTATTGTGTTTGACTTATTAAAAGTATGCTTGACTTGCTGGAACAGGAACATAGATTCATATTGGAATTGTTACTGCCCTATACAACGATGTTTTCAGAACATGTTCATGATTTTTTCCCAATCAACCTACATTCTTTCATTCTAACGTCCTTTTTTTCGTTTTTGGCGTAAGACTTCTTCCCAGTTGAGTTGAAACTCATTAAATATCTATATTATTAGTGTAAACCGTAGGATTTTGTCCCTTTTTAGAGTGAATGTCAAATGTTGGGAGGATCAAATTTGATTAATTTCAATCTCTAATTCCATTCCTCTATGCTAAAGAAGGTTTAAGGAAGCAATTATAGGATCATCATTCGCAACTAGAATAACAGTGTTGTCTGCAAATATGCATGTTGTCTTATTATTTAATGTAGAAAGGTCTGATGTGTATATAAAGTGCAATTTTGATCTAAAAACACTACCCTGTGGAACTCCAGACTTGGTGAGCTCAAACTGGGAAATTTCATCTTTGAAATTTATTTTAAAATATATCTCAGCTAAATATGATTTAACTGGGAGATAGGGTGTGGCAATTTCACTGTTCTACATTTTGAAACTCTTTGTCGATCTCTAACTTTTTTTGGGTTTTTTGCGTCTTCTGTGTTGAACTGAATTCTAATGAGCACTTGGTTTCTCCCTATCACACACAAGTTTTTAGAGCAGTGAGAATATAAAATATGAATCTCCCAATTCATAAGCAATCTAGTGGTGAATTTTTAAGAATTAAAAAAGCTACTTTTTTCACAAAATATACTTTTTATTGTATAAAAAAAGATAAATCCAATCAAAAAATTTATTTGGTTGTTTTTTTTCGCTTGTATTCGCGAGGAGCCGTTTCTTGTTTAAGGGTCCAACAATAGTCCGCGAGCATATTTGGGGTCAATTTCCACTGTAACGCTTCTTCATCTGAGCAATTTGCTAGTGAAATATCTCACCGTGCTCTTCTCAAACTGTACACAAATAGTCAGGGAAGAATTCTAAATGGGAGTGGAGAAAATACAGCTTAAGGTACATTTAGCAGCCCAACGCTTCATAAAATTGGATAAGTTATTCAACTAGATCTTTGTAGTTGCCAACTTTTTGTTACCTAGAAAGTTGCTACATACGTTTATGAAGGTATCCCATCCTCTTTTTTTCCTTCTCAAAAGTGTAGTTGTGGAATTTTGGTCCTCAAAAAGCTCCCGTATTTGAGGTCCAACGAATATTCCCTCTTTAAGCTTTGCTTCACGTGGGAATTTCCGTTTCAGGCTAAGGACGTTCGACTCCATTGAACAACAAAACAGGTTTTAGACTTCTGTTCGGAGTGTCAATAAATAGTCGCCACTCGGTAGATACATAGAAAATACCAAGTTGATTCATTAAACCTGGAACATCATGACAGAGAATTAGGTCATTTTCCTTTGAGAAAAATATAGTCAGCATAGAATGTCTTTTCCGAAACGTGGAAATGTTCACACCTATTTATGAAAAATTCCACTGCTACAAACGAGATACAAGCATTTATGCCTTTGTCTTGGGAAGATCTAAATCACGAAGTAGATCATTGAGCTTCTCCTGAGATATAAAATGTGGCTGTTTTCTGCTACTACATTCGAAAACGACTTCCTCTGTATCATTATAATTATCTGGTACATCATAGAGGCTTAGGAACAGGTATGCTAGAAGCGCCATGAGGTACAGGTCTAATGGCTGATGGACTATTATGATACACTACTTCATACTTGCTTTTATTAGAAATTCCCAGAATTTTTGTTAAGCAAAAGTAACAATCATTAACATGATTTTCAGCCTTCCGCGAACTCATTGGCACTCCAAACTTCTTAGATGTGTGAGTAACCCATTTTTTGGGAAGTTTTGTCTTGATCGCCAACTTTGAACTCGAAATATAACTCGTAGGCTTTTCTTGCAAGTGGGCTCAAGGTCTCTTATCGAGCTTTCAGTGTCAGCTCACCACATATATAACAGAAACTGTTTGGATGGTTCACACAGGATCGCCACGACATCGCTTCACTTATATATCCACTGCTGAATACTGTAATACTGAACCTCCGACAAGCGGTTGGCTGCTGATATACCCCTTTAGAACATCTGGTATTTTCTAGAAACATCGGGAATCAAGAGTATCGAAAACAATTTTTGTATACATGGACTCTTCAATAAGTAGCTGTCCCTCCGACGACTTTGAGGTACGATAAAATGTTGAAAAACAAGGGGTTCAATGGGTATTTACTTTATTTGAAGACGAAGAGGGTTGAAACTTCGTAGATGAGGAACATCCCCACACACCCCATGCATTGTTGCCAGATTGTGTACATTTTCCCTAGGCTGTGAGAAAACGTAGACATGGAAACGTTGCACCCCATTATGCTATAGAAAGATAAAAATCGCACAGATACATTCTTATACCTGCTTATAGCTTGTTGTTGGCACTCTCTGTACTCTGTTACGTGATACGACAATTGGAAGGTTAAGTTGAGTAGGTATAGCTTATCGAAATAACGTATTCGTTTGGCGGAAAGGATTTTCGTGCGGGACAGTATTTTTTTTTATTTTGTTCAATGGACAAATGCCAGACTTTGTTAGAATCTCACAAAACATGCTGAACAGTTTTGTTTTCTTTCAATGGCACCGTTCAATACATCCACTATTCTCTGGCTGGATTAATGAATGCTCATGTCGGAATATGAACTAGCTGTTAGGAATTTAATTAAGACTAAGATGGATGCGTTATAATATCAACTTCTCCATTAATTTTAATATGGATGATACACCTATATGTAGAGAAGGTAATTAATTTTTTGCCAAGTTTTAGATTGTCTAAGACTTTTCCGCAGATATCGTAATTAGATTATAGCTCAAGAAATGTGTGTTAGAATAACTTTTGTATATATTTCCTTAAAATTTCCCGATATTATCCAATATACTCCTGATACTCTTCTATTGTTTAGGAAAGAGTTTTTCACTTTTAGGCTTATTTCAGAATAAAATAGGGCTATTGTAGAGAGTATGATGACGCGACTTCGGAAAAATTTCAATGCAGTTCTTCGTTTTGGTGTTCCTAGATGCCAAAATCACCCTCCGTTCCAAAGGTTATATATATATATATATATATATATATATATATATATATATATTTTTATATATATATATACATATATATATATATACAGTAGAACCTTGATTATCCGGGCCTGCCGGGACCGGACTTTTGCCGGATAATCGAAAACACGGATAATCATTTTCATCTTCATATTCAGTACAATCTTCTTCATCTGCTGTTAAGGGCATAATTTTAT
The DNA here is from genome assembly GCA_963921935.1 of Galeruca laticollis. Taxonomy (NCBI): domain Eukaryota; kingdom Metazoa; phylum Arthropoda; class Insecta; order Coleoptera; family Chrysomelidae; genus Galeruca; species Galeruca laticollis. Next base: position 30,740,095 of record OY998183.1, on the reverse strand, counting down.
CAAATTCTCTTGTAATGTTAGTCTTTTTCACTTCACTCCAAGCGCGAGCTACAGCATAAATTGATTCTTTCAAATTCAGACGTTTCCAAAATCTCATAAAGTCACATACTCCCAACAATTGGAGCATGGAGTCTTTCCTATAAAGTCTCTTCATGGTCTCTATAACACCTTAGTCCATGGGCTTTGCAATATATGTCACATTAGGAGGAAAATATGCTACGAATATGTTCCCTTCTGCTGATTTCAGTTGCTATAAATCAGGATGCGATGGAGCATTATCCAGTAACAGTACAGCCTTGGGTGGAAGATTATTTTCTTGCAAATAAGTTTCAACATGTGGTATAAATTTTTCAAAAAACCACTTTTTAAAAATCACTCGATCCATCCAAGCAGCCTTTTGATTATAATAATCAACTGGCAGTGTTTTTACATTTTTAAAAGCCCTCGGATTTTTTTATTTTCCTATGACAACTAGCCTAAGCTTATGGCTTCCTGATGCATTAGCACAGCATAATACTGTTAAACGGTCTTTGCTTACCTTGAAACCTAAATAAAAAAATAACTTTGAGAAAAACAATTAGTACAGCACAAAAATAAAGCTAACCTGACCTGGTGCACTAGTTTCTGAGCCTGCAGCAAGTGTTCTCTTCGGCATTGCTTTCCAATAAAGTCCAGTTTCGTCGCCATTATACACTTGCTCAGGTTTTAGGTCATGCTCCGTTATAATATTTTACAAATCATAGCAAAATTCAACCATAGCTATATCATCGGCACTTAATTTCTCCCCTTGAATAGCTAATTGTCGTATTCCATGACGTTTTTTAAATCTGTATAGCCAACCGGAAGAAGCAGAGAGTTTCCTTTAATTTTCAATTACTCGTAAAACTTTTGTGCTTGTCTAGCACACATCGATCCTGATATTGGAACCCCTTCCGATCTTTTTTGTAAGAACCACTTGGTCATAGCATCATCAAGTTTAGGAAAAGTAGATCCTTTTAGAGACTTCCTGTCCGAAATAGCTTCTGCACTATCAGCTTTAGCTACAAAGCTCTGTAACTTGGCTTTATTCTTCACAATTTCGCTAACCGTTTGTTTTCCAATGTTATATGTTTTAGCCAATAGAGCAATATCTTTCTTTTTTTCAAATTGTTTTATAAAATTTCCATTTTTTGTTCTAAAGATAATACATTGCGTTTACGCTTTTCGTTAGCACCGGTACGCTGCATTTTGTGCGTATTTAACGAGTCGGGTTGATACTGTTAACAGTTGACGAAAATAATAAGTAAACACATATGTAAATTCGGGATTACCCGAAACGAACGTCTGTACGAGACGAGCGTCTGCGCGGTGCATTCAATGTTCACGCGCAAACCTCTGGCCAACAGACACGGATAATCCGCGCACGGATGACCAATTTAACATGCCGCACGTAGAATCCGCCACCCGGATAAAGCGCGCACGGATAATCGGGGTTCTACTGTACAGGATGCCGCATTTAAAATGAAGACACCGCCATTTTTTCGCTGTTTGAAAGATTACAGATTTGAATTTTTGCAGAGTCATACGAGTACATGTTGATGGGCCACATCTTTTAAGTTAATCAACTGAAATCGGAACTTTAATCTCAGCTTACTACGATTTCACAAACGGGGTCACTCTTCGATATTTTGCTTCGCGTTAAAAATATTCGAAAAAGTTGTTCAGAGTATCATTTTTAACCCCACATATCGAAATTCATCACAAAATTGGCATTTTTAATTTTTTAATTCTTTTTGGACAACACACATTTATTATAAGATATTGTTTAATTTCATCAATAGCATGCTATGGCAATTAATATTTGGCAGTGTTTTTAAATGTCAGCTAAGCTCTAGTCAGTGATCAAAGAAATCAAATGCGCTTGACTTTGAGAGAAAAAATAGAAATAATCCGTTTGTTTGGTGATAATGCTCGTAGTAGCAGAGAAGTTGCTGCAAAGTTTTACTTGAGACATTTCCAACGTGCGCCCATTACTTATGGAAAAGCAGCTGCTGTAAATGCTCTTTTCAACGAAACTGGCAGTGTTATTAAAGTTCATCGGAATGGTCATCCCCGTCGAATACACCCGCATCTTGAGTATAACAATATATTGGCAGCAAATCGAGCAGATCCATGCATGAGCCTTCGAGATTTATCGTCTCAACTTAATATTAGTAAGGACAAAACTAGATGTTTTGTACGTCACAAGATCAAGCCTTATAAACCGAAGTTCTTACATACATTGAAAGAAGGTGATGATAATAAAAGATTAGACTATTGTTATTGTGCCCAAGGTAATTTTTTGAACGACAGACAGTTTCTGAAGAAGATTATGTTTACCGATGAGGCTACATTCACCACTAATGGGTTTGTATTCTCTCAAAATTGTAGATACTGGGCGATAGATAATCCTCACTGAGTTATCAATTGTAAAGACCAATATTCCCAGAAAGTCAATGTCTGATGTGGGATTTCAGGAGACCGTATAATTGGTCCTTTCTTCTTTAATGGATCAATGAATGCTGATCGCTTTGTTAATTTTCTCGATAGGGTATTTTGGCAAGCAATTGAAAATCTTCCTCTTAATGTGCGTCAGGATATGTATTTGAAGCTAAACGGTGCATCCATCCACAATTCAAGGTTTGTTCGTCAATGGTTGAACCAAAATTATCCTATGCGCTGGATAGGAAGAAACAGTCCTTTTGAACTATGGCCTCCGAGGTCTCCCGATATTACATCATCAAGAAGCCTGCCAAGAAATCAGCATTCCGGAACTAAACGAGTAGCTAAACAAAATCGCAAAAGAATCGAAAAATGTTTTCGATTAGACGGAGAACTAGTTGAGAGAGGTTTATTTGTATTATCAAAATTATTGTTTGATACTTTTTCTTAGATTTAATCAATTATCAAAATTGATTTTCCCATAGTAATAATAATAAAATAATTATTCCTTTGAAAGTGTTGTTTACTTTACTATAATATTTGACTACATGACACTGTGTCAAGATTTTAATTTCCACGGCACACTAATTATCAAGATTAATAATAATTTTGTATACATAGACCAAAAAATGAAAAAAGTATAAATGCGAATTTTGTTATGAAATTTGGTTAGAAGTTATCATAATATTCTGAAGAACTTTTTTTAATAATATTTTTCGATATCTCTAACGCGAACCAAAATATTGAGAAGCGGTCCTGTTTGTGAAATCGTAGTAGGTTGAGTTTAAAGGTCAGATTTCAGTTGACTCTACAAAAATCCGAATCTGTAATTCTTCAAACTGCGAAAGTATGGGAGTGTCTTCATCTTAAATGCGACACACTGTATATATATATATATGTATATATATATATATATATATATATATATATATATATATATATATATATATATATATATATATATGTGTGTGTGTGTGTTATATCGGAATTTGTAAGCACGATAGAGGGCATATTTTTTGACGGATCGAAACCAAACTCGCTACAAAAATCGGTTACGCCAAAATCTTGGACGAGTTTGTTAATGAGCCAAATCGGCCTGGTAAAAACAATATGGCGGCCTGACAAAGTTGAAAAAAAATCGTATTTCCTTTGTTTTTCATTTGACGCAAAAAAGTTACTGAGCTTTTTCATAGACCTTAACACGTTCTACAACTTTTTTATTCAACATTTTTCTCTAAATTGTACATTAAAACATTTATTTAAGAAAATTCACAAATTTACGAGAATTTTTTTTATTTTTCTGTTTTTGATTTGATGCCAGAATATTACTTTGGTTTTTTGTACATCTCTGAACATTCTATTACTTTTGTATCTAATTTTTTATTTTCGGTTTTATGCAAACATGTTCATTGGGATTTTTTAGGGGCTACCAGTTCTATACTTTTATATACGTTTCGTTACAGATAATAATCAGTTGAAAGAGGAAATACTTTGGTTAGATATTCTGCAAACAGTTTCAGTTCCGTTGACTGCTTCTGTTCCATCCAAAACGTGTCAGCTTCTTTTCTTAATGGGGAAGGTGCTAGTTCACAGATTGTTTTAATTGGTCGCGAAATGGTAATATCGAATTGATTAAGCTTGGTTGCATATGATTTAATCTGTCACTTTGTATTTGTAGTGGATATGACTTTGCTCTTGTTTTCTTTATATGTTATAATTTCCTTCATTTCTACTGGTATAATGAGCTTTTGTTCTTGAGGTTCTTAATAATAGGGCTTTTAAGTTTATTTTGAAGCTTCTACCATAATTGTTGTATAAGGGGCTTCGATTACTTTCTCAGATGTTTGAGAATAATCTTGAGGTTAACATTATGGAGAATTTTGCTTCTAATTTTCTGGATACTTGGTAGTCAACTTGAGAATTATATATGTTATCATTAAGTTTTCCTCTAGTTTTAGTTTACTTTCCACACGTAACATTGTTATTAGTTTGCTATATTGGTGAAATAGCTCTTCTACTAAAAAGGTGTATATATATAAATTAATTTCTTCAACTATTTGTTTATAATATTGAAAAGTTTATTTTCTTGGGTTCGTAGGTTGTTTGAAATAATTAAAAAACGACTATATTTCACATTTTTCTATGGAAAATGGATATACATAATGTTAACGTTTCGCTTCTTCTTTGGAAGTTTTTGAAAATGTTTCGAAAGAAGAAGCGAAACGTTAACATTATGTATATTCATTTTCCATAGAAAAATGTGAAATATAATCGTTTTTTAATTATTTCAAACAACCTACGAACCCCAGAAAATAAACTTTTCAATATTATATATATATATATATATATATATATATATATATATATATATATATACATATATATAACAAAAACAGAATTAGCGGGCATATCACGCAAAAGAGGTTACAGAGAATGAGTGGTAACCGTAGACATGCATGTTTCTGGCTCATTAGCCTTCATCTGTACGGTATAACCAAGAAAAGGTGTACAACTTGGGAGCAAGGATGTTAATTGAAACATGAGAAAACACAAACAACGGATTTCAACAAGATAACCAAACGCACATTTGTGCCTTCCAATGGAAGATCCCGAGTTTTCAGGACAACAACCAACAGAGACACGGAGGCGTCTATAGCTCTCCTGTCTGAACCTTCCGACCCTGGAAATAGACAAATAATCAATGAAAAGATGAAATAATAACGCGTGGAATATAAAACAAAAACAGAATTAGCGGGCATATCACGCAAAAGAGGTTACAGAGAACGAGTGGTAACCGTAGACATGCATGTTTCTGGCTCATTAGCCTTCATCGGTACGGTATAACCAAGAAAAGGTGTACAACTTGGGAGCAAGGATGTTAATTGAAACATGAGAAAACACAAACAACGGATTTCAACAAGATAACCAAACGCACATTTGTGCCTTCAAGTTTGGTTATCTTGTTGAAATCCGTTGTTTGTGTTTTCTCATGTTTCAATTAACATCCTTGCTCCCAAGTTGTACACCTTTTCTTGGTTATACTGTACCGATGAAGGCTAATGAGCCAGAAACATGCATGTCTACGGTTACCACTCATTCTCTGTAACCTCTTTTGCGTGATATGCCCGCTAATTCTGTTTTTGTTTTATATTCCACGCCTTAGTATTTCATCTTTTCATTGATTATTTGTCTATTTCCAGGGTCGGAAGGTTCAGACAGGAGAGCTATAGACGCCCCCGTGTCTCTGTTGGTTGTTGTCCTGAAAACTCTGGATCTTCCTCTTGTTGAAATCCGTTGTTTGTGTTTTCTCATGTTTCAATTAACATCCTTGCTCCCAAGTTGTACACCTTTTCTTGGTTATACCGTACCGATGAAGGCTAATGAGCCAGAAACATGCATGTCTACGGTTACCACTCATTCTCTGTAACCTCTTTTGCGTGATATGCCCGCTAATTCTGTTTTTGTTTTATATTCCACGCGTTATTATTTCATGTTTTCATTGATTATATATATATATATATATATATATATATATTTATATATATATATATATATTTGGAGAATGCTGCATTCTCCAAATGCATGAACGAAATCCTATGAATATAATATATGGTCTCCTAAGGTTTTTTTCTGGAGAATATCTCTGTGGAGGATACGATTACCAGTAACATCTCTTTTTTCTCTGTATGCCATGTCTCCTTATTCCAAAAGATATATTTATATTTTTTGCTGTCTCATTGTGGATCTACCACACTGTTATCATCAGAATATTCAACGCGAGGAAGACAAGCTTGCTTGTTTACACATTACAAGAGTCGGTTTTACACCTTTCTATAGGGATACTGCTCTTGTTATCGAGTAACACTTAATTTGATAAATCTTATACTGAAAACGTTACACGTATGATGTTTTTCGATAACACTGATTTGTATATGATAATAGTATATTAAGTACCAAGTGGCAAAAAGGTTACTTTGGTCACGAGTTTTATTAGACACGAAGCGAAGCGGAACGAGTGTCTTGTGAAACGAGTGACTAAAGACGTTTTTAACACGAGGTGCTTACTATACTTTTTCTTCGCCTTAATTATATTCATACCATGGCGGACGATGACTGACGGCTGACTGATAAATCAAATGACAGAGAACAACAAAATTATCACGAAACATGACATTTGAAATACAAAAGATATACGTGACGTGACGTTCAGAAAACAAAAGATAAAGGAGATGTGACTTTTCGCATTTTAAACACTAGTGTTTTTTAAAGAGTCATTTTGCGCCTGTCAAACCCGTGTTTTAAATACGGTTTTAGTAACGGAAGTAGAAAAATATATTGTTTAAAAATATCCATCCTATTAATAATGTTTTTATATAACTGGCACCGTGAAAGAGCTTTTGGTATAGTCATTTTTGAATGTTGTTTATGAGGATGTTAGTTAGGTAGGTCTGTTGTTTTCTCTATATTCTAAGAGAGCTAAATAATTTAGGACACTTTTACTATGCGATATATTGAATTACTAACTATCGTTCCAGGAAATTCTCACAAATATGCCTTAGAAATGAGAGGTTGGAAATAGCAAAGGTAACATTGGAAATGCTTGTAAATTTCTTCTATATTATTAATGAATTGCTTTTTAATGTTAATGCTTAATTACATTTTCAAAATGCCAGGAAGAGAATCAATTTATATTCTTGACTATTTATAGTTCGTTTTTCATAATAGTCGTTGCAAAATTGCTACCTCGACAGCTCGCAATTTTTGTTTCTTTGGAGTTGTATATGATGTAAAAATGCATTATACTAAAATTTAACAATTATACATTTTATGTACCATAATATTACAAAATGGTTACTCTGCCAAAATTATGTCATATTCTTGATAATATGAAGATAAAGGAAAGTTTGCAGTATCAATACAAAAATAATACAAACATACAAGTAGCTTATTTAGGATACTAATCACATAAGAATATAATGTTTATTCACGCGTTATTACTTACATTATCAGTGTATACATTGAATTATCATATATTAGTTAACGTGTTGAAATTTTCTGAGACCTAGGCCGCCTCGGTATACTGATAACCTGTCAGCAGTTTATGGTTCCAGTCTATCTATAATCACGAACCACAACCATTAATATTCTATCGCAAAGAACATAAATAATGTTGGAATTAGCAATTAGTATTTTCTGAATTTTTTATAATATGATTTAATATATTTAGCAACGACTGGAGAATACCTAATCCACATAGAATAAAGTAGTATAAATGACATAATTTTGGTTTGATGGAGGATAAATTAACTGGATAATTGAGGCCCTAGAACAAATAATCAATGAGTGACAGGAATATCAGAGGCCCACATAAACTCAAATTATCACAGCAACTACAGGAAGGCTTATGTTGTTGTCTTGGTGGATTTTTTGGGTAAAATAATGAATAATGGACAAGGAATTTCAAATTGTGAAACGTGGAAATGTAAAAATGAAATTTTAGGTACTATTAGAACATAATTATCGGGTAATTTGGATCAACAGTAATGAATAGTGAGTTTTTGAGCAGAGAAAGTTATAGAAAACCTGAAAATAATTTTTGTCCAAAGTTTCGTTTGGTTATTAGACTTCGGAATTTGCATCTCTCAATGAATACGAGTGATTTTATGCGATAATTAGCGAGTTGTGAGAAAAACTGTAATAATAAAATTTGCGTCAATGGTATGGAAATTATCAAGAATAACAAGATTACAAAATTGGATTCCCACTTTCAGGTTAAGTAAATAACGTGGAAAACATTTCTAGAGAGAATTAATTCAATACAATCATTTTCTGATCCGATCCAAACAAAATAAAATAACCATGTTAAGGGTCATATCATAGCTAATATATAGAGAATGTTAAATGAGATACAAAACATTAGAAGAATATAGGACAAGCGCCAAGAAAACTGACCGACAAGGACAAATTCAACCATAAAGAATGATGGAAATAGAGTTAATAAATACATAGTGTATGAAAAAAGGAATACAGTATTGCATCACCTTATACATGATGTAATAGCTTTTTCAGATATTAAAACCATAGAGATGAACTATAAAATAGTAATGAGAGTAACCTATTTGCTGAGAAAGGAAGAACTAGAGGGCGATTTGAGGAAAATTGAGAAACAAAATATATGAAGATATAAGGAAAATAAGAATAGGTAGCTGTAGTGTTAGTAACTAACGTTAATTATTACTTTTATTTATTTATTTGACTTTAAGGCGGTCAACATTATTTTAATAAGATTCTCTTATTTTGATATAAATTGATTCTGATAAGCACAACATGCGGGTTAGTACAACAAAAAATATATTGTCTTGCAATACTCGATTACCTTGCTGTGCGTTGATGAAGGTGTTATTGGTGGTGTTTCGGTAGGGGTAGGAGAAAGACGACCGTCGCCGGAATTAGAAGCAGGAAGCCTTTGTTCTTGCACACTAGCTAACCTAAAATGAGTATTTTTGATTACTTCGATGAAAATTAATACACCATTTTTCTAAAATGTCATTTCTTTTAGATTCATCTGAGAAAATCTGAAATGATACAATACTTTAGCCTGTTGGTTATAAATATTAACCACTTACTTTTCCTAAATGTTACAAACATCAGAATGTATTCGGTTTTCCTACCTTTTAAGTGTAACAAGAGTACCCGTTAGCTTCTTGCATCTACGAAGAGCGCTTTCTAAACGTTCGGGTTCTTCTTTCAAAAACGTCTCCTCTCTCATGACTTTTTCCATTTCCGTTGTTAAAAAAGCTTTCATGCCGTCTTGTAATCCAGGAAACCTGTAATTTGATCCATAAGTCATATATATTTCACGAAATGTATTCAATATGCATATCGAATTACATATCAAAGAAAAATCAGTTGAAGTCGAGTTGAACATTTCGAATTATTTTTTTTTCATCATTTGAAAGAATATCCTTTCACGGATATTCTGATATTATCTCATCAGAACTGATTGATAAGTAATTTAATTTAACTTAATCTACTGCTTACAACGTATCTAGAGCCTTTCTCTATAGAAATCCTTAAGTTTTAACAATTAATTACACTAATTTTATCGTGTTCACTAGCCGCACAGTGCTGTGCATTTTTACTAATACTATGCCCTAAACTGACATAAAGGGTTGGTCCTCTTGAGTCGTCTGTTCAAACCCACATTGTCCAGGTTGGCATAGGAGTCGCTGCTCATGGCTCTCTGCAAATTTCTTGATGATTTCAGTAACAGTTTCCATGTCCAAGCCTCTGTGAAGATCACTGTTTGGGAAGTACCAAGGAGCGTTGACTATATTCCTAAGCGCTTTATTCTGGAATTTCTGTACATTTATGAATTAGTCTTTTTGGCATAACTCCAGAGTTATATTCCATATGTCCAAATTGGCTTGAGTGTTTGCGTGTGGATGAGCGCTTTATTGTGTATGGTCAGCGCAGAATTACGTTCGAGTTGCCAATACATTTTTCTAGATTTTATAACTAGTTCTTCTTCCTGACGTCAGCCCTCCAGCGTAGTTAAGCGTCCAAATGAATAACCAGATATTTTGCCATCTCGTAATATGGTATTTGGGTATTATTTAGGTTAATGGGAATATGTTGATTCCTTTCATTTGTAAAGTTCACATGGGCAGATTTTGCTTCATTCAACTTTATTCTCCATTGTTTTGTCCATTTATTGATTTTGGTAATAGATACTTGCAAGTTTCTTGCAGCTTAGTTGTGGTCGTTGCTAATGCCAAAATTTCAACGTCATCCGCAAAAGTAGCTACGGTGTAGTTTTCTAGCCTAGGAATAATGTAAAAAAGATAAAGTACTAGTCCTAGGACACTACCTTGTGGTATTCCTGGCTGAAATTCGTTTTTCTCCGAGTAATCATCTTCTTTTTTTATTCTGAATGATCTATGTGTGATATATGACTCTGATAGTTGGGAATATTGTCCAGGCAAAAATTTGTTCAATTTATACTTGAGTCCATCATGCCAGATGACGTCAACTGACTGCGCTATATCTAGAAAGACATCAGAACAGAATTTATTGTCTTCAAGAGTTTTTCCGATTATGTTCGTTATTCTGTGGACTTGGTCTATTGTTGAATGCTCCTATATTAAAGAGTTGAGTTGATATAATGTTCTTCTCTTCTAGACTAGGTTTTATTCTTTTCAGTCATATTTTTTCATATAATTTTGATATTATTGGTAGTAAAGAGATTGGTGATGTGACTTCATTCGGAGGTTTTTCCATTATTATATCCGCCATATTCCATATCCTAGGTGAGACATGTGTGATATATGTAAGCTTTAATATTGCTTTTTGCGGAAAGTGTTTCAGGATCCCTACTGTTATCTTCGGTGCTTTCTTCGCATTTAGATTGTCTTTGATTTCAGTAGATACCTGTTTTTAAGTGGTGGTTCTGATATCGATGTCGTCCTGGTTAGTATAATACCAGTCAAGTATGTCTTCTCATGCATTGGGTTGGAAAATCATCTCGAGGTGCTCAGCAAATATGTGTGCCTATTGTTTATTATTTTTTGCCCAACTTCCATCTGAAATTTTCATTGGTAGATTTTGCTAGATTTGTCTTCTTAATCTCCTGGTAGGTATCCAGAGTAAACGCTCAGTTTTACTGTCATTTGATAACTCCATCAACTCATATATTCACTAATTGACCCGTTTTGGATCCTTGGAGTTACTCTTTTGATTTTTCACGTGGCATTATATAATCTTGTTTTATCTGTAGGAGCTCTGGATTGAAGCTGTATTTTTTCATTATTATGGACTCTCGCCTCTTTCGGGTAATGGTTTCCTTTAGTTTTTGGAACAATGATAGGCGTATTTGTTATCTAGTTGTTCCTCATATCTGAGGTTTACTTTCAGGTTGATGTTATCTTCCAGTTGTTTTTTAAAGCTTTGCCAATCTGTCAGATATGTTACTAATCCAGTTATCATTGTTTTTTGTATAACACTATCAGATAGGGTTAATAATATTGGCGAATGATCCGAATTCATATTCCATGCCTTTTGTATATGTAAATAATTTACCGAGATGTTTCGTACTATGAAAAAGTCGATGGGATCAGGTATCTTATTTGGATCGGTAGATCAATAAGCTGTTCTTCCAGTTGATAATACTTCGCAGTTTAGTTGCTTTACTGCTTTTGGGAGTTATTTTCTTTTGGTTGTTGTTAGTATGGAGCCCCAATGGACATGTTTAGCATTAAAATTTCCTCCAATGATGAATTCATATTCGAGTTCGCCAGGAATTCTGTATAATGTTTTTTTTCAAGATCTGGCCTTGGTGGGCAGTATACTGCTGAGACAGTTTTTTCATAGTTTCTAATTTTAAAATTAACAGTGGTGGCTTGAAATTTCTCAGTTTTGAACTATATTTCCTAGTGATGAGTAATTATGTCCTTGATCACGACTGCATTGCCTCCTTTGTCTGCATTTTGTGGATGTTTAATATGACATACTTTATATCCTTTGAATATGATGTACGATTCCTTTGTAAAGTGTGTTTCTGTGTCTAGTACCGCTTGCAGCTCTTGTTGATATTACAGGAGTCCATTGACGTTCCATTCCATTATCCTAAGGCTGCTTACGATGGAGATTCTTTGGAATAGCTCCTTTAGCGCTATATTCTAGTGTGGAATTATTTTCTGCCATTATTCTGAAATTTCCCAGGATTCGTGGGAAAGTGGGTACTCTCAATTGATGCATTTTGGTTCTTATTTTGGCATCCTGGAATAGTTGTATTTTCCTCCCGTAGCTGAGCTTGAGCATAACTTTTATTTCCTGTTTTTGTATTTATATTGGCTACCGTGATTGGTTGATTTATTTTTGAATGCTGTCTGGGTAGCGTCAATTTATTCGTGCTTTTGTTCTTCAATTTTTTGTATTTCTTTTGGGATCATACAACCTTTGTTGTTAGCAGGGTGTCTTTCAGCATAATGCACAGATTTTGTTTGTTCATTTTTAGGTTTCTTACATTCACTTGTTAAGTGTTTTCGAGTGCACCTTATGTATCTTGGCTCTTTTGGACATTATTGTGTATGACCGTATACTGAGCACCATTTGCACTGAGGAACGAGTTTATTTTTTCCTAATGATGGGATTTCAACACGAATATCTAAAATATCAGGAATGCCGTATATTTTATTTACGCTCTCGTCATGCCTAAAATATAACATGAACATGTTCATTGCTTGTTTTGTGTCGAATTAGAGGGTTTCAATAGAGCTGCTGTTGACAATTTTTTTATTTACTGGAGCTCTTGCAAGGTAGATACGTGTATGCGCCATCTTGAATATTTAACGTAGTTAAATACAGACAATTTGATCAAATTCATTTATGACGTCACCAATGTAGTTTGATTCGTCAAGTTTGATAAACTATTTGATAGTGGGACGCCTGCTTAAAATTGGATTCTTGAGCTCCTTTTAAATATCTTGACAGTCTTTGCACCGCTCATCAATGTGCTGTTCCTGGATCATTATTGATTTGACTGAGTTTAATGACGGGTGAAGATATGTGAAGTCTTATGGTAGTTTCTAGATATACTAGAGACCCAATAGCTTGTCGATATGGTACTTTTTTCATTTTCATCCTTTCATCATCAGTTTTGGGGTCATATCTTTCGTCAGTTGAATGTTGACATCCATTGGGTTGGCAACTACTTTACATTCTATCATATTAAATTTCTTCAAGATATCTGTGGTATATTTCTTCTGTCACATGACGACCGAATTGAAAGTTCTGCTTTGGTTAAATTCATTTCCAATGTAATAATGTAAATACCCTAGATCCTTTATATGAAATTTAGTGGCCAAATTTTCGTTTAATATTTGTCATAATGTTGACATCACTTGTGGCAACAACAAAATCGTCTACATATACAATCAGAATAATGCCATATTGTTACATATTCGCCCCCTCTCCCCAACATATACTATCAGAATAATGCCATGTTGAAGATATGGGTCTAGATTTTTGTACCATTGTCCACCCGTCTGTTTAAAGCCGTAAAGTGATTTATTTAAATGGTAAACCTCTTCCTCTGCACCAGGTTCTATAAATAATTCAGCTTGATACATGAAAATATCTTCACGCTCTCCATTGATATATGTCATAACAATATTCATTTGATACAGAGTCAGTCTCAACTCGACTGATAAAGAAAGGAGGATTCCTATTGATCTCTGCCAAGTCACTGGTGAACTTCTTTCATGAATATCCACTCCTGGCTGTTGTGTGTAGTCTTCCGCGACTAGGCGTGTCTTTCTGTGCGATATTGTTCCATCTACTTAATATTTTGTTCTTAAAACCCATTTGCATCCTATAATCTTCCGGTTTTTAGGTTTTTCGACAAAAGCCCATGCTTTACTTTTTACCACGGTCTCAAATGCCTCATTCATTGCCTCTTTCCATTCTCTGGAATTTCCTCTATTTAGAGCTTTTTCAAGAGAATGATTATCTATTTCTTCGGATATCATATTGATCTCTTGTTCTTTTTCTCTATTTTCTACCATATTATATATTATTTTTCAGCACAACGTATCTAATATGGGAGAAAAGTATTGGTTTACCCCAAAAAAAGTTGGAATTTTGAAATTTTTTTTTGAGTTATTTTTACGTTTTTCATCAACACGGAAAAACGGTATTTAGAAAAAAAATCCTGTGTGTAATCCGTCGTTGTCTTCGGCCACTTTTCGTTACATGTCTTGTTAGCACGATACAGCCTCCGGAATACAACAAGTCACCAATTTTATGATTGAATATTGCTCAGGACATCTCACAAATGAACCCTATTGATTTTCAGCTCACCCGATCCAGTACACCGGGTGCTATGGTACTTGAAGTACGACATTTTTGTCATTTTTTGAGAAATTTCAGTTTGTTAGCACGATACAGCCTCCGGAGTGCAACAAGTTACCAATCTTATGATTGAATATTATTCAGGACATCACACATATGAACCCTATTGATTTTCAGCTAACCAGAGCCAGCACAACCGGTGCTATAGAACTTTAAGAACGACATTTTTGTAATTTTTGGAGAAATTTCAGTTTGTTAGCACGATACAGCCTCCAGAGTATATACAAGTGACCAACTTTATGATTAGATATTATTCAGAACGTCTCAAAAATGAATCCCATTGATGTTCAGCTCGCTAAATCAAGCACAACGGGTGCTATGGTACTTGCAGTACCAAATATTTGTAATTTTTAGAGAATATTCAGTTTGTTAACACGATACAGCCTTCAGAGTGTATACAAGTGACCAATTTTATGATGGAATATTGTTCAAAGTGTCTCACATTTGTACACTATTGATTTTCAGCTTACTAGAGCGAGTACAGCGGGTCCTATAAATCCGGATATACTACATTATTGGTTATTTTTGGAGAAATTTCGGTCTTTTAGCGCGATACATCCCCCGAAGTGTATACCAGTGACAATTTTATGTTCAGGGCATCTCTGAGATATGGAAAAGTTAGTTTTAATCTTTAAAACCGTTTATAGTCCAGGAGCCAGGTACATTTTTGGTCAATTATTTCTTCTCGAGAGAAACTTCGTAAAATGCATCAGGGACTTATACTATGAATACTCGCGAACGTCAGCTGAAACTCCGTGGGTGGGACGGGCAGTGGCAGCCTCCCACGCATGGAGAAAAAAAAAGTTTTTTCAGTCATTTCATTTGAAAATTTGTTAGTTTATAGTTTATCTAATATTTTGAATGAAAAACAAAGTCAGCTGACCATAACACGTTGGATTATAAGTCAGCTGGCTGCTTGAACATGAAAAAAAATATTTATATTTTCAATGATTTCCTCTCAACTATAAATTTACCTGGTGATTGTTTATATGCTACTATGATTGAAAATTAATGTCAGCTTGCTGTATCTCAGTAGAAAGTTTGTCAGCTGACACCTTGACAGGTGTAACGCAACATCATCTATCACCTACTGAATCTTCAGAATCAGCTGACGACTTTTCCCTTGACTCACAGCTAGCTGATTTTTTTAATTATTTACTAGAGTATCATTCCTCTTATAAATTTTCATCCGGGAGGAGATAACGTTTCTTAAGTTATTATTCCCTTCTATATTGCAGCTAGATTGTAGATTAAAATTACCTTCTGCAGATGCTATGCTATAACAAAAGGTACACTTGGAGAGGAGTTTTACCCATGACTGCGTACAAAGGCCCTTCGTTGTGTATAGCACATGTAGAAGATTTTCAAGAAAAAAAAAATAGGTGGGGAGTATAATGCGACTCGAAGAGAAAGTGAAACGTGTTTAGTCGAAAAGAGTGTTAGTATAGTATACTACTTTCATTCTCATTTTTTGGCGTGCATAATTTTTTTTATAGATTCAAATATTGTGAAATAATGTTTCTCTTTCAAATTAATATAGTAATTTTTTGTGTTGTCAACCCAACCATAATTGACAACATCATGCGTAACAAACCAAGTTTCGACCAATTGAATTATAATTCTATTTGAATCACTGTACCCTTTAATTTTTCGGAAATACTCCTGTCTTAGGTTGAACGATACGCCGAGATTCCATTATTGCCATTCGATTATCTAACTAATTATATTCAGGAATATCCTGCAATTTATCACGAATCAGTTCTATAGTTGGTACTATATTGTCCCTGTAAAACCCGTAAACAATCTGTTAAATAATATGTTTCGTAGCATTGTTAACTTTACTCAGTATTTGATTTGTTCATTTTCTCTTTAAACAATGATCCGTGACAGTGCCTAGTCTACTTTATAAATAGTTGTAAACCCGATTTTCGTTAATTATCATAAATTTCAGAATTTTCTTTTTTCAAACACGCGTACATATTTAAAACAATGCGTTGACACTGTATATGTAAATTATTGTTTTTAAATTCGGCCCTATCGTCAATATTATTTATTGCTAAGTCATTTGTATGTGGCGCCAAATTATTAGATTCTCGCAGATCATCTTGGACTGTCGTTTCAAATGTTCTCCAAAATGCCATTCTGATTAATTATTCATTAATTAATTTACCCTTACCAACATATCCTCCATTATTAAACTTCATATTTGTTATCAAAACTCTCAAATCAAGCATAATGCTGAATAACGTAAGAAATGTTATTTCCTTCCGGATGAAAATTTATAAGAGGACTGTTAAAATACCCTAGTAAATAAGGAAAAAAATTAGCTAGATATAAGTCAAGGAAAAAGTCGTCAGCTGATTAGATTCAGTAGGTGATAGATGCTTCTGCGTTATAGCTTTCAAGGTACCAGCTGACAAACTTTCCACTGAGATACAGCAAACTGACATTAATTTTCATTCATAGTAGCACATAAACAATCACCAGGTAAATTTTTAGTTGAGAGGAAATCATTGAAAATACAAAATTTTTTTCATGTTCAAGCAGCCAGCTGACGTATAATTCACCGTGTTATGGTCAGCTGACTTTGTTTTTCTTTCAAAATACAGGATAAACTATACTCTGACAAATTTTCAAATGAGAGGAAATGACCGAAAAACTCTTTTTTTCTCCATGCGTGGGAGGCTGCCACTGTCCGCCCCACCCACGGAGTCGCAGCTGACGGTCGCGTGTATTCATAGTATAAGTCCCTGATGCATTTCACGAATTTTCAATTGGGAGGGTCATGAAAATCTGTCACTGGCTCCTGGACTATTATTTTCTTTCGCCTGCCTTATGAACCAATTGTCAATGTCGTCTGCCTCGGCCTCTACTTCTCGTCCATATCTCTGCAATCTTTCTCTTCGTCGTTTTCTCCTTGATCTAAAGTATCATCATCTCTTCTGCTTCCAGGATATAGAAGGATATGGAATTAATACTTTTCTTCCTTTTTCTTCTTACTTTCCAGATTTCATTCTTTCGGTTTCAATAAATTTAACATATCTACTAATAAGTGGCGTAAGGAAGGAGAAATATTTCCAAATTTCAAGCCCCTATAACTACGTTTCAGCTTTGTTTCTCATATAAATTGTAGCCTACAATTCTTAGCTTTTAGTACATTTCAATCAAGTAGGTTTGCGTGATTGTATATTATATTTTTTTTTCATTTTTAAGGTTCTGGGTAGGGTACTATCTTCCGCATCCCCCCGTAGTTACGCCACTGCTACTAATTATAATTTCATTATTTTCCCGATCTCATGAGCGATAGGCTCTAGATTCTGTTGAATATCCCATGAATGTGTATTTTCTTGAACTCGGTTCAAATTTTGTTATTAAATATAATTAATGCGAATGCTTTGGAGCCGAAAATTTTGAAATGGCTTCCAAATTTCGTAGAGTATAATAGTATTTCCTGAACTTTGGAAAAGGTATCAGTTTCTGATATAAGTAGCAGTTGATACAGTTTCTGCCGAATTTTTTTTGTTAATTTCGAATTTTCTAGCATGCACCGAGCCATTTCAACTAACGTACGGTTCATTCGCCCAACGACGCTGTTTTGTTGAGGCGTGTAAGTTGACGAATATACCCTTCTTATTCTATTTTTTTCCAAAATGTTTTCAAATACTTTTTCACAATATTCCAAATCACCTGTCCTTAAGGGTTATATTTTTCTTGAAGTCTCTGTTTCTGCATAATCCTTGAATTTTATGAATGCTTCTTTCACTTCATTTTTGATTTCAGAAAATATACTTGTACCATTTTGGATTTGTCATCTATCAAATTAGCAAAATACTGTGCCTCCTCCCCCTCCAAAGACTTACTATTCATGTGGCAACAATATTCCAAATCACCTGTCCTTAAAGTTTATATTTTTCTTCCAGTCTCTGCTTCTGCATAATTCTTGAATTTTATGAATGCTTCTTTCACTTCATCTTTTGATTTCAGAAAATATACTTGTACCATTTTGGATTTGTCATCTATAAAATTAGCAAAATACTGTGCCTCCTCCCCCTCCAAAGACTTACTATTCATGGGGCAACAAATGTAGGAGTGTATGAGATTTAATACAGCTTCCGTTCTTGAGTAAGATGTAGGAAACGGAGACGTTACTTGATTACTTTTGATGCAAATTTCATATTTATTTATGCTTAAATCACCAAGCTTGCCAACCTACTTGAGAAACGTCGCCGAATGTAGTTCGGTTTTCGTGGCGACTTGTTTCATATTTTACAAACAATTTTTATTTTGTATTTTTCAATGAGAATCTTGATTTCAAGAGAACGCTGAGAAAAAACATTTCTCTTTACATATTTCAATTCTTACAAAATTAAAAAATATTCTTGTTTTGTAATTTGCCGACCCTAGGTCTTGGCCTTGGTTGGTCTAGAGGATAATATGCCACGGTCTTACACTTTGTTTCCATAACTGCACTGGTTAACTTATTAATGAATTGTCGTATTTCATTGTGTATTTTCACCCGAAGTACTAAACGATTCATTGTCTTCTATTCTGTTTTCAATGGTGACCTAAAAACGATGTTATCCCTCTGGCTACCAAAAATTGTGGTCTCATAATATTCGCATTGAAGTATTGATACCTTTTTTGGAAAAAGTTTTTCATGCATTGCAACAAAGATAGCATATCAAGTGAGCTATGTAGGATCACAATAATTCATAAGCACTTAAATTATAGATACAATAGTCGCACAGTTTCTTGGAATAAGCTATAAAACCATTACCTCAATTTAAGATCGGCAACGGTTTTGGAACTTTTACTTAATACTAAGGCCATATTTTCCACATCTGACATATTCACTCTTGTTTTTCTGTTTATAACGTTTCCTCTGAGCTCTTCCACTGTAGATTCAAGGTCGCCCAAATCTGTTTCTAATCTTAACATTTCTTGTTTATACAGGTCCTCCTCTCGAGTTAATCTAACTCTTTCTTGATCCATACCTACAATTAAATCACATTTATATACCGACAGTTTCTTACTTTTCTATATTGCAAAATATTGATCACAACTTACAAAAACAGGAGCGAAACCAATGATAATGGCGTGATATTCGCCACATCTAGATTCCATTGGCCGAATTTGCATTGATGGACAATCGCTCTCAGAGCAGACTCATTATAGCGGTTTGCGGTACATCGACTTCCGCGTTTTGAATACTTGTTTTTATCTAATACGTGCAGGCATTGTTAATTGCCTTCTGTTTTAATTTGAATACGATTGCAGTCAACATTGTCGGTATTTTTATTTTACAGTTACTTATATATTAGCAAATATGCAAATGGGAAAACAAATCATCAATCTTGGTCCGAGGAAGGAATGGCCAAAGCAATTAGGTCGGTTTAAAGCGGCAAATTCTCAATATGGTTACTTTAAAGCGGCAAAAGTTTTTACGGTACCAAAAAGCACCCTGAGGAGAGAGTGAAAAACTTGAATAAAAAAATTATCGGACACGAATAAGGCTTGGGAAGTAGACAACGAACTTTTTCGCACCAAATGGAAGAAAAACTGGTTGACTATGTAAAAACTATGGAGAGCATGCTTTTTAGATTAACTTCTATAGATGTGCGTAGATTGGAGTTTCAGTTATCGAAATAGAACCATTTGAAACACTATTTTAATAATAAGAAAATGACTGGTTGGGTTTAGCTCCGATCATTTATGGAAAGAAATCAGCTTTCCCTAAGGAGATCTGGAGCAGCATCGGCAGCTTGCGCAAGGTTTTCAATAGAGCTACTGTGGACAATTTTTTTATATACTGGAGTCCCTGCAAGATATATACGTGTATGCGCCATCTAGAATATTTAACGTCGTTGACACCGGCTTATCAACACAAGGTGTTCATCCAAGGTGATTGTAATGAAATGTAGGAAGCAAATAGGAACGGTAAGCCCAGCAGAACGGGGAACACTATGTACTGCAGTAATATGCATGAGTGCTGCAGGGACATATGTATGTTCCACCTATGGTCATTTACCGGCGAGTTTGCGTCAAGGAAGAGTTCTATATTGGACTACCCCCCGAATCCATAATCGCCTGTCATCCTTCCGGTTGGATGCAATTGAATCTCTCCGAAAAGTGGTTCAACAATTTTTGACAATCTACCAATGCGTCAAAAGAAAATCCTTCGTTGCTTATAAGGGGCGGGCATAAAACTCATGCTCAAAACATGCCTGCCAGTAATTATGGTGTAATTGTGCTTACCACCACATTGTAGTCATCGCATGAAACCGCTTGACATTTCTTTTATGGCACTTCTATAGACATTCTACAGTCAAGAGGATGAAACATTTCTAAGGAATAATATAGGTAGAGTCGTCACAATTCACAAAATAGGCAAATGATTTGGAAATGCCTACTTAAAGATAGTAACACCCAATAATGCAGTTAACGGTTTTGAGAAAACTGGCTTATTTCCCGTTAATCGCCACGTTTTGACTGGCGATATGTTTATACTTGCTGATCCTACTTACCAGCCAGAAAATGAATCAACTGACTGGAAGAGGGTTCACCACAAAGAGAACCACCATTTCCAATGAGGCACCAAACACCGCTTCCATCAACTTAATATTCAACCCACACACTGCCACAATCAAAATCAACTCGTCACCATGAGTCAGATGACAGCTTCTCCAGTAATGATGATAAACCAATGGCCAATTTTCTTCAATCTTTTGTTTCACAAGAAATGATTCTTCTATACCCAAAACCAACATTAAGAAGGCCTGCGAAAATTGCAAACAGAGGTAAAGCTGCCATCTTAACGAAATCACCCTATAAGGATGAAGTGAATGCCAGTATAGAGGAGAAATGTCGTTAAGTGGCAATCAGTAAATTGCCATCTCTGAAAGGAACTTAATTTTTTTTAAAACCAGGTCTGAACTTTAAGTATCCCATTTTGGCTAACCTATTTCAAAAGTCTGCGAAGTACATAAAGTGTGTTGTTTTACGACAAAATATTGAAAGTCTATTCGAAATTTGTACATAATATCTTAATACGTTGTACATAGTAAAAGCGATTTACATTAGAAGAGAATTCGCTTTAACAGGTAAGGATTATTGCATTTTCTGCATGAATTATTTAATTTTTATCAACGGATTGTTGTGCAAATACCAACAATCTCTTCTTCACATCCCATCTATCCAGGAAAGAAGATGCTCTAGCACAGTTTCTCGGTCTCCAAGCCACTCAACAAGGTTGTCCGTTGTCATTATCGAGGCGTAAATTTCCGATTAGAAATGTAGATTTATGAATATGAATTGGCTATCAATCAAATTCAAGAAAACGGATAAATGCTTTTTGCAGATTGTTCCAATCAGCTTCAAAATTGGTACACAAGAAAATCTCTAAAAATTTCTATTATTTTGACTTGCAATGTTTTCCCCAATCTCTCCTTCTTCATATTCCACTGAAGTGCATCCATGAACTCCCCAAACATGAGATAATTTCAATTAAAAATGATATTTTTGTACATGTAGCATAAGACAACTGTGGGAAAATAACCTGTTTTTCTTTTTTTTGACGTACTTATCTTTATAAGAAACTAGTAGGTATTTAGAAGATTAATATATTCTGAATAATTTGAAAAAATTATATTATTCACCTTGTATTTTTAATAAACCATTAAAATAAGTAAAATATTTCCAGTATAGGGGATATTTCGTAGTATGTGTGCCTTTGAATAAAGGCTCTTCTGCAAGTAGACAGATGCGTCAGCAGATGGCATCTGTTGATACATCTGTCGACATGTAGACGGGGGTATTTGATTGTCAGTGGGAGGTATTTACCGTCGGTAGGCGTGTCTGCTATAAATTTGTTAGCTGTCAGGTTTTTGGCACACATCAAAGGGTTTTGGCTCGAACGCAGAGCGTCCGTCAACACGTCAGCCGACGCATCAGTGTTGACACACTTGCGAATGTAAATGCACGCGTTTTTCATGCAATTTCTTCTTGATCGTTGAAATGGCTAATATGACCAATGAGGAAACATTTAAACCAATTTAATAGCAGTGGCAGCTATAATCTCAATATCTATTTTTTTTTTAAATATCCCGTGAGAGTTGAATAAGCCGAGAATTGACACAGACTGATCACGGATGTACACGTGGACAGATGATCTATCAGCGGATGCGTCTGCCGACGTTCGCTGATGCATCTGTCGACGTGTAGAGAACACTTAAGGAATATAGTTTTGTAAAATGTACAATACCGTTAAAAAACTTGGCTTGTAGTCTTAGTACTGCAGACACGTATAAATGCTCCTCTACACGTCGACAGATGCATCAGCAGATGCCATCTGCTGACGGATATGTTGACGTGTAGACGGGGGTATTTGACCGACTGTGGGTGGTATCTAACGTCTGCACATGCGTCTGCCACAATTCCGTTAGCTGTTGGTTTTTTTGCACACATCAAAAGGCTTTGGAGCGAACGTAATTGGCCTGTCCACAGGTCAACCGACTCATCATTGTTGGCGTAGCTGCGAATGAAAGTACACGCGTTCTTCATGCAATTTTTTCTTGTCCGTTGAAATGGCTAATATGACCCATGAGGATAAATTTAAATTGAATAAATAGCAGTGGCAGTTACACTATCAATATCTTTTTTTTAAATGTCTCGTGTGAGCTGCAGATGTCGACTGATACGGACGGGCGTGTGGACGTATCGTGACAATCTATCTGCCGACGTCCGTTGACGCATCTCTCGATGTGTAGAGTACACTTAACGTGTCTACTGTACTAAAAAATTTCGACTGGACTGTAGCGGAGGAGCTACCTTAATAAACGAATCCAAGGAAATAATCACCTTTTTTTGTTTCAACTGATACTGCCTAAAGTGAGATCAAATTGATTTACATGCTTTCGCTGTGCGATCAAGGCGTGCACTTGTTAACACGGGTCGACTTTGTAAATTGCGTTCAGTGTAGTCTTCGTTCGTTTTTTTAGCCCAAGTATTTTGATAATCACTATCTCGGGAAAATAATAAGAATAAATGATGCAAGAATTATCAACTTAATTGGAGTGAAGAGAGATCTAATAATAACGTGTGCATTGGAAAATACTACGTACCCGCCTGCCAAACTTGTTCCCCACCAGCCATGAGCATAGCTCGAATTTTGATGAAAGTATCTCGTATTGTTTCCTTTACTGAATGTGCTTGAGCTTGAGACATCCTTCTCAAATTTCGGACTTCAGCTCTCAAATCCTTCGCTTTTTTCTGTAGTCCTCTAAGTTGATTGTACATTTCTGGGGTTAGTTGTAAATCTCTGTAAATCCTGCTATCATAACTTGGAGATAATGATGTCGATTTTCCTGGTGGCGTCGGTTTTAGACGGTCTCGTTCTAGAATAAAATAATGAAATAGGTTTTTGTTATACTATGGATCACAGTTAAGAAGGAACATAAATGAGTTATATTACTATTGTATAAATTCATGACCATTTCACAAGTTTAAATTGATTTTCTTACCCTGCGATGAAGTCCTTGGTAGAGTTGACGATTTTATAGCAGGCTTTGCTGGTTTAGTATCCGCTGAGAAAAGCAAAACAAAAAATGTTAGTAAAAACACAACATGCAAAGATAAAAAATAGCATGTAAGCATTCAATATTTATTAGGTGGGAAGCAAGTAAGATGAATCCAAAACCATTTTATATTTTCAAAGAAGCGAATAGAAATCATAGTTTCAAAAACTCATTATGAACTAGCTTCAGGTGCTCATATTATTTAATATTTGAATACATGTCTCATTTTTATGAGTAAAAAAGTATAAAATATGGGTAGTATTCGAAATAAATTTCTCTATTCTCTGTATTAAAGCGAAATACTGTTATTAGTATTTTTATTTTTTAAAATCTGTTACCACAAGCAATCGAAATGAAAATGACTTATATATATAATGTCCAAACAGACAACATTATGGCAATAAAAAAATGCATCTGTGTCTACAGAAAATATACCTATATATTATATTCATTGACTTAATGACGATTTGCACTATGTTCTTTTAAAATTTTTAGAAAATCCTACTCATTTTTACTGACCATTCTAGCAATATCTCAATAATTTGTTAGTTGAGACCTGCTGCATTACCGAATTACGTTATACTATTTAGAACAGCTGAGCTGAAAGTCATGTTGCGGTAGCTGTTTGAGAGTTAGTCTGTGGAGACGAAGTAATTTGTTGTGGTGTGCCTAAATATTGTTTCAATTAAATTATATGTGAATTTATTTTCTTCGTAAAAATTTAACTAATCTAATGGAGGTATACACAGAACATAAATTAAGAATCTATGCTCAGAATATTTTTGCTTTATCATAATAATAAATGCCACTAAGAAATGTAATCACTGTAACAAAAGTTATACAAGGTGATTCATAAGTAATGGACCAAATTGTAACTACAGGTTCAGAAGGCAAAAATTATATTTTCAGTAACAACAATGGGTCTACGTCTACATGACGTTGAACTTAAAAAAGAAAATAGATTTTTATTAACAGAACAACTATATTTTGAGATAATGACTTGAAAATTGGGTGCGAGAGGATTTGAGTTAACTAGTAGATGCCACATGCGCCATATATATTAGATGAAATCAGCTACAAAATTTTTGTCGCTCATTAATTTACAACTCACTTATTTAATTTGAAGAGCCTCATTATTTCTGTAGAAAAAAGGTATACTTATTTGATCTTCAAAATTTAACCGTCTTCGAGATATTTGAATTTCACTACACAATGTTACTTCATTGACCTCCCCCTTCTTTAAACCGTTTGGTTGATACAGATCGAGTCGAAGGAGTATTCTTTAAATCGTTCGTTTACTGTGGTGTGGTGTGAACAAAGTTGCTCCAAATTGTACCACCTCGGCGAGGTCGGGTTTTAGGAGTGATTAACGGCCAAAAAAGAGAGTTTTTAAGTATTTTGGTACCGGTTATCTTAGCGTTTCTTTAACAGAATATTGTAATATATTTAAAACAGTTTAATCCTGACGGGTGAGATAAATTCATACACACGGTAGGTCTACTCACTTAATGTATTTATTCACTTAACTATTCACTTGTACTAATTTATAAAAACACTTCACTACTGTTTATTTACTTTGACCTAATTCATATATTCACTTATTTACTGTTTATCTCACGAGATCACTTTTAAAACTGGCTTTTGCCGTTGGTCAGAATTCTTTATATTGTTACGAAACAGCACACTGGTATAGTCCCTAAATCCGACTCTGTCTAAGCCAGGTATGAAAGTTAAAATTATGGCAGATACGCATGTTTTTTTTATAACTGTTTACGATTCTAGAATTCTCTTTTAAAAAAAGGCACTAATATATATAAAGGCCCGATCAGCGGCTAAGTTTAGTTTATAATTACATCGTGGGATAAACAGTAAATAAGTGAATATGAATTAAGTGATTATATAAATTAGTTTAAGTGAATATACTGTGTATATAAGTAGTGAATGAATAAATCAAGTGTGTGTGTTTAAAATTTATCCCACCCGTAATAAAAACATTTAAATAAATAAGAAAAACATCACAATATATTAAGTGCCCTTTTTTCTGGATAATTCTAAATTGCGGCTAACACAAAAACAGTCGCCTCCCTGAAATTGTCTAGATAAGACTGTGAATGTCTAGATAAGAACAGGGTAGGACTGCTACATAATGTATTAATACTCTCCACGGAAAGGCACGTTTATTAAATCATCACAAGAAATTATATGGTCAATGTTTGGCATTAAATATTAAGCGAGCACGAGCAACGTTGCAAAAGAAACTCTAAATACCTATTTTTGAAATTTAGTCGATGTAGTAAAAGATATCATAACAAACAATAGATTTAACTATGATGAGTCCAATATATCCGACGATCCTGGAAAAAAATATGGCACTTACAGAAGGGGAGTCAAATATCCGGTAAAATTTTGAAACTCTTCTAAAAGTGTAACAACTGTAATGACATGTGGTTCGGCAGATGGAACCCTTTTACCACCTTACGTTATATATAAGAGTTCACACTTATACGATACCTGGAGAGAAAATAGACCAATAAGCAAACCATGTTGTGAAGAACCTTGCTGTCCTCGGGGAACTAGATACAACCATACAGTAAGTAGTTGGATAGATGCAGCTACTTTTAGAGACTGGTTTATCAGCACTTTTTTGCCTCAAGATAAAATACTACAAGGTCGAAAAATTCTTATCAGAGATAACCGTTCCTCGCACTTCGATGACATTTTACAATTTGTCATGAAAGTTAAATAGACTTCTTTTGTTTGGTACCAAACTCCACTCATCTGTGCCAACCTCTTAATGTGGTTTTTTTCATCCAATCAAAATAGCATGGAGGACCATTTTAACTGAGTGGAAGTCTCAAAATATAAAAAATTCAGCCATCCGAAAAGATATTTTTCCCCTATTGCTGAAAAAATTTCTGGATAATATGGAGAAGGCAAAAGCACACAAATACATGGTAAAAATAGAGATTTCCCTGGAAGCAAAGAAGAGTCAGTAATAAACAACTTTTGTGTAACAGGTATATACCCACTAAATAGATTTGAAGTTTTTAAAAAACTGCCCGAAGAAGACGATTCTAATCAAATCATCAATGATAATGAAAACCTTTTAACAAATTCTATGAAGAAACAAAGGTTTAATAATGAAAATAATAGAGGAAGCTTTCTTGGAACTGGTAAACCGAAGAATTTTATTTTTATGTTTGTTTGACAACAGAACTGATTGTTAAATTTAATATTTTAATTTTTAATAAATACCTGACAAACAATTCTATTTGAATTATTTTAAATTGAAAACATTACTTTGATTTTAGTAAAGGTATAGTACTAGTTATATACATAGTGTATTTCTGTTTATCTTGGGTTACTTCACGGTTTATACGTGTTTTTAGTATA